>OY776122.1:1242500-2442500 GCA_963675135.1 Galeopsis tetrahit
TGTCTGACGACATGCGATACCTTTTGAGTAGGTGCCATGCAGTGGCTTCTCTGAGGTGAGCCTTGGCCCAATCTGGTTTCATTTCAACACACTCCTCAGCATCATTTAAAGCAACCACACCTTCCCCCACAAGCGCCCAGCATAAGCTCCGATTTGCCATGATTTTTTCATCCCACGATTTGTAACGCAAAGCCTACAATCAAGGTCATATATACGTCGAGAATTACAAGAATAATTAAGAAGAAAACCACACGATTGGCTACAATTATGCACCAAAGTGTACGATGCGATTGCAGAAGAGTAATCTTTTTCGTCCCATGCATCATCACCATTCTTCTTAAAATTTCTGCTGTACTCTTCTCTCTGCATGATGCAACAAACTCGATTTTAATTAGTACAGCGTAGACATGAAATAAAGATTATGGTAAAAATGACTATTCAAACCTTCTGATTATGTTGTAAATAGGTTTCCATCATGTTAAAAAAGTTCCAATTAGGAGTAGCCATAAGCCTAGGCCTCGCTAGAATCAACATCCAAACAGCTTCAAGATTACCCGAGAGAGCCGCATGGTCAATAGGTCTCAAATTGCACTGCAAATTAAGTTTCATATCCAAACATCATAAAATAAAACAACAAAGAGTAATCAAGATTAAAGGAACTAACCGAGCTAACTGAATCCACGTCTGCTCCGGCTGCAAGCAAAGCGTCGATACAGTTGTTTGATTGTACTTCTATCGCATGTACCAAAGGACTTAATCCATTTGCCGATTTGTTTGCATCAGCCCTAGCCTAAATGAAAAAATAAGTGCATTCAAAAGACGAGAAACAAGATTACTTATTTCAAATTAAACGTGCATAAACATACATCCAGCAGAAGCTCCACACATTCAACTTTGCCAAAGTGGATTGCGGATATTAGAGGGGAGATGCCAGTATATTTAGAAATCGAGTTTATCTGCAAAAAAAGGAAACAGAAAGGTCTCCAAAAATCTTAGTATATATTTATCATTGATGTAATATCAAGGACCGTCCTGTAATTTAGGTCGTGTATAATATTAGTTATGTACGTTTTTTATTTTTCAATTTTGATCATTTTTCAAGAGAAAAAGCTTACATCAAAATTATACTAAAACGACCAAAATTGAAAAAGTAACAAAATACACGGCTAAAATAAGTTGGTTTTAACCTCAGCATTATTTTCAATCAGAATCTTCACAATGTCAACATTCCCATGTTTTGCAGCAAAGTGCAGGGGTGTTCCACCCGCAGAATCCGTCGTTAAATCCGCACCATATTTCAGCAACATTACCACAAGCTCCTTGTTTCCTGAAAAATCAACAATTATGTATATATCATCAAAACAAATACAGATTGACTACCTTTTTCAAGAGCGGTATGCAGTGCAGTGAGACCCATATCATCGAGCGTCGTAATTTCAGCACCACGTTCGATGAGATACCTTGCAGTAACAACCTGCTCATATCTTACAGCAAGCATAAGAGGAGTATTCCCTGAAGTATATATATAAATAAATTAACCATTCAATATCATAAATAATTAAAGCAGAGAAACAGAGATCGACCTCTGTTAGTTTTGACATGAATGTCGACTCCCACTTCGTCGACCAAGAATTTGCACATGTCTATTTCGTTCGATGCAGCTGCTAAGTGCAAAACATTATGCCCATGGACCTCAATTTCTGAATCACACATTCTCCGGAACTTCCCTTCGTCTCTGATTTCCTCCATTTTCTCTGTCGAAATGAAACGTCAACCGAAACACAGATTAATCAAACAAAATTAACGACTTACCTTTCATCTTCTTAGGGTCTCCATCAGCGGCAGCTTCAATAATCCCACAATCTGTCATTACATTACATATAAATTGAACACTCAAAACAGAATGCAAATTAAAGTGAAAATGGAAACATAATGCAAATTCAAATTAAATACCGTTTTCAATTTCAAAGGAAGAGGAAGAAAAAGAAGAAAAAGAAGAAGAAGATGATGAAGATGAATCCATATGTTTGAGTTGTTGAAACCAGAAAACTGAAAACAGCTTAACTGTTTATAAATATAGTGCATGTAGCGGTTATGTTTCAGCAAAAACTGATAGGATTTGAAATAAAAATAAATTGACAAACTGATGGAGCCAGCATTTTATTTGAATCCCATGACTTGACATGCTACCCAATGATCGATTAACAACTTCTGTTTGCCCGTCAGTTTGGGGATGGTATTCAGAACTTAAGTTAAGGGACGTGTTCACCATGCGCCATAAACTTCACCAAAATGGCTTAAAAATCATGTATCACAGAAACAATAGTGGAATGGAGACCACGCAAGCAATAAATATGCTGAAAATACAACTGAGGGACTGCAACTGCATCTGTAGTCTTCTTACAAGCAACAAACTTGTGAGGAGATTTAGAAAATCACCTATGAATGTGGTGAATAATGAGTGATTGCAGAGAATACAATGAATATCCCATAATAAAGGGAGATATATACAGAAATACAATCAAAGAATAATAACCAAAATTACACGGTCAATGACATTTACTAATTGCCTTATTACCCCCCGTCAAGTGTTGCCCATGGGCTCCAATATTCATTCATGAATTTGAGGTTAAGAACTTAGATTTAATTCTTTTGACCTGACCATAGACCGATCAAGTTAACGATTGATGCCATGCGCCTGTTGCCTAAGGCTTGCACCGTTTTGAGAAGACTTGGACATTGGCCACAATCTGGAGCACTGCATGAGCCTCCGGCACGCCTGCAGAGTAATGATGAACCTAACTAATCATATCAAACTTAATGATGAACAACGGCCATGAATGGCGAGGAAATTAAGCGACTTGGCTTGGAGAGGATATGTATTAGCCGCAAAGATTGAGAATTTCCTAGCTCTCTTCCGGGGATCGAAAAACTACTTACTTTCATCTCCGAGCTCCGGAACAGAGGAAATTTAATTATATTAAGGACATATGTAATGAGATTGAGGATATTATCTTAGATTTTTATAAAAAAATGTTCACTTCCTCAAGACCCTCGGAGAACTATTTTTTATTAAGGGCAGACATTGGAGAGCTGAAAAGTAAGTCGTTAATTTTGTTGAATTACGTTGTGTTGTTGGTTGACATTACATTTTGATATATTTTGAAAGGTAAACTCTTACTTGCTTCATTTTTTATTATACATGCATGTTCACTTAATTAATATTTTTTTTTATATATATCAGATATTTCCACAACTTGAAACACAATGCTAAACAAAAGGCAAATGTGGAAGCATCGATTGTTAATGCATATTTGAATGAAGAGGTTAGCATGTTTTGTTATTATTATTTTGAAGACCATGTCAACACTCGGTTGAGAAGTGAACCACGTAACTACGGTGGTAGAGGTACCAACAATATCAGTGAAGAGATCGATGGAATGCTGTCTATGTTCAAGTCTAAGGGATGACCTATAGGAAAATTTACTGAATGAGAGTGGGAGACGAACAAAGAGGCAGAAATAGCACAAACGTATGTGTTATTGAACAAAGAGGCAGAAAATACAACCAAGCTGATTACAGAGAATACAATGAATATCCCATAATAAAGGGAGATATATACAGAAATAGAATCAAAGAATAATAACCAAAATTACATGGTCAATGACATTTACTAATTGCCTTATTACCCCCTGTCAAGCGTTGTCCATGGACTCCAATATTCATTCACGGAATATATGCCCATGGGCAGGGAGAGAACTCCAGTATGGGCGGCTATGAAGAATTACGGCGAATCACCTGTTAAAATACCAAATGGAGAAGGCATTCCAGTCCACAGTGTTGGCAAATTCAGATTAAATGGGTTGCTTCTCAGTCGTGTTCTTTATATTCCCCAATTTCATTGCAATCTACTCTCTGCTAGTCGTCTTGCGAATGATTTAAACTGCATGTGTATTCACATTTTTTCGTGATTCTTGTGTTATACAGGACTTACTCTCGAGAAGGCTGAATGAAGTGGGTAAACATTGCGCGCAATGGTCTATATTACTTGAGGAGTGAAAGGGCTGCAATTGGAAATTCTGGTTTATGGAATGGGCGCATAGGTCACCCCTCTAATGGAAAATTGAGGCACATTACCTCGTTGCAGAATTTTAAAGAGGATATTATATTTTGATATATTCTTGTGTTCGAGCTAAACAAACTCGTTTACCTTTTCCAAATAACGCTATTAAAACTATGCATTATTTTGAATTAATTCAATGCGATATTTTGGGGCCTTACGATGTGATACTTTCAGTGGGCCAAGTTATTTCATGTTGATTGTTGATGATTTTAGTGGGGGAGTTTGGATATTTTTTATGAGACAAAAATCTGAAGTGGCCACTCTTTTAATTTACTTTCAGAATATGATCCGCACCCAACATAATGGAGTTGAGTTCCAAGCATCCGCCTTACACACACACTATAGTGATAATGGGATCGTTTTTTAGAGTTCCTGCACCGACACCCCACAACAGCATAGACACATATTCGGTAGCAAGGGCACTACGCTTTGAATCTGGATTACCTATTGAATTCTAGGGAGAGTGCATTCTCACGGTAGTTTACACTATTAATCGATTACCCTCTACAACCATCCATAATAAAACACCACATGAGATCTTGTTGAACAAACGACCATTATATGATCATTTTAGGGTATTTGGGTGCTTGGTTTACGCACAAGAACATTCTCACGCACATGAAAATCGTCACAAGTTTGATGAAAGAGGTTGTGTATGTGTGTTTGTTGGATACCACCACAGATTTTTCCACCGCTGTTATTGAAGCCCTTGCGCGCATTCAAGGGAGTAAATTTGATCCACCCATCTCGAGGCATTAATTATGTGAGACCCCAGTTGTCGAGCAGCAGTCTGGAATCAACCCCCGATACCCGTTAGCACTTAGACACCACAGTCAGGTGATGTGGTGATCAACGCCCCTCCGACCGTCGACACCATCACGCCCACACAGTCCCCTGTGAGAGCCAACGAACGAGACAACAACCTGCTTACCTTGATGCATACGAAACAAATATGCCTCTTCACTAGAATTTGCATTAAAGTCGTTTTTCTGCATAATGATATTTGCCAGATCCTTCAATGTACTGAATAATCACATATTTTTATATTCAAAGAACACTACAAGAAAAATGACTTTTAGTGACACAATTTTTGTCATTATAGCTTCTCTGACTACAAGTCTTTAGTGACGGTAATTGACTTTTAGTGAGAGGTCCAGTCATTAATTCTCAAATTCCTTTCACTAAAAACTGTTAGCTAGAGAAACATTAATGAGATGATGATGTCACTAAAAGTCAGTTTTCTTGTAGTGGAAGAAACACTGCCAGATTGTTTTAATCTAAATTCGGTTTGCTTCTTGGATGAATCAAGGTCGGTAATTATGTTCAGCGTTAAACCATTAGGAAAATTTTGCTCGTATAACATCAAGAAGAAGAAGATATTGAGTCGTGGCGTGGTTGTCAACGCTCTTATAAGTATTTGTAGAATCTTGTTTGCATCTTGAGAAACTTTGATAAACCCTTCGTCTCTTCCGTTGCAAACATGCTTACTTTGGAAATAGGTTCTTCACTTTTCAAACAACAAATGAAGTTTTGATTTGACGATTTTTATGCAGATCTTTAAATTCAATTATCAAAGCTATTGGGAAAGTTTTAAATTTTGAAAGATGGAATAATTAGCGGCTTTTCCGAGAGAAAGAGATTTGCATGTAAAATTTTAAATTCGTTGACTTAATATCATATTTAAATCTCAATTTTAAATGTTAAGTTTAAGATTGTACATTTAAGTAATATTTTGTCCTTATTTGTAACTAAATTTAAACCTTGCTCTAATATTTAAAAACTATAGGTGAAATGACCTTATTGGTGAAATCCCCTATTTAAACTAGATTAATTAAGTCAAAGTTATTAATTGTTTATGGATTAATTTTGGAGGATACATGAAAGACCTTTGGTAGATTCATGAATATTTCTTGGTTGATACATGTATTGAATTAATTAGTATTAAACATGGTTCATGTATACATTTTGGGTATCTCCTATAAATACCCCATGTATTGTCAGTCATTTGTAACAAGTCAAGTGAAAAACAAAATACAAAATAGTTTCCTCCACTCTTGAGTGGGTATTTTCTAGTGTTTTATGCTCTCCCAATTCTAACAATTACAAGCCAAATTAGCTCGACTGACCCAATTTCTGGCTAAATTCGCACGTGAAAGTCACGTGAGGCCCATTTTTCGGTCTGGTTGGGGGTAGTAAAAAAGGACCGCAAAAAAGTTAAATGTACCTATTTAATCCCACTTTTTTTGCAATTTGTTCTGTTTTGGTTCCAAAAAAGTTAAATGTATCAATTTAGTCGCAATTTATTATGTTTTGGTCCCAAAAAAGTTAAATGTGCCAATTTAGTCCATTTTTTTTTGCAATTACATTTAACTTTTTTGGGACTAAAATAGAACAAATTGAACTAAATTGGTACATTTAACTTTTTTGGGACCATTTAAAAAACGGTAGAAAGTTGTGGGACTGAATTGGCTTCTATCTCTAAAATCCTCTTTAAATATATAGGTGCCAAAACTCTTTTATGAATGCGAAAGTGAAGCAGTACAACCCTGGACTTTTGGATGACTCACAGCCCCAAAGTGCGTTTTGAATTTTTTTTTTTCGAAAAAAGGCTCCATAAGCATGTGGTTATCAACATAATTGTTGGTTCTGAAAGGAGTATAGAACAAGTGTATGGGGGGAGGGGAGGAGAGAATACACTTGTATGCAAATCTTTTCAATTTGAAACAAATCAGGCTTTCAGCAAGGTTGTCCTCTCCTGAGTATGTATAACCTTTTTAAGATAATCAAACTACTAAGCACTATGAAGTACTTAGTTGAATAACTATCTAATTAGGTTATTTGTGCGGAATTATGGTTGGCCCTTTATATTTAAACTTTTTTTTTAATTCTAAAATTCTTTCTTAACAGTTAACTGTTTTCAGGGGACTTGTCCCAAAACAGTTTTGCACAACTTGTGATATAGGTCTTTGGAAGATCAATTTGTGTGCAGTGTATGTATGTGTTGCTTGTATGGAATTACTTGAAAGTAAACAACACAAGAGGTTTATAATGGTTCAGAGACTCAAACTCCTACATCCACTTTTCCTAATTTAACAGGATTATTCATTCTCTCTTGGAATTAACTTGTTTTATAGTGCCAAGGTGCACTGATCAACCACACTACTTTTTAGTGCCTTGATCCCTAGGAATTCAGAGTCCTAGTACTCTCTCTCAACTCAGAACTAAACTGATCTTCTCTTGACAGTTCTAGTTCACACTTCTACTACAACAATCCTTCTAACTTTCCTTGAAAGGTTTAAGGGTTGATGTTGGTTCCAACTAGGGTGAGATATAATTTACAATTAAGCATTGTGTAAAGGTAGGATATCTCTCGAAGCTCGAGTGTTTTACAATAGGTTCAGGCTTCGAAGAAGTGTATGGAAACTAAGGATATGTACTTAGAAAGCTTGAAGGCTTATGAGCTTGTAGTTTCCTTTGATTTATAGGATAGTTGGATGCCTTCAAATGGTTTCCACACTTCTATATTTATAGAGCAAGATGAGGTTATGTCCGTTGGAGAGACAATCTCAAATTGTCTATATATGTCTTCCTTGAACTTTGCAACTAGAAGACAGTTTCTTGAAAGTGAAATGTCCTTAATTTGGGAAGTAAACGGTTGTAAGCTTCTTGTCTTGACTTTGATGCACTCTTCCCAATGTCTAACTTGAAGATTCAGTTGTTCAAACATGGACATATCTTCTGATCATTGGTTTCATGATAATGACAACTTTCCTTATCATCTGGACAAGTCTGCTTATCCCTTTCAGTGGACATGGCTTATCAGTTTCAGCTGAATTGTCCTTTCAGCAATGTTGGCATTTCTCATGTCAGATGACTTGGCTCTTTATCTTCACTGATCAATGCTTGATAACTTCTAAGCATCCATGCTTCCTTATCAGTGGTTTTGACCCCATCAATACAGTTGACTCTTGTCTTAGAACATTTCATGTTCAAGCGTGCTTGGTCAATCCTGTTGGACATCTCCTCTGAGCTTTGATATACACATTATCATACATGGTCCTCTTGATGTGTTCTTATGAATGGATCATCAGGGAGGTTATCTCTTTACTGAGCTGATCTGAACATCAGCACAATTGGCCTTTAAGCATTTCAGCAGTCTTGGGATCAACTTGATTCTGAGCGTTGAGGGGACTTGATTATTGTAGTCTTCTAAGCATGTGTTACCCCAACTAGCTTGTGCATCTAAATTCACTATGAGCTGCCTAACATGTCAGCTTCTCAACTAGTCTGATCTACATGTTCCAAACAGTCCTGAAACATGTTCATATAAATTTGACTTATCTATTTGACATGTTTTAAGGGGTTTTGGTATCTTAATCAAAATCTCATTTTATTTTATTATTTTGAGCAAAAAGGTTAAAAAATTTATTCACTCAAAAAAACGCTAATCCCAGAGGATAAACGCCAACATATTACATCGCTTAAAAACAAAACGTCCTATCATCTCATACCTACACAACATTTCACTATAAATCCGCCTATAGCCCCTCTTGGACATTCCCATAAGAGTGCCCAAAAGAATCACATAGAAGCACCTATCAAAACATCTATTTAAATGCATTCCAGAATTTATGGCCAACTTCAAAGCTGGCCCAAAAATCAGCCTCAACTCAATCCCCAAAAAACCTGTTTTCCTTACAAAAAACAGCCTCTTGATGGTCCGAAAAGTTCCACCATTACTGTCCTTGGCCAGCAGCAAAATTGTCCCAAAAACAGCAACAACACTACCCCAACCATGTTCCAATTCATGGGGTTTGCCTCCACGAAAGCCCCTCTAGCCTTCCTCCATAGACTCCTCATAATCAATGGCAACATTGGGTTCTCTTCCATGTATCCGATCCTCCCTCACTGCCCTGGATCCTTCTCCAATTTCGAAATAGGCCCCCTTGCCTTTGCCTTCCGAAGTTTGAGTCTTGTACGGTCCAGCCTTCACCAAACCTTGTTTCCTGTTTCCTCTTTTCGCTTTATTTCCCTCAACATCCACCTCGTGTAACTCACTATCAGCGTTGTCTACTTCCAGCCCACGCAAGACATCGAATCTTCCACTCTTCACTTCAGCCTCGTTTACACCCTTCTTCATCAAGCCGAAGTTAGAACTCTTGCTGCCCTTTTTTCTATGTTCCACCTTCTTAAATCCATCACTATCCTTTGTGGCGTCTGTCAAGCTTTCCCAACAATAATTTACTCTTTTCTGGGTGAAGTCAGAATCGACAAAAGGCCAAGGGAGGTAACATGCTTTGCCTCAGGCTGTAGTCTTGTGAGATGTTGCGCATGAGCATCCTGTTTATTTCTTTTAATTCAAATTATTTATAATTTATTTAGTTTGCTGATTTTACCGAACAAAGTTCGTTAATAAAGTAATTAACTAATTAATTATTGTTTCCAGATGATAACCGCTAATGTACACAATATAAACAACTCAATATATGTATACTGGGTTTCTTTGTATTTTCAACAACTCATCGCCATGGCAGCTTCTCCTCCTCCTTCGCCGTCCTCTTCTCCTTAGATCTCTTTCATGAATTTGAGGTAAAGAACTTATATTTAATTCTTTAGATCTGACCATAGACCGATCAAGTTAACGATTGATGCCATACGTCTGTGGCCTAAGGCTTACACCATTTTGAGAAGGCATGGACATTGGTCGCAATCTGTAATGAGATTGAGGATATTATCTTGGATTTTTAAATTTTCTAAAGACCCTCGGAAAACTATTTTTTAAATTTTCCATCCTCCTCATATTACGGACAACATCTTGATCGCAATATTTGAATTGTTGAGATTAATGCAATATTGGAGAACTGTTCTTACTATCAGAAGTGGTAGTGTGCTGATTTTCAGAACTGTGCTTAGTATAAGCACAGTAACTAGTGTTCTGATATTTGGTTATTTCAGTACAAGTAGAGTAATGAGTACTCTGCTAATAAGGTTTAGTGTTGTGATCTTAGGTATCAACTCTGCTGATCGGATCAGAACAGTACTGCTCTTAGTCTGCTGAGGAGTACTGTGTTGATATAGTGTTCTTAGTCTGCTGAGACAACTGTGCTGAGTTTTACTGCGCTGAGTTCTACTGTGCTGATATTCCAGTTTCAGAGTTAGTTGATTTCTGTTAGTTAGTTAGTTAGTTTGTTGGAGGCAGTTTCAACTTGCATTATACATCTATAAATACACCATCTAGTGCATAGGTTGTGGGTTACACACATAGAGAGTTTAAGAGAGAGATCTAGTTTTGTGTACACTTGTAATCTGTAACTTTCATTTGTGATTAGTGAAGAGAGTCTTCTATCCTCCGTGGACGTAGATCATTTGATCGAACCACGTAAATCCCGAGTCTTATTTTTTGTTTTCTTTATTCGTTTCAATTCTTTGTGTTTCTAGTGATCTTGATTTATCATTTGTGAGGAATTGCTAAGTGAATACAATTCCATAACAATTGGCGCCGTCTGTGGGAAGTCGAAGATAAAGTCAAGAATCAAGAAATGGGCTCTGTGAAGTTGGAAATAGAGAAATTCAATGGTAAGACAGATTTTTATTCTAAGTTTGGGAGACAATGTTTTCAGAGAGGTTATGAAGGAGAAGGATGTTGCTGTTGTATTTGAGACCCTTGATGATCTGTATTTGACACAATCTTTGTCAAACCAGATGTTTATGGAGAGGAAGCTCAACAATTTCAAGATGACAGATGATAAGACCCTTGATGAGCAGTTAATAGAGTTCATGCAAGCAGTTGATGATCTTGAAAATGTTGGAGTTACTTTAGATGATCACAATAAGTCTTTTCTACTTTTGGAGTCCTTACCACCTTCATATGATAACTTCAAGGATGCTTTGCTGATTACCAAGGAGGGTAAGGCAAAATTCAAAGAAGTCTTGTCTATTATGAAAACTAAGAGTTTGCATGTGGCAAACTCAAACAAGAAGACCAAGAACCAAGCTGAGGGTCTTAACATCAAACTTAATAATGATAAGAAGAAAGAGCAAGGCAAGAAGTTCACAGCCAAACCAATTCAGAAGAAGAATGGGTTTGTAGCCAAGAACAGAGCTTGCTACAAATGCCATAAAGAAGGACATTTCTTTAAAGATTGTCCTGAGCATAAGAAGACTACTGATCCTGCCAAGGCTGATGTAGCAGAAGGAGAAGGATATGACAGTGATGAGGTTATGAGCATAACAGAAAGCAAGCTTGTTAATGAATGGGTGCTGGATTCTGGATATTCATTTCACATGTGTCCTACCAAATCTTGGTTTCAAAACCTGGAGATGATGGATGGAGGATCAGTTCTTTTGGGCAATGATGAGAGTTGCACTGTGAGAGGAGTTGGCACTGTGAGGGTGAAGATGTTTAATGATAAACATGTGATCCTGACCAATGTCAGATTTGTTCCAGATTTGAAGAGAAACCTTATATCTCTTGGCACACTAAATGCTTTAGGTTATGAATTCAAGACAGAAAGAGGATGTCTGCTTGTTACCAAAGTTGATAGAATAGTGATGCAAAGGAAGAAGTCTAATGGGTTATACTCTTTAATTGGTGAGACAATCACAGGTGCTGCTGATGTTACCATGAGTTCTGAGGATACCATGCTTTGTCTTAAGAGGCTAGCACATGTGGGTGAGAAAGGCCTGATGGAGTTATCCAAGAAGGGGGCATTCCACCAGAAGACATTCAAAAATCTGGAGTTTTGTGAGCTGTGTATTCTTGGCAAGGCCAAGAAGAAGTCATTCCAGAAGAGTAAGCACACTACAAAGGAGCTGCTGGATTATGTTCATTCAGATGTCTGGGGGCCATCAAGAACTGAAACCATTGGTGGAGGTAAGTATTTCATGTCCATAATAGATGACTATTCTAGAAAAGTTTGGGTGTTCATTCTCAAACAGAAGAATGAGGCCTTTACAAAATTCAAAGAATGGCTACTTGAGATAGAGAACAAGAAAGGAAAGTCCTTAAAACATTTAAGGACAAATAATGGCCTTGAGTAACTATCAGCTGAATTCAATGAATTTTGTAAAGAGAAGGGCATTACTAGACATAGAACTGTCCCTCTTAATCTACAACAAAATGGATTAGCAGAGAGAATGAATAGAACTATTCTAGAACGGGTCAGATGCATGTTAGCTGATGCTAAATTACCTAAAAGCTTTTGGGGAGAAGCTGTATGTACTGCATGTTATTTGATAAATAAAACCCCATAATTTGCTTTAGAAGGTAAAACCCCAGATGAGATCTGGTATGGCAAGCTGAGTGATTATTCAAAACTTAAAGTGTTTGGATGTCAAGCTTATGCCCATATTAGACAGGATAAGTTTGAGCCTAGGGCTCTGAAATGTATATTCATTGGCTATCCAATAGGTGTCAAGGGCTATAGATTGTGGTGCCTTGAACCAGGTCATAAGAAACTAATAATCAGCAGAGATGTTGATTTTAATGAAAAGGTAATGGGATATCCTCACAATGGAAATTCCCATGACCTAGATGGAAGAATTGTAAATGAGTCAGAAGAGAGTTTCTCAGCTGAGGTGGAGTTTCCCACATCAGATCAGTTGGCACAAGAGGAGGTGGCCAACCCTACTGATCTGGGAAATAACACTTCAGATGAGGTTGTTCCAGAACAGGTACCAGAAGATGATTCTGAAGATGATACCATGGAGGACAACCCTGCTGATTTGAGAAATTATAGTCTTGCAAGAGATAGGCTCAGAAGGCAGATTCACCCCCCATCTAGGTTTGGCCAGGCTGATCTTGTATCATATGCTCTGATCACAGCAGAAGAGGTGGAGCATTATGAGCCGAGAAACTATAGGGAAGCTATCAGCAGTCCTGAAAGAGAGCAGTGGGCAGCAGCCATGTGAGAAGAGTTGCAATCTTTGGAAAAAAACCAGACCTGGATCCTTGTTGAGAAGCCTAAAAACCAGAAGTTAGTCAACTGCAGGTGGCTCTTCAAGAAGAAGCTTGAAGTTGGATTTGGTGGTGCTAGAGAGAAGATCAGATTCAAAGCTAGGTTGGTGGCAAGAGGATTCACACAAAGAGAAGGCATAGACTTCAATAAGGTATTCTCTCCTGTTGTTAAACACTGTTCAATAAGATTACTTTTGTCTAAAGTTGCTCAAGATGATCTTGAGTTACATCAGCTAGATGTTAAAAGTGCATTTTTACATGGAGAACTAGCTGAAATAATATATATGCATCAACCAGAAGGGTTTATCATGCCTGAAACTGAAAGTAAGGTATGCTTGCTTAAGAAATCATTGTATGGGCTCAAGCAGAGTCCTAGACAATGGTATAGAAAGTTTGATACCTTCATGCTTTCTATTGGTTTCTTAAGAAGCAAATATGATGGATGTGTATATATTGGTAAACAAGATTATCTAGAGAGCACCTATCTACTGATCTATGTAGATGATATGTTAATAGCTAGCAAGAGTATGAGAAAGATTACCCAGCTGAAGCAGCAGCTGAGTAGCAAGTTCGAGATGAAGGACTTGGGTGAAGCCAAGAGAATATTAGGAATGGATATTCTCAGAAATAGGAAAGCAGGCAAGCTGTTCCTATCCCAGAAGAGTTATATTCAGAAGGTCTTGAGAAGGTTTCTTATGCACCAGTCCAGACTAGTTAGTACTTCATTTGGTCAGCAATTCAAGTTGTTAGTCAAGAAATCTCCTCAAACAGATGAAGAGAAGAAGCAGATGCTTACTGTTCCTTATGCAAATGGAGTAGAAAGTCTCATGTATGCTATGGTCTGTAATAGACCAGATCTTGCCTATGTTGTTAGTATGGTGAGTAGGTTCATGGGAAATCCAGGAAAGTTTCATTGGGAAGCTTTGAAGTGGATTCTAAGATATCTGAATGGATCAGAAGACTTAGGATTATTGTTCGAGAAGTGTGCTGATACCAAGAGTCCTTTAATTGGATTTGTGGATTCTGATTTTGCTGGAAACATAGATACAAGGAAGTCTTTATCTGGTTATGTGTTTACATTGTATGGCACTGCTATAACATTGAGAGCAACTTTACAATCTATGGTGACCTTATCCACAACAGAAGTTGAATACATAGCCTTAACAGAAGCTGTGAAGGAAGCAATGTGGTTGAAGGGCATTCTGAGAGATTTTGGCATATTCCAGAAGAGTGTTCATGTGCTGTGTGATAATCAGAGCACTATCCATCTAGCAAAACATCAAGTGTTTCATGAGAGGTCAAAGCACATTGATGTGAAGTTGCATTTTGTTAGAGACATCTTGGAGAAGAGCATTGTTGAAGTTCAAAAGGTAGCTTCAGAAGAGAATGCAACTGATATGTTAACTAAGGCATTACCAAGCAATAAGTTCAACCATTGCATGGAGTTGGTAAACCTTAGTACCTGGGATGTTCATTAAGAAGAGAATGAACAAACAGCCTTGGGGAGGGCTGGGAAGAAGGCAATCTTGCATTAAGGTGGAGAATTGTTGAGATTAATGCAATATTGGAGAACTGTTCTTAGTATCAGAAGTGGTAGTGTGCTGATTTTCAGAACTGTGCTTAGTATAACCACAGTAACTAGTGTTCTGATATTTGGTTATTTCAGTACAAGTAGAGTAATGAGTACTCTGTTGATAAGGTTTAGTGTTGTGATCTTAGGTATCAACTCTGCTGATCGGATCAGAACAGTACTGCTCTTAGTCTGCTGAAGAGTACCGTGCTGATATAGTGTTCTTAGTCTGCTGAGACAACTGTGCTGAGTTCTACTGTGCTGATATTCTAGTTTCAGATTTAGTTGATTTCTGTTAGTTAGTTAGTTAGTTAGTTTGTTGGAGGCAGTTTCAACTTGCATTGTACATCTATAAATACACCATCTAGTGCATAGGTTGTGGGTTACACACATAGAGAGTTTAAGAGAGAGATCAAGCTTTGTGTACACTTGTAATCTGTAACTTTCATTTGTGATTAGTGAAGAGAGTCTTCTATCCTCCGTGGACGTAGATCATTTGATCGAACCACGTAAATCCCGAGTCTTATTTTGTTTTCTTTATTCGTTTCAATTCTTTGTGTTTCTAGTTATCTTGGTTTATCATTTGTGAGGAAGTGCTAAGTGAATACAATTCCATAACATGAATATATGCATTGGATCCATAATAACAAAAGCAGGTCGGAATATGGCATACGACTGCATCAAATGGAAGGCCTTGGCTTATGGCTACTCCCAATAGGATCCTTTTCAAATCTCATCACAGCAGGGGGATTAAATTACAAACATGCTATTGTAGGTATTGCACACCAATCATGAAAGGAGACGGAAGCTGGACATACAGTCCTTATGTTGGGAAAAAAATGCTCCAGGCCCATGACTCTTAGTTTCATCAAAAATCTTCCCTGGCTTGGGTTCCTCGTTCTCACAAATTCTCCCCATATTTCGAAACCAATACTTTGTTCCACAATTGGTTTTATCACGAACAAACCTCCAGTGCAATTTTCCTAATACAGAAAATAAGAGCGCGTATTATTGATTGTCCGTTCTTCTGCGAAATGGCCGCGAGAAAGTGACAACTATTATTAGTGAAAAGTGGTAATTGTTAAGTAACTATTATAAGTGAAAAATAAAAAAAAGTGGTAACTATTATTAGTGAAAAAAAAAGTGGTAATATTTAATATTGAAAAGTGGTAACTATTAAGTAGCTATTATTAGTGAAAAATTTAAAAAAAAAAAAAAAGTGGTAACTATTATTAGTGAAAAGTGGTAATGTTTAATATTGAAAAGTGGTATCCATTATTAGTGAAAAATTAAAAAAATGTGGTAACTATTAATTATTAGTGAAAAGTGGTAATATTTAATATGGAAAAGTGGTAACTATTAAGTAGGAGTAACTATTATTAGTGAAAAATAAAAAAATTGAGGTCAAGAAAAAAATAAGTGATAACTATTAAGTAAGTATTATTAGTGAAAAATAAAAAAAAATTCAAAAATTGAGGTTAAGTAAGTATTATTAGAAGATGTAAAAAATGAGAATATAAGAAAGAGGAAAGGAGATACAGGATCTCCTTTTTGCAGCACTTTGGTCGGAATAAATTCCTCTGTTGGACTTCCGTTAATGAGAATATAAATCGATGCTGAGGACAAGCATCCAACGTCTCCATTATGCATAAAAGTTCATTTTCGTCATAACTTGATCATTGAACTCCCATCGTATCGAGTCGTATGCTTTTGCAAAATTCACCTTAAAAATAACAATCTCCTTTTTTATTTTGCGCACTCCAAAACAGGTGTGAGGCTGGTTCAAAGCTATAAGGCATGCGACAGCCGAACCAGGAGTAAAGTTGGGACTATACCTATTGTGAGAACACGCATGTCGAAGAAGAGGTGACAAACAGTTTCCCTGGCCTGCCCAGAGACCGCAACTGATTTCTTCTTTGTTGCTAAGTGAAAGCATTCCGTCTCATGATCTAAAAGTCCGAACTTGTAGAGAGGTTGATAATTAATTCTTGTATATTAATCCCTATTACTCCCCTCACTCGTGGGCCTAATTATCACCTCTTACCCTTTGGGGAGGAGGCCCAGCGAGTGAATAATTTAAATTGGTGGAGTTGCTTTCAGCAGTAATATTCTTAACCCAAGACGTGTGGGCATGAGCGTTATGGCTCTGATACTATGAAAGAATTCCGTCTCATCTAAAAGTTCGAACTTGTAGAGAGGTTGAAAATTAATTCTTGTATATTACTAAGGACTTTCCTTCTTTTCAGGTTCGTGAGTGTAGGGAGCCGCTCACGAAGGATTTTCCAAGCTAAAACTGATAATTATCTCTTGCTATCCAATTTCTAATTTATAGCTTCCAACACTTTCCAAAAAGCCTTGATGAATCGGAAGTTAAACCCATCCGGACCAGGCCTTCTATTAGTATTCCACTTCTTTGACCCCGTCCAACCACTTGGCATTGGTTGATTTTGTGAGCTGCTGCTGCCAGTAAAGGACCATACAGGACCAAAATCATAAAGTTAAGAAGATATGGACCAATTTAAAAATAGGACAGCAAAAAAATTAACTGCTACCAAGCGTCTACCTCAGAACCTCACTGGAAAGCCTCGATTATTTTCTGGCACGTGACTAATGCGGGTCTTGAAAAACGACGTCCTCTTCATTTTTTTCGACAAAAATTGTGGTAATATTAAACAATTAATTAAGTTATTGGAGACAATGGAAAAGTTAATTTTTTTGGGATGAAGAAAATTCTATCTTTTCGTATTTGCGTCACACTTAATTTAGTATTAAACATGATTGGGTAGGGGCCTCTATTAAGAAATTAATATACAATAATTCATTCCCACCTCGATCTCTACAAGTTCGGACTTTTATATGAGATGATTTTTTTTGTATTAGAGCCTTAAGGCTCACGCCGGGTTCTTCAATTCTTGCTGAAAGAAACTCCATCCATTTAAATTGTCCACTCAACATTTTAGGCAATGAGTCAATTAGGTTGAGACGACAAAATAGGTCAATTATAGAGGGACAAAGGGAGTGCAATAAAAGGGCACTATCATAGATACACAAAATCTGCAGGATGCAAAATGTGTATTTAATTTTATTCAAAAAAAAAAATCCTACCATTTAAAAAAAAACCGTTTAGTAACTGCTACAGTTTTTTCAGTTTTCTGGCAAATCAATTCTGAAAAGTAATTGATGTTTTCAGTGTACTTCTCTTGAAGTTTTTCTTCTATCCAATTTGAAGCGTTTTCTTGTATACAATTTCATTGCAAATCAATTCACAATTCTTGCTTTCAGAACTCAATTTCCAATTTATATTAATGGCAGACATTGGAGAGCTGAAAAGTAAGTCGTTAATTTTGTTGAATTTAGTTGTGTTGTGAGTTGACATTACATTTTGATACAGAGGAATTGAAAGGGAAAAAATTGGAGATGAAGGAAAGTTTCGGAGAATATGTAATTCTGAAATTATTGACTATTCAATTCGTCTCAAATTTGTAGGCATAATAGGGGTAACATAGTCTTACAAAATCTCCTTGTTAGCAACCACTTATCCATGATACTGGAGCTGGCTGAGGCTGCAACATGAATTTACATGTGTTAATGCCAAAATTAAATTTGCAAATTAAATGAATCATTCACAAAAATATACCTATATGCATTCCAAATTTCTTCATTATTAGAATCCAACTCAAAAGCCCTTTTAAATGCATCATACGCCATCCTAGAGTTCTTCACAACAACAACAAGTATACGTTAACCCAAATTCATCTAAAAAGCAAGCTGATGCATACGCCATCCTAGAGTTCTTCATTATTATACGTACCCTGAGTAGGTTCCATGCACAGCCTACTCTGTAGTGAGCCTCGGCCCAAGTTGCACCCAGTATAGCACATAACTCAGCATCATATAAAGCTAACGCACCTTCTCCCAAACGCTCCCAGCATAAGCTCCGATTCGCCAGAAGTAGTTCATTACATGGATCTATATATATAAATATATAACCTAAAACTAGCCCTTATTATAATGAGAGTGATTATATATAAGACTTTAAAGACTCTGATTAATTACCTCGTTGTACCATTTGACTGCAGTACGGTAATCCTTCTTATCTAAAGCATATTCGGCTGCCTTATTAATACACACACACCTCGAAAACCGAAGTTCCTTTCTCTGCCGGCCAGTAAATGATACATAGTGTTATTCAACATCATAAATGAAAAATTACTAATGCAGAGGAGATTGAGATCGATGTTCAAACCCATTCTTTTTTTTCTTTAGAATGAATATCCTTCGTTATGTAATCAACGGTCCATTCACGATAAGTATTAGTATTCCTAGTCAATGGAAACAGTATTGCGACAGCTTCGTGATTTTTCGCCCAAACAGCATGCTCAACAGCTCTCCAACCAAACTGTGATCAAAATTGGAAAACAGAATCAAGATTCAATTGTATGTATAGGAGAAATAAAAGATGTCGAAACTAACCCTGTTGATTAAATTCACGTCTGCATTCTTTTTAAGCAAAGACTCGATACATTTTATTTTTCTTATTGCTGCGTGTGCCAAAGGACTTAACTCATGTACTCTGTGGTTTGGATCAGCCTCAGCCTAGATACATTGAAAAGGAGGCGGGGGTGAGACTATTAATGCATTTCAAAGACGAGTGATCGAGAAAGGACTAGTTATACATACCTCCAGCAGCAGTTCCGCACATTCAGCTGAGCCAGAGGAGATAGCAAATGTAAGAGGGGAGGACCCATTTCGTTTACAAATTGCATTTGGCTGCAAAACAGATCGAATTCCACAAATAAATACAACATTATTCGGACTTATTTTAAATAAATATTCGCCCAAAATTCTTATTTAACCTTTGCTTGATTCTTCAACAGGATCCTCAGACTCTCAACTTTTCCAAGTTTTGCAGCATAATGCAGAGTCACAACCATGTATAACAGCCCAATGCAATGCAGTGTGTCCCTTGGAAGTACTTTTGGATACTTTGCCACAACGAGTTGTTCCGTTTTCATAGCAACTAGCAGAGGTGTATCCCCTGAAGAAAGATTCAACTATCAGTACAAGAAAATCGATCTTTAATGACAAAAATCCCGTCATAAGAGGGAGAGAGACCTTTGAAAGTTTGTACATCAATGTTGATTTCCGCTTCGTTAATCAAGATCGTAACCCCATCCACATCAGTTTCTTCATCACACCTTCGGCAAAACTCTCCATCATCACCGATGTCCATCATTATATTTGCGAAAATTAATAACGAACCGAAAATTAAATTAATTTTACGAAATAACAACATATATGATTATTGAGTTTTCTTTTCAGATTTTCAATGTTTCCAGAAACGGCAGCCTTAATTACTGAACTACCTGTCAAAACACACATATATGATTGTTGATCGGATAATAATCATGTAACAAGAAAAATTCAAGAAGAAATTAAAATAACAAAGAAAATATATATCTGAACGTTTTCTTGAATACCTTCAACGGAAGAAGAAGAAGAAGACGATGAAGACGAAGTGTAAGAATAACAAGAACGAGGAGGAGAAGAAGAATCATAAGAAGAAGGAGGAGGAGAAGAAGACGGCGAAGGAGGATGAGAAGCAGCCATGGCGTTGAGCTGTTGAAAATACAAAGAAACTAATTAAGTATACATATAATGAGCTGTTTATATTATGTATATTAGCGGTTATGTTTGAGTTAATTAGTTAATTACTTTATTAACGAACAATATATGAATTCACTTTTGGTACTTTTGGTTTCCAATTTTAGTCCTTTAAGAAAAAAAGAAAAAACGTACATAATACAATACGGCCTAAATTACAGGACGGTCCTTGATATTAAGTAAATGATAAATATAGAATATTGTTGGGACAAAAATTAACCAATTTACGAAATTGCGGGACGTAAATTAATTTTTTTTAATCTTTTTTGGGACGTTTTTCAAAAGAAGTGAAAGTTACGGTGCGTAAATAATTTTCCCTCTATTTTGCTCAATAACCAATTCGAGAGTGGCCAGGCACTCACACACTTCATAAAAACGTGTCAATATAATTTTATTCAGTTTTTGGTTTATCATTTTTTTAAAAGAATTCCGTAATATATCATTTTTATTCAGTTTTTTGGTCTCTTGACGATGGTACACATTCTCCTTTCATCTCTTGTTCTCTTGATAAACCGTGCATAAACAGAGTCCAGTCCATCTTGACTATACATCATTCAAAATTTAAACAATTTGTAAAAATGATTAAAGAGAAAAAATAGATTATTAAGCACAAATGAAGCATCTAATGAGATAAAGACGAGACATCTGTTAACAAACATTTATAATACAAACAACTCAATTTTGTTTTCAAAATCACCTTTGCAGTTGGGAAAGATCTATGCAACTTGCCTAACAACTCAAAAAAATCAGAAATTTGATCCAAAATGTGAAATTAAATTGAAAAAAGCGTTTTCTCACATATCTTATTCACAACTTGTACCGCTCTTGTTGCAGTGTAGTTGGTATTAGTCTTTGTTGATATTGATATAAGTGTTTTGTTTAATGATCCAACACTAACAGCCGAGTATTGTATTTAATGTTCCCAACACTTATGACAACATCAAAATTTGTCCTTCCTTTTCTCACAAACTTCGATCTTACACTTGTTGTTAGTAATGTCCCGAGTGCAGTTAGAAGACGTGGACAACACCAGGTCACGCAATTGTATGGGAGTGAGAAATTAGTAGACATGATATAACCGTTTCCTATATTCAAGGAGATGTGAAGAGAAGTTTCTTAACCGCTTGATCTCAAAGTTGTGATGATCATAGGAGTTGAAGGCAGTTCGTCCATGAAGCCTATAAATACCGCAGTTGCCTAAACATAAGATACACAAGAAGAAAAGCTAAATTTGATTACTAGTTTATAGAACGTTTTATACGCTTCTAGTTAGGAAAACACTTGTTTCTTCTAGTAGATCTTCACATTATTGTAAACCCGAATAATAGTGTGTTGATCATAGTCTTATTTACTAGGTTATATGCATAGATCTATGAGGGAGATAGTTTCATAGGATCTAGTAAATTACTTACACTCATTATAGTGTTATTGTACACCTCCAAGAGGTTGTAATTCGTTTCACATATTTTTATATAGTGAACAACATAAATTATTTTATAATCTATGCAAATTTTGAATACTTCCATTTTTACTACGTTCAATTTAATTTTCGCTGCACAGTGTTGTCTGGACAGTGCCAACACGACATACAACATCTCTGATTTCGCACGCGCACACAATTTCAGTTGGTATCAGAGCCAACTACTTGATACACTAAGTAGAGATCTTTCTTAGAATGTGTATATTGCAATGGAATATTCGCTTTCTCCAGCACTTAGGCTTATATTGTGTACATCAAATATCTTGATGAACGAGCATGGAGGAGTATACTGGCTGACTGGATTCAATCACGGACTGAAGCTGATGATGATCCAGCATCTTCTGCTTCTGATGTTGCATCAGATGTGCCAATATCTACTACAACATTTGCTATGTATTCATTATTTTCGATTATCAGTCTGAATTGTTTTAATGAATTTACTTATGATGAGACAGGTACTTCGAGAGAAAGTCACAACGCGAGTGCTAGGTATCCATTTGCAAAAATACTTTAAATTTTAAAAATGAAAAAAAAAAAAAGGGAAAAAAAAAGTATCTCAGTTTTTTGGAAAAAAAAAGGGCATGCTAAAGAGGCCCACAATGCGAGCACCAAGGGTTTGGTATGGTACTCTATCCCAATTCCTTCTTGACAATAGTTACACTAAAGGCAAGGTGGATAGGACACTGTTCAGAATTCAAGAAGGAGATGACATACTCATGGTAGTAATTTATGTGAATGATATTATATTTGGATCACCCAACGAAGACCTGTGCAATAAATTCTTTAAACTAATGCAAGGAAAGTTTGAGATGAGTATGATGGGTGAAATGAACTATTTCCTTGGACTTCAAGTAAAGCAAAGTCCAACAGGGGTCTTCATAAATCAATTCAAATATACGAAGAGCTTACTAGAGAGATTTAAAGCTCAACAAAGCAAGACTGCAAGGATTCCAATGATGACATCTTTTAAGATGGAACCAGATGAGACTGGAAAAGCAGTTAACCAGTCTAAATACAAAGCACTTATTGGATCTCTACTACACCTTACAGCCAGCAGACAAGACATAACATTTGTTGTAGGTGTATGTGCCAGGTTCCAAGCCAATCCAAAACAAAGTCATCTGGAAGCAGCAAGGAAGATTCTAAAGTACCTAAAAGGATGATTCGGGTGGAATTTACACACTTTAGATGCACATGTGAAGCTCATCTTTATGTTTATTTCATTGATTTATGGGGTGATTATCATTATTTTGGTCGAAATAAGAGAAAGGTAGTGTTTTGTCGATTTTATAGGTAAAACGATGAAATTTAGGAGCAAAACACCTACCACAAGTTATTGGATCGGAAATAGGAGTGAACCATTAGATCCGGCTCGAAAAATGGAGTGGAATAGCAAAAAGAATCGAGTCGATTGGAGGTCGGAAGCTCAAGATACGGAGGGACGAAGTTGGAGGACGAAACCGAAGGAGTCAATACGAAGTATTGGCCCGGCCGGGCCACATTTCCCGCCCGGCCAGGCGGCCAAGTCCAGATTTTCACCAATTTACGAAGGTTTGGCCCGGCCGGGCCACATTACCCGCCGAGCCGGGCGATAAAATGATGAAATTTTGGCCATTTACGAAGGTTTGGCCCGGCCGGGCCACATTACCCGCCCGACCGTGCCACTCACCCCCTGTTTTTGCAACTTTTGTCCAACACTCCCACCCGGCCGGGCCAACCCATTTTCGGTGCCAAACTCATATTTTCTCCATTTTCAAGGGACCAACTTGCAATTCTTACACCCAAACCCTACCCCAACACTATAAATACCTCCATTCTTAAATTCAAAAGGCTCTTACCCCTTTCTCAAGAAGTTCAACACACAATCACACACATTTGGAAGTTTTCATCATCTACTTCTTCAATTCTTCATAAATTCAAGCAAGGAGGCCACCATTAGTTTTGGAATTTCATTCCTCACCATACAATAGTCTAAGCTTTCCTTGCCTTTCACTTTTTATTGCTTTTATCTTAGTTTTCTTTGTATTTGGAGTATGTTGTTGATTAGCTAGAACACCTTTGGTTCTAGAGCCTTGTAAATACTTTTGATGAAGTTTATGAATTAATGTTTTGCTTATTTAGTGTTTGTGTGGCTTAATTCTATTTGGATGCTTGATTTTCATTGCAAAGCATGTCATTAGTGTACAATAGTGATATGTTAATCTTAGTTAATTGAATTAGGATGAGAAACCTATTTTGATTGATTGATTGCAAGCATTTGACCTAATTTTATTGTGAGATTGAAAGATGATCAATGATGAGGAAGATGTGTGATGATCCAAGGAGCTTGATTGGGTTCTATTGTGCAATTTAGGTAGAGATACTAAGTTGTGTGATATTTCCTTTGGATTGTTTGGATTGAAGAAACTTTTAATTCATTATTATGTGATCAATCTTATAGACAAAGCATGAACACCACTTAAGTAGATAATTAATCATAGATGGATTCATTAGTATTGCATGTGCTTTAGGACCTACTTTCTCATCTTTGAGTTCACCCGTATTTTCTTTCGTTTTGTGATTTGCATGAGCATTCATTGATCGATTTCCATATTACTCTTTTAATTGTTCACTTGTGACAACTTTGGGTAGATAATTAGGGGTAATCACTACATTTCCACTTAAATCGATCACGTCTATTTAGAATTCAATCGACAAACTCCACTTTTATTACTACACCTTCCCGTGGGATCGACCTCGTACTTACTTCACTACAATATACACCGTATACTTGCGGTCATGTATTTTAGAGTTGTAGAATACATGAATCAAAGGAACAGTCAACTTAGGACTGTGGTACCCTATTGATGACAACATAGAACTAAGTGGATACTCAGACTCTGATACAAGGTGCAAGCATGTTGATATCAGGCACCATTTCATAAGAGATCACTTGAAAAAGGACATAAAGATGGAGAAAATTCACACAAATATCCAAAGAGCAGATATCTTGACTAAGCCCCTAGGTGAAGAAAGGTTCAAGAATCTTTGCTACAGCCTAGGACTACTTGATCCATCCTCCTAAATTGAAGAATTCAGCTGAGTAATCATCAGCTGATAAAGATTCTGAGTGGATACAGAAGACCATATCAGGAGGAAAACCAATCAGATGAGGTGAATAGACACCCTCATCATCAGGTAAGCTTTTCCCAAAGAAGACAAATAAAGCTGAGAGAAAATCTTAGAGTTACTCAATCCAGGGAGAATCAATGATACCTTAAAAATCCTTGATGAGAGCACTCTAGTTTATGCTTTACATAGACATACATATATATATATACATATACCTTTATGCTTTACATAGACATACCTTTGGAATATTCTTTATAAGATATTTTATCTATATGTATATATATATACTCTACCTTTGGGAAATACTAGGTTAGATTAATTCACCACCCTAACCGACTCAACAGTAGACAAATCTACTTTGGATACTGACTTCAAATAATATGTGTCAAATTTTATAAACTCTGAAACCCACAAGATAAGTCTGAACATCTTTAAATCTAGAACCTCTGATCAGATTCTCATTTATGCACAAGGAGTAATGAGGAGACATCAAACAAAGCTTCTTCTCCGGAAAAACCTTGTTCAAACAATTCAGGAAGACACCTCTCCTCAATTTTATCACATGCTCTCCATTGAAGCACCTTCCAATTCTCTTCCTCATACAAGAGAGGAAGTAGAGGCGAAGAAATTCAATAAGAGGTCATTAGATGCTACATCCCATCTAATGAATAATACAACCTATGTTAGTGAAAGTCATCTAGGCAGCACAACCACATATGGCAAAGAAGGTTCTGTTGGTCCCTGAACGAGTAGTGAATGGGATTAAAGTCTAGAGGGGAGGGGTGAATAGACTTTAAAATTTTTTCAAGAGAGTAGGAAACCTCTTCTGATTGCTATGCCAACTGGACTACAAGTCTGCTGGTCCAGAGGACTATAGTGATCTGAATGAAGAGGTTATATGCGGAATTATGGTAGGCCTTGATTAGACTCGTTCTTATAGTTTCTTAAGAAAGTGTTAACTTATTTTCCTTAATGAAAGTACTCAGCTGATGCTGGTTTGAAAGTTGTGGCCTTGTTTTGAAGAATGTTGAAATCACAGTATGCACTATATAATAGTTAATGAAATGGCAGAATGTAAAGTGCAGTAAGTAAATAACACCAGGTTTATAGTGGTTCGGATATACGATCCTACGTCCACTCTCACGTCCTAACGTGATGTTTAATCCCTTTAATTTACCACAAATTACAAGGGTCTTGACCTTTATAGTCCCAAGGATAGGACTTTGAGATCTGAGCCGTCCTAACAGCTACGGTCTCCACAAGTGATTGTAAGCACTTGCACTTTGAGGGTTTCAAAAACTTTAACCTTTCGGAGAGGGTTTGGGGTTTTTGAAGTGTATCCAACTAATGGTTCAAGCTTATAAATTTCTTAACCACTATGCCTAAAATAATTGATATACAATCTGAACAGGTTTCAGGTTCTTATGGGTTGGATAGAAATCACTTAAGAGCTAGAAGTATTCTATTGCTTTCTGGGCTCTTGGAGAATTCTTGGAACAGTATGGCTTTTGCTTGATTGCTTGCTTAGCTTGTTGAATTCTCTCGATGATCTCGTACTTGTGATTTCTCATCCTCTTGTATTTATAATGGTGATTGCTTGCAACTAGCCGTTGGAGTTGACTAGCCGTTGGGACAATCTTTCCATATTGGCTTGATTCCTTGATTCCAGCTGCTTGATTGCTCCAATCCTGGGATCATGTCAATCTTCTAAATAAGGTAGGTCTTCATTTGAATTGCAAGATGACTTTGGGAATCAGCCGAGTCCTGGAAGAGTACATAGTCTTCTGATCTGTACTGCTAGTCTTCAGACTACTCTTCTGGCCTTAGGTCTTCTGTCTTCTGTTATCAGACGAGTAGCACTCGTCTGATCTGTGGATTATTTGTGCTGCTTTAGGCCATCTTCAATCTTGGACTCCATCAGTTAAGTAGGTATACAAGCACCTAACTTAACTGGTCTTCAAGGATCTTCTAGTCTTCATGTCTTCTACTCTTCTCATCTTGAGGAAGCGCATGTAAGCCGGGACTGTGCTAATCAGCTGATATACATACAATTGATTGCACAAGACTAGTCTAAGCTGTTCTATACAAGTCAGCTGATCCTATTACTTTTATAAACTCTAAGTGTTTTGGCCATCAAAACTATTCTCACATCAAGTGGGGCTTAGGGTGAATTTACATCCCAACAATTTCCCCCTTTTTGATGAAGCCAAAACTATATTTGATAAATGCTCTTAGTAAATAAGATAAGAGTTTATAAACTTCATAAAAACTGAAGTATTTGATGAAGACAATGAGAGTTTGTCTTGAAAGCAAAGAGAACTAAACTTGATTATATATAAAGCTTTTACAGATTACAAGTGATAGTTTCTTTAAAGCTTTGAAAGTAGTCTTCATCAGGTCTTCTGATCTTCAGATGCGGAAAGCAAGGTACAGACGAGTTCGAACTTCTTCCATGTGCTGCAGGTCTGTAACATTCTCCTCTTCATAGATCTTCTCTAGAATCCTTTTGACTTCAATCCAGTCTGTCCTTCCGGAGCTCAGAGTGGGAGGATCCCATTTAGGTTCTTCTGGAGTTAGGATTCTGCAGTTGTCAAGTTCTTTGGCTGTCTTGACTACTTCTTTCCAGAACTCTTGATCTTCAATGTTCATGAACTGATTGAACTGGAAGAATTCATCTTCATAGGTTGGGAGAGGGCCAAATTTTCTTACAATGTGGTGTTGAATTTGCCACTTCTTCTTCAGAGGGTACCACCTTGGTAGCTCATCTTGAAGGGCTAAATAATCCACATAGTTGTTATCAAACACCAGGACCTTATCTTTCTGTGCCAGAGCATTTTCTTTCAATGCTTTGTCCTTGAGAGCTTTCCTGAGTTTGGCTATCTTCCTGTCAAATTTGGCTTTGACTGCTTTCGCATCTTTTAGCTTCTTCTGCTTAAGCTCTTCAGTTTCAAGCTCTTTTCTTTTCTTCATCTCTAAAGCCTCTTTCTCTTCTGCAGTAGGCTCTACTGGAGCTGACTTCTTGCTTGACTTCTGAGCTTGCTCATCTGCTTGTTCATCTACCTTTCTTTTCCTTGTCATCCTCTTTTCAGGGACTTGTTCTGTAGAGGCAGTGATCTGTAGACTCTTGGCAGGAGCTTGAGTGGGAGCTTGGGTGTCTTCTTGAGCAATGTCTTTGCCTTTGCCTTGCCTGCTCTTGATTTTGCTTGATAAACCACCCAAGGTTTCATTCAGCTCATCTTGAGATACTACCATCACAGCTTGCTGTGCAGTAGCCTTCTCTAGAGCCTTTATCAATACATCTTCCCCCTTTTTGGCTTCAGCAAGTGCAGCCGCAAAAGGCTTCATGGCATTCAGAATCTCCACTTTCAGAGTCTGTTGAAGGGCCATGGCATTGACTTTGCCAACATGGGTCAGATGAGTGATGCTGTGGTCTAGAATCTGAGCATGAGAGTTGGAGGAGGAGGCAGCTTCAAGTTTAGCTGTAAGTGTTTCCAATTTGGTTGCTGTCTCCTTCAGCTGAGTCTGAAGATTCTCATTCTCTGCTGTAGCTGATTGGAGAAGAGTTCGACCTTCAGTAGCTCTTGCTTCAGCATCTTCAATTCTTTTCTTGTAGGTGTTTTCCATGCAGTTGACCTCATTAGTGTAGAGTTCAGCAAACCTGGTGGAAGTGTCACCTGCCTTCTTCAGAATGCTGGTCAGATACTCACTTATCTGATCGTGAAGTGACTCTCCAAACTTGTCTTCAATGTCAATGATCTGGTCATGAAGACGAGTTCTCTGCTCCTTAACAACCTTTTCAACATATCTTCCAAGTTGTAGGCCTAAACCTTTCTCAAAATGCAGGTCTATTGCAGCCTTGACCTGTGAGCATATGTCTGCTGTATAGTCAGCTGTTGAAGTAGAAGTTGAGGCAGTACCTTGAGGCTTTGGATGAACAATCAGGGCTTTGCCTCTTTCTTCAGCTGAAAGGTACTCTTCATTGAGGAATGAGGTAGTGGCCTTAACCAGGTGGGACATGATATTGTCTCCTTTATCAATGAAGTAAGTTAGAGTATCCTTAGGCATGAAGTGATCAGGAATAGTGATTACTTCTCTTTCAATCTCGGCTATGTTAGCTGGTTCAGCTGAGTCTTCCGCTGGGACGGATGCAGCTGAGTCATTCACTTTTGCTGTGTCAGCTATCTGCTGACCTGATGTGCCTTCTGGGATAGAGGTATCATCAGTGGGAATTCCTAGAATCCTGTGGCATACTGCTGCAGGGGCCTCTTCTGGCAGCAGATGAGCAAAAGATTTAACTTGAGCAACTTCTTTCTGCTCCATTTCCCAGTCGAGGAAATTAGCTTTTCCTCCCATTCCCTCCATGACCTCAATAAGATCATCCACATCATCTCTCCTGAGTTCAATCCAGGTGCAGACTCTGAGAACTTGTTCGAACTGAACTGATTCCTCATCAATGCCAGGAATAGTAGACTTGAGTAGGTTTGCTATCTTCATCCTCATTATCTTCTCCCTTGTGCACATAGGATAGTGCGCCATGCTATACTGAGGTTGAGAGGGGCCTGCTTCATCCAGGTCTGCTGGTGCCAAGTCTTCTGGTGCAGATGGGGTAGTGAGGATATGGGATTGAGTGGTTGGAATGGTTTCCTCTGCTGTGTGAGTATCAGCAGGGATTTGGGAAGTGATATCTTCTTGATCTTCAGTGGACTGATTATCAGCAGGATTTTGAGTCTGCTGATCTGGGACTATTTATGCTTGAAGATCAGTAGATGGTTGGTCATCTGCCATTTGAATATCAGCAGGGGTAGGCAAATGTGGCTCTGGGGTTGTTTGATGTTGAGCTTGTTCCTCTGCTGTGTGAGTATCAGCAGGGATTTGGATATCAGTGTTTGAGGGTTCAGATAGGGTTGAATCATCAGAAGGGTGGAAGGAAGTAATAGGGGCTATGCTCATGGGAGTAGGGAGCCTGGATTTCTTGGTTTTCTTAGTGAAAGAAGAATTGTTCTTCTTTCTCTTCTGACCCTTCGACAATTTAGAAGGAGTAAAAGTGAGAGAGGGATTAGAGGTACCTGCCTTCTTCAAGGGAGAGGCAGTTGGAGTGGCATCTGAATCAGATGGGGAGATGAGTCCTGATCTGATTAGAAATCGTCTCTGTGCTAAGGTCTGATTGTCATCATCATCATCCTCAGCAGCCTTCTCCTGAGCCTCTTCTTTGGATGGCTCCTCTTCTTCTTCTTCTTCAGCAGAGTCATGAACAGACTCTTCTGCCTCCTTAACAACATCTTTGGAAGATGCTTCAGCCAACAGCTTCCTCTTCTCTTCTTTCAACCTTGCTGCCTCTGCAAGAGCTTCCTTTCTTAAGTAATACTTGGAGGTGTGGAAGGTCTTATGAGGTCCCATCTTGTACTTCTTTGGGAGAATATCTGGAAGGATGATGCTCAACTTGTTGACAAAGCTGACTGTAGATGTGACCTTCCATTCTCTTGATTGAAGGTCCAAGGTAACCTTCTTGGCTTCAAGAGCAATCCTATTCAAGAATAGCCCTTGCCAATCTCCATCAATCTGATCCCAGATTGCAGCCATAACTCTAACTTTTAGAGTGGTAACAGTATCATGGCTAAAAGTGTTACCAAGAAACATCTTGCCTGCAATATCCATCAAGGTTTGGAATTTAGGTTCAAGTTGGGATTTCTTGAGCCCAGAGGTACCTCAGCCTTGACCCTTCCATCAGTAAACATCTCCATATACTCCTTTTCTCTTCCCATGAAGTAGGTAGAGATGTCTATCTCTCCCATTGATAATCCGAACAGTTCTTGAAGAATCTCCCTTGAGATCTCGACTCTGTGTCCACCCATGACACTTTCAACATGAGAATCCATCATCACTGCGTTTGCATAGAAGGTCAGCACATCTTGTTCATAAACATTGGTTGGTGCTGCTTCCAGAAAGTCACGAAGGTTGAGATTGATGCAGCGAAGAAGGATCTCCTTGTTCTCAGATGTATGTTTGCCCTTGAAAAACAGAGCATTCTCAGTGAAAACTTTTCCTTCCTTAGACCAATTTTGAGCATCTAAGGTGCCGGTACTCTTGGTCTTCTCGTCGTAAATTTTGATGATTCCCATTCTGGATGTTGAGTATTGAGGGTAGGAATGCTTTGGAAAGAATATTTCAGGACGAGAGAGATTTGAGAGTAATTGAGTATTGTGAGCGAAAGGGGTTTGAAAGAGGTTTAAGGGTTTGTATATATATACTCCATCAAGAACTTGATCTAACGGTCAGTTTAGATTTTAATGTGGAGTAGTGCCCAAGATTTTCCTACTTTGATTTCGGGCCATTCCTTAAATTTTGCCGGCTGAATTTGCCATTTGGCAACTGTTGATTTGCTGGCAATATGGTAATCAAGTATTAATGACATCATACCAAAAATAGCCGTTGTGACTAATTTTGTGGTAAGAATTGATCATCAAAGCCGTTTTCTATAAGTGAATTGCATTCCTTATATAGGACAATTTCTTTAATTACATTCATGAATGAATCTAGAATGAATTACATGATCAAAGATAGTCATTATACTCTAAAATAAAGTCTTCTTATCAGCAGAGTGAAGTCTTCTGATTTCATCGAAATGTTTGTTGATTTTTCTTGAAAGTCTTCTGGTCAGCTGAGTTGGTCTTCTGATCAGCTGAGTAGAGGATAGGAGTTTGCTGTGATGATCCAACCTGGATGGATCCTTCCAGCTTTATTGTGAGTGATGATCCAACCTGGTTTGATGGATCTTTCAGCTCCTTCTTTAAATCAAGTGGGACTAGCCTAGATGAAATCCCACTAGCTTAACTGCTCCTCACCATCGGATGTTCCTCATCATCAGATGGGATGTAGCATCTAATGTGTCCTTGTTGAATTTCTTCGCTTCTTTTGAAAGAGAAGAAAAGTTGGAAGAGGCTTCAATGGAGTGTGAAGAGAGGGCCATGGACTTGGTCTTCTTGACACCTTTTGACAAAGTGGTCTTTGATAGCAAACTCTCCATGTAGAACTTCCCCCTGGAGAAGAAGCTCTGCTTGCTGGCTACTTTGTCCTCTGCATCTCTTCTTCCTTTAGTTTTCAACAAGAACGTCTCTTCTTTCTTTAGTTTTCATAGGCATACTTATGTTGGATAACCCAAGTATGCTGATCTGCATCATCTTCTTCTTCTGGACAAATCTTCATCTCCTTCACCCAAGACCTTGGTTGAGGGATGATCTCCATTCCATCTCTTCTCTCGATTATCTCCATACCTGAAACAAGAATAATAGTTAGTGATTTGTGTTCTTAGGTGTTCTCATAACTTCCTCCTTTTATAGAGGTATAAATGAGGTAATGGAGCGTAAGATGACAAAAACTATAGAGTTGATAGGTCTGAATTTCTGAAAAGCTATTTCTTAAGATCAACAATGAGATTCTTGATCTAAGGGTTTACATTTAAAGAGGTTCAGACTCTATCTTATGGAATGCAGAATTTATAAATTTTTGAACAAGAGTTATTTGGAGTCCGTACAGTGCATGTATACTGTTGAGTCGGTGAGGATGGTGTATTAATCCAACCAAGTATGACTCACTAATATACTGTATACTTTTATAGTGATGAAGTATTTTATGAAGAATAGTTTATTACTATACATAGATATACATTGCTTAAGTATAGATTACCAATTAACTCTATTCAAGTCTTCTGAATGTAAGTATATAATGAAATGCAGATTATAGAGTATTTCATCAAGGTTTCTTAAGGTATCATTGATTCCCCCTTGATTAGATGACTCTATGTTTTCCCTCAGCTTTATTTGTCTTCATCAGGAAAAACTTACCTGAAGATGAGGGTGTCTATTCACCTCATCTGATCCTCCTAGTCTGCTGCAAATGTATCAGCTGCGGTCTTCAGCTGATCTTGTGTTCCTCATGTGCTTGGATCCAAGAGTCCTAAGTTATAGCATAGGGTCTTGAATCTTTCTTCAGCTAGGAGCTTAGTCAAGATGTCTGCTCTTTGGATATCTGTGTGAATTTTCTCCATCTTGATGTCCTTCTTTTCAAGGTGGTCTCTTATAAAATGGTGTCGTATGTCGACATGCTTGCATCTTGTGTGAAGAACTGGATTTTGAGTGATGGCAATGGCGCTGCTGCTGTCACAGTAGATAGGAACTTCTCTTGCCTCTACATTGTAATCCTTGAGTTGTTGAACTAGCCAGAGCAGCTGACTGCAACAACTTCCAGCTGCCATATATTCTGCTTCAGTGGTGGAGGTTGCAACTGAAGTTTGCTTCTTTGAGAACCATGATATCAACTTGTTGCCTAGGAATTGACAGGTTCCAGATGTGGATTTCCTATCAATTCTACATCCTCCATAGTCTGAGTCAGAATAACCACTCAACTCTAGATTGTCATCAGCAGGGTACCATAGTCCTAGATTGACTGTTCCTTTTAGGTACTTGAGAATTTTCCTTGCTGCTTCTAGATGACTCTGCTTTGGGTTTGCTTGAAACCTAGCACATACTCCTACAGCAAATGTTATGTCTAGTCTGCTAGCTGTAAGATATAGTAGAGATCCAATAAGTGCTCTATATTCAGCTTGATCAACTGCCTTTCCAGACTCATCTGGTTCCATTTTGAAATATGTCATCATTGGAATTCTTGCAGTCTTGTTTTGTAGAGCTTTGAATCTTTCTAATAGGCTTTTGGTGTACTTGGACTGATTGATGAAGATCCCTTCTGGACTCTGTTTGACTTGGAGTCCTAAGAAATAATTCATCTCACCCATCATACTCATTTCGAATTTTCCTTGCATAAGTTCAGAGAACTTATTGCACATATCTTGATTGGGTGATCCAAATATAATGTCATCTACATATATTTGCACCATTATAATGTCTTCTCCTTCTTGTATTCTGAAAAGTGTTCTGTCAATTTTGCCTTTTGTGTAACCATTGTCAAGTAGGAATTGTGACAATGTGTCATACCAGGCTCTGGGAGCTTGCTTCAGACCATAGAGAGCCTTCTTCAGACGATATACTTGATCTCCTTTTTCAAATCCTGGAGGCTGCTCTACATACACTTCTTCTACCAGAATACCATTCAGAAAAGCACTCTTGACATCCATTTGGTATACCTTGAAGCCCATATGTGATGCATAAGCTAGAAACAGTCGAATGGCTTCTAATCTGGCTACTGGAGCAAAGGTTTCATCATAGTCAATTCCTTCAGATTGTGAGTATCCTTTTGCAACTAGCCTTGCTTTATTTCTAGTTATCACATCATTTTCGTCCTTTTTATTCTTGAATACCCACTTTGTTCCTATTACATTGTGGTTTTCAGGACGATCTACCAATTCCCATACTTCATTTCTTTCGAATTGGTTTAATTCTTCTTGCATAGCAGTGATCCAATTGCTATCTGTCATTGCTTCTTCTATGTCAGCTGGTTCAATGTTGGACAAGAAAGCACACCAGCAGAACATAGATGATTGGGGGTTCTGATTCAGTTGTCTTCTGGTCTTGACACCTGAGTCTGCTCCTCCTAAGATGAGGTTTGATGGATGGTTGTTTCTCCATGTATGTGTCACAGGAGTATCTGCATTAGATGAGCTTGGATTCTCATCTGTTCTAGTGCCATCAGGAGGGTTGACTTGATTAGGTCGATCATCATCTGTATCTTGTGTGTCAAAGAGATCATTCCCCCTTGCATTTGGGATTGTTGCATCTTGATTATGGACAGCTTGCTCAGCTTGAGTTTGAGATCTAGTGACTGGTCTGTGTGGTTTATCCTCCTCTGGTTCTTCAGAAAATGGTTCATTGACTTCAATAAACTCATCAGACCTGGTCTTGATCACTAGTTTCTTCATCTGATCTACAGCTGAGTCTGTTTCTACTGCACTCTTTTCACAAGATTCATCAAAAACAACATGAGGTGTTTCTTCCACAAGAAGGGTTCGTTTGTTGAATACTCTAAATGCTTTGCTAGTTGAGGAGTATCCCAAGAATATCCCCTCATCTGCTTTGGCATCAAAAGCATTCAACTTACTTTTCCCATTGTTGTGAATGAAACACTTACAACCAAATATATGAAAGTAAGATACTCTAGGTTTTCTTCCTTTCTACAGTTCATATGGGGTTTTCTCATGGATTTTGTGAATACCTGACCTGTTTTGAGTGTGACAAGCTGTGTTGATAGCTTCTGCCCAAAGCTTCTTAGGAGTGGAGAATTCAGCAATGAGTGTTCTTGCAGCTTCTTTGAGCGTTCTGACTCTTCTTTCAGCTACACCATTTTGTTGTGGTGTTCTTGCTGCACTTGTCTCATGCTGAATACCATTAGAAGTACAATAAGCAATAATATAAGAGTTAATAAATTCAGTGCCTTTGTCACTTCTGATTTTCACAATTGGTTCTCCTTTCTCTACTTGGATCCTCTTTAATAGTTCAGGAAGCTTCTGCTGAGTTTCACTCTTCTTGTATAGGAAGACAACCCAAGTAAACTTGGAGTAGTCATCTACAACAATGAGAGTATACTTCCTCCCTGTAAGTGTAGTTGGAGTGACTGGTCCAAATAGATCCATGTGAAGCAATTCAAGAGCTCTGCTGGTTGATGCTGTCTTCTTGGTCTTGAAAGAGACCTTTGTTTGCTTTCCTTGTTGACATGCATCACAGACCTGATCTTTACAGTAGAGTTCATTAGGCAGACCATCAACTAAGGATTCCCTTGCTAACTTGTTCATAGTCTTAAAGTTCAGATGACTAAGACATTTGTTCCATAGCCAGCTGATATCTTTAGGGCTCTTCACAAGCAGACATGTATCCTTAGGACAGCTGTTCCAATTTGCAAGATACATACTTCCCTTTCTAGATCCTGTTAGAAGGTTTTGTTTTGTTCTTTTATCACTTATGAGACACTCATTTTTAGAGAATTTTACTGAGTAACCGGTGTCACAAAAATGAGAAACAGATAATAAATTAAACTTTAAACCTTCTACATATGATACATCATGTACCTCAATGTCACCATTTTGAAGAGTGCCATATCCTTTTGTGTTACCGTGCGCGTTATCACCAAAGAAGACTTTTGGACCTTTCTTTTCTGTGTAGTTGGTCAGCAGGTCTTTGGTTCCAGTCATATGGGTTGAGCATCCACTATCTATATACCATATCTCTCCTGCTAGACCTCCTCTTCTTTATAGGTCCCTCCTTTCCTGCAAGAAAGGTTAAGTCTTAGGTACCCATTTTGTTTTGGGTCCTTGGGTGTTAGTACTACCCTTGGGAACCCACATATACATCGGTCGTTTGAACAACCTTGAGCACTTGAGTTGTTTCCCTCGGGCATCACAAAACCAAATCTTACCAGTTAACACCTTGGACTGATCTGATTTGTTGTTTGTGTCAGCTAAGTAATAGTCAAATGGTTTCCCTTTATAGGAGTGTACATACATTATCTTTTGACTAGTTATATTCGGCCTGGGTGCATTAGCTGGTCGATGCACACGATTATATGGACCATACTCTTCTCTTCTCACAATATCATAAGAGATAGGGGGTGCAAAGAGAAAAGATTTGTGTGAAGAAGATTTCTTCTTCTTGGCTGGAGCAGCATACAGCTGAGACTGTCTCAGACGAGATGGTCTAGGCTGTTTGCTGTTCCTCTGTACAGGTTTGGGGTTAACTTTTCTTTTACCATTTTTGGTGTTGGAATAGTTAGCCTTAGTTGGTACAGATGCCTTTTGGTTCATATTGGGTTCATCGTGTTTAGAACACTCACCCTGTTCATGTGTCTGAGTAGTGCACTTGTTATGTGTACTCCCCCCAGCTGGAGAGGATGTTGATGGATTAAGTTCATAGCCAAAACCCATCTTATTGCCATTTGATCTATAATATTCAGAGATACTTTCAATAGTAGTCGAGGCTTTATTGAACTCTGATATCTTTTGATTTAGGCATTCCTTCTCCTTTTCTAAGAGCTTGTGTGCTTGGAAGAGGTCATCGAACTTAGATTGTAGTATACGAAATTCCTTGGTTTCTAAGGCTTGAGTTTCTAACATCCCCTCATACAACTGAGTTGTTGTGGTATTTTCTTCCTTAAGAAGTTCCACTTCTTTGGTCAACCTTTCATTCATGGTGACTAACTCAGGGGTGTTATCAAACTTAACCTTTTTCAACCTAGCAATTTCTTTCCTTAAATCCTTATTCTCCTCTTCCACTTCTATAAAGGCTCTAGTGGCAATATCCAGATCACCTTTTACCTTTCTTAACGATTGATAATAGGTGTCTTCTGATTCGCCTTCAAATGAGTTTATGTCATCTGTTTGTGAGAAAATAGGTGAATGGAAAGTAGTAGTGTAGGAATTTACCTCATTTTCTCCTATGGCCATCATAGCTAGATCATCTGAATCATCTAAGTAGATTTGACAGTCTGCTGATGTAGGAAGTTCATCACTTTGATATTCAGATTCTTCAGTCACCATTGCTTGCTTATCTGAATTTCTTCTGTCTCTTCTTGACCTTCTTTCTTCTTTGTCATCCAGCTCAGGGCATTCATAGACATAATGTCCTGGTTTGCGACAATTGAAGCATGCTCCAGGTTTTTTATTTGAACTGCCTTTCCTTGGAGGAGTGGCATCTCTTCTTCTAGAGCCTCGGCTGTCAGATGACTCCATATCCTTTCTAGGATACCTCTCTGGTGTTCTTTCTCTGGAGCCTCTAGAGGGTGAACTGGCTCTTCTATCTTTGTATTTTCTATAGAATTTTCTATATTTGCTGTTGAGAGTGTTCATCCTTTCGAATCTTTTGATCATAAGGGCCATTTGCTCTTTTAGACTCATGTCTGATCCTTCAAAGTCTTCTGTTTTCAGAGAGGTCTTGCCAGATGAGGTGCTTGCAGCTTTTGTATTTGCTGCCTTGAAAGCTACAGTCTTGGAAGTAGATGGGGTTGCAGTAGGTTCATCACTTCCTGAGTTTTCTTCTCTTTCAAGATCATATTCATGAGCTTTTAGGTTTTGAAATAGAGTCTGTGCAGACCACTCCTTGATATCTTGAGTATCTTTGATGATGGTCTTCTTGAGTCTCCATTTCTTGGTTAGAGAGTCTAAGATCTTTAGATTTTTCTCTCTATTTGTATATTTCTTGCCCAGAGATTCTATCTCATTGATGATCTTGGTAAATCTATTGTCTAGTTGATCAATAGACTCTTCTGGTTGCATCATGAAGTGTTCAAACTTCTTGACTGTTGTTGTCAACTTGCTCTCCTTAATCAGCTCAGTTTCTTCACAGAGGAGTGCTAGAGCATCCCACATATCCTTAGTTGTTTCACAATTGATTACTTTTGCAATGTACTCATTTGGAAGAGTTTGCATGATGTAGTCTTGAGCAATGCTGTCAAGATTTGACTGCTTCATTTCTTCGGGAGTGAGGTCCTTCATCGGCTTGGGGGAAAGTTCTTCAACTGGAACTTCTGGATCACCATTTGCAGTGTTGACTGCCATGATGGTGATTGGGCCTTCGGTGATTACTGACCACATCTTGTAGTGGACTGATGTGAGATTCTTCCTCATCCTGATCTTCCAGTAATCATAATCCTCCACTGAAAAATTAGGCAACTTACGCATATTAGCACTCATGCTGTATGAGTTTTCGAAAACAAGTTTTTCAAAAGATCTGTTCAAGAGGACTACAGAAAGACTCCCTCAAGTCTTCTGATAATCTAGAGACAGTAGTCCGTTAGAACCACTGCTCTGATACCACTTGTTGGTCCCTGAACGAGTAGTGAATGGGATTAAAGTCTAGAGGGGAGGGGTGAATAGACTTTAAAACTTTTGCAAGAGAGTAGGAAACCTCTTCTGATTGCTATGCCAACTGGACTACAAGTCTGCTGGTCCAGATGACTATAGTGATCTGAATGAAGAGGTTATATGCGGAATTATGGTAGGCCTTGATTAGACTCGTTCTTATAGTTTCTTAAGAAAGTGTTAACTTGTTTTCCTTAATGAAAGTACTCAGCTGATGCTGGTTTGAAAGTTGTGGCCTTGTTTTGAAGAATGTTGAAATCACAGTATGCACTATATAATAGTTAATGAAATGACAGAATGTAAAGTGCAGTAAGTAAATAACACCAGGTTTATAGTGGTTCGGATATACGATCCTACGTCCACTCTCACGTCCTAACGTGATGTTTAATCCCTTTAATTTACCACAAATTACAAGGGTCTTGACCTTTATAGTCCCAAGGATAGGACTTTGAGATCTGAGCCGTCCTAACAGCTACGGTCTCCACAAGTGATTGTAAGCACTTGCACTTTGAGGGTTTCAAAAACTTTAACCTTTCGGAGAGGGTTTGGGGTTTTTGAAGTGTATCCAACTAATGGTTCAAGCTTATAAATTTCTTAACCACTATGCCTAAAACAATTGATATACAATCTGAACACGTTTCAAGTTCTTATGGGTTGGATAGAAATCACTTAAGAGGTAGAAGTATTCTAATGCTTTCTGGGCTCTTTGAGAATTCTTGGAACAGTATGGTTTTTGCTTGATTGCTTGCTTAGCTTGTTGAATTCTCTTGATGATCTCGTACTTGTGATTTCTCATCCTCTTGTATTTATAATGGTGATTGCTTGCAACTAGCCGTTGGAGTTGACTAGCCGTTGGGACAATCTTTCCATATTGGCTTGATTCCTTGATTCCAGCTGCTTGATTGCTCCAATCCTGGGATCATGTCAATCTTCTAAATAAGGTAGGTCTTCATTTGAATTGCAAGATGACTTTGGGAATCAGCCGAGTCCTGGAAGAGTACATAGTCTTCTGATCTGTACTGCTAGTCTTCTGACTACTCTTCTGGCCTTAGGTCTTCTATCTTCTGTTATCAGACGAGTAGCACTCGTCTGATCTGTGGATTATTTGTGCTGCTTTAGGCCATCTTCAATCTTGGACTCCATCAGTTAAGTAGGTATACAAGCACCTAACTTAACTGGTCTTCAAGGATCTTCTAGTCTTCATGTCTTCTACTCTTCTCATCTTGAGGAAGCGCATGTAAGCCGGGACTGTGCTAATCAGCTGATATACATACAGTTGATTGCACAAGACTAGTCTAAGCTGTTCTATACAAGTCAGCTGATCCTATTACTTTTATAAACTCTAAGTGTTTTGGCCATCAAAACTATTCTCACATCAAGTGGGGCTTAGGGTGAATTTACATCCCAACAGGTTCCATATGGTTAAGGGGGAACCAAAGCAAGACTCAGAAAGATAAGAATCACAACTGAAATCAGTCAGCTGATCTAGAAAACTCAGTTGATCAAAAGACTCAGCTGATCCAGAACTCAACTGATCAAAAACTCAGCTGTCCAGCAGACTTATACTGATCCAGAAGACCCAGCTGACTACTTGAAATACTCATTATAGATTTAATTCCGAGTGTATGTATGGAAAGATCATGTATAAGGAATATATGATAAATACATATGTTAAAAACTGTCTTAATTGATTGAAGAATTGTAGTAATTATCAAATTAAGTCTCAACGGCTATTTTTGGTAATGACATAAATTGATCTCAATTGCAAAACTCATGGACCAATCACCTTAAGGCACGTATCTAGTTGGGCCAACAATTTAAATTTGATGGGCTGAAGGTGAAAGGTCCCGCCTCGATTTTTACCCTTCCTAAACCCTAATCTGAGTCGTTAAAACGAAGTCATCCACACCTCTCATTCCGAAAATTCTGAGAGTATTTATGATTCAGTTAGCCCTTCTTATTAACTGGAGGAAGGATTAAGGCTAAGGATGCTTCTAGTGTTAGGAAATCAGATTTGGAAGAGAAGTTTCAAACCTTGCTGGATATAGCAGGCAAGATGCTTCTAGGAAACACTTTCAGTCATGATGCAGTCTCGACTATGAAGGTACGAGTTATGGCTGCAATCTGGGATCAGATTGATGGAGACTGGCAAGGATTCTTCATGGAAAGACTAGGTCTAGAGGCAAAGAAGGTTACTCTAGATGTGAAAAAGAAAGAATGGATAGTAACATCTACTGTCAACTTTGTTAACAAGCTGAGCATCATTCTTCCTGAACTTCTTCCTCAAAATTATGTATGGGGACCAGCCAAGAAGTTCCATTCTTCAGAATGGTATCTGAAGAAAGAAGCTCTTGCTGAGGCAAAAGGCTGAAAATAAGAAGTTAGCTGAGGCAGCAGAGGCAGAGGCAGCTGACCCAGAGGACAATGAAGAACTTATTCAAGATAAGTCAGAGTCAGCTGGCGAGCAAGAGAAACAGAAGACCAAGGACAAAACACCTCTTGTTAAAGATGATGATGATGATCAGACCATAGCCCAGAGAAGGATACTGATCAAATCGAGCCTCATTACACCATCGGACTCAGATGCAACCCCTACTACATCACCACTGAAAAAGGCAAGAATCTCGAAACTTTCTACCTCAATTTCTCCTTCAAAATTATCTACTCGTCTGAAGGGAAAGAAACTCAAATCCAATCTCACAAAGAAAACAAAACTTCCCAAACCAATGGACATTGCACCCATCTCGGCAATGAATCCTACTTAACTAATCATAGACCCAAATCCTGATGATTCAGTCAACCCTTCTGACCCCATTAACCCTACTGCTCAAACATCTGTTGATACTCACACAACAGATGAAACAACCTAGAAGACCCCATCCCCTGAACCCAAAGACACCACTATTATAAAAAAATCAGCATCAGCAGACCCAGTCCAGAGTCACTCTAAGTTCAAGATGGTCAACTACCCCATCTGTAAAAGAGAAAGGTGGATAAGAATGAAGATAGCAAACCTGCTGAAATCCTCAATTCCTAGAATAGATGAGAGTTCTATTCAGTTTGAGCAAGTACTTCGAGTATGTACTTGGATAGAACTCAAGAGAGATGATGTAGATGACCTTATTGAGGTCATGGAAGGAATGGGAGGATTATCACACTTTCTTGACTGGGAAATGGAGCAAAAGGAGATTGCTCAAGTCAAGACCTTCACGGAACTATTGTCTGACGACGCACTGGCCAAAGTGTGTCATAGGATTCTTGGATTCACACCTATCTCACACTCACACCCAATTGTTGAGGACTCAACAGTTCGAGCTTCAGAAGGCATGCTAGTCTCTGAAACCATGGACCAAACTCAAACCCAGCTGGAGACAGTTGAGATTGTGCTGGATAATGAGGAAGTGCTTACGATAGATCCAAAGAGTCAGATGCCTGAAACTGTATCAGTTGAGCCATCACAGCCCCAGTCTCAGTGGCTCAGGGACTCCAGAATTTGTATCAGTCAGCTGGTGCAGCTGAATTAGTTGAAGTCGAGAAGGAAGTAGTGACGATTCCAGCCTACTTTAAGCACATAAATGAATTTGAGCAATTCATTTCACACCATGAGATAAGTCCCTTTACTTGCTTGGTAGGCGTCACAACTACATTCCTGGATGAAAGTCATCTGATAGCGGAAGAGAGAGGACTTGCATTGGTGGAATACAAACCAAGTCCATTCCAGATGACTTCAAGGCAAACATCAGGTAACAGTTCTTTACCACATTCTTCAATTGATACCATAGCAGATGTGTGTGCCCAGGTGAAAGAAGCAATAAATTCACATTTTGAGAAAGGACTAGATATGCAACAGGCAAGATACATTGATTGAGCTCCTAAAGAATAGAGGAATCTACTCATCAATCAAATACATGACATTGATGTTGCTTTTGGAGATGCGCTGCAAAGGCAAATAGATGAGTACCTCACCAAAGAAATCAAGAAGGCAGCTGACAGATCCCAGATGTTTGCTGAAACATTCACAAACGAGCTCAACAAAATGGAGAATGTCTACAAATTAAAACTTGATGATGCTGAATCAAGGGCTGAACAAGGTCAAGCCCTCCTCAAGAAAGCAGCAGAGGAAAATGGAATTCTTTCCACACAGCTGACAAACTAGCCCTCCTCAGTGCTCAACTTGAAAAGATGACAAGCTCAATTTCTCATGCCCAAGTTTTAGAGCACAACATCACCCAATTATCTCATGTAAGTAGGGTGAATGCCATGGCCCTCAAACACACTCTTCCTTTCGAAATTCTAAATACCATGAAACCTTTTGCATTTGCCCTTGCTAAAGCCAAAAAGGGGGAAGATGTATTGATAAAGGCGATTGAAAAGTCTACAGCTCAGCAGGCTAAACTGGTTGTAGCACAAGATAACCTAACTGATACCCTAGGTGATCTGAAGAGCAAGATCAAGAACAGAAAGGGTAAGGAAGCTGCTCAAGAAGAAACTCAGGATAAGACTCCTAATGCAGAAGAGGCCAAGACCAGAAAAGGAAAAGAAGTTGCCACTTCTGCAGAAGAGTGTACTCCATCCAGAAGAGTTACAAGGAAAAGAAAGGCAACTGAGGCAGCTGAAACTACAGTAGAGCCGACAGAAGAAGAGAAAGAGGCTCAAGAACTGAAGAAAAGAAGGCTACAAGAAGGTCAAGAGATCAAGCAAAAGAAGCTGAATGATTCAAAGGCACTTAAAAATAAGTTCGAAAGGAGGCTGGCCAAAATCAGGAAAGCAATAAAATATAAAGAAAAGGAAAATAGCATTGAAGTCTGCAACAGTACTTACGTAGACATGCTAATTCTCCCAAACGAGCTGCCAAAGTGGTATCCCTTGAAGAAGAAGTGGCAACTAGCTCACCACATTGTTAGGAAATTTGGTCCTCTTTTGACTCATGAAGAAGAGCTACATCAGTTTGCTCAATTCATGGTATTTGAAGATGAAGAGCTCTGGACAGAAGCTTTGAAAACAACTAAGGCTCTAGGCTACAGAATATTAACTCCAGAAGACCCTGTATGGGACCCTTCCAAGTTGAAATCTGGAAGAACAGACATGGCTGAAGTCAAGAGGATCCTTGAGAAGATCTTCACTAAAGAAAATGTTACAAACTTAGAGCACATAATGGAAGGAATTCGCACTCGTCTGTATCTCACCTACCGCATCTGAAGACCTGATGAAGACTGTTTAAGAAGCTCAAAGGAACTGAAACTTGTAATCCGTAATTTCTAAATATCTTATATGCAAGTGATATTTCTTTTTTCTAACAAGACAAATTCTCATTGTCTTCATCAGAACTATTGTGTAAAAATTTATAAACTCTTGTCATATGTGCTACATAGGAACATTTATCAAAATAGTTTTGGCTTCATAAAAAAGGGGGAAATTGTTAGGATATAAATTCACCCTAAGTCTTTCTATGTAATAGGATAGTTTTGATTGCAAAAACACTTAGAGTTTATAAATCCATGTAATAGGATAGTGTTGATTACAAAAACACTATTTAGTATAGTCTTGTGTGATCAGTTGTATGTATCTGAGCTGATAACACAGTCTCAGCTTACACGCACAATCTCAGAAGATGAAGAGAAGAAGACCAGAAGACTAGAAGACCCTTGAAGAACAGCTAAGTTGGGTGCTTGTATACCTACTTAGCTGATAATGTCCAAGATGAAGTTGGCCAAGTCAGTAGAGTATTACTTAGATCAGAAGAGGTTTTACTCGTCTGATAATAGAAGGCAGAAGACACCTGACCAGACGACTTCATCAGGCGACTAAGGTTAAAATCAGCAGACTATCCATCTAACAAGAGAATTCGCCTAAGGACAAATTCTAAGTCATCTTACAATTCAAAAGAAGACTTACCTTACTTAGAAGATTGACAAGATTTCAGAATTGAAGCAATCAAGATCAATCTACAGGGAATCAAGGAATCAACATCAACAAGGAAAGATTTGCCAACGGCTAGTTGTCCTAATCTTTGCCTATAAATACAAGACGATGAGGAAGAACAAAGTACGGAAAAACCACGCAAGAACTCTCAATAATATTACAGCAAGCAAGCAAAAGCTATACTAAAAAGGAGTTCTCAGAGAGCCTATTCATCTTATATTAAGTCCAGCTCTTACGTTTTTCCCTCATCCAACTAAGAACCTGAATCCAAATCATCCATTGCAAACATCTTGATTTAGGCATAGTGGTTAATCATATTTATAAGCTTGAACCATTAGTTGGATCCAATCAAAAACCCAAAACCCCTTACCTAAAGGTTTAGTTTTTGATCCAGTGTAAGAGTGCAAGTGCTCACCAATCACTTGTGGAGACCGTAGCAGTTTGGAATTGTTCAGATCTCAAAGACCTTCTCTTGGGACTCAAAAGGACAAGCCCCTGTAAATTTGGAAAATTTAAGGGATTAACATCACGATTGATTCGTGAGAGTGGACGTAGGACCTACAATCCGAACCACTATAAATTACGGTGTTATTTATATATTCTGCACTTTACTTTCAAGTTATTTATTACATACTGTCAATAGTGCATACTGTGTTTTACACTATTTTATAAAGAAGGCCACTAATCTTTAAAACCAACATCAGCTGAGTATTTCAATCTAAGAAAATTATAATTGAGTTTTTCAAAAGATAAGTGAACGAGTCTAAATAAAAGGGCCTACACATTTCCACATACTTGAACTCAGTCAAATCACTCAAAGTCATCTGGACCAGCAGACTTGTAGTCCACCTAACTTAGTGAACCAGACGAATTATTCTTTAAAAAGTTTTAAAGTTTATTCACCCCTCCCCTCTAGACTTTAATCCCATTCATTACTCGTTCAGGGACCAACAAGACTAAATTGGTACATTTAACTTTTTTGTGACCATTTCAAAAAAGGTAGAAAGTTTTGGGACTCTTAATTGGCTTCTATCTCTAAAATCCTCTTTAAATACATAGGTGCCAAGACTGTTTTATGAATGCGAAAGTGAAACCGTCCAACCCTGGACTTTTGGATGACTCACTGCCCCAAACCGCATTTTGAATTTCTTGTTCGGAAAAAATCTCCACAAGCATGTACTTTTTTCCAGGCAATGCACAAAATAACTAGAATTATCTTGTTCGTGTGATCCCATACAAGATATTTGATCATTCAAGCACCATCATAAAGCATTAAAACAATCAAACAATAGAGAGAATAGCGAATACCAATAACCGCTTCATTGCATTTTATTAATTCAAACACCAACAAACAAAACATGAGTAATGTACTCCATGTGAAATCCAAGACACATACAAACACTACAAAAAATGCTTCGATTACAAACCAATATTTTGAGACCGGCATAAATCAGTCTCAAATAGAGACTGATTTGAGACCGATCCTAAAAAAATTCGAGTTTTGAGACAGTTTTCAGTTCAGTCTTTAATATTATGTTTTCAGACCGCTTAGAGACCAAATTTCGGTCTCTAAACCGAAATTAAAAAATTTATTTTGAATTTTGTCTAGAGACCGACAATTCAGTCTTTAATTGGTATCAAAAATTCTGAATCCCAAAATTTTAATTGACTACCGATTTTGACCGCGCGTTTAGAGACTGTTTTCAGTTCGGTCTTTAATATTATGTTTTTCAGACCAGTTAGCCACCGAATATCAGTCTCTAAACCGAAATTAAAATTATGATTTTGAATTTTAATTGGAGACAAAAAATTCAGTCTTTAAGTGGTATAAAAAATTTCGACAGGTTGTTTTATACGTATGTGAATCGATCACTTACCGTCGGGATCGGGCGAGAATCCTTTAAGCTCGGACAAAGTATCCACAATCGAAAAAAAATCTTTTACTACGCTATCTAAATTCGTGGAATCTTTCACTACATCCTCTAAATCAACTAAAACAGGCACTACGATCTCTAAATCAATTGTCAGGCACTATGATCTCTAAATCAATTGAATCGGGCACTGCCGTCTCCACTTCCAATGAATCTGGCTTTATGACTTTGTTCGAGATGGAGGAATAGAATTTAGGAGAAGAGGAATATTTGTCCATCGTTGGGAGAGACATATCAGATTAGCGATTAAAGAGATATGAATAATTTTTAAAGATAAAAATCTTTAAAATATTATCCATATAGATAATTTTAAGCAGTAGAGACCGATTTTTCGGTCCCAAATCAGGCGGTTGTATTTAGAGACCGATTTTTGCGGTCTCAAATTAGTATCAAATCAAGTTGTTTGTTTTCAGAGACTGATTTTAGCGGTCTCTGAACACTCCAGAAGAAAGACCAACCCACGCCCCGTTCTTGCGAATAAATAGCCCATATATATCACATGTCATTCTCTTAATTTTAACCCACAAACCAGCGTCTAAATAGGCCATTCCTTAATTTTCCTCTCCAATATCAGTTTGAAGATCTCGTTTCGAATTCAACGTAAGGTTTCTCATTCCCTCTTCGTTTAAATTAATGTTTTCTCATATTTATCAAATTAATTAATTTATGAAGTGTTCACATCATGATAATTTTCTTTTAATGTATATTACATCATATAATTAATATATATGTATAATAGTAGTAAATAATATAGACCAGGGACAATGTTATCTTCATAAATCAAATACTAGTACTAATTAAAGTTATTTATTCTAAAAAGTATCATGATCATCTTCAAATTACTAATAAATTGGAACGACTATGAAACATGTTGGTGTCGACCCATATTTCATAAAAGACCAAATATACACCTTTATTTTTCCGATAATTTATTTATCTTCGATTTATTTGATTTTTCCGCTTTGAAAATTTAAGTTCTTAATTATGTTCAACTGTTTTTCGTGATTATAAATTATACTCCTAAAGTAAATCATACATCATAATTCTTGATATAATGATTGTTATTCGAATTATGTTTTAAAGTAAAATAATTGTCAAATATTAAAATAAACAATGTCAAAAAATCACGATTGAATCGGAATGACGTCGGTATCAAATGATTGTTATATGGCAATATCTATCTGATAGGACATAATGATGTCATATCATCTGGAAAACAACCCCTTGAAGGGTACCCACCTTTCAAGTCAAGATTGTTTGCATAAGAGAGACTATTGACATCTGAAGAAGATCGTATCGATCTCCAAATTTTGTGGGTGTCCTTTAGATTTCCAGATTTGAATATCATCTCTTCTGACTATACCTGTTAGCTTCATCTCGGAGCTCAGAATCATGATAAAAAGAGGATGATACAAAACTGAATATCTTTATGATCGTATCTTCAAAGATCTTAATTTAGAATCATAAATCCACAGAGCTAAGACTCTCCTCATGTAGATTCAAATCCTTGACAGTTCATCTTGGTGGTCCACACCATGTACTATTCTCTGCCCATAACAGAATTTATTGCAGGTGGAAATTCCCTTTTCCATCATTCAAATAATAGAATAGGACGATGACATGGCGTGGTCCCCCTAGGCAAAAACCCTAGCTCTGAAAATTACGATATTACCCTCAAGCCTTCAAGGTATAAATAGTGTCATTATATCAATTTAGAAGGTTAACTCACTTTTTCTTATGAACCTCTCTCTCTCTTTTATTATTCTCAATACACAACCCACTCATAAAAGATTCACTAACTTGAGCGTCGGAGGGCCGTCGCCGGAACCCTCTCCGGCCCGGTTTTGTTGCAGGTCCGCAAGTTCCAGATCCCCATCCGATCATCCAAGCCAGCATTAAGGGATTTCCAAAGGATCAAACTAGGTATTATTCCACTTCACCCATTCTTAGAGAAGTTCATATCTGAATTCGTTTTTGTTTTATCAAATGGCGCCGTCTGTGGGAAACCGAGCTGAGGTGTGAGGTTTCTCTATATATCTATCTTTTCCAAAAGAAAAACAGGGTTCTCACAAAGAACTCACATGATGTATCTAGTTTGAATGTTTGGTTGTTTCTTTTTTCTTACAAACTAGTCATGGACGATCAAGTGTCCAAAAATCTGAATGAGGCATTTGAGGAAGTGGCTATCGCCACTGATAAGGGTGCAGCAGACAAGGCCCTGGCACCAGATGGAGCACCTACAATCCCATCCTCTTCTATGGGCCCTGTCATCACGATGACAGTGGAAAGTTTGAGAGAGTTAATCAACTCAGAGGTGACACGAGCTTTAGCCAATAGAGAAGTGCCCACAATGGGCACCCCTGTAACCCCATCAACTGTTAATGTCGCGGAAGATCCGCTCAACCCGAAGCAAACTGTTCCCACTCCAGGTCTGAAAACTATCTCTCCTGGAGAAGAGTCAACAGAGGTGGTATCTATCTCACCTCCTGGAGCTCCAAGTCCGAGAAAGAGGAAGGAGAGAGTCGTACCTCCTATAGTGAGAGAGGAGGAGGACAATTCCGGGGAAGAATATGTTCAGTCCTCAGCTCAAGATACCGTGAACACTGAGATCATTGCTCTAAGAAAGGAGATGGAAGAGATGAGAAAGATATGTGGTAAAGCTGTTACCTCTGGAAGCATGGGAGTCTGTTCGCCCTTCTCACCAGAAATTCTTTCAGACCCCTTGCCAAAGAATTTCAAGACATTATCATACGAGTATGATGGCACCTCTGACCCTCAGGAACACCTCCTACCGTTCCAGAATGGTGCTATACTCCACCAATATACTGATGGAGTCATGTGTCGTGTATTTCTGACGACTTTGACGAAAGCAGCTCAACAGTGGTTCGCCCAGCTACTGCCCAATTCCATCATCTCGTTTGAAGAAATGAGCTCATTGTTTTTTCATCAGTTCGCAAGTGCTCGCAGGCAAGTGAAAACTTCATTGTCTTTGATGAGTTTGAAGCAGAGGACTGGCGAAGGATTGAGAGCTTATTTGAGTAGATTCAATAAAGCAGCTCTGGAGGTCCCCAACGCCACGGGGGAAGTGAAAATCAATGCCCTCACTCAGGGACTTATAGAAGGAGATCTGTTCAAATCATTGGCTAAACGTCCGCCACTGACGTTTGATGAGCTACTAGCCAGAGAGCTGAGAAATATATTAACTTGGAAGAGATTCAAAATACCAAGAGAGGAGAGGATAAGCCTTCTAGTGTGAGGAAGGAAATCGGAGGAGAGAAGAGAAGAAGGTATGAAGAGAAAGGGTTCAGATCTAAATCTAGATCTTTCAGTCATTACACTCCTCTGACCAAACCACATTCACAGCAGCTAGAGGTGGTACAGAACCAGCCTGGGTTCAAATTCCCTTATTCCGCTAAGGGAGGTCCAAAGAATCCCAGATCTGACAAATTCTGTAAATATCATAACGACTACGGTCACGACACAGATCAGTGTCGTCCATCTGAGAGATGTTATCAAGAGGATGATTAGGGAGGGGCAGTTAGCTGAGTACGTGAGAGCAGAGCGAGATAAACAATATGGCAGGAGAGATGATAGAGGAAAAGGCAAGGAACTAGCTGCTCCGACCCCAAAGGATGTTCCTCCTCCCAAGAGAGGTAACATAACAATGATCACTGGTGGCCCAGCCAATGCAGATTCTAACAGAGCTCGGAAAGCTTTCGTTAGAGAAGCAAACACTTGGGGAGCGGAGGTGCATAAGGTGACAGAAGTAAGTGGGATGCCCGAAGTTCATTTCGGACCTGCAGACATGGGGAATATTATGCAGCCCCATAGTGATGCCCTTGTGATCACAACAGAGATTGGGGGATAATGTGGCTCGTGTTTTCATCGACACTGGTAGTTTGTGTGATATAATATTCAAAGAGTGCTTTGAAAAAATGGATCTAAACGTCAAGGTGGTCCCAGTCAAGACGGCCTTGTATGGATTTGTGGGAGGAGCGATTCAGCCTCTAGGGCAAGTTACTCTGCAGTTGAGAATCGGAGAATATCCAATACAGAAAGTTAGAATGGTGGATTTTCTGATTGTAGACGTTCCCTCGTCTTATAATGTCATCATCGGAAGACCTGCACTCAACTCATTGCAAGCAGTAGTATCTACATATCATATGAAGATGAAATTCCCAGTAGGAGAAGATGTAGGAGAAGTTTCTGGAGATCAGACCAGTTCCAGAAGGTGTTATGTAGATACTATCGTCAAAGCAGATAGAGCATTCAAAGGAGATCAAGGTCGTGGAGACGACCCCAATGGCAAAAGGATGAAAGCTGAGGAGATGATGGAAGAAGATCCACATATGCAAATCCAACCAGAGGAGGAGACCATAGTAGTAGAACTCCTTCCGCACAAGATTGGATGTTCCACAAAAATTGGAACCCAAATGAGCCATGAGATATCACAGAACTTGATCCACTGTTTGACAAACAATGCAGATATTTTTGCATTCCACTCTGCAGATCTCACGGGAATCGACACTGCACTGGCTATGCACAACCTCAATGTAAACCTAGAAGAGAAACCAATAAAGCAAAAATTGAGGAGGTTTGGAGCTGAGAAGGACAAGATCATAATGGAGGAGGTAGAGAAATTGTTGATGGCCAAACACATTGTGGAGATCCAGTTCCCGGAGTGGCTATCTAATGCAGTTATGGTCTCTAAAGGAGCTGGAAAATGGAGGATGTGTATTGATTTTCGAGATCTTAATAAGGTTTGCCCTAAAGATCACTACCCCCTTCACCGAATTGATCAGCTAGTTGATTCCACATATGGTTGTGAATTACTCTCTATGATGGATGCTTATCAAGGATATCATCAAATCCGCATGGATCCAAAGGACGTACCTAAAACAAGCTTTGTGGTGTGCTGTGGCACATATGGATATGTGGATATGCCTTTCGGGCTAAAGAATGCTGGAGCCACTTATCAGAGGATGGTGGATCTGGTCTTCAAAGAGCAAATTGGTTAGAGTATGGAGGTGTATGTGGATGATATGCTGGTCAAAACTTTAAAAGAGACAGATCACATTCGAGATCTGGAGGAGATTTTCCAGGTAATACGAAAGAGTGGAATGAAGCTTAATCCAACAAAGGGTACCTTTGGGGTACAGTCGGGTAAGTTCTTGGGTTACATGGTAACGCCTCGGGGGATTGAAGTAAACAACGAGAAGGTGAGAGCAGTGCTGGAGATGCAAGAACCTCGAAACATAAGAGAAATTCAGAGGCTAAATGGTCGTATTGCAGCACTGAGTCGTTTCATCTCTCGATCAGCGGAGAGAAGCCTCCCCTTCTTTAAAATTTTGAGGAAGGGAGCTCAATTTAAATGGACTGAAGAATGTGGAAAAGCTTTTGAGGAACTAAAAATCCATCTCTCTACCTTACCCCTACTGACTAAACCTGTCACAGGAGAGAACTTATTCTTATATTTCTCTGTAGGCGAACAGTCGTTGAGCTCTGTTCTCCTCAGAGAAGAAGAGGGTCAGCAAAGACCGATATATTATGTGAGCAAAATGTTACAGGGGCCAGAGGAGAGATACTCAGAACTGGAGAAATCAGCATTAGCAGTGATGGTAACGGCTAGGAGGCTTAGACCTTACTTCTTAGCCTACAAGGTGGTGGTGAGAACCAATCTTCCTCTGAGACAGACAATGGGGCGACCAGATCTTTCAGGGCGAATGGTAAAATGGGTCGTGGAGATAGGAGAATACGATATAGAGTTCGAACCCAGAACTACTATTAAGGCACAAGCCTTAGCGGATTTCATCCGAGAAACTACTCGTCCCTTGGAATTGAAAGAATGGAGAGCATATGTAGATGGCTCATCTACCATGTCCGGGAGTGGGGCAGGAATTGTAATTATCTCTCCATCAGAGGAGGAATTACAATTTGCTGTCAGGTTATGTTTCAAAGCCTCTAACAACGAATCAGAATATGAAGCCTTGGCTAGAGGAATGAAAATACTAGTTGATTTGGGAGCTCAAAAGGTGAGGATTTTTTCTGATTCTCAGTTGGTGACTCAACAAGTTACTGGATTATATGTAGTGAAAGATGAGAAAATGATCAAGTATGCCAGGGTAATAGAAGGCATAAAGTCTAAGTTCACTGAATTCATCTTGGAGCAGATCCCCAGAGCCGAAAACATGAAAGCTGATTATTTGGCTAAGTTAGCCAGTTCTGCAGAAGAATGAGTCAAGGGATCAGTTACTCTCCTGGCAACAGAAGATAGAATGACAGACCTGGAGGTTCTCTCTATTGCGCAAGCAACGGAGAAAGAAGATTGGAAGGCCCCTATCGAACATTACTTAAAAACAGGAGAGAGGCTAGAAGGACCAGAAGTACCTAAAAGAGCCATATATACTAGGTACTGTTTAATCGGAGGAGATTTATACAAGAGGTCATTTTCACATTCGTATCTGAAATGTATTTCAGATGAGGAGGGAAACTACGCCATCCGAGAAATACATGAAGGGTGTGGAGGAAGTCATACAGGATTAAGAGATGTGGTGCGACGCATTCTCAGAGCTGGATACTACTGGCCTAAAATGTTGAGAGATGCTAAAGAATTGATTCGAAAATGTGACAAGTGTCAGAAACATGGACCGCTTATCCATGTTCCAGGAGAAGGGCTGGGGGTCATGTATTCTCCATGTCCTTTTGATAAATGGGGGGTGGACATTGTTGGGAAATTTCCAGAAGCATCAGGAAAGAGAGCATTCTTGATTGTAGCCATCGATTACTTTAGTAAGTGGGTGGAGGCCAAAGCACTAGCTAAGATAGACGAAGGTAATATTCAGAAATTCTTATGGAAGAACATTTGCTGCAGATTCGGGGTGCCTCAAGTGTTGGTCTCTGACAATGGTACTCAATTTTGTGGAAGACAGATCCGAGAATGGTGTTCGAAGATGAAGATAGAACAGAGGTTTACATCCATGGCTCATCCTCAAGCCAATGGGCAGGTGGAGGTCACTAACCGAACTATTGTGGAAGGAATTAGAACAAGGTTGGAAATGAAAAAAAGAGCATGGCCAGAGGAGTTGGATTCAATCTTATGGTCCTATCGAACTAGTCCCAGAACTGCAACGGGAGAAACACCATTCAATTTAGTATATGGGGCAGCAGCTGTAATCCCAGTGGAGATTGGATCTGAATCTCATCGTATCCAGCACTATGATGGAGTGCATAACTCAGTCCTGATGAAGGAGAATCTAGATCTGTTAGAAGAAGAAAGGGAGATAGCTCGCCTCAGATCTGAGATTTACAAAAGTCAAGTGCGAGCTGGGTATAACAAAGGAGTCAAGGCTAGAAAGTTCGAAGTAGGGGATATTGTCCTAAGGAGAGCAGATGCTCTGAAGCCTACCAAGAAGCTAGATCCGAACTGGGAAGGACCTTACATAGTAAGTGATGTGCTAAAATTTGCACGAGAGGATTGCGTGTCCTCTGGATTGGATGTCCCACTCTTCGAACACGCACAATCACTCCAAATGTGTTGCCTTCGTTCAAAACCTTCAAGAACCTGCAAAGAACACGCCGGAGGGGAGTCCGGCGCGGACACTCCGATGCCTAAGTCAGTATAGGGCTTATTAATCTCTCCCAAGGATCTCGGGATCCTTGATATATAAAAAACAGTTCTTGAAAAATCTCCCAAAGGTAGATTGTATTTAATTTAGTAAATGCGTAATGTACGAGAGTCTAACCTGGAAATCTCCTCGATTTTACCTATTTATAGAGATATTAGTTGGAGAGGAAGTCAAGCCTTCCTTCCTTTCCGGAACTACCCGCCAGACTCGGTCCTGCGAAGTGGACGAAGCCTTCTTTCCTCCACTTCCCGAAGACTCGGCCATATCTCCTCTTTATTTGACTCGGTTCCCCGGGATAATAGGGGATAAGGTCCATCTTCTATCGAGTCCAAGCCGAAAATAGCGGAACCTCCCTACGTTCAAGGCTCACGAACTTCCTCCAAAGCAATTCTTCTGGAAGCTTCTCTTTGGCGGTAGCTCCCTCCAAAGGGATCTCCCGAGAGGATTTCTCCTCAGAGCATATTTCATAATCTGATCCTTTCACTTTTATCCTATCCTTTATACACGTGTCGACTCCTTATTAAGTGACATTTTTAGGCCGCATCATCACTCCCCCCTACTCTCGTAAAAGGGGGACATCTTTTGTGAGAGTAGAGAAATTTTCCTAGAACTTGTTACAAAGGTCCTCCTGGAGAAACGTGTATCTTCCCCGCTTTTGGAGAGGAAATTTCAAAAATGTCCTTCTCCGAGGGCTTTCCCGCCTCAAATTCTGGGAGACTTTTCAGCTTCCGCGCGTGAACTTCACGCGATCATCTTTCTCTCTCTTCTGTTATTCTCCCGAGGAAAACCCTCGATTTTTCCCCCTATCTTTCCTCACTTACTTCACGCAACCATCTCCCTTTTCTCTCTTTACTTTTCAAATTTCACTCCTCCCAAAGATTTCTCGTCGTCTTCATCCTTCTTCTCCGGTGTTCTTCACCTCGAGTCTCTGCTGTCGTCAACCGCCTCGTCTGATTCCATAGCCCTTCTACTTCAAGGTAACCCAGCTATTCTCTTGTTCTGCTTTTATTAATAGTGTAAATCGATGTCAAATCCTCCCTCTCTTCCGGAAGTTACCAGCCAAAATTCCTCTAAAGCGACTCCCTCTCTAATGGGGAGTCCAGAGAATAGAATTTCCCCCGCTTCCCAAATCGACCATACTCACTTAGTTGACCTTGCTCACGCCTATGGCTTTCCATCGGAGTACGCCTTTCGTGCTCCTCGCTCCGATGAACGCCCAGATATTTCCCAGCCTCGGACCCTTGCTTTTTTCGAAGCCCATCTTAGGGCCGGACTACGGTTTCCGATTCATCCTTATCTGGCTGCCATATCCACCCGTATGCAGACCCCCCTTAACCAGTTTACTCCGAATGCCATCCGTACTATGATAGGTTTTTACATCTTGGTGAAGGGGAATGGGGGTGACCCATCCGCCGAACTATTTCTGAGCCAACACTCATGCAAGGTGAATGATGGCTTCTTCTATGTTAGTGGTCGAAGGTCCCGTGTTTGTAAATTTCTGAAAAAACTCCATGAGGAAGACTCATCTTGGCGAGATTACTACTTCTTTGCTACCAGTCCTACCGATTGGCCATTTCCTCACGGGGATTGGTTATTCCAAAATCCCGGAGTGACTCCTCCTCCCCTGAAAGCTTACTCAGTTTCCAATCTCACCATTATGGATAATCTCAACACTCATACCCATTTGCGCGACTATTTCGATGTTATTGCCATTTGCAACAATCCTCGCATCCTCTCCCACTTCGGCTTTTGTCCTCAAGATTTTCCCTTAGGTTCCCGAGATGGTAAAAAATCTTCTATTGCTATATTTTATTTCTTGCATGTGGTTGTTTTTCTGAACTCTGAAAATTTTCTTGATTATTTGTAGCAATGAGTTGGTTGACTCATATCTCCCGAGATGCCCCTGCTCTCAGCATAGTGAAGGCCCCTGTATTATCCGCTCCAGAAGACATTCCAAAGGCTCCTCCATCTCCTGCTCTCGAGAGCTCTGCTAAGACTCCGGCTCCAGAGGGTTCTTCAAAGATCCCCCCTCTCCCTAGCTCTTCCACTCAGGTCCCAGGTTCAGTTGCTAAAAGAACCCGCTCGGCTGCCAACGCCGTTTTTGCTGACTGTGGGACTTCTAAGAAAAAGAAGGGAAAAACGCCTCGTACTCCTGTCGAGAAAAGCTCCTCTCCATATGAACTTCTCCATCGTCTTATCGACCGATGTCTCGTTCCTTCCCATGCTACTGCTTCATCTGATTCCTCCCCTCCTGAGGACCAACTACTCCATGACGCTCATCTTTTCGCAGAGGTATCTTCTATTTTGATTTTTCTTATTCACGTTCGTTGTTTTCATTACATCTCCAACATCATTTTCCTTTCCTTTGTAGTTTGGCGTTACCTATGCCAAGATACTCGACCGGGGTGTCGAGATGGTGGCTGAACTTGAGCTTCTCCGAGCTGAGGTGTCCTCCTTTCAATTGTCCTTCAAGGATATTACTAGGGAAAAGGAGGAGGCTCATAAGCGAGCACAGGCTCTATCCGAGGAGTTGTCTTTCTTGCAGACCCAAAGCCAGCAGGATGCTGTCAGGATCAAGCGTCTGGTGCAGGAGGTAGGGCGGATGAAACAGGAGCTGCCGGATGTTGGGGTGCGGGCTTGTATTGAGTCTCTATTCACTTCTCCTTTGGGCCAAGAATTCTTAGAAACTCTTCATACTCAGTGGTTGTCCAGTTTCCTGAAGAGCTCGAGCTTTCTCTGTGCCATGGGGCCGCACATTCCTCATTTTATCGATCACGGCTTCAGCAACGCCATCGCCGAGCATTCAGCCCCAGGATTCGATGGGACTTATTCTCGTGAGTTTCATCTGGATCGACTCGCTACCCCTCCAAAGTTCCTGGGGGATCCTCAAGAGAGTCCGGACAGTCCTTGGTGGCTACCCGGGATGGGCCAAGCTATTGCCAAGTTGCAGGCTGCCAAGATAGGTATGGCTGAGCTAAAGCCTCTGGAGCCACTTATTTATCCTTATGTTTCTGTTCCAAAAGTGGCAACAGGGATGGATGGAGGGACCGGCACTGCTGATGCTATGGGGAGTATGAAGGATCCGGAGGAAGGTGGAGGATCTAGCAATCATGTTGCTGGGGAAGAGGGCGCTGCTGGAGTAACTGAAGGAGTTGAGGTTGAGGGGGTTGCTACCCAGGAGGCTGCTGCTGAAAAAGCAATTTAAATATCATATTCCTGATCATCATAGACAATCTATTTTTCTGTTGTTTTGCTACACTCTTTATTTTCTGCTCATAACATTTGCTCCTCGTACTTTGTAGGGGACCCCACACTCCTGGATATGTGGGGGCTTTTTGTAGTAATTGTGTTAGCTTAATGTTGCATGCTTTGTGGTCTCTTTCTTTCTTGCATGAGCAGCGTACAAGATCAGCAAGGAATGTGTTGGAGGTGTATTCTCTTTCCCCCCTCCTTGTTGGTCTTGTGGGCTAATTTGGAATTATTTCTCGGCACCTTAGCCTTTAGGCCTCTGAGTGTCTCCCACTCTTAATTTTAAAAGATCTTATTTTATAAAATCTTCTCATTTCGGTAACCCACTTGGGTCTCAAGTAAGCTGAGGGCTCTCTGGAGCACCTCGGTCTCTGAGTGTCTCTCACTCTTATTTTTAAAAGATTTTAATTCATAAAATCCTCTCATTTCAGTAACCCACTTGGGTCTCAAGTAGAGTGAGGGCTCTCTGGAGCACCTCGGCCTCTAGGCCGTTGAGTGTCTCACACTCTTATTCTTAAAGGATTTTAATTCATAAAATCCTCTCATTTCAGTAACCCACTTGGGTCTCAAGTAGAGTGAGGGCTCTCTGGAGCACCTCGGCCTCTAGGCCGTTGAGTGTCTCACACTCTTATTCTTAAAGGATTTTAATTCATAAAATCCTCTCATTTCAGTAACCCACTTGGGTCTCAAGTAGAGTGAGGGCTCTCTGGAGCACCTCGGCCTCTAGGCCGTTGAGTGTCTCACACTCTTATCCTTAAAGGATTTTAATTCATAAAATCCTCTCATTTCAGTAACCCACTTGGGTCTCAAGTAGAGTGAGGGCTCTCTGGAGCACCTCGGCCTCTAGGCCGTTGAGTGTCTCACACTCTTATTCTTAAAGGATTTTAATTCATAAAATCCTCTCATTTCAGTAACCCACTTGGGTCTCAAGTAGAGTGAGGGCTCTCTGGAGCACCTCGGCCTCTAGGCCGTTGAGTGTCTCACACTCTTATTCTTAAAGGATTTTAATTCATAAAATCCTCTCATTTCAGTAACCCACTTGGGTTTCAAGCAAAGTGAGGGCTCTCTGGAGCACCTCGGCCTCTAGGCCTGTGAGTGTCTCTCGCTCTCGCTATAGTTATATTCATACGTCGCACATTCACATATGAGAAAGATAAACAAGACATAATAAATCTGAGTAATTCATTTTTCAAAAAGGGATAAGGCTTCATTGATTTATTGTCAATTTTCAACATAGGCCATAGATAACCTACGCCGGTCTCATTAAAAAACTCTTTACGGAAAAACCCCAAAGGGGAAACCCGCAGAGAGGGAAAAAGAGCTCCGGTGAAGCCACAAAATACACCAAGTAAAGTACGAATCAATGCAAAAAGTCACAAAACAAAAGTAATAGGTGGTCTCAAGACCTTACACTGTCTTCAAATAAAGAATCTCTTCAAATGGCAAACGTTCCAGGGTCTAGCTATGTCAACCCCCTCCATACTCTGCAGTCTGTATGCTCCTCCTTTCAACACCTGTGTGATTTTGTAGGGTCCCTCCCAGTTAGGCTCCAGCTTTCCTGTGTTTTTCAGGGCGTCCGCTCTTCTCAGCACCAGGTCCCCTGCTCTAAAGGACCTCGGGATCACTCTTCGATCATACGCAGCTTTAATTCTGCTTTTATATCTTTCAACACGTACCCTGACCATCTCTCTTTCTTCTTCCATCAAATCTAGAGCCTCTCTCATCAATCTTTCATTCTGATGTTCTTCAAATTGGGAAACTCGATGCGATCGTAAAACGGCCTCTGGAGGTATCACCGCCGTAGCTCCGTAGACCAGCTGAAATGGAGACTCTCCAGTTGCTGTCTTCGGGCTAGTCCTATATGACCATAATACATTATCTAACTCGTTTACCCATCCTCCTCCTATCTTTGTCAACCTAGTTCGGATCCCATCTACTATTGTTCGATTAGTAACCTCCACCTGTCCGTTAGCCTGAGGATGGGCTACAGAAGTGAATCTCTGTACTATGTTCAATCTTGCACACCATCCTCGGACGTTTTCGCCATTAAACTGTGTTCCGTTATCGGAGACCAATATTCTGGGTACGCCGAATCTACAGCAGATTTGTTTCTTCAGGAATTTAATCACATTTTCTTCATCTATCGTAGCCAGGGGGGCAGCTTCCACCCATTTGCTAAAATAGTCCACTGCTACTATTAGAAATTTTCTCCCTCCGGAGGCTGGAGGGAAGGGTCCTACCAAGTCGATTCCCCACTTAGCGAAGGGACAAGGAGAGTGCATCGCTCCCATCTCTTCCGCAGGGGTCCTTATCAATGGAGCATTTTTCTGACACTTGACGCATTTCCTCACAAATTCTCTAGCATCTTTTGTCATGGAGGGCCAGTATAACCCTGCCCTTAAAACTTTCTTCACTACCGCTTTGTATCCTTCATGACTGGCTGCATCACCTTCGTGGATCTCTTTAAGTGTGTATATAGCTTCTCTAGTCGATATGCACCTCAAATATGGGTGCGTGAACGACTTCTTGTATAAGTGCCCTCCGATAATACAATATTTGATCCGAAGGGCTCGGGTCTCTCTGGTGGTAGGGGCATTTGCTTCCTTGGTGAGTTCTATCCATATAGCCCTTCTCCAATCATCTTCCTCTTCAATGGAGCCAATGGGGTTCTCCAGAGTCTCTCTTTCCGCAACTACTAGAGTTATTGTTCCCTGTCCATCAAACTCTGTGGAGCTAGCGAGTTTGGAGAGACTATCCGCCTGCATGTTCTTCTCTCGGGGTATTTGGACTACCTCGCATTCTTGGAATTTGCCCATCACCGCTTTGGCACGCTCCAAATAAGCAGCCATCCTGCTATCTTTGGCTACATATTCACCATTCACCTGCTGAACAACTAGTTGGGAGTCTGAGTATAGGGTTACCTTTGGAGCTCCCAATTCCAATGCCATCTCCATCCCTCTGATCAAAGCTTCATACTCTGCTCCATTATTTGAGGTCATGAATTGAAACCTCACTGCGAATTGTAGGTCCTCTCCTCGGGGGCCTATCAACACAATCCCTGCTCCGCATCCGCTCAGGGTCACTGAGCCATCTACGTACACCTTCCATCCCTCGACCTCCTCTGGTTTAGTCGACTCTTGGATGAAATCTGACAGAGCTTGAGCCTTTATAGATTTCCGTGGCTCGAAATCTATGTCGTATTCTTGGAGCTCGATCGCCCACTTCACCGTCCTTCCAGAGAGGTCTGCTCGTCCTATAACCTGTTTCAACAAGTAATTAGTGCGGACCAATATTTTGTAAGAAAGGAAATATGGGCGTAGCCTCCGGGCTGTAACGACCACAGCTAGAGCAGCCTTCTCAATTTCTGAGTAACGATTTTCGGCCCCCTGAATGATTTTACTGACATAATAAATAGGGTGCTGCAGAGATCCCTCTTCTTTGACTAAAGCAGTACTTAGTGAGAATTCCCCTACGGAGAGATACAAAATAAGGGTATCTCCTGGAGAAGGCTTCGTCAGTTTCGGCAACTGAGACAAATGGTGCTTCAGGTCTTCAAAGGCCTTTTGGCATGTTTCGCTCCATTCAAACTTGGTTCCTTTCTTAAGAATTTTAAAGAAGGGATGGCTCTTTTCAGCAGACCTAGCTATGAATCTACTCAACGCTGTAATCCTTCCATTGAGTGTCTGGAGCTCCTTTATGTTTCTTGGCGGCTGCATGTCCAGTACAACCTTCACCTTGGCTGGATTCACCTCTATACCTCGTTGAGTGACCATATATCCCAGGAACTTCCCTGATTTTACTCCAAAAGAGCATTTGGCTGGGTTCAATTTGATGCCGTTTTCTCGAATTACTTGGAAAATTTCTTCCAAATCCTCTATATGTTGATTTGCTTTCACACTTTTAGCCAACATATCATCTACATATATTTCCATGTTTCTCCCTAGCTGCTTTCGAAAGACAGCATCGACCATCCTCTGATAGGTTGCTCCGGCATTGATTAATCCAAATGGCATCCGAACATATCCGAACGTTCCACAGGCTGCTATGAAGCACACTTTGGGGACATCTGCAGGATTCAGTTGGATTTGGTGGTACCCTTGGTATGCGTCCATCATGCTCAGCAACTCAAAGCCTGAAGTTGCATCCACTAGTTGATCTATTCTTGGTAGCGGGTAATGGTCCTTAGGGCATGCCTTGTTGAGGTCCCTGAAATCGATGCACATTCTCCATTTTCCTCCCCCTTTAGGCACCAGCACAGCATTGGAGAGCCATTCTGGGAATTGGACTTCCACTACATGCCCTGCTTTCAACAACTTCTCGATTTCTTCCTTCACAATGTTATTCTTCTCGATCCCGAAATTTCGTAGTTTTTGTTTTACGGGTCTTGCCTTTGGATCAACATTAAGGCAATGTATTGCTATCTCCGGAGGGACTCCTGTCATGTCAGCTGGAGAAAATGCAAATATATCGGAATTTCGACGTAATGTAAATATTACCTTCTCTGTGAGTTCAGGCCCCAGTTGGGTACCTATCTTGGTAACAAAGCCGAGTTTCCCTGGGAAGAGCTCCACGCTCATCAGTTCCTCGTCTGTTTTAACATTTACTTGTTCAGGTGCCACTCCTTCTACTTTCTTCCTCTTAACCTCAGGGTCATCTCCTCTCACCCGCTCCAGGCCCCTAGTTAGGGCTCTATCTGCCATTTTCACGGACTCTGCATAGCACTTCCGTGCTTGATACTGGTCTCCTCTCACTTCTCCCACCCCTGTGGCTGTAGGGAATTTCATTTTCATATGAAATGTGGAGATAATTGCCTGAAAAAGATTCAGGCTGGGCCGTCCCATCACAACATTGTATGACGAGGGAATATCAACAATAAGGAACTCCACCACGTGGACCTTCCGAGCTGGAGCATTTCCCAATCCTACTTGTAACATCACTGACCCCAAAGGTTGGATTGCTCCTCCAGATAAACCATACAGAGAGGTATCTACAGGGCGCAGCTTCACATTCAGCTCCATTCTCTTAAAACATTCAAAGAACATGATGTCAGCCGAACTTCCCGTATCTACGAAGATTCGAGCAACATCGAATCCAGCTATGTCGGTAGTGATCACCAGAGCGTCGTTGTGATCTTCCTTAACTCCCTTCACATCTTCTGGGCCGAATCGGATATTGGGCGTCTCCGTCATGCGCCCCACTTCTTTGAACTGGCTCCCTTGCTCTGCTCTTAGAGCCCGGACATTTTGCTTCCTCTTCCGAAAAGAATCTCCATCGGCTGGCCCTCCCACTATCATGTGGATTATTCCTCTCTTCGGTGGAGGAGGGGGCATATCTTCAGCTACTTCTCTGGTTTCCTTCTCTTCTGGTTTTCTTTCATGATCCTTCCGCTTCTGCCCTCGAGGGCCCTGCCTATCTCTGAATATAAATTCTTTTAGATGACCCGCTTGGATCATCCTCTCAATTTCGTCCTTCAAGTGGTAACATTGGTTCGTATCATGCCCATACTCATTGTGGAATCGACAGAATCGGTCAGACTTGGGTTTCTGAGGTCCTCGATTTCTGGAATATGGGAATTTCAAGTCTGGATGGTCTCCAGCTACCTCCAGTACTTCAGCAGGCTCAATCCTCAAGGGCGTGTATTTCTCGAATCTCCCACGAGGGCCAGACCGGGGACCTCCGGAGGGATTACCATCTCTGGTTGATCCAGAGGTCCGAGGGACCTCTGGGCTGGATCGTCTGGAAGGACCTTCCCTTCTTCTCTCTCGATCTGGTGGCCTAACCTCCAGCCTTTTGGCCTTACGGACCTCCTCTAAAGTGAGGTACTTCTCAGCCCTGTGCAGCAGCTCATCGAAATTCTTAACTGGCTTCTTAGCTAAGGAGGAAAAGAAATCCCCATCTCGTAATCCGTTAGTGAGGGCGTTGATCTTCACCTCCGGAGAGGCTGTAGGGACCTCCAGAGCTGCCTGATTAAACCTCCGGAGAAAAGCTCTTAAGCTTTCGCTCTCCCCCTGCCTCAGATTGAAGAGGGTCAAGGTGGCCCTTGGCTGTCTCCGGGCACTTGCAAATTGATGGAGAAATAACTCACTGAATTCTTCCCAGGATCGGATGGTATTAGGTTCTAACTGAGTGAACCATTGCTGCGCTGCTTTGGCCAGGGTGGTCAGGAACACCCTACACTTAATTCCTTCTCCGTAGCGATGTAATAGCGCAGCGTTTTCAAACCTTACTAAGTGTTCATAAGGATCTGCCGTACCATCATATTCAAAGTTAAGGGGTTTGAAGTTGAATGGTAACTCATCCTGTAATATGTTAGGAGAGAACTGGCACCCGGATGTGTGAGCGGATCTACTGGTTCGGTTGTCCAACTGTCTCCTCATATCCTTCATCTCTTTCTGCAGAGCCTGTAGCTGGTCGCTAACTGGCCCTCCGTAGGTATCATCAGTGCTTTCTTCTGTCTCAAGGGGTTCTGTCCCTCGGGGTGCCGGCTCTACGTTCCTTCTAGTGCTTCGAAGGGGAATGCTTCTTTCCGCGCGCGAGGGCACTTTATCATCCTCTTCCATTCGTATCCCCATCTCTTTGGACAACACTTGGGAGGTTCCAGGTGCCTCATCCTGGGGTCTATGGGGCGGTACCTCTGGATTCCCTGGTGCAACTTTGGGAATCTGGTCCCTTTGATCCGCAAAGGCTTTATCTACGGCTTGTCTGATGAGGGCGTTCAATTGATCGGGAGAGATCAAGAGTGTCCCTGAGTCTGGAATATCCTCTCGCTGAGGATCTGCGGTCTGGGGCTCGGGGGTTTCAAGATCCCCGGTTATTCCCTCCCGAACCGATAAGGGATGATTCTCATCACCTAAATCTGGAGTGGGCGCCAACGGATGATGTGATCCAGAAGGCGCGTGAATTGGGTTTTTCCCCCGGCCTCCTATTGGTAGGGGATCGATGGGCAAAGGGGGATTCTCACCCGGAAGATTTTTCTTTCCAGAAATGGATGTTTTGTCTCCGCCACCCATTTGCTCAAACAGGTAGAAATTCGTGAGAAAATCTTTCAATTCTTTCCCACAGACGGCGCCAGTTGATGTGCTAAAATTTGCACGAGAGGATTGCGTGTCCTCTGGATTGGATGTCCCACTCTTCGAACACGCACAATCACTCCAAATGTGTTGCCTTCGTTCAAAACCTTCAAGAACCTGCAAAGAACACGCCGGAGGGGAGTCCGGCGCGGACACTCCGATGCCTAAGTCAGTATAGGGCTTATTAATCTCTCCCAAGGATCTCGGGATCCTTGATATATAAAAAACAGTTCTTGAAAAATCTCCCAAAGGTAGATTGTATTTAATTTAGTAAATGCGTAATGTACGAGAGTCTAACCTGGAAATCTCCTCGATTTTACCTATTTATAGAGATATTAGTTGGAGAGGAAGTCAAGCCTTCCTTCCTTTCCGGAACTACCCGCCAGACTCGGTCCTGCGAAGTGGACGAAGCCTTCTTTCCTCCACTTCCCGAAGACTCGGCCATATCTCCTCTTTATTTGACTCGGTTCCCCCGGATAATAGGGGATAAGGTCCATCTTCTATCGAGTCCAAGCCGAAAATAGCGGAACCTCCCTACGTTCAAGGCTCACGAACTTCCTCCAAAGCAATTCTTCTGGAAGCTTCTCTTTGGCGGTAGCTCCCTCCAAAGGGATCTCCCGAGAGGATTTCTCCTCAGAGCATATTTCATAATCTGATCCTTTCACTTTTATCCTATCCTTTATACACGTGTCGACTCCTTATTAAGTGACTTTTTAGGCCGCATCAGTAAGCAAAGTTCTGAAGGGGGGAGCATACAAACTCATGAATGAAGAAGGAAATGAAGTGGCTCGTCCTCGGAACATCAGCAACCTAAAGAAATACTATTGTTAGGAGAATGAAGAGGAGCAGAACTGAGAGTTTTCTTTGCTTTACCTAAATGAGATTCAGTCGAATCATGTAATAATTTACACTTTGAAATATTTCAATGAAACAGAGAACTGGTGATATGCAGTTCTCTTCTACGAGCATCTCTATACAATCTAAACTCTTCGGAGTATAAATAACTCTCCAGAGTATAAAAATGCAGAATCTAAACTCTTCGGAGTATAAATAACTCTCAGGAGTATAAAAATACATATTCTAAAGTCCTCGGAGTATAAATAACTCTCCGGAGTATAAAAATACATAATCTAAACTCTTTGGAGTATAAATAACTCTTCGGAGTATAAATAACTCCCCGAAGTATAAAAATTCGGCACCTACGACTCTTCAAAGTATAAACAAATTCGGAGCTCGAAGGAAGAAGGGTACGAACAAAATCACAGAGAAGAGCATAACCAGATAAAAGATCTAAATACGAATACGAGTTGAGAGAAGACTCTCAACTCAGATCTGAAATTATATCTTGAAATAATTTTACTTAGAAAATTATTTCAAGGGGATGAATACGAGTTGAGAGAAGACTCTCAACTCAGATCTGAAATTATGTCTTGAAATAATTTTCCTCAAAAAATTATTTCAAGGGGATGAATACGAGTTGAGAGAAGACTCTCAACTCAGATCTGAAATTATATCTTGAAATAATTTTCTAAGGAAAATTATTTCAAGGGGATGAATACGAGTTGAGAGAAGACTCTCAACTCAGATCTGAAATTATGTCTTGAAATAATTTTCCTCAAAAAATTATTTCAAGGGGATGAATACGAGTTGAGAGAAGACTCTCAACTCAGATCAGAAATTATATCTTGAAATAATTTTCTAAGGAAAATTATTTCAAGGAGAGGAATACGAGTTGAGATAAGACTCAACTCAGACCTTAAATTATATTTTGAAATAATTTTCCTTAGAAATTTTTTTCAAGGGGATGAATACGAGTTGAGAGAAGACTCTCAACTCAGATCTGAAATTATATCTTGAAATAATTTTCCTTAGAAAATTATTTCAAGGGGATGAATATGAGTTGAGAGAACTCAGATCTGAAATTATGTCTTGAAATAATTTTCCTTAAGAAATTATTTCAAGGGGATGAATACGAGTTGAGAGAAGACTCTCAACTCAGATCTGAAATTATATCTTGAAATAATTTTCCTCAGAAAATTATTTCAAGGAAATGAATACGAGTTGAGAGAAGACTCTCAACTCAGATCTGAAATTATATCTTGAAATAATTTTCTGAGGAAAATTATTTCAAGGGGATGAATACGAGTTGAGAGAAGACTCTCAACTCAGATCTGAAATTATATCTTGAAATAATTTTCCTTAGAAAATTATTTCAAGGGGATGAATACGAGTTGAGAGAAGACTCTCAACTCAGATCTGAAATTATGTCTTGAAATCATGGGGATGAATACGAGTTGAGAGAAGACTCTCAACTCAGATCTGAAATTATATCTTGAAATAATTTTCCTCAGAAAATTATTTCAAGGAAATGAATACGAGTTGAGAGAAGACTCTCAACTCAGATCTGAAATTATATCTTGAAATAATTTTCTGAGGAAAATTATTTCAAAGAGATGAATACAAGTTGAGATAAGACTCAACTCAGACCTGAAATTATATCTTGAAATAATTTTCCTTAGAAAATTTTTTCAAGGAGATGAATACGAGTTGAGAGAAGACTCAACTTAGATCTAGAATTATATCCTGAAATAATTTTTCTTAGAAATTTTTTGTGCACAAAATCAGCATAATAATAGAAATGAGAATAGACAGTGGAGAAAATCGCAAAACGTCTTCATTAAAAAAAGATAGAATCAACAAGAGTTACAATAACATCTAAATAAAAAAGAAACAAAACAAAATAAAGCACGACAATTCTAGACTAAGGAGGAGTAAGCTCAACATTCTGAGATCCGGCAACGGAGGTATTGGTTGAAGCTTCAACTTGTCCAACAACAGATGGGGCAGGAGTAGCAGAAGAGATGGCAGGAGGAGCAGTAGAGGCAGAAGGCGAAGCATTAGGTGCCAGAACTGGAATTCTGGGAGGAAAGATGTTATAAGTAGGATTCTCATCTGTAGGGAGATCTAGATCAAATGAGGTATCATAGTAAAGATCCTTAATAACTTTTTCCATGATTGGCAACTACCAAGCATGATTGTAGCCTAGTTTCTCATCTCCTTTGAAGGCAGGGGAGACCTTCAAGTCCTTTCTTGCTCGAGTTCTATCAAAAGAACCAGAGCACCCTTGTTCTCGGGCCTGAAGCACTGCAGCATCGAAGCCATGATGTAAGTAGTGAAGGATGCACTACTACACATTTAAGCTTGGAGAGCTGTACTTGGACAGCCCTTTTTCAAACCGCTCTCCAAGATATAGCTTGGAGAGCGATTTTATTAAAAAAATAAAAAAAAACACTTGGACAGCGGTTTATAACCGCTCTCCAAGTAAACACTTGGAATCCCCCCCCCGCCTCCCAAATCTTTCTCCCCCAAATTAATTCAATACGCGTTTAATTTCTCCCCCCAAATTCAATACTGTTTTCCCCCAGATACACAGAAAGCTTTCTCCCCAAAATTAATCCACTGTCGCCGTCACCTCCCTCCTCGCGCCGTCGCCTCTCCCTTCCTGTCCAGCCGTCACCGTCGCCTCCCTCTCCTGCGTGCCGTAGATAGAGAGATGCAGTGTTTTTTGGTGTTTCCAATTCGATGTGCTTTTTTACCGCTAGAAATTGGGAGGGGTGCGACAAGAGATGCGGCGTTGTTGGTCCGCCGCTGGATGGTTTCGGCCGTTGTGTCCGGCGAGAGAAAGTTAGGGTTCGTGACACAGGCGATCGGTGATGGGTCAAGCAGGGGCCGTCGATCAGTGGGCGACGCGGCGGTGAAGATGCGGCGCTAAATTATTATTCAAAAGATCAGGAATCTAATATTGTGGAGAAGTTTAATTTTTCCCAACGATAAACTAGAGAGAGAGAGAGAAAGAGTCCTCCATGTGTGTACGCATAATTTCTTGCTCCGTGGATAGATATAGACTATAGAGACCGAAATTGACCGGAATTTTCGCCTTGAGCTCGTCGTCCCTCTCTCAATCGATCAATCCCTCAAGTAAACCCTACTTTCTCTCTTTCCTCTGTTTCGCGGTTTCTCACTCACACACAACACCGTAAGTTTGTATATATTCCCGAATATTTGCTTCACCAACTGGATTATGATTTTGATTTTCCTCTTCTGCTTTTGATGCTTCTTTTGAGCTCTTCTACTTTTCCTCATATAATTTGACTTTGCTCCCCTGTTTTTTCTGCTTCCTCTTTCTTTTACATGAATATATACATGAATCAGGTTTGATTTAGTCGTTCTGCTTACAAATAGGGTTCAACATGGTTGCTTCTATTATAATTGCCATTATTATTAATGCCGTCCTCAGTTATCCTACACTCCCAGTAAGTTAATTATCTCAATATCCCCTTTCTTTCTTTTAGTCATTTAGTAGTATGAAGTGTGTTTTTGGATGTGATTAGTGATGAGATTTGGTTGGCTAATGATGAAAACAGGGGTGGTTTCCATCTCATTTGTTCCCTATATACTTGTACAATATCCACAAGGCCAAACATGGAAGCGATACTAAAACATATGACAATGAAGGAAGGTACTCAGTTTAGTTTGCAGCATATTTTTGCATTTTAATTTCAGATTGAATAGATTTGATATGATGTGATGATGATTCACATGCATGTTAATTAATTTTACTATTTCTCAAAAAGTGCAATTTTGATGACTTTTGACACTCTTGTGCATGTGTATGCACATTAGTTAACACTTTGGAATATTTGTTTGAGCATTATAAAATTTATTTTCCGATTTACTCCTCCTGGACAAGTATATACTCCCTTCTCTGTTTGTGTGAATTTGAGGCTGAAGATAAGCTCAGGCTTTTGCCTAAATGTAGCCATGCTTTTCACATGGATTGTATTGATACTTGGCTTTTGTCTCACTCAACTTGCCCTATAGTTCTTGTTCTTGAATCTGGGAGTGAGAGTTCTAGGGAGATTGGGAGGGTGAATTCAAATCTGAGTGATGCATCAATTAGTGTAGAGAAATCCGATGAAATTTAACCAAAAGATGATGAAATTAGTAAGAAGAAAGTGGAGAAAGTTGTGTCAACAGCCTCAGTAAACATTTTTCTCTTTTTGTAAGCTCTTCTCCTAGATTTCTGTTAATTGTTTGATGATCAAACATTGTTATTGATTTCTAACTATTTTTGGCGCTTTCACTTTATCGATCTTCTTATGGAGCTTCTGAAGTGATTGTGGACTTATAATCTCTTAATTGTGTCGTAGGTGAAAAGCAATGACGCAGATCTTGCTTCATGGAACTCTTCATGTCACAGTCTATGAAGTGGATAGGCTTTCACTAGGGGGGTGGGAATTTCTTCAGTAAGGTATTTATTAGTTTGATCAGAAATCAAATTGGTTTTAACTGCTGAAATTACTAGTTGATTATCTCTAAATGGATAGATCTTATTATGTTAAGTAGTAATTAATTTCATTTCCTGTTAGTGAGAAGAGATGCCTCTTTATTATTATTGAATCTGGTTGAAGCAGAGGCACCATATCAATATGTGAAGTTCGTAAAATTCGTTGTAATATCGTTGTAAGAAGATGGCAGAGGAAGTGATTTCAAGTCAAACTCCTACAACCAATAATCCTCCTGCACTAAAGAAGAAGAGAAACCTTCCGAGAAATCCAGGTTATTTCTTATAATTAATCTTTGTTTGTTATAATTAATTAATTAAAACAGCTATGTTATTAATGATGGAATTAATGGGTGCAGATCCAGAGGCAGAAGTTATAGCACTTTCTCCGAAGACGTTGATGGCGACGAACAGATTCTTGTGTGAAATATGTGGAAAGGGTTTCCAGAGAGATCAGAATCTGCAGCTGCATAGGAGGGGGCATAACATGCCGTGGAAGTTGAAGCAAAGGAGCAGCAAGGTAATTCTAGTAATTCTAGGTAATTCTAGTAGTCGAGCCTAGGTAATTCTAGTACTCGAGCCTCTTGTGAGCTAACTCGTAAAATATTTTGGCTCGACTCAAATTTAAACGAGTTGAACTGAAACTCAACAATACTTGAGCACATTAACCTTGCTGAACTTAGACATTACAATATTTGATTATTGCATATGGTTTTATATATAAGTAGTCTAGCTGATCATTTTGGATACACCCCCAGGCATTTGATGTCTGAATTGTTTTCTGTACTGATTCTTGAATTTTTCGTGCAGGTTTAATCCTAAAATAATGCTGCAAAAACTTAAAAGAAAACTTTTTCTGTGTAAAGTTCTTAAATTATACTAGTATATATTTATTTGGGACTGAATTTATGTCTTTTGTTTTCAACAAATTGTGTAGGAAGATGATGCTACCATAGAGTTCTATTGAGCTCCCTTTCTGATAGAATCCAAAACAGATGTTCATATAAAAACAGATCCAAAACAGAGAATTCTGTAAGTTAAATCTGTCTTGAATGTTATAAATTGCAATATCAGGTGTGTTATTTTATTACTATGCATTATCCGTTTAAAAAAAAATGATAGTATCACATAGGTACAGAAAGTATTGTTTGACAAGAGTCGTCTATTTTGAATTTTCTACTCTTGATTGATGTATTTCAACTATTATACTTTTTTAATTTTGTCATTGGTGGGACATTCTTCTAGACGATCGATAACTTTCAGGAGAAAGTTGGTCTCGGCGATGGAACTCCCAAAATGTATGCAACCATTGATTTAGAAAAGGCAGGCTAGAGTTGGTATATTGAAGATATAATCATCGCTTCTCAAACGACGATTAATCCTATATTGATTGGTCTCGGCGATGGAACTCCCACAATGTAAGTCAATTTATCGATTTATTTAAATTATTATTGATTGAATAAAAATTCATATACTATATATCTAACTATATTGATTGATCGTTGTTTGCAGTTTGTCTATGGTCGTCCGCTCAAGACTTACAACGACAAAAGAATGGACAAATGAAAAAAAGATTGGATAGGGTACATTTACAATCGATTTTTGTATAGCTATAATTTAGTATAACTTTTGGTAGCATGTAATATATTAACTTATACATTTGTGATGATATTTAATTTTTTGGTGTATATTGAACGTATGTTAGTGTACGTTTATTTATTTGATTTTTTGGTATTTGACGTGTATATATATATATATATATATATATATTGGTATATAAATAAATTTTGGTTTTGTATAAAATGAATTTTTAAAATATAAAATAATTATTAAAAAATATATATAAAAAAAAATTAAATATATTACTTAGAGAGCGGTTTTGAACCGCTCTCCAAGTGAAATTAATAAAAAAAAAAATTTACATAGAGAGCGGTTTTGAACCGCTCTCCAAGGTCTTTTACTTGGAGAGCGGTTCATAACCGCTGTCTAAGGTCTCCACTTGCAGAGCGGTTCAAAACCGCTTTCCAAGTCCTTTTACTTAGAAAGCGGTTTTTAACCGCTCTCTTAGCTTGGAGAGCTGTCACTTGGAGAACTGTTTTAAAAGCTCTCCAAGGCCCTTTTTCAAAGCTCTCCAAGTCCAATTATGTAGTAGTGATGTGAGGTCCCATATCTCGCACCGAAGCAGGGCTCAGAAGATATGCTTTCATCATTCCCTCATGAAAATTACGAAGAAACTTTTGGCCAGCAGGAGTAGCAAACAACCTCTGGCGACAAGTATCTACACCAACTTTAATACCTTGAGATCGACTCTCGGTGACTTCCTTGACTAGACGAGCTTCCATCTCTGCCTGCTTCTTCTCTGATTCAGTTAAAGAATTACTCAAGAACTGTACCTACCTCTTCAAATCTTCCACCTCTGCAGTCAGAAGGCTTACCTCCAGCACTTTCTTCTGAAGTTGGTCATCTTTCTGTACCAAATCCTTTTGCAACTCAGTAGGATCTGAAGTCTCTCTCAAACGGTTTACCAACAAACCATGTTTCAGTATCATCTGAAATATAACAAATGTGAATAAGGAATCTAGAAGTCAAAAAATAGAATTGGAGGAAAAAATGAGGTTATACGTACCTGGGTTATAGACTCAGAAATATCGGTATAGAGTTGAGGAATAGAAGCCTCTTGGTAGAGAAGCACATCAGCTGCTGAAGGGGCAGAAGCAATGAAAGATAAACTGGCCGAACCTTTCAAGTTAGAAAGAGCTTCAGGAAGCTCTAGAGTAAGCGGATTGTTAGGGGAATGATGGACATGAGTTCCGGAACTCTCCTTTTCTCTGGGAGGAACATTACGAGTTTTTCGCCGTTTAAGAGTAGGCGAAGAAGATGGCTCAGTAGTGCGCTTACCTTGGGCTCTAGAAGGAGAGCGAGAACTTACAGGAACAACTTCGGGGATGGGCAGATCTGCCTGATCTCCATCTGAATGAATAGATAACACCTCATCGGCAGATACGACAATGGTCACGTCTGTCTGGTTCCCCTCTGGAAGATCCACGAAGTCCAGGAACTCAAAATCCATCTCTGAAAAAGAAGAGATAAAGTTTTTTTTTTTTTAAAAAAAAAAAGAGAGGGGAAGAGAGGAGAAAAAAAGAAGATAAATATTTCTTGAAGAAATGAAACATACCGGCTTTGGGGGTCAGTACCGCTCCAGAGCTGTCTAACCCGTATCTAATTAACACACCCGGATCTTTAAGCATCTCGGCTATTCTAAAGTTCAGAATGGCCATTTTATTCAAAGATCTCATAAGTTTCCTTTCCTCTTCAGAAATTAAAGATGGGTGAAGGCGAGGATAATCTGGGAGTTGGCCTTTCCATCCGGTAGGAAAAGGCCACCCCCCTCTTCTGGGAGTAACCCAAAAATACTTAGGTTTCCATTTGCCATCTACCGAGTTAGGTTTTTTCAAAAACTTAGCAGGACCTCCCGGGCGAGAACTAAAGTAGAAGAAACCCTCCGTTAACTTCATCTCATGGCAGGCTATGAATTTCTCCGCTGAAACTTCATGACTATAATGTTTCATTAAGACGAAGAAAGCCAGGGTTGTCCGAATCGAGGAAGGGTTAATTTGGTTGACTGAAATCCTATAATGTTTACATATCTGAACCAAATAGGGGCAAATAGGGAAACGAATGCCTGCATCTATATGAGCTTTGAAGAAAGCTAAAGAGGGATGTTTGGCAAAATTAGGACGTTCATCAGGGTTAGCTAAGTCAATTAAGAGGTCTGAGGGGTAATGAAGTTTCTTCTTTACAGTTCGTATTCTGAGAAAGATAATGTGCTAGCCCTGCAAACGGCATTCCATTCAGGATTACATAGATCTTGAGTGGTAGTCACTCGAATGGGTCGAACTTGCAGGTCAGAAATAGGAGTTGAAGAAGGGTGAGAAGAAGAAGGTTCAGAGGAGGGGCGTGTCGACGACATACGAACTGGTTCTGAATATGAAGGCGAGAGTTGGTTGGTTAACGGATCTGTGAATCCAGATCTGAGTAAATCATCTGGGGTCTGGTTTTCTTGGCGAGTTGATGTTTCAACACTGATACGTTTCTTAGAACTAGACAGAATTGACGAAGATGTCAGAGCTGAATTGGACATGCCCTAGAAGAAGAAATAAAAAAAAGGGGGGGAAAGAAGAAAAGGAATGAAGAATTACCTGGTCACAGGGAGAAACCGGATCTAAAGAAAGGAAGTTGAGAAGTTCGCCGAAGGATAGGCCAGAGACCTAGAGAGAGAAATATTCGCGGCGGAATAAGTAGCCAAGACGCTTCGCTCTTAAAATATCAAACAGTTAAAAAAGGAACATTTCATCTCCTTTTATACTCCGTAATAAGGGGACGGTTAAAATTCCAAAAAGTACACGTGTAGGGAGGAGATTCAAGGTGGTGAAAAGGCGGTGAGTGAATGAGCGGCTTAGATCAATGGTAAAATTTTGAAATTTCAAAAGGAAGAAAAGAGCGGGAACGATAAATAAAATCTGCTACTTTAGAGCATCAGTTTATCAGAACTGATACTCTAAATAGGGGGGGAGTAGATGATAGGACATAATGATGTCATATCATCTGGAAAACAACCCCTTGAAGGGTACCCACCCTTCAAGTCAAGATTGTTTGCAGAAGAGAGACTATTGACATCTGAAGAAGATCGTATCCCCAAATTTTGTGGGTGTCCTTTAGATTTCCAGATTTGAATATCATCTCTTCTGACTATACCTGTTAGCTTCATCTCGGAGCTCAGAATCATGATAAAAAGAGGATGATACAAAACTGAATATCTTTATGATCGCATCTTCAAAGATCTTAATTTAGAATCATAAATCCACACCATGTAGATTCAAATCCTTGACAATTCATCTCGGAGCTAAGACTCTCCTCATGTAGATTCAAATCCTTGACAATTCATCTCGGTGGTCCACACCATGTACTATTCTCTGCCCATAACAGAATTTATTGCAGGTGGAAATTCCCTTTTCCATCATTCAAATAACAGAATCGGACGATGACATGGCGTGGTCCCCCTAGGCAAAAACCCTAGCTCCGAAAATTACGATATTACCCTCAAGCCTTCAAGGTATAAATAGTGTCATTTTATCAATTTAGAAGGTTAACTCACTTTTTCTTATGAAACTCTCTCTCTCTTTTATTATTCTCAATACACAACCCACTCATAAAAGATTCACTGACTTGAGCGTCGGAGGGCCGTCGCCGGAACCCTCTCCGGCCCGGTTTTGTTGCAGGTTCGCAAGTTCCAGATCCCCATCCGATCATCCAAGCCAGCATTAAGGGATTTCCAAAGGATCAAACTAGGTATTATTCCACTTCACCCATTTTCAGAGAAGTTCATATCTGAATTCGTTTTTGTTTTATCACTATCTTATATACATATGTCAATTATATATTTCCTTAAAATTTTGATTATAAATGGAACTACCGGATCGTCGGTGGATGTATTATACTCCTCGATTCGTTGATGGAAGTACGAACAGTGAATTTTACAATCAAGTTCGCAAATTCATTGATTTTGCGAAGATGAGGCCACAATATATGTTTACCGATAAAATCAAGTGTCCATGTACTTTGAAGAAATGTCGGATAAAACATTTAAAAGCGTTGAGGAAATGTCGGAATAACTATTAGTTTTAAATAGTTATTAATATTATTTTGGAATTTTTAAAGTAACATTGATTTTTTACAATTAATTGAATATTTTTTTATCAATTAATATATGTGAAATAATTTAACAAATGAAGCTTTGAAAATTTATTACTTATATCATATACAATAAAGAAATTAATTATATATATATATATATAATTAATTTTAAAAGTTACACAAGACAATTACTTGTCAAAGTGGTAGGTGCCCATTACTGGGCACCCATCCACCAGGGATTAGGGCTGGCAAATCGTGTTATCGTGTCGTGTTTCGGGTCGACACGATAGTGACACGACACAATAAGGCCAAACACGAACACGACACGATAAGGATTTGTGTCGACACGACACGAACACGATAATTTTCGTGTCGACACGACACGATAACGACACGATAATTTTTGTGTCGACGTGACACGACACGATAACGACACGTAACACGATAACAACACGATAACGACACGATAAGAAAATAAATCAATTTAAAATTGTATTAAATATATAAAAATATTATATTTATATAAATATTTATCAGGTAAATAACAGGTTAATGGGTTGTTAACAGGTTAATGGGTTACCTGTTAATTTTATCGTGCTTAACGGGTTGACACGAACCCGACACGAACCCGACACGAAATTTTCGTGTCGTTATCAGGTCGACCCGATAACGACACGAACCCGATAAGGCCAAACACTAACCCGCAATTTTCGTGTCGGATTCGTATCGTGCTATCGTGTCGTGTCGAAAATTGCCACCCCTACCAGGGATCAATTCCCATAAAGACCAAAATAAAATGGTCATTTAAATAAAAAGAGGGTTGGTGTGGGTGTCGGTTGCTGGGTCGGGGGTGGGTGTGGGGCTCGGTTGCTGGGTCGGGTATCGGGTTAGGGGTGGGTGTGGATAAATAAAGAGGGTGTGGGTGTCGGTTGCTGGGTCGGCTATCGGGTGGGTGTGGGTGTATATTATTATTTAGAGACCGAATATTCGGTCCCTAATTATAGAATGTAGATCGCGATTTGTGTCTTAGGGCCCGAAAATAGGTCGGGCCGACTCACGTTTAGGGACCGTTTTAAGACCGAATTACTGGTCTCTCATTTAGAGACCGACCGAAAATCGGTATCTAATTTGAACTATATCATAAATTCGGTCTCTCAATATTAGGTGCCAATGAAATAAGGACCACCATAAATCGGTCTCAAATCAGTCTCTAACGTGTGTTGAGACCGCCTTTACAGTCTCAAAATCGGTCTCTAATCGATGCGTTTTTTGTAGTGAAAAAAAAAAAAACGCAGAATGAGTCTTTATTATAAACTTGCGCACATAAATCTCCTAAAAGGAAGTTGGGAAAAATGCGCAGACCAGAAAAATAAAAGAGATGGGCACAGTATTTTGTTGCGACTCTACATGTATTCATCTGTGGAGGGAAAATGTAGGGCATGGAATGGAACTGAGAATGTACTCACCCACCGCAGTAGAAGATGAACGGTAACCTGTGTTGCTTATTTGGGATTAAGCAACATAATATTGATAAATCGAAATTTTAATTAAATCAATTGCAGCCCTAGCCCTAGAAATTGCCGCCGCCCGCCCACCGTAGAAGATGAAATCGACGCCGCCCGTCATAGCACTAAAATTGCAGCCCTAAAAGCCGACTTTTAAATCAAAAAAGAACCCAAATCGCGCCTTCCATCTCAGCGCCGTCCGCCTCAACACCGTCCGCCGTCGCCATAGATCGAGGAAAACTGAAATTGCACGAGTGGGAGTGGTGGTGTGAGAGAAACCTTTCTTGCAAATGACCCAAATAAAAGTGGGTCGGTTAACCGGGTTATGATTAAAATTTAAAAATGACTTTGAAATGGTAGGGGGCACGGTATGCGCGAGTGTATAGAAGAAATTGTCAGGGTCACACTTAGGTACACTCGGATGTACCGTGCCTACCATCACATTAATAGAATATGGGCCAAGGGGTGGATCAAAACCGGGTCAAAGGGCCCAACTAATTAAAAAAAACATGCTTTGCCTCAGGCTGTAGTCTTTTGAGATGTCGCTCATGAGTTTATTTCGTTTAATTCAAATTATTTATAATTTATTTAGTTTGCTGATTTAACCGCACCAAGTTCGTTAATAAAGTAATTAACTAGTTAATTATTGTTTCTAAATGATAACCGCTAATATACATAATATAAACAGCTCAATATATGTATACTTAGTTTCTTTGTATTTTCAACAGCTCAACGCCATGGCTGCTTCTCCTCCTTCGTCTTCTTCTTCGCATCCGCCTTCGTCGTCTTCTTCGTCGTCTTCTTCGCATCCTCCTTCGTCGTCTTCTTCGCATCCTCCTTCGCCGTCTTCTGTGTATCCTCCTTCGTCGTCTTCATCGCATCCTCCTTCGTCGTGTTCGTCTTATATTTCTATTGAAAGTATTCAAGAAAACGTTCAGATATATAGTTTGTTTGTTATTTTAATTTTTTCTTGAATTTTTCTTGTTACATGATTATTATCCATTCAAATATGTAAAGAATCGTGTGTTTTGACAGGTAGTTTATTAATTCAGGCTGCCGATTCTGGAAACATTGAAAATCTGAAAAGTAAACTAAATAATTATATATGCTGTTATTTTGTCACATTAATTAATTTCATTAATTTGATTTTTGGCTTGTTATTAATTTTCGCAGATATAATGGTGGACATCGGTGATGATGGAGAGTTTCGTCGAAGGTGTGATGAAGAAACTGACGTGGAAGGGGTTGCGATCTTGCATTACGTCGCTACACATGGCCTAATTGACATGTGCACTTTCTTGGTTAACGAAGTGGGAGTCAACATTGATGTACAAACTTTCAAAGGTCTCTCTCTCTTATGACGGGATTTTTGTCATTAAAGATCGATTTTCTTGTACCGATAGTTGAATAATTTTCAATTGCTTTCTTTAGGGGATACACCTCTGCTAGTTGCAATGAAAATGAGAAAACACGTTGTGGCAAAGTATCTAATCGAAAATGGTGCTGATGTAGCGAAAAGTACTTCCAAGGGACGCACTGCATTGCATTTCGCTGTTATACATGGTTGTGACTCTATACAATACATACTTATTAATTTTCTTCATTCTAAACAAACTTTACTGTTGATTAATTTCAGGAGACTTGGAGCTAATGGAGTTGTTGCTGATGAATGGTGCTGATATCGAAGCTCATTCTATCGGTGGAAATCCGCTGCATTATGCTGCAAAACTTGTAGAAGTTGATAGTCTGAGGATCCTGTTGAGTAATCACGCAAAGGTTAAATTAGAATTTTGGGCGAATATTTATTTAAAATAAGTCCGAATAATGTTGTTTTTATTTGTGGAATTCTATCTGTTTTCCAGCCAAATGCAATTTGTAAACGAGACGGGTCCTCCCCTCTTACATTTGCTATCTCCTCTGGCTCAGCTGAATGTGCGGAACTGCTGCTGGAGGTATGCAACTAGTCCTTTCTCGATCACTCGTCTTTTAAATGCATTAATAGTACTTTCACCCGCCTCCTTTTCAATGCATTTAGGCTGAGGCTGATCCAAACCACATAGTACATGAGTTAAGTCCTTTGGCACACGCAGCAATAACAAAAACAAAATGTATCGAGTCTTTGCTTAAAAAGAATGCAGACGTGAATTTAATAAACAGGGTTAGTTTGAACGTCTTTTATTTCTCCTATACATACATAAAATTGAATCTTAATTCTGTTTTCCAATTTTGATCAGTTTGGTTGGACAGCTGTTGAGCATGCTGTTTGGGCGAAAAATCACGAAGCTGTCGCAATATTGTTTCCATTGACTAGGAATACTCATACTTATCGTGAATGGACCGTTGATTACATAACGAAGGATATTCACTCTAAAGAACAAAAAGAACGGGTTTGAACACCTCAATCTCCCCTGCATTAGTAATTTTTCATTTATGATGTGGAATAACAGTATGTATCATTTACTGGCCGGCAGAGAAAGGAACTTTGGTATTTGAGGCGTGTGGGTGTTAATAAGGCAGGCGACTATGCTTTAGATAAGGAGGATTACCCTACTGCGGTCAAATGGTACAACGAGGTAATTAATCAGACTCTTTAAAGTCTCATATATAATCACTCTCTTTAGGTAATTAATAAGGGCTAGCTTTAGGCTATATATATAAATCCATATGATGAAGTACTTCGGGTAAAACGGAGCTTCTGCTGGGAGCGTTTGGGCGAAGGTGCATTGGCTTTATATGATGCTAAGGAATGTGCTGCACTGGATCCAAATTGGGCCACGGCTCACTACAGAGTCGGATGTGCATGGAACCTACTCAATGTACGTATAATCAGTCGTGTATGCATCAGCTAGCTTTTTAGATGAATTTCTGTTAACGTTTCATATTTGTTGTTGTTGTGAAGAAGTATAGGATGGCGTATGATGCATTTAAAAAGGCTTTGGAGTTGGATCCTAATAATGAAGAAATTTGGAATGCATATAAGTATATTTTAATTTGTGAATGATTCATTTAATTTGCTAATTTAATTTTGGCATTAACACATGTAAATTCATGTTGCAGCCTCAGCCTTCAGTATATATAAATTCATGCTGCAGCTGCAGCTTCAGTATCATGGATAAGTGGTGGTAACAACATAAGCGTCGTCCGATCGATCTAAATTGTATGCTTATTGCCAGTATAACAAGGAGATTTTTTTAGACTATGTTACCCCTATTATGCCTACAAATTCTGTTGCAAATTGCGACGACCTTTATTTTCATCGTAAATTTTGTTGACAATTTCATCACAAATCCATCACAATTATCACGGTTTTGCGGCCGTCACTGTCATCACAAATCTTCACGTGTTCACTACAAGAAATTTGAGAAATCACGACGAAAAATTTCGTCATAAAAACATCATTTTTCGTCACGAATGGTGTTTGGTGACAAAAAATATTGTCGCAAAGAACATCACCGTATGTGCTTCACAATAGATAAATACGACGATATTTTGAATTCGTCACCAAATGATGACATTTGGTGACGATAAAGGTAACCTTCACAATATCATTTTATCTACAGTGACATATAAATCGTCACATTTGGCATAAAAAATTCATCACTTATTATGATATTTCGTCATTGAAGGTTAAATTTTACACGACGATTTGATTTATCGTCACTAAAAAAATAACTTTTTGTGACGATTGTCCATATATTACTAACATTAGCAAATTTTAGTGACGTCATTTTTTGTCACAGTTAGATTAACTATTTCGTCATATTTATATAATTTGTCCCAAAAATGTTGTTCTTTCGTGACAAAATATTGTTCGTTGTTATATGTGTGTATAAATAATGACGACACCACTCGTCACTAAAGAGTATGATTTAGCAACAAAATTTTGACTGTCACTAAATTATGTGAAAATGGTGACAAATTATTTTTGTCATTATATTATTCGATATAGTGATGAAGATAATAATTATCACTAAAAGTTTTGGTATAGTGACAAAATATTTTTGTCATATATCAAAATTTTCGTCATGAAAGAACTACACTAAAATGACTAAAATTTTATCGTCATTATACATATAGATATAACGACAACACATTTCATTATCAATAATAAAGACTTTAGTGACAAAATATTCAATATCATTAAAAGATGTGAAAAATGTGACAAAATATTCAATATCATTAAAAGATGTGAAAATGGTGACAAAATACCTTTGTCATAATAAAATTTTGTTCAGTGATGAAGATGAGAATCGTTATATTAATTAAATAAATTTATAATTTGCCAAAAATTATAATGATAAATTAATGCAATTACTAAATTACAATAAATAAACATTTACATCGGCTAATAAATTAAAAAAACATAAATTGAATTTGTATAATAAGATAATAAATGTAATTAACTAAATTTTCCTAAAAGTCAAAATGAACAAACTTATTCAAGTTATAAATAAAAAAGAAAAATAGAAAGAAAAAAAAAAGGCTCTACTAAGTCTTATATCTAGGCTCCACCTTGTATGTAGTCTGGTGCTTCTGCTTTAACACGCCATACCCCAAACCTTTTTAGCATAACTTGAACTTGCATCTTCTACGGTAGGCCTCTACGTCCTGCAAATGATTATATAAGAAAGTATGTCTTACTATGTCATAGGACATTATTCTACACAAATAATTCTAATGATTAGAAGGTGCTAGACGTTCCACATAAAGCTTGTCACTCAAATGGTGAAACATGCACATAATTGATTGGAAAGTGAAGTGAAATCAAACACACGCATACAGGATGGTTAAACAAATAATAATTTGAGATAATATACATTGAAATAAACAAAAAGTAGGAAAGAAAACAACATATAATTTCATTTATTGTTCTATTGTTAAGGTGGAAATGAAATTGTTAATATTCATATTATTTATAATACAATAAGCATGTTTGTATATCTCTCTATACATAGTAGCACATAGGATCCTTTATGATGTTTGTGATTGAGCTTGCATTCAACATGTTATAGACGCAACGAAGAAGGATAATAAGTACAGCAAGGAAACCCCAAGAGATAATAAAAACTGGGCAGTCAAGAGCATGACAATAATAAAAAATTGGGCGGTAATAAAAATAGTGAAAAATATACCAATGACATATCACTGAGTTAAGACTACCTGTCAGCCAACAGGCCGGGTGTTGGGCAACAACAAAGATAATTGGAAGAGAAAGCCCCTTTTGTAGCCTAATGATTTTAAGGTAATTTCATTTATAATGGCACCATTGAAGCCCATAATAATCTTTAATCTTCCTACGACACAATAAATCACTTGTGTGAACCTGACTCTCTTCTGGATGTTTGGAGCTATTTTGTGCTCCTGAAGTTTAGTTCCTAATGCATTGCCAATTTGGAAGCTTAGCTCTGATTTCGTCGAATGTTTTTTCTGATTTCGGTTCCTCGTTCAAAAATATTTTCCGATTCCTAGCATCCCAAATGTGCCATACAGTCAGGCACCAAATACATTCCAGTATGTATTTCTTTCTCTTAATTCCCAAAATGCCTCCAAATTGATGGAGGCGCGCAGCTGGACTCGATGTAGGGGGAGAGCTATTGCTGAATCATATGCTATGAAGTCGCCATATCTTGCCAGCCCAGGTTAAGATCCATGTTTAAAGTGTAATAAGCACCACATCTAACCACCCATCCCCACCCAACACATGAAAATGATAAATAAATACCTAGGCTACTATAATGTCAAGTTGCAATCCCAAGGAAGCGTTCGTCTGCTTTTCCAAAACATTGATAAATAATATTGCTTTTGAATGTGAAATTAATTGGAACTCTATTTGGATGTGGTATCTTCACCTTAATCAAAATATTAGACGACCGTGTGAGTTCTTACGATTGACTAGTTTGATAATTTCCTATTTAGTGACTGTCACTTGACATGTACTATATTTTAGAGATGATGAACACTATGTTATACATCAAACGACAGTCCCTTACTCACCTCAATCTAATGGTGTTGCGGAAAGGAAAAATCAAACACTGAAAGAGATGATGAACGCTATGTTAATCAGCTCTGGTTTACCTCAGAATTTGTGGGGGAAAGCCATTCTGTCAGCTAACCACATTTTGAATAACATTCCACACAAAAAAACTAAGGATCAAACTCCTTGTGAAGTATGGAGGAAACGAATACCATCATAGAAATACCTCAAAGTGTGGGGGTGTTTAGGTAAGGTTGAAGTACCACTTCCTAAAGAAGTTAAAATCAGCCCTAAAACAGTTGATTGTATCTTTATAGGATATGCTTCAAACAGTAGTGCCTATCGATTTTTTATTCATAAATCTAAAATATCTGATATGACATAAGGTACTACAATTGAGTCAAGGAACGCAGTGTTCTTTGAAAATATTTTTCCGTTTAAGGAAAAAGAGGAAGTGAGTTCTAATAAGAGAACTCACGAAGCAACAGATGACACTGCAGGTTCTTCCACTCAAGAGAGTGAAGAACCAAGACGCAGTAACAGAGCTAGAATTGATAAGGATTTTGGTTCACACTTCATTACTTATGTATTGGAGGAGGATGAACCTAAAACTATCAAAGAAGCAATGGCAAGACCAGATGCACCCCTCTGAAAAGAAGCTATAAAAAGTGAATATATATGATTCGATTTTGCTAAATCATACATGCGAGTTGGTTGATCTCCCTAAAGGTTGCAAGCCCTTAGGATGTAAGTGGATCCTTAGATGAAAATACAAAATAGATGGATTTGTTGACAAATATAAAGCTCGTCTAGTTGCAAAAGGGTTTAAACAAAGGGATAAATATAATTTCTTCGATACATATTGATCGCAATTGTTGCTCTGCACAATCTCGAAATACACCAAATGGACGTTAAGACTACGTTTCTTAATGGTAAAATGGATCCTGAAATATACATGGATCAACCAGAAGGTTATGTTGCACCTGGAAACGAGAAAAATGTGTGCAAACTTATCAGATCACTGTATGGACTTAAGCAAACTCCTGAACAGTGGCACTTAAAATTTGACAGTACGATGTTGTCTAATGGGTTTCGAATGTCACGAATGTGACAAGTGTGTATATGTGAAAGATACACCAAATGAATTTTTTATCGTCTGCTTATAAGTCGATGACATGTTCATCATGAGTAACAATCAAAATATCATAGTTAATACGAAGAACATGTTAAGTAGAAACTTTGACATGAAAGACATGGGATTAGCAGATGTGATTCTTGGAATCAATATTGAGAAAACGTCAAGTGGAATTTCCTTGACACAATCTCACTACGTGGAGAAGGTACTAAAGAAATTTAATGCCTTTGACGATCCACCTGCTAAGACACCCTTGGAACTCAACGTTCACTTGAAAAAGAACAGGGGAGAACCAGTAGCTCAATTGGAATACGTAAGGATCATTGGAAGCGTGATGTACATTACGAATTGTACACGCCCTGATCTTGCATGTTCTGTAAACGAGCTGAGTCAATACACGAACAATCCAATGTCATGTATAATGGAAAGTCGAGACACATACGTAGTCGACACAACTCCGTTAGAGAATTGATCTCAACTGGAGTAATATCCATTGACTATGTGAAGTCAAAAGACAATATAGCGGATCCGCTCACGAAGAGCATAAACCGAGATCAAATGAACAAGATGGTAAAAGGAATGTGTCTAAAACTCACAAGAAAAACTAAAACAGTGGAAACCCAACCATGATGATTGGAGATCCCAAAAACTTGGTTCAATGGGAAAATGAAACTGTGGAAGTTAGTGATACAACACTTGGAAAACACGACTATTTCTGACATTGGATTTTGTTGGTTGCCGCTTATAGAGACATTGGAGAGCTGAAAAGTAAGTCGTTAATTTTGTTGAATTAAGTTGTGTTGTGTTGTGTGTTGACATTACATTTTGATACAGAGGAAAGGGAAAAAATTGGAGATGAAGGAAAGTTTCGGAGAATATGTGATTCTGAAACTATTGATTGGGGGGGTATAATGATTTGCACTTAGTGGCTAGAAGGGGTGCATTGGACATCTGCAAGTTATTGGTCGATGTAGTAGGAGTCGACATTCATGTCAAAACTGACGAGGGTCTCTTTCTCACTCAATCTCTCTCTGCTTCGATAATTCCATTAGTTAATGTTTTTTCTACTTGACTTCTTCAGGGGACACTCCTTTTCTAATTGCTGTAAAAGGGGGGCATGTTCCTATTGTACAGTATCTCATCGAACGTGGTGCTGAAGTTACGACCACTGATCCTAGTGGATACTCTGCATTGCATATAGCTCTTGTAAAAGGTTGTCACTCTATACTTGTTTTTTGTTATTCAGATTATTTTGTTTTGATGAAACCTAATTAATCATTTCTCTATCATTTTACCATTATCTCTATTTCATTTCTCTGCAGTAATAAGAGTATTATTTGTTGCATGCAGAGAAATCTATACAGTAGAAACCTTCTGCAGAATGGGGATAATGCATGGGACAAACAAGATTACTCTTCTGTGTGTAGATTTTTTTTGTTTTTTTTTTTATGGGGGTTTACAAGATCAAATAAAGTTACAAATCATGAGCCTAATATCTTGATCTTCAAACCAAACGGATATCGCCGTCCACTCCAATCGTGTGAAGAGGAAAGACGAGTTTTCCTTTGTCTTTAACAGGTGTACCAGGTCTCCTATCTTTAAACGAGTCAACCCCACACTAAGGTGTTCTCATATCAAGAATAGAAAACAAAATAATCATACAAAGTTCCACCGAGTACCCGATTCAATAGTACCAGAACACCAGGGCTCCCGAGTCCAACTCAAGGAGCCCAACCACTAAAAAAGAGTCCACAGACGCACAAGGCGCACACGAAACCAAACAAGCAGCATCAAAAAAAAAAAACTAAACCTAGAAAAACAGTAAACAAGATCAACAAAGAAATACCCCAACGGTCACCGTGGCTCCGTTAGGAGTAGTTTCTATATTGATCCCAACCAACAAACGAAGAAAAAAACTACATAAAAAATAGAAAAGAAAAAACAGAGCCGAACGGCGGCGACGGAGAAGCAGCGGCGGCGGAGGCAGCAACGACGACGCTGGTGACGACGATGAGAGTTACCCGGATAAAACTCAGATGACAAAAACGCTGGTGACTAAAGATCTATAGATCAGATCTGGCCAAAAACCGCAAGAGATGGGAGCAAATGACACCGGAGACGGATCGGTGGTGACAAAAACAGTAAGACAATGACTAAAACGGAAAATTTGGAACGGGGACAGAGGATATGCGACGGCGAACGGATGACACCGGTGGAGTGGGAGAGAAGCTACTCTCTAGAGAGAGAAGCTCTCCCCACTCTCTAAAAAAAATCCACCCTGGATTTTTTTTGTTTTTTAAATCTTCTCATACCTATAAATTACTCGAGTTCAAAGTTAGTGATTAAAATAGCATGTTGTATCATTAATTTAACCACTTCATTCAAAAATAACAACATTATTAATTTTGATAAATATTTAAAATATATATTTTAAATTAGTACAAATGAAACATAAAAATGAGTTAATATTCTTAAGCATATAATATAAAAATAAACACTCAAAAAGTACAATTGCTATATATTTATAAACCGTGCATCGCACGGGTGAAATACTAGTATACATAATACAAATCCGAAGATGATGCCTGAATTAATAAAGAGGAAGTTGTGATTGAGAGGGTAGATGAAAAATGAGGTTTTCCAATGACAAGGGAAAGATAAAAGAGACATCATCAAATATTTTTCAAGAGGTTATGAAAAAGGGAAGAGCTTTTGCGAATCAAGAAGAAGAAATTCATTATAGGCCTCGAGAAGTTGTGAAATAAAATATTAATTCTTACACGAGAAGAACAAAAGAGGCTGTTGAAAAGGCAGCGAATGATGCAGTGGAGAAGAGCTACACAATCAAGGAAATTTGTGGTACATTGTTGAATCGTGCACCTGGGGTCAATTCAAGAAAATCAGAATTTTCTATTTAAGGTTCCTACTCGTGCTCTGTTCCTCTGTTCAGCCTTGAGGACAAGGTTGTTTTGAAGGGGAAAGGGAATTGATATGCATCAAATATTAGATATATATTATATTATAGTAATTTACTTTAATTAATAAAGTGGCTCATGGGCTTTAGTAATCTAGGGTTTAGTCTTTATATATTGTGTTTGTCTCTCTAGTACTGAGATTATCTTAGAAATTATTATTTACGACTTAGGCTTGGAACGGAATCTTCTCCCTCTATACTAAGCACGTCCCTCAACCACTGAAACATTTTTTTTTCATTTCTCCTATCCCCTCAAAAGCTGCCCCCTCCCATTGCACACATTCTCCCCATATTTCGAACAATTGATTTTTATCACGAACAAACCTCCAGTGCCATTTTCTTCCTAATAAAGCTAAATTAAAGAGCCATAATTTTAATGCCAAGCCCACCTCGATCTCTCCTTCCTCTGACACACATTATTCCACCAAACCCAACTAATTTTAGCACACTCATCTCCCGAACCCCAAAGAAAACGTCTCTGCAGGCTGACCAAGGTACGGATAATCTTTTTAGGTGCTCGGTAAAAGACTAGAATGGTCCCACAACTTTCTACCTTTTCTACTTTTTCTGAAATGGTCCCCAAAAAGTTAAATGTATCAATTTAGTCCCATGTTTTTGTAATTTGTTTTGTTTTGGTCCCAAAAAGTCAAATGTACCAATTTAGTCCCATTTTTTCACAATTTATTTTGTTCTGGTCCCAAAAAAGTTAAATGCAATTGTGAAAAATTGAGACTAAATTGGTTCATTTAACCCTTTTTTGGGATTAAATTGGTACATTTAACTTTTTTGGAACCATTTCAAAACAAATTAGAAATAAATGGGACTAAATATATACATTTAACTTTTTTGGGACCATTTCAGAAAAGATTAAAAGTTATGGGACTAAATTGACTAATATTCCGGATTCCACATGCTTTGCCTCAGGCTGTAGTCTTGCATGTGAGATGTCGCTCATCCGCTCATCCCCCTGTTTATTTCTTTTAATTCAAATTATTTATGTATTTAGGAGTATAATTTACTTAGTTTGCTGATTTAACCGCACCAAGTTCGTTAATAAAGTAATTAACTAGTTAATTATTGTTTCTAAATGATAACCGCTAATATACATAATATAAACAGCTCAATATATGTATACTGAGTTTCTTTGTATTTTCAACAACTCAACGCCATGGCTGCTTCTCCTCCTTCGTTGTCTTCTCATCCATCTTCGCCGTCTTCTTCTCCTCCTCCTTCATTGTCTTCTTCGCATCCTCCTTCGTCGTCTTCTTCGCATCCTCCTTCGTCTTCTTCTTCTTCTTCTTCTTCTCCTCCTCCTTCACCGTCTTCTTCTTCTTCTTCTCCTCCTTCGTCTTATGTTGCTTCTCCTCCTCTATGTTCTTGTTATTCTTCTTCATTTTCTTCTTCTTCTTCTTTTGTTGAAGGTAATCAAGAAAACGTTCAGATATATAGTATGTTTGTTATTTTAATTTTTTCTTGAATTTTTCTTGCTACATGATTATTATCCATTCAACTATGAAAATAATCGTGTGTTTTGACAGGTAGTTTATTAATTCAGGCTGCCGATTCTGGAAACATTGAAAATCTTAAAAGTAAACTCAATAATTATATATGTTGTTATTTTGTCACATTAATTAATTTCATTAATTTAATTTTTGGCTTGTTATTAATTTTCGCAGATATAATGGTGGACATTGGTGATGATGGAGAGTTTCGCCGAAGGTGTGATGAAGAAACTGACGTGGATGGGGTTACGATCTTGCATTACGTCGCTGCACATGGCCTAATTGACATGTGCACTTTCTTGGTTAACGAAGTGGGAGTCAACATTGATGTACAGACTTTCAAAGGTCTCTCTCCCTCTTATGACGGGATTTTTGTCATTAAAGATCGATTTTCTTGTACTGATAGTTGAATAATTTCTGATTTCTTTCTTCAGGGGATACACCTCTGCTAGTTGCTATGAAAACCGAACAACTCGTTGTGGCAAAGTATCTAATCGAAAATGGTGCTGATGTAGCGAAAAGTACTTACAAGGGACACACTTCATTGCATTGGGCTGTTATACATGGTTGTGACTCTATACTATACATACTTATTAATTTTCTTCATTCTAAACAAACTTTACTGTTGATTAATTTCAGGAGACTTGGAGCTAATGGAGTTGTTGCTGATGAATGGTGCTGATATCGAAGCTCATTCTATCGGCGGAACTCCGCTGCACTATGCTGCAAAACGTGGAAAAGTTGAGAGTCTAAGGATCCTGTTGAGTAATCAAGCAAAGGTTAAATTAGAATTTTTGGGCGAATATTTATTTAAAATAAGTCCGAATAATGTTGTATTTATTTGTGAAATTTGATCTGTTTTGCAGCCAAATGCAATTTGTAAACGAAACGGGTCCTCCCCTCTTACATTTGCTATCTCCTCTGGCTCAGCTGAATGTGTGGAACTGCTGCTGGAGGTATGTATAACTAGTCCTTTCTCGATCACTCGTCTTTTAATTAATGCATTAATAGTACTTTCACCCGCATCCTTTTCAATGCATCTTTTAGGCTGAGGCTGATCCAAACCACAGAGTACATGAGTTAAGTCCTTTGGCACACGCAGCAATAAGAAAAACAAAATGCATCGAGTCTTTGCTTAATAAGAATGCAGACGTGAATTTAATCAACAGGGTTAGTTTGGACGACTTTTAGTTCTCCTATACATGCATACAATTGAATCTTGATTCTGTTTTCCAATTTTGATCACAGTTTGGTTGGAGAGCTGTTGAGCACGCTGTTTGGGCGAAAAATCACGAAGCTGTCGCAATACTGTTTCCATTGACTAGGAATACTAATACTTATCGTCAATGGACCGTTGATTACATAACGAAGGATATTCATTCTAAAGAACAAAAAGAACGGGTTTGAACAGTACCTCAATCTCCTCTGCATTAGTAATTTTTCATTTTTGATGTTGAATAACAGTATACATCATTTACTGGCCGGCAGAGAAAGGAACTTCAGTTTTCGAGGTGTGTGGGCATAGAAAAGGCAGGCAACTATGCTTTAGATAAGAAGGATTACCGTACTGCAGTCAAATGGTACAACGAGGTAATTAATCAGAGTCTTTAAAGTCTCATATATATATAATCACTCTCATTATAATAAGGGCTAGCTTTAGGTTATATATATACATCCATATGATGATATACTTCTGGCGAAACGGAGCTTATGCTGGGAGCGTTTGGGCGAAGGTGCATTGGCTTTATATGATGCTGAGTTATGTGCTGCACTGGATCCAAATTGGGCCACAGCTCACTACAGAGTCGGCTGTGCGTGGAACCTACTTAAGGTACGTATAATCACTCGTGTATGCTTTTTAGATGAATTTCGGTTAACGTTTCATATTTGTTGTTGTTGTGAAGAACTATAGGATGGCGTATGATGCATTTAAATTGACTAATGGTCTAATAATGAAGAAATTCGGAAAGCGTATAGGTATATTTTTGTGAATAATTCATTTAATTTACTAATTTAATTTTGGCCTTAATACATGTAAATTCATGTTGCAGCCTCAGCCATCAGTACATATAAACTCATGGATAAGTGGTTGGTAACAACATAAGCGTCGTCCGATGTAAATTGTATAACAAGGAGATTTTTTTAGACTATGTTACCCCTATTAATTGAAAGGTATTCCGCGATGAACTTAATGATGAACAACGGCCATTGGATGGCGAGGAAATTAACACTACTACAAAAATGGACTCCCGTACATATAAACATCATGTTGTTATCGTGACGCTTGAAAAGTATCACTACAGATTATCATTGTTATGCTTTTATGTGTCATACCAAGACTATTTGGTGACGCTAACCAACGCCACGATGATGTGTTTTCGTGACGCTATCTCACGTCACAAAAAATGTATATAACTAACTTAACCACCTCGTTTAGTGATGCTTTTGTGGGTCATGATAACACTATTTGGTGACGTAACCGGTATCACAACACTTTGTTTTAGTGACTGTTTCTCGCTTTATGAAAAAATGTATAACTATCTTAACCACCTCGTTTACTGCCGCTTTTACGCGTCATCGTAACAGTAGTTGGTGCAGCTAACCGTCATCACAACGATGTGTCGATCGTGTTTCCTTCAGGTGGGGGCAGATTGTCCCGGACGTGGCGGTTGAGGGTTGTTTCCCTAGATTTCTGTTTGCAGGGAAACCTGGAGGGGGAGGAGCAGTTTCTCCCTTTTCCTTGGTCTGTTTTATGAGATCTTGTTCTCCACCCATTTTTGTACGAAATTTTCTCACGTCTTAGATCGAAAACTTCCCACACACGGCCCCAGTTGTTGTGTCAAAAAATGACGAGGTGTGATAATGAATCCAATAGTTCGAATTAAGGTGTGATAAATTTCTAAATATTCTAAAAAAATCTCCTTAAAAATATGAGAATCCTATTAAAAATTATAATTTTTAAAAATCTCAATAAAATTTGAAAATATGTAAATTAAAAATTACAAATTCTAAAAATCTAATAAGAATAATTAAAATTATTTTAATACTCGTTAAAATCTCACCTAGTGTTGACTCGTCCGCCATTAAAGCTTTACTTGAGCTCCGAAAATTTTGGGTCCCACGAGGTTACCCAACTACCTGAGGAGTCGGAGTTCCGCGCCTTGGTCGACTGCGAAACCGTCTCAAATTGATTCTAATGACATTTTTAGAATTTTTTATATACACATTTTTTTATTTTTTGAAATGTAGAATTATTAGAATTTTGAAAAAAGGGATTTTTTGAATTATTAATTTTCAAACATGAAGGACGTAAATTGGACTATTTGGTTGGAATATTAATGTGTTCCTCTACTTCTAGTAAACTAGATTTTTACCCGTGCGATGCACGGGCCTGTTGTTTCCTCTTTTAACAATCTTTGTAAAATATCGTTCTTTTTTTAATTTATTGTTAAATTTGTGTTTTTCAATAAGTACTGTTATACCTAGTCAAAGAGGTCAATCTTTGACAAGTCAATCCTAATCACCATCTTACGTGGCGAGGACCAGTCAACAAAGTCGTGCGACGACTAGTCAACAAGACCAAGAAAATGTAATAGATTTAATGTATTTAATATATTTAAGTGCTCGTCCAAAGATGTTGGCGAGCACTGTCTTAGTTAGCTGCTCGCCCAAATGTGTGGCGAGCACGTGCTTATTCTTTGTTAACAGAAGTTTAAGTATTGAAGTCTTGGGAGACAGCATGGAGCGTGGCGACCACACTCCTCGAAGGTCCTTCGGCGACCACCATGGCCCATCTCCTCGGCATCTCGGCGAGGACGAGCACCTAAGGCGGTTTAGCATTAAATGCGCCATCAAATCACCTTTTCGGGCATAATGAAGGTCCAATCTGAAGGCACCACGTGTAAAGGGCGGGCAGCCCTTGAAAAGCAGTATATAATGCCCATTTGGGCTCATTTGTGAAAAAAGTTAGAAATTCATACAATCACCCCAACCCAAAGCAATAAACTCTCCCAAGCTTCTAAAAGCTTTAGCTTCTCTAAGAAGCTATATCTTGTGTTCTTGTGTGTTCTTCATCAAGTTCATCACAAATCATCACTTTAATCCACGTAAACACGTAATAACCCCCGTTTAATTATACATATTTGTATCGTACTAGTTAATAGTCCACATCTAAATCAACCCGTTTATAGTGCATACAACAAGTACTTATATTTCTTTTTGTGCTAGTGAAGTGTGCACACGAAGAGTAGTGTAACAATGATTTTTTTAAGATATCATCTTTGATCTATGTTAAAACAAAAAAAAAAAAAAGTTACTTCTAAAATTATTATTTAAATATAGTGATGTTATACTTTTCTGTCAACCGCTCAAGTACGTAAACGGTTGGGAGAGAAACAATACAATTTTTAAAAAAATTTACCATGGGGCATATTTAATACTAACAGACTATATATATACATGTAGCTAGAGAGAAGAGGCGAGCGATTTACTGCATGGTCAGGTTGTCCAGAATTAGCCATATAGCCCAACTGGGGAAGCTCACCAAATTCATCCACGAAATTTGATATATATATTAACCATTTCCAATAAAATCCATTTTCATTCAATAAATTACGTACTTTATTATTTTGTAGATAACCATTAAAATCTCAATCAAAAGCATACCTAACTTGAGGGGTTAATATTTAAAACAAAATTTCTCCTCACTAACTTGTTACCTTTTCCTATACTATTAAGACAATGTGAACTGCTTATGCATATATCAATAACATACGAACACATGCAGTCACTCCATGGTTCGTGCAGTTAATAAAATTTATATAGATCTAAAAATTTATATAGTGGAACTACTTTCCCCGCCGGCAAAGGCACACAATTCTATGGAATATTTAACGATAATATCACACTTAATCCAGGTATAATAAATATATAAATCATCACAAAATTAAATATACAGCGCAGTATATAGTACATTTTTAAAAAAATATATATTTTTATAGATTATTTAATTAATAATTTATTTATTTTTTCAGATTTTTACAACTGGAATAAAGTATATATTCATTACTGTGACGGCCTCATCATTTATGTCTGATATCGAATATATTGACTCGGTAAGTCTTCTATCAAAACATATTTATATTCATTTTTAATTACTTGTTGATTTATTGTTTATTAATTTAAATAAAAAATTATTTAATTGGTTCACCTCAGGAATTGAAACCAAACTTTCGTATCGAGGTGCACGAATTTATAATATTACGATGGAGGAATTGCTAGCCAAAGGATTGGGAAGGGCAGAGAATGTACGATTAATTAATTTAATTTTTATATTATGTTTAATTAATTTTTATATAATGTTTAATTAATTAGTGTGACACGGCTAGCTTCTTTTTTTCTTGTTAATTTGATTGATTTGATGATATTATTAAATGTTTACAGGCTATATTAGCGGGCCTAGCAACTTACCATTATTGTGATAAGTTTCGTGCACTTTTATCAAACACTCCTAAAGTCAAGTGTGTAGCCGATTCTGGATTTTTTATTCATGGGTAAATTCACAAATTTTTTTTCTTTTAATAAAAATATACATACTGTTATTAAATTAAATTTTGTTGTTATTGACAGAAATGATCTCATTGGTGTCGAGCTAAGGGAAAAAACATTTAGTGACCTCGTTGCAACACATGTATTTTTCGTTTGTCCTAAACACATTTTCTTTAATATTACATATGGATTATAAAACATTAATGTTAACATATATATATGTGGCATATATGCAGGATTAATTAGGTAATTCATTGCCAACGACATATGCACATCAAAAATAGCTCCGACTCCATTGGTGAGGAGTTGTATATATAATTAATTTCATTATTTATCAAATTTTTAATTAATGTTAATTAATTAGCAGTATATTATAAATTTGTGGACAGTGTTTATTTTCGGAGAATTTGATTGGGGATTGTAGACTAGGAAAATTCAATTACAAATTAAATTGCGACGCGTGGAAATTATGTGTTAAATATTAATTAAGTTTATTATTTATTTGTTGGAATTTAAATAAATTTAATTTCTAAAAGTAAATATATTATCAATGAGTTAAAATGGATCTCCAAAGCCCAATAAAGCGAGTCGGGCCTCTAAAGTTCGATAAATAAAGATGGACCTCTAAAGTCCGATAAATAAAGACGGACCTCTAAAGTCCAATAAAGCAAGACGGGCCTCTAAAGTCCAATAAAGCAAGACGGGCCTCTAAAGTCCCATAAATGAAGATGGGCCTCTAAAAGTCTTCATGGCCACCAAGCGAGCATTCTCGGATCACCCACCTCTTCAACGAAGGGTTTGGTCAGAGAACGAGGAAGGTTCCTCATTGCTCGTTTAGTGGGGAAATCCAACTGGTCGCAAGTCAGGGACGGTGGACTCCCTGATTGGAAGAATTGGCGAAGATCCTCTGACCGAGGAGTATTTTCATTGGCGTTAAAGGTCAGTTTCTGTAAATCAAGAAATATATGCACACACATTTATATAATGAATTTGAAGACAAATGCATATATTAAGTAACAAGGTGAAAATGAAACATATCCATCCAATCACTTACTGTTTTTATCAGATCGAGGCCATGTCTGTTTTAGGGGAGGATACTCCGAAGACCTAATACGTACGAGGCTTGTAATCTAGCAACATTTCAATGCAAATTCCATCAAGTGCCATAACAATCTTGCCTCCTGCAAATTCCATCAACTAGGAACACAAACATCATCAATTACGTACAAATAACTTTATAATCACATTTAGCAGAACTAGACAAATTGAAGATATGTAATAGAGATAATGTTAAATAGTATACGTAATGGATATATCCAGGAAAAACGTGAAAAATCATCGACAAAGGCAACATAATACTTAAAGCCATCAGATGTAGAAACAGGTGCTGGACCCCACAAATCACAATGAATTAAATCAAGAACAGCAGTAGCTCATTTTTCATTCAACATAAATGGTAAACGTTTGCTCTTGGCCAACTGGCAAGAAGAGCATAAACTAGGGTTTGGTAAAACTGAAGTAACAGATAAACAACCCTGTTTATTTAACAATGAGATAACTGAAAACGGGACATGCCCCAAACGCAAATGCCACAAGTCAAAGCTAGCTTTCAATCTCCTGACCCGAATTGCTGTAACCAAAGCTGGAACACCCCGATCAAGTAGGTAAAGCCCCTGATTACACCTTCCCTGAGCCAGTATTTTCTTTGTGAGTCGGTTCTGGATCGCAAAGAATTTATCAGAAAAAATAACATCGACAGGATAATCCGCAGTTAATTTACTGATAGATAGGAGGTTCTTTGTGATATGAGGTACAACAAGCACATCTAACAACTTAACATCGTCTGAAAGTTTAGTAGTGCCAATATGAGAAATATTCAACGCATTACCATTACCAACTATAACAGAACCGTTACCAGAATAGGACTCATGAGAGTCAAGGGCGGACAGTTGGTTCGTCATGTGAGCGGAGGCTCCGGAATCGAGATACCAATCAGGGGTAGAGTTTGAGACGTTGCAAGTCGAGGTGAAAGCTTCAGCAAGATTTGCAGCAGAGTTCGAACCAATAGCATTCAGATACCTGGGGCATTTATCTGCGTAGTGCTCCCCACGACAGAGTTGGCATTTAGGCACGAAAGGACGACGGAAACCACCTCCAGAGGGCTGCCCATCACGCCTGCCAGAGCCACCCGCATTACCAGAAAAACCTGACGGCCTGGACTGCTGCTGGGACTGAGATTGGCCACGGTTCTGGGATCGGGACACCTGTCTGGACCCAGCCGAAGAAGGCTGCCCATCTCGAGTAGCAGAAAACATCGCAGGTGCATGAGAAGGCCCTTCCATTGACTTCATCATCATGTCGAATTGCACAGCCTGGTGCAAAAGGTCACGAAACGCGGGGATCGGAGACATAGCCATACGGGTATCGGCAAAACCCGCAAACTGAAGTCCTAACCCACGTAAAAACCAGTGAGCTTTATCAGATGAATCAATCGGACGATCAATTGCTTGCAGCTGGTCACAGAGATGTTTAAACTTGCGCCCATACTCCTCCACAGACAGATCACCGCGACGGAGAGATAACAATTCTTCACGTAATTGATGCGATCGTGAAGATGAGGCATAAACAGATTCGAGCGCCACCCATGCCTGATTTGCAGAGGTGCAATCAATCACTTCAGACGCGGCATCAAGGGATAGAGAGGTGTACAAAACGCTGAGCAACCGTTTGTCCTTGAGTCGCCATGTCGTATACTCCGGATTCGGTGTCGGATCAACAGCAGGTGCAACCGCCGGTACAGTGGCCGCGGGAGAGGGAGAAGTGTCGTCAAGATGCCCGAGTATATCGAAGCATTCGGCCATGTGAATAGTTTGACGACGCCACATAAGATAAGTGGACGCCTCAAGCTTGATTTGCATCATATTAATCATCGTCGTCACCGGAAGAGGATCGGTGGCGGAGGATGTCATCTTGTCGATCGAGAGAGATGAAGGAGGGGACCAGTCCTTGATATAACACTCGACGAGAAGGAAAACTGGACGGAGGCTACCAGTCCGTGCAGCGGGAGGAAGAGAGAATCGGATGTAGAAGCGGAAGAAAAGAATTAGGGTTTAGGAACGGTAATATTAGGCTGATACCATAACAGAATATGTAGAATACATATTTTGGAAAAGAATAATTGAGAGGAAAATCACCGTAATATGGTGATTGAGTATTCTGAAATATATAATAGTGAGATTTACAAAGTCTACAACAAACTTCCACAATTATAGGAAGACCAAATCATAAAAGATATATTCTAAGAATACAATAAAATCTCTAACAAATAATACTATTTAACATTATCTCTATTAATATGTACCAAATATTTAAATTCTAACCTTGTAAAGCATGGTTGAATAACCGTACCAACAACCTCCAATGGGATCACCTGCAGCTGTCCCAAATAACAATAGAGATCCTAAAGTCAAAAATCATCCTCGATTTCATTGCATGTTAAACTAGACCCAAGTTTAACAGAGATGCATAAAAAATGAGGAAATTTCTCCTAACCTGCATCGAATCCTGCTGATATAATAATCAAGTCAGGATCAAACGCCCTAGCCACGGGAAGTAATATGTGATCCCAAACTGCATAATAGTCAGAATCTCCAATCCCACCACCCTCCCAGGGGACATTTATATTGTATCCCGCACCTTGCCCTTCGACCCATCATCACCTTGTGCATGGATAGAACCTCCCAGAATCATGCCTGATTGATACAAATATACCAAAATTTTAAAGAAAAATTAATATCCAAAAACATAAGCAGTTTGATTCAAGATAACACTTGCTGCAATAGCAACATTATTGAATAGGCAAAAGCCCATTGGCTTAGATTCTTCTGCTTGATGCCCCGGCGGCCTTACAATAGCAACTTGCTCTGTAGCCTAGATAGGGACACATGCTTAATAAAGCTTATGAAAACTAGTTGCAATCTGAAGAAATTGCATCTTGAAATGTAATGAATTTGAAAATTGTGTAACAATAATACTTGATACCTCTAAATCCAAGACTTTTTTTCAGATTAATAATACTAGTAATAAAGAGGCCATGCATGCATTGGTCCACGGAGAGTAAATTTCAATAGTTACTGATCTCAAATAATACAAGAAGCACATGCAGAAAATATAAGGAGTTACCTGAATGACACAGCCAGCGGCAAGATAAGTTGCTTCCGATCGATGAGCCTTCATTGAAATATATAAGTAAATTAATTTGACCCCACCAGCAGCCACTAAATTCCCTTGAAGTCACAATAAGTAAATTTTGACACAAAGATCCTAAGTAATTTCGGGGATGAAAGGCAAAATAACATACTACTACGTACCATTCAGTAGAAATGCACAGCAAAACTTGCATATATATATGCATCATCAAACAATAAATGAAACATATACAAGACCTTGGGAGAAGGCCTGTGGCGTTGAGAATGACCCGAATTCTTTGGGGCCCGGTTTTCTGGGTGCTCTTCTCCCCCTTCTTCCTTATTATGCTTACACATTTTCTCATCGAACACCAACCCCACACGACATCGTTCCGTTCGAGCTTTCTTCTTGGCTTTCTCCATATTTTCTCTCTGATATTAATCAAAATCTGTCTTTTCAACTTTGAAGCTTTTCTATTTGGTTCTGCAAACTGGCGCCATAACTCTGTCTAGACTAGTATCTTACACGGTACACTTATGAATTCCAAGGGAAAATAGTACTCCTTTCATCTCTGGATAATAGTTTGACCGGCACTTTTTGTTTAAGAAAAGTGGATTTAGGGGTTGATGATGTAAGATGAAGGAGGGGTATTTTAGGTAATTTGATGATGTGTAAAGTGAAATGTGTGGAAAAAATGAGTGCAAATTTGAAAATAAAATGATGTTGTGAGGTTATTAATTTTTTTAGGGTATTTCAATATTAAGAGTGTGCAATAAGTTCCAATAAAAAAAGTGTGCAAGTAATCACGGGACGGGGGAGTACTTTTTTTTTCCTTAATAGCACTACAAAAAAAGGGCGTTTTATAGACGGATTTACCGACGGAATTTCCGTCGGCCGCCGATGTTACCGACGGATTTTCCGACGGAAGGTCGGCCGTCCCCTTTTTCATCATCAGTATTTTTGCCGACGGATTTGTGAATTCCGTCGGGATTTCCGACGGATTGGCTGACGGATTATCCGTCGGCATTGCCGACGGATTTACCGAGGGATATTCCCTCGGTATTTCGGACAACCCGTTTAACCAACCGGGTCAACATTCCGTCGGTAATTCCGTCGGAAAGAATGGATTAAAATAATAATAAAATAAATTAGAATGAATTAAAATAATTATAAAAGAATTCATATGCCGACGGAATATCCGTCGGTCAGATACCGACGGAATATCCGTCGGCATTTTACCGAGGGAAATTCCGTCAGTAAAACAAAAAAATGAATAAAAAAAATATGATTTTCGAAATTCACATATCGACGGAATATCCGTCGGCATTAGACCGACGGAATATCCGTTGGCATTTTACCGACGGAATATCCGTCGGTAAAACAAAATATTAATAAAAAAAATATGGGTGGCCGGGGAGGCCCCGACCAGAATTTCATTTTCCGACCACAATTAATTGGCATTGGTTTGTCGAAATATAATGCATGGATACAATAGAGGGGAAAATTAATTGGCATTGGTTTGTCAAAATTACCACTAACACAAACCAATAAATTACATATACTACACTAGAATCTATAACAAATATAGGGGGCAATCCAAACAAAGAGTAGTAAAGCATCGGAAGACATTTAACTAATAAGTCGATCAATAATACATGCATGTGGTTTTAACTTTTTATATCAATAATTATATACCTTCATTATATATAGTGATAACATGAAATTGAATTTTGGGACACTTTCATTCATATATATATACTTTTATAATAATTAATTAGACCGAATAAAAAAAAAAAAAGGAAATATAATTGTGAGATCGAAGGATGGGTGGATTGAATAAGAGTAAAAATAAGGGTCAAGAAAGATGATCGAAGTAGCTACATACGTACCTTTGTAATGGTTTTGCGTAAGCAGGAAGACATTTTTGACATATTATGGAATCATCAAACCTGGAACATATCTCGTTGCAACTGTCAATGGCTTCGGTGTGCTTGTTGAGCCCACAATTCGTCGTTTTCATCATCATCCGAAACTGAAATACAAAATCAAATCAGTTTGTTCAAACAACAAAATACAAATTGACAACTCAAAAAAAAAAAAAAGCGTACCACGGCAGAGAAAATGGGAGGACGGCGGTTTACGACGCGGAGAGAGGACGGCGGAGGGGAGGAGGAGGAGGCGCCGCCACTGTGCGAGAGAGGCGACGGCCATTTGCCGAAAAAAAATTCCTACTTGTGAAAGGTAAAAGGGGAGGAAGGAGAGAGGAGGAGTGGGGGGAGAAGGTGGATACAGAGGTTTGGGTGGGGGAGGAGGCGGCGGCGGCGGCGTTACTGGGTTTCTGAATTAAAAATGTGGAAAAAGGTGGAGGGAGGCGAGGTGGGAGAGAGGAAATGTCTGAAAGAATAGGTTTTATATACGAGTAAATACCGACGGATTGTCCGTCAGTATGTTTCAAAAAGTAAATACCGACGGAAACTTAATTCCGTCAGCATGTTGGCGACGGATTATCCGTCGGTATTGTCAAAAAGTAAATACCGACGGAAAGTTAATTCCGTCAGCATTTGGCGATTTTTTTTACTTTTTTTTTTAAATAATTCAATTTTTTCTATATACTAGACCTACTAAATTACCAAAATATTTTTTAAAAAAATCACAAAATTCATTTTTTCCACATATATTAATAAATATATTGGTTGTGGCTTATATTTATAGTAAATTTAATTTTTATAATTTGGACCTAAATGATAAATAATTAATTAACTTTTATAAAATAAGAAATATATACATTACATTAATTGAATTAATTTTCATCTTCATCGTCTTCATCCTCCTCTTCGTCCCTATCCTCCTCCTCCTCCTCCTCATCGTCATCTTCCTCATCCTCATCCTCATCCTCCTCCTCATCCTCATCTTCTTCATTCTCCTCTTCATTCTCCTCTTCATCCTCATCTTCATCCTCTTCTTCATCCCCCTCCTCTTCACCTTCAATTTCGATTAATTGGGGATTTGCAACCGTCAAGGGTACAGAAAGATTGAAATCTCCCGTAAAGACTTCAGTTGGAGTCTCTATTTGTTCTGCTTGAAATGGAGATTCATCTTCAGTATTTTTGTCCTTTTTAGGGACTTCTACCATTGACCTTGCCTTTACTTTGCAAACAGCGTGCCATTCGTAACCACGTAGAGCTCCCGGATATGTGCAGTAGTATACTTGAGATACTTGATGGGCAAATACAAATGGATCATCCCCAACATACACCCTTTTCGAACTAACATCAACGAGCTTGTACTCCGGGTGAATTCTTGTTCCTAGATGGCCTGAATCAAACCAATGACACTTGAACAACACTACAGTCTTTGTTGGATATCCTGGATATTCTACTTCGACGACTTCCCGTAACACCCCAAAGTAATCACTTGCATCTGCATTGTAATTCGCACTGCTAACGCAGACGCCACTGTTGGTAGTTGCCTTTGTCGATGCATACCCAGACGTATGAAATCTGTAGCCCTTCACAATATAACCGTTGTAAGTCTTTACACGACGTAGTGGTCCCTTGCTGAGATCTCGTAAGAATCGACTGTTTAGAGCGTTATCCCGTCCCTATACGGCTCAATTTAAAATTAATTAAAATAAATATTAATTTATTTACGTAAAACATAATTAATTAAATGGTACTCACATAACGTTCGAACCATCGGGAAAATTCACGTTGAATACGAGCATCTATATATGCATCTGAGATGTTTGGTTCTGCTCGTCGTAGTTCTTGAGCGTACATCCTAATTCACAACATTCAAAAACTTGGTTAATATTAAATGACATAAATGAAGTGGTATTTAAATAGACGATTTATATATGAAATACTTACTCGATGTATAGCTGAACTTCATCACAATTCAACAACACATACGTTTGTGCTATTTCCGCCTCCGAGTTCGTCTCCCAATATCGTTCAGTGGGTTTTCCTATTGGCCGTCCCTTAGACTTGAATATGGAGAGCATTCCATCGACCTCTTCACTGATATCGTCAGCGGATGTACCACCGAAGTTACGTGGAGCACTTCTTAACTTTGTGTTGACGTGGTCTTCAAAGTAATAAGAACAAAACATGCCAACCTCTTCATTCAAATAAGCATTCACAATCGATGCTTCAACGTTTGCCTTTTGTTTAGCATTGCGTTTCAAGTTGTGGAGATACCTGATATACACACACATATATATATATATATATAAAACTTATATGAATGCATGTGTAATTGTAATGAAATAAAAAAAGTAAGATTTTACCTTTCAAATGGGTACATCCACTTGTATTGCACCGGACCACAAATTCTCGCTTCATACGCTAAGTGAACGGGTAAGTGTTCCATCGAGTTAAAGAAGCTAGGTGGAAAAATTTGTTCCAACTTACACAAAATCACTGGAATGTCTTCATCTAAACGAATCATATCATCGATCGTGATCGTTGTAGCCGTTAAATCTCTAAAAAATAGACTTAATTCAGTGATAGCCCTCCACACATTGAGAGGAAGAAGTTCTCGGAACGCAATCGGTATCAAGCGTTGCATAAATACATGACAATCATGACTCTTCATCCTTGCAACCTTACCCGTTGTTGTGTCTACGCATCGACTCAAGTTCGACACGTAGCCGTCCGGAAAGTTGAACTCCTTTATCCACCTACACAATCTTTGTTTTTGTGGCTTATCCAGTGTGTAGCTAGCCTTTGGAAATTTACCTGTACGCTCATCCTTTTTCAACTCTGGACGGCGACAAAGAGTGTCCAAATCCTCCCGAGACTTTGGAGTGTCTTTCGTCTTGCCTTCCGTGTTCATGATTGTGTGGAACACATTGTCAAACACATTCTTTTCAATGTGCATCACATCCAAATTGTGTCGTATCAATAGTGAACTCCAGTATGGTAAGTCCCAAAAAATACTCCTTTTGTTCCAACCACCCTCAATTCCTCTGTTGTGTTCCGCTGCATTTTCCTCAGTACTTTTTTTCAACCCCGTCACTTGAACCTCATATAACAACCTACGTCCTGTACGGAGAGTAAATTATAAGTGACACTAAAAGCAATAGATAAATATACGTTTAGTACTCGATTATTAAATAAATGTATAAAATACCATCTCGTAGTGGAGGTCGATTGTTTGTGACTGCTCTGTTTTTTACGAAGTTCTTCTTATTTCTTCGAAACGGGTGACCTTGAGGTAAGAACCTACGGTGATTATCGAACCATGAAACTTTTTTACTCACCGGGAGACTGAAAGCTTCAGTATTCTCCATACAATACGGACATGCTTTCTTTCCGGCCGTACTCCACCCGGACAACATACCATATGCAGGAAAGTCGCTAATGGTCCATAAAAGAGCAGCACGCATCGTGAAGTTCTGCTTTCTAAAAACATCGTATGTTTGGACTCCATTCTCCCATAAGAAGATCAAGTCTTTTATAAGAGGTTGGAGATAAACATCCAGTTTGTCCTTTGGATTCGTTGGTCCAGGCACCAATACAGTCAGAAACATTGTTTGAGGTTTCATGCACATCCACGGAGGAAGATTATATGGAGTCAGTATCACCGGCCACAAAGAATACTGCTTCCCATGCATCCCAAACGGTGTAAAACCATCAGTACACAAACCTAATCTCACATTCCTCGGTTCACAACCAAAATTTGGAAACACGTTGTCAAGATGTTTCCAGGCCTCTGAGTCTGCCGGATGTCGCATCTCCCTCGACTCAGCCGAAGAGGAATCTGTAGCATGCCACGTCATGTGTTGTGCAGTGGCACTTGATTGATATAATCTCATCAAACGGGGAATGATAGGAAGGTAGTACATCTTCTTATATGGCACTTTCTTCTTTGTCTTCTTCGATTGACCACCAGGTCCCTTTCGACGTGCCTCTTTGTACCGGGGATGGCCACACAATCTACACATATTCAGACTGTTATCTTCGTCACCCCAATATAACATGCAACCATTCACACAACAATCAATCTTCTCAACCGGCAAACCAACATTCTTCAACATTTGTTTGCTTTGATGAAACGTCGTAGGCACCTTATTATTTTGAGGACAAATTTCACTGCATAACTGTGTCACTTGCTCATATGCCCTGTTAGAAAGCTTGTTCTCGGTCTTAATGTTCATGAGTCGTGCATTAAATGACAACTGTGAGTGAGATTCACAACCCGGATATAAATCTTCTTCGACTAATTTGAGCATCTCATAAAACCGAAATGCCTCATTCGTCGGCTCCTCTTCCATGTTTGAAAAGCCAGCTTCCCTGATCATTGTTTGATACATATTCGGTTCTTCGTCCCCAAACTGTTGTTCTTCGTCCCCAAACTGTTGTTCTTCGTCACCAAAATGTTGTTCTTCGTCCCCAAACTGTTGTTCTTCGTCACCAAAATGTTGTTCTTCGTCCCCAAACTGTTGTTCTTCGTCCCCAAACCGTTGTTCTACCTCGTTACTAGTGCCAACATGATCGAAATTTGCTTCAAGTTGATAGATTCCAGTAGTGTAATAGTAAAACACTTCATCAAATCTATAAGGCCAACGTGTTTCGCCATGACTAGTCCAATTATAATAATTATCAACGAAACCATTCTTCACAATATGCACTAGGACCTCATCAATCTCTTTATATTGCTTATTCTGACATTTCTTAGCATTACACGGACACCTAATGCAATTTCCACTCATGTAATGTGGCTGGCTTTTTGCAAATTCAACAAATAACACGAGTTCATTATAAAATTCCACATTCACATTTCCTCTAATCATTCTAGGAGTACAATACATCCAACGACGGTCAGGCAAATCCATCTGCTAAACATTTAAGTGGAGCAACACATTACTAAACTAAACTTATAATAAATTCAAACAAAACTTATTATTATATATAACACATGTAATTACATTATATTGAATTTTATATATAGAGTAAATTAAAAATGGTAGAAAATGTACCGTAATTTGATGTTTCTGAATACCCGAGCGTGAAGTGGAAAATTAGGCAGTAGAAAGTTTTGGTGTAAATTTGCAATACGAAAGTGAAGTGGGAAAAAAGAAAGTTTTACATTTCCCGACGGATATGCCGACGGACTTATCCGTCCGTCGGCATTTCACCCGCCCAAATTTCCGTCGGTCAAGATAAATGCCGACGGATTATCCGTCGGCATTTATCAAATGGTGAATTCCGACGGAAACTTAATTCCGTCGGCATGTCACCCGCCCAAATTTCCGTCGGTCAAGATAATTCCCGACGGATTATCCGTCGGCATTTATCAAATGGTGAATTCCGACGGAAACTTAATTCCGTCGGCATTTGGCGTGTTATTATTTTTTTTTTTATTAATTAATTCAATTTTTTTGTATATATAGCAACAACACAAAGCTCACACACACCATATTCGATTTTTTCTATTTTGCAAAGAAATATCATGTCTTCTTCATCTTCTATTCGATTTCAGCAAGGCCTTGTTTGTTATTGTGGAAAGGCATGTCGTACATATGCTTCTAAACAACCTAGAAGTAAAGGGAGGATATTTCATAATTGTCCTGACTCCCAAAGTGATGGCGGTGGATGTGGTTTCTTTGTATGGGCTGACACTTTAGAAAAGTGTGTTGTTGACAAGAATCAAGAATCTAATCAAAGTGACCAAGAAACTGAAGACATGAAGAAAATGACTCAAGAGATGAAGAAATTGGTTACAGAGATCAAGAATTTGGCTGAAGAAATCAAGGATTTAATCAAAGTGAACAAAATCATTTTGATTGTGCTAGTTGTCATGGTTGCATCTACCACCTTCAAGTGGTTTGGTTAAATATATGTATAATGCACTCTATATGAGGCTATTTTAATTTGTACTAAAATGCACTCTTCAAGTGGTTTAAATCTATATCTAGAATGCACTCTAAATGAGATTATTTTGTACTCAATGAAACAAATGAATGCACCCTATTTTCATCTATACACCAATAAACTACACAAATAAACTGCAATATATAGTTCAACATATTTTTCAACATAAACATAAATATATACATAAAGATAAATAAGTTCAACAGAAAATTAAATAAGTTCAACAGAAAATTAAATAAGTTCAACAAAAAAATAAATTAGTTCAACACAAAATTAAATTGTTCAAATTGTTCAACCAGGATAGTTGCCAGGATAGTTGCCAGGAAAGTTGTCAGTGCCGGGAAAGTTAAAATATTCATCCATACCATCATTCAAGTTGACGTTGCCACCGTCGGCCTGACCTGCATCTTCACCTGCAGCTTGATCGTGAGCTGGAGCTGGAGCTGGCGGTGGTTGCCCCATCGTCTGTTGATAGATGGCCTCGATCTGCTCAGCAGACATCCCCAACGTCCGACCCGCATTGGTACTCCAGAGGCGGAAGTAGTTCTCGAACGTTGCCATGACGTTCGGATCCGGGACGGCAGTGGAGGATACGGACGGCTGCGATGCACTCCGGGCCGACCGACCACTTGGTGTCCTCACGGCGCTGCTCATCCCACCAAGGCCAAGGACCCTTCCCTTGGAGGTCGGGGCAACGTCAAGGTAAAGCTGGTCCACGTCAACAACCGGAGGGGTACCGCTGCTTCCGGATTCAGCAGTAGTCGTGGCGGTGGCTTGCGTCTCAGCCTCTTCAATCCTCTGTCGGACGCTCAACTACATAATTAAAAAATTAAAATTAATTTAATTATCTATATATATATATATATATATAATGTAATTAATACATAAATTTAATTAAACTTACGTGGAGGTCAGTAGTGCGCCCGTAGGTGGACGTCTGTGTATCGGCATTAAACGGATGAAGAAGGCTCAGCCGATCCAAGTGGGTGTGGCGACGTCCAGTCTCCCGCTCCTATTACGTATCAAATAAACATATACAAATTCATTTGGATAACTAATATAAAATAATTAACTATAATTATTTAATTTTTAAATAATTAAATAAAACTTACGAGAGCAAGTGATTGCTCGAGGACGGACCGAGCTCCCCCCCGATGCACTGCCATCCCGCCTCCAACGTCGGTTCTGCGGTTGGCCCGAGCTTTGTCACACTTGTCTTGGTAATCCTGCTCCATCCACTTCTCAACCAACGACTCCCACAGGTCAACACCATCCTCGTCTTTCCCCAGATCAAGATTTTTGTCTTCATCACGCCAGGCCTTTCTCCAGTCGTACATCGTGTTCGTGTACCGAGTAGAACAAAGATTGTACCACTTCTCGTAAATAGCGGCGTCCGAGTAGATCGTCGTATCCCAACGGGCCTTTTTCTATACAAATAAATATTCAACATATTTATCAAATAATATGAATAATTAGTTATTTAATAAACTTTAAATATTGTAATTATATACCTGGAACTCCTCGAAATAATCATCCTTTTTAGATTGTGGCACCTTTGACCAAGTGATAGCACCCTTAGAAATCTTGCAATCCTTAAAGGATTTTGTGCACATCCTGGACACCTCATTACCGGGCATCAACCTGTAAAATTATTAACAAATTTATAAACTAACACATTATAAATAAATAAATAAATAAAGTTAATCGTTATTGAATCTCATCAAACATTAGAATTATTGACTTACCTTCCTGAAACGATATCAACGGGTTGCCTTGTGTCTCGAACAGGATGCTGACGAGAAGAGGATGACGAACCAACCGACATCGTAGTCGGCGGCGGCGGCGACACTGCCACAGGAGGAGGAGGAGGAGGAGCCGTCACAGGAACTGATTCATCCCGAGACCTCCTTGCACGTGACCAAAGTGACGACCTACGACGTGAACCCGAACCCGAACCCGAACCCTGATTCGGTACTTGTTCACTCATCTGTTTCAATCAATAAAAAATACATAATTTTACTAATTATCAATTTAATGAACATATTGCTAATTTAAAATTTTTACAAATATAGCATATTCCTAATTTAATCAATTACTAATTTAATCAACATATTCCTAATTTAAATCAAAACAATATATATATAACCTAATTACAACGTGATACCACCGTCGAACCATCTAATTAACTAATAATTTAAACAATTGATTGAAACATACATCACCTAAATTAAAAATATTTCTAAATTAACATATTCCTAAATTAACAAATCTAAACATAATTAAAATAATACTTTTCTAATTGGAGTTTTCTAATTATCAATTTGATGAACATATTCCTAATTTAAATTTTTTACTAATATAACATATTCCTAATTTAATTAATCAACATATTCCTAATTTAATCAACAATAACCTAATTTAATTATTATTTTTCTACCTAACTTAATCAATAATAAAAAATTGAACATATATATTCCTAAATTAACAAACCTAAAACTAATTAAAATAATAATTTTCTAATTGGGTCAATAATTATCAATTTAATGAACATATTCCTAATTTAAAATTTTTACTAATATAGCGTATTCCTAATTTAATCAACATATTCCTAATTACAACGTGATCCAACGGTCGAACCACTATATCTAAACTAATTTAAACAATTGATTGAAACATGCACTACCTACATTAAAAATATTCTATATCAAAATTACACCATTAAATTAAACTAGTAATTAACTATATAACAATTGATTAATGTATACATATAACAATTAAGTAGTAAATTAACCTTAAAAAACAACTCTATCAAAATTATTCTTAATCAACAAATTAAATTAACTAACATTCGTACTAACATGATCATAATATTTTAACAACTAACTAAATCAATATAACATGCAAATCAACATTAAATTATTCATATTTACATATATTCATGCATAAACATATATAAGTATTAAAACTAAGTAATAGAACTAATTAAGAAAACGTACCGTATCGATGTAATCGGAGAAATTTGCTTCAATAGCCTCGTCCTCGTCTTCGTCTTCCCCACCGAAGCCTCGCTCACGCACTCCCCTTTTTTTTTTTTTCGCCAAACATTCTGATATCAGGCCCTTATATAAAAAAAAAAAAACAATGCCGAAGGATATTCCGTCGGCATTTCCCTCGCTAACCGCCCTATATTAATGGTAACCGTTACCTTTTTGGAAAACGAGGCGGTGCGGATTCAACGTGTCGGATGCCGACGGATAATCCGTCGGCATACGCTTTTCTAAATATCCGTCGGCATTATCCCTCGGTAAATGCCGACGGAACCGACATCCGTCAGCATTTCCCTCGGTAAATGCTGACGGAACCGAAATCCGTCAGCATTTATGTTGACTTTCCAAATCCGTCGGCAATCCGTCAGCATATCCGTCGGCATTGCCGACGGACTATAATCCGTCGGCATATGTCCGTCCCTATAGCTCGCGTTTTTTGTAGTGTAGTTTGAATTTTGATTTTAGTACTCTAAATTTTTTCACTTTGAAATTAGCTATTTACAAACTTAGATTGATGTTAAGTTTTTTACTTCAAAATTACTTTCTTATGTTTACAATTTTAAAAATTTAGTCTTTATTACTTGTAACTAATGCGAAGACCCGCGAAATTTGTGGGATTGTAAAAAAAACTTACATTACGGAATATTATTTAATAAGATCGAAAATTGCAAAATGGCTCAATAATTTTATAATCAATATAAAATAGTAATTAGTACTCGAGAATAAATTCAAATGATTTATCAATGAATGTAAATCCAAATGTAAAATAAGGAAATTTTCATTTGGATAGAAATGACATATAAACCCATCACTATAAACGTTAACGTAGAAATGTGTGGTTCCACAACATTTTAACATCTCATCATTACAAATAAAATCTATGTTCATAGTCAAATAAAATTGAAGAATGATGGAGAGTAAAAAAAATTTTAGAAAATGAGAGCATGTGTAGTAAAAGAAAAAACTCTAACATTGGGAAGGAAGAAACTCTAACCTTCTGATCCTCTCTACCCTTGCAAAAAAGTAAAAATTGAAATGAGATGTTTTGGCCACTTTTAAAATATACAATGCTCACTGTCAAAAGAATCAAAAGAAACACGGTTAATCTTATACATCAAAAAACATAAAAAGGAGAAAGACACATGTATAATCAGATTTAGTAGAGTAAAATGTGAGGACATGTTGTTATTAAATTTAGAACACTATATACACAGGAAAGAATTAGAAATGCTCACCTTTTCATCAATGACCACCAATTCAAAATAATTCTTCTGTTTACTATCTTTTAAATACAGTTCAGATTGTACAACTTTTACTTTTAATCTCTTGTGACGATTTACAGAAATGAATGGCTAATTTTATAGAAATTAATGACTAATTTAACTATGAGCAATGATCCGTTAGTATCTTGACGGTGGAGGAGAAGATGAGAGAAAGGAAAAAATAATTTATGAAAATGGTAAAAGAATCAAGAGAAAAAAAAGGAAGAGAAAGAATAAGATTTTTTTAAGCAAGAATTAGACGGTTTTTAATCATTATCCAAATTCTTAGAATTTTAAATTTTTTTAATTTGAAAGTAAGAGAGAAAAATAAGAAAAAAAGTAGAATTTATATGTAAAAGAAAATAATTAATGAGAGAAAAAGGGGAGAGAATTGAAAAAACAATTTAAAAAATGTAAAAAGAAACTGTAGGAGACCGAGAAAAAAGGAGAGAGCTAGAATAAAAAAATTGTAAAATTTAAGAAAATTAGAAAATTATAAAAGAAGAAAAGTGAGATGCCACGTAAGAAAGGAGGATTCAGACATAGTAATTAAGGGTAGATTTGAAAGTAAGAGAGAAAAATAAGAAAATAATAAAAAATGTAGAATTTATATGTAAAAGAAAATAATTAATGAGAGAAAAAAGGGAGAGAATTGAAAAAATAATTTAAAAACTGTAAAAAGAAACTGTAGGAGACCGAGAAAAAAAGAGAGAGCGAGAATAAAAAAATTGTAAAATTTAAGAAAATTAGAAAATTATAAAAGAAGAAAAGTGAGATGAAAAAGGGAGGATTTAGAAATAGTAATTATGGGTAGATTGAAATTTAAGAGTAAACATCATGCACCACATTAGGCCCAGTGGGGGCAGTGGGCCCCCACTACTTTTTTTTTTTAATATATATTTTTTAGGTTTTTTATTTTACTTCAATATTAAGTTTTTATTTTAATTAATAATAATATATAAAAATGTTGTTTTTCTCAATTATGTTACGGACATGGTGAATGCACATTTTCATGCTTTTTATTTTAGGTAAAGTCTAGTATGCACTCGAGTGCATGTTGTGCACCCTAGTCCATGTTGCACTTTTCAGTTTTACTGAATTACATTTTTTGGTAAATGGTGTTGCACTTTTCAATTATTACTAAAAATATTATTATACAATTTAATAATTGAAAAGTGCAACACCATTTACCAAAAAGTGTAAGTCAGTAAAACTGAAAAGTGCAACATGGACAAAGTGTAAGTCAGTAAAACTGAAAAGTGCAATATGGACTAGGATGCACAACATGCACTCGAGTCCATAGCAGACCAACCCTTTATTTTAATTTTTCATGAAATTTGAATATTTAATAGTGAAACATTTTCACAATTTAATTTTGGAGCTCTCGAGATTTTACAAATTTATAAATAGAAATGCATCTACTATATTGTATAAATTATTAATATTAATGGATTGAGGTGTTTGAACTATACTATAATAAAGAAGAATGATAACTTTTGATATTATTTTATTCTTATACTTCCTCCGTTTTAAGATTATTTGCACGTATACAATGATAAACAAATTAAGAAAAATGAATTTAGTCGGGTGTGGAGTTGAATAAAAAGATACGTAATTTGAGTTATTTAATGAAGTGTAAATTTTTTTTAGTGAGATGTGAAGTAAAACGTGGGATCAAAAAATGATAGACCATTTAAAGGTGTGCAAATAATTCTAAAACGGACCGAAAAAGAAAGTATGCAAATAATCGTAGAACGGAGAAAGTATAACATTAATTGGGCCCCCCTATTCAATATTTCTGGCTCCGTCACTGTTTACCTGTCTAGTATCCTTAAAGTTGATTCGTTTTCTGTTCCACTTTTTATGTTGCACTGATATTTCACAGTAGTAAAAAATAAACAAACGTTTTATTTTATGTGTTTTGCACAATTGCACATATAAGTTCTTTAATTCTTCTTTTTATTCCATCCAAACACATTGTTTTTTTCATTTGGGTGAAATAAACCCGCGCCGGTAAGTTCTTAGGGTATGTTTGTAATTGTGGAGTCAATATCACACATCATGTTATTCTAAGTACATTTCACAAATTTTAAAATGAAAATATATAGATGAATATCAAATGATAATGACACCCCTTCTAAATTTCAATTAAAACATATTTAGCCTATTTAAATCGTATGTTAAACATTTTTGTTCGACTGAAGTGGACGTAAGAATGAGCAAAGTAGGGGGTCATGGCATTTACCTCAGATTCGGTAGTGTGATTTGTGAAAGATGTGTCTTTCTTTTTTAATTTGGTTGTTAACCTCTTAATTAGGAATGATTATTACAGATCATGAGTTTTATTACTGCTATTGATTCCTCAATAATCTAGAAAATGAGTGGAACAAAAATCCCAAAGTTGTTGAGCCCTATCATCAATAAAACTGTGATCTACGTTTAAACCACAACGATTGTGTTTCTTGATGTCCCTTGCTACCGTTGTATTGAAGAAGCAGTCTTTTCCAACTTGCCGATTGAGGTTCTTGCAATCGTATGATTGCATATCGTTGATGTTAGTAATATTTTCACTTAGGCATAGTGCATCCAAAACATTATAATAAACTAAATAAAGGTAGTTTTAATTTTTTCACATCCATCTGGTATCACAGGGTAACCATCTGCACCTATTGTATCGTATTCGTGGTAAGCAACTACAATTCCTGCACCAATAATTACTACCGAACAAATAATTTCAAACATGATTCTCCATTTCGAAGCCATTTCTAAGATTTAATATAATTGAAAGATGTAGGTATGTTAATTGGGTCTTTCTATCGTCAGGAAGAGCATTCGCACTTCCTCACGTACGACAGGTTACCAATCAGAAATTAACATCTCATATATCTTCGTCATAGAGCAATGAAGCTTCGCAAAATAATTAAATAATTAATATTTTAAAAATATATATAAAAGTACTAAAATGCCCTTACAATATTTTTAATTGAACACCTCTTTAATAAATTACTTAATAATAATGATATATGATATATATATATTCTTATTAACAATAACGTAAATGACGGTTTCTTATCTCCCAAAAACATGAACAAATGAAAAGAAAATAAAAAAATCAAGAAAATTAAAATTTCCACGCAAAGGTTGCTGGTGTCTCTTGATACATTTGTATGTAGCAATAGGGTAAGAACTAAAAGCGAAATTCGTGCTTCAGACATTTTCAACTCTTTATATTCATATATGGTGTTTGCAATTATTGTTAGATCTGCAGTCATCTTCAAGAAAATTGTATATATCTGTTTTTTTATTTGTTACATATTGGAAGTTGAGTTGTAATGTAATTTGATAGTTCTATTCTTAAGGTTTGTGTTCTTTACACTGTTTTATGCTAATATCTACATCACAGCCTTGTAGGCAAGCCGTAAGCCATAATGCAATCTTTAAAACAAATCAATTTTATGTCATTTCAACGTCATATAAACTGTTAATCACTTTTTAGATTTCGCAAGTGTCTAATTGTTGTGTTTTTATAGTCCTCATATTATTTTTAGCTTTCTTTTTCTGATGTCAAGATAGATGGATAGGCATATCCCAGAATTTCAAAGATAAGAAGTCATGAACGTGGAGCTCTTAGTGTCTTTTTCTGATGTCAAGATAGATGGTTCCCCTTGGCTAAAGGTGCATACATTAGACTTGGTTTTATTGATTGTATATATTTTAAGTGCAATATACATCTTAGTGTCTTTTATTTACATTTTAGTGTTTTAACATTGAACTCTCATTATCGTGGTGGGGAGACGTGGTAAAAGCAACCGGGACAAGGGAAGGGAGTAGAGGATGGCTGTGAAAAGGGGTTGATAGAGTTTTAGAAAATGGAAGGAATACACTATTCTGGGAATGCAGTGGGCAGGGTTCTTAGGAGCAGGTTTTATAAATTAATGATTATATTGTCTAAATCTCGATAAAATGAAAAACGTAGGGGAGTGGAAGTGGAGATGGAGAAGAGAGTTAAGGGATAGAGATTTAGAAATATTGAACAATATGCTTTCTGTGATTAATTAACAGGTGCACTTTGAGGAGAAATCAAGAAGACCAATGGCGATGGAAATTTGAACCGGATGGCAAATTCTCAACCAAAGGAGCATACGAGTGGCTACAAAGCAGGAACATGACAAGAGCAGAAATGGCAGCAGATCACAAGGCTTTAAAGGCAACCTGGAACAAGTATACACCTCGAAGTGGAGATACACGCTTGGAGGTCAATACTAAAGAAGTTACCGACAAAGAATGCCCTTCAAAGACGAGGAGCACTGGATTCAAACACAGATACAAACTGCACTTTCTGTGGAGACAGCTCAGAATCAGCCAACCATGTACTGTGCACATGCTCATTTTTTTACCAATTATGGATGGATGGTTAGGTGTTGTGACTGTAATATTGGCTTGTCTGATTTGTACTGCTTTCTTTTTTTTAATAGGTTAGCTGGGTTTTTTTTTATTGGTTTTATTGCTGTTATAATAAAGATACGTATAATTTTTCTTGTTTATTTACTGCTGATTTCATAGGTTTAATAATTTTCATTTTTCAATAATTGTTTACTGGTGTTTTTGTTAAAAATAATTATATTTTTATTGATGACTTGCTGATTTTTGGATGTCATGTTAAATTAAAACTCAATAAAATAAGCAAAACAAGAACCTTTCTGTTTCCAAAACCAAACACTTAAAAAAGGGAGGAACACTGAGGTTGATATCAATTTCTTGCTGGCCGTGTGAAAAACGAATGTCATGTGATATCAAAATGTCACAAAACACAAATTTTATAATTAAAATACCCACTAGTATAGAGAGTCTAAGAACAATAAAATCAATGCTCAACACAACTGCTGATTTAACCTCTCCACAATACAGTAGAGTTAAAAGAAATGGGATGAAGAAAAATAAGCACCAGACACAAAATTTGATATTTAGACAATGGCATTTGCAGCACTAGCAATCCTAGGCCACATATCAGCACACTCATTTTCAATGGGACCAGTGATTGCAGAGACTTTCATTTCACCCTTAGGATTGACAATGACACCAGCATTATCTTCGAAGTACATGAATACTCTGTCCTTTCGGCGCCACGTCTTCCTCTGGTGGACGATGACGGCCGGCATAACATTCTTACGAAGATCAGGCTTACCCTTCTTCACAGTGGCCATGACCATGTCACCGACGATGACACCTACATTATGCATCCTTTTCTCTTATACTATGAAGATAAATAACTGCAATCGCAAATATGAATGTTGAGTATTAACACGAAAAATCATTCAATAAAAACGTATGTACAATATTCTTGAAAACACAAAGCACTAACCTGTCGAACTTGCATCAATTGGTAGAAGCAATGCTCCTAACGCTCATATTAATTCCTCCCAATTCTTTCGATTTCTGATATCCACCAACTCCTGTGTATCCTCACTCCACCCACCAACCAATGTATAACTAGAATATAAATCAACCAAAATAGGACAGCTCACTATATCTAATCTGCAAGAGTGCAAACAGAAATAAACAAAACAATTTGCTCAAAACCCATTAGTATGAAATGTTTTCTTCAAATGTACAATGTCATCATACACTGCATAACTGACTCAACACAGAATATAGTTCTTTGAGAAGTCCTAAGTTAGAAATACATTGGTATAAACTAAATGGATGCAACACAAGAACGTATAATAATATGCAAAATTATATTGAATAACTTTCAATAGAAAATCCCAAGGCATGATGAAATTGTTCAACACAATTATATAGAAATATGACACCACCTATTTGCTGTTACAAGAACCACAATGGTAAAAATATCAATACCAATCAGTAATTAACAAAAATAACTGTGTATGAGACAGAGAGTCTTTACAGAACTCTAGATCTTAGCCATAGAAACTAAGAAATGAAGAATTAGACAGTATAAAATTCAATGTAATTTCATAAAAAGGTACACGTCGTATAGGGAAAAATACAGATCAAAAGGCCCAGTATGTACTTCTTAACACAATTCATCTAAAACCAACATATTCCCTGCAAAACCTAAACATCTGGGCACAAGAGTACTAATTCCTTGTACGGACAAAAAATAGTATGAAAACCAACAATTAAAGATGATACAGAGCTTAAAACACAGAACATGAGTATTGTCAATCATTTAGAATAAATTAACGAGAAGAAGAAATAATTTGTCAATACCAGAATTAGCATCCCCCTCAGCAGCAGCAGCAGCAGGAGTATCATCATCAGATTCCTCAACGGAATTAGCAAGTGCAGCAAGGTCCTCCACCTCCAAATTGAATATATCTGCGAAGGTCCCCTCCATCTTCATCATCCTAGTCTCAAACCTGATTTTAAAATTTTCAAAATTCTCATCAGCTTCAACCTTTTGACGCTTCACAGCGTCTCTCTTCCGCCTCAAAAGCGCAATTCGAGGTTTCTCCTTTGAAGAAGCGCGCCCCATTTTCAACATTTCTTCGTCCCCTCGATCTCCACCTTCCTCCTGGAATAAAAAGAACGAATTCACATCTTGGCCGCGAATTTGAAATTTCTCTCTTTCTTTCCCTCTTCATTCATCTTGGCTGCTCCTATCGATCAACACCGATGAATTGAAAATGATGAACATAGTATTTTTTTTGGTTTTTTTAGGTCACTGAAATTTTGATTTTCTTAATTTGATACATTTATTTAAACTTTAATTTTAATAAGAATATATATTATATATTATTAATGTTTAATTAATTAATTAATTTTTAATTTAAAGGATTGTAAACCAATAAATTTAAACACCTGCAAATATGGATAAAAGAATGGTGATAAAAATAAGGTAAACATATTTTTATTAAGAATGTGGGGTACAACTCTCGTTGATCTCTTGATTCCACTCTCTAAACACAATTTGATACCGGAGTCTCAGCGACGTGTTCCGAATTTTGAATTTGACCTACAATTTGGTAGTAGGGGATTTTGAATTTGACCTACAATTTGGTAGTAGGGAGTTGATGGAGTCGTGACTGACTTATTCCATCTAACTTGATTTGACCTACAATTTAGTAGTAGGGAGTTGATGGAGTCGTTCGTGACTTATTCCATCTCTAACTTCGATTTGACCTACAATTTAGTAGTAGGGAGTTGATGGAGTCATTCGTGACTTATTCCATCTCTAACTCTGCAATTCTATTTTCACTCTCCTATTTATAAGAAACTAACGACTTAGAGAGCAAGAAAGATATTCAAAAATCCTAAGAAAATATATAATTACTCAAGTTTTGGAGATATTATTTTATATTCTTATCTCCAAAACCATGATTTACAATATTTGACACTTTCAAATTTTAATAAAATTTCAGTGTCTACAAATGCCCCCTCGAGATCTGTTGTAGAGATTTATGTCGAACGCAACTTGATCTCGAAATCTTGATGTAGAACTCAAAAGGTGATTTAGCATGCCCCCAACGGTGATTTAGCATGCCCCCATGAAATTCTTAGAGAGTGGAGATGAAGAGCGAAAATCGTCCCACTGGGCGTGCCAATTTGTAAACCAATAAATTTAAACACCTGCAAATATGGATAAAAGAATGGTGATAAAAATAAGGTAAACATATTTTTATTAAGAATGTGGGGTACAACTCTCGTTGATCTCTTGATTCCACACTCTAAACACAATTTGATACCGGAGTCTCAGCGACGTGTTCCGGATTTTGAATTTGACCTACAATTTGGTAGTAGGGGATTTTGAATTTGACCTACAATTTGGTAGTAGGGAGTTGATGGAGTCGTGACTGACTTATTCCATCTAACTTGATTTGACCTACAATTTAGTAGTAGGGAGTTGATGGAGTCGTTCGTGACTTATTCCATCTCTAACTTCGATTTGACCTACAATTTAGTAGTAGGGAGTTGATGGAGTCATTCGTGACTTATTCCATCTCTAACTCTGCAATTCTATTTTCACTCTCCTATTTATAAGAAACTAACGACTTAGAGAGCAAGAAAGATATTCAAAAATCCTAAGAAAATAGATAATTCCTCAAGTTTTGGAGATATTATTTTATATTCTTATCTCCAAAACCATGATTTACAATATTTGACACTTTCAAATTTTAATAAAATTTCAGTGTCTACAAGGATATTTTTGTAATTTTATATTTATTATTTTAATTTATTAGTGGAGCGAAGCAGTGCGATTGCACATTGCATAGAGCAAATGCACCATTGCGAAATGCAATTATATACGTTGGATCATTGATCTAAGAGAATTTTTATAAAAAAGACCATTTATAGCCTCACCTTTTTAAATAAAGACCTAAAATATAATCTTTTTAAAAAAGGCCAAAAACCCATATTAATAACCTTTTATGCCCTTATTTATAATTATGGTAATTAATTTATATAATAAAAACAAGTCTTCCTAATCATACTTTATCGCCTTAGGTAGCTTTGGAATTCTCAAATCATAATAGGACTTTTCTTATTCAGATTCGGGATTGTGTGGTGATTCTGAAAATCGAATTCAATGGGAAGACTAAGTTGGTTCGTGTTAGTCGATCTTCACTGTATGCAGATGTTGTGAATCAAATAATCGCCGGAAACAAAGCCGTCGACGGCGCCAGAAACTTCTCAGCAAGACCTTAAGCTCGGGATAACAACTGTTTGCAGACTAAGAAAAGATATGGAAGACAAGATTGCGATTCACCCTTCTTTTTCTAATTTTCTGACTACTTAGGAGTTTTTCGACGGCCATGACTGCTCTCATGTAAGCACCTCACCATTAAATTAGTAGTAGTATTTTAATGTTTTTTTCTTATTGATTTTGGCTATCTATTGCAGGTTGCATCTAGATGCAAAGATCGAATGCACGAACTCGTGAAAAACGAAGTGGAAAATGGCGTCGATTCTTCGTGGGAGCATATAATGCGTAAAAGTTTCTTAAAAATGGATCAGGATAACACAGAGTGGTCAAGTAGCGCCGCCGCCAAATGCCGATGCGAGATGGTATCTCCAGAGTGCAAATTCGTCGGATCCACCGCCGTCGTGGCGGTGGTTTCACCTCACCATATCGTCGTTTCAATTGCGGAGGTTCTCGCGCTCTTCTCTGTCGAAAAGGCGTCTTAATCCGGTGAGATGAAGAGTTTTGCCCTAAAAATTCTCTAATTATACTAATTCTTTTTTCTGCATTAAATCCATTTTTCTGCATAATGATATTTGTATATGCACATAATGTACTGCACACTTCTGCATTATTTATATGTTGATGCAACTTTAATTCTGCATTATTTATATGCTCATGCAATTTTAGTTTTTTTTCTGCATTGTTCGATTTTCCTGTAGATGTTTCTACATAATCAATTCAGAGATTTTTCTGGAGAAAATGTCTAATTTGATTTGACGATTTTTGTGCAGATCTTCAAGTCTGACAATGAAATTGAATATCAGAGCTTTGAATATTAGAGATTTAGGGAAGAATTGAATACCATATCTTTGGGAAAGTCCTAAAATTGGGGATGTAGAATAATCATACAAAGATTTCTTCCCCAAAATTCTGCAAATCATTTAATTGATTGACCGGAGCTGTTGAGAGGTTTTAATTTTGGAAGGTGTTAATTATGTGTGTAATTAACGAGGAGCTGATAGACACGACTTTAAATTTCAAAAAATGTATTGACTTTCTCCATATTAATTTCGAAATTAGATAATAAGGGCATGATGGTACATTTATGTTACATTTTGTCCTTAATTTGAAACTATTTTAAACCGGGTCCTTATTTAAAAAAACACTAGGTGGAAAGACCTAAAACGTGAAATCCCCTTGATCTAACGGTATTTGATGAGTTTCCGGGGATTTCACATAAAAGGTCATTTCACCTAGTGTTTTTTTAAATAAAGACATGATTCAAAATAGTTTCAGAATAAGGACAAAATGGCACATAAATGTACCATCATGCCCTTAATACATAAAATTCGGAATTAATATGGATAAATTCTTTAAATGTTTGAAATTTAAAGCTGACTCTATCAGCTCATTAATTCCAAGAATTACGCAATTAATTAAAACTTTATGTTTGAAATTTAAAGCTGACTCTATCAGCTCATTAATTCCAAGAATTACGCAATTAATTAAAACCTTCCTAAAATTAATTAACACCGGTCAGAAGAGCTTAATTTTGTGCAGAATTTTGAGGTTTTTCAATTTGTGAAGAAAGGAAACCGTGAAGTACGGAAGAAGACGAAGTGAGAAGTGAGAAGAACATTTTGCTCCCTAGACCATGATTGGAAAAGTAATATAAAAGTTAAATTTGCATAATAAAATGAATAATGCAGAACAATGAAATCTAAAACTGCATAATAAAATGAATAATGCAGAAAAAATAGTACGGTGTCTTCATATTAGAATGTGATTATGCAAAAATACGTATACATATGCAAAATAAGATCTGCATTATCCCTTGACCAAACCAATAACAAATAATCATGAACTACATTTCAGCAACGCGCACGTAAATCATCACAATTACACGAAAACTGAGCAAATTGAACCTAAATTAAAATCATCTAAAAAAATCATAAATTCTTTGCAAATTATGTGTGTACGTGTGGAATTAAAAATCATACCCTTGGCAAAACTCTTCATCTGACCCTTGGAATTAAAAGTTTCTACTGTATCTCTGGCGGCTTCGCGTCCGTCATCCATAATGAAGAAATCGGTGAAGTTTGAATCCCCTAGTAATATAAAGAAACGATCGCGTGGAAAGTCTCTTGATCATGTGCAGTCGAAAGAACAGATCGAGGAAACAATTATGGAAGAGCAAAGGAGACGAGACCTTATAGCCATGGCCGTCGTTGAAAGAGAGGAACAAGCCTCTAAGCAGCAGAAACTTTGAGAATCATCGGAAATCAGTTTTTGGGCGTGAGGGGTCACCCAAAACTGAAACAGAAACTAAAAGAAGAAAAAGATCCCTCGATTTCAAGAGGAAATCGAAGATTGTTGCTTCATCAATCTGAAATCTATGGGCAATCGTTTGTAGATGCAGCGGGATTATGTTTGATTCATCATGGATTAACCAAAAAGCTTGAAGATTTGAGTTTTCCGGCCAAGAAACCCGTATGGGATTCTAGCAGAAACTATGAGCGCCTGGATCAGGTAACATTTGCCAATGTTGATAATCAATTGAAGAGGTATGTGGTTGAATCTATGGCGACAAATAAGGAAGATGAAGACTTGTTATTTAATTATTAAATTAATAAATTAATTTCCATATTTAAATATAAGGGTATAATGGGTTATTAACATGCGTTTTTGTCCTTTTTTAAAAAGATTATAATAATTGTCCTTTATTAAGAAGCTAGGTGTCTAAATGGCCTTTTTTATAAATTTTCTCTTAAATATATAGCACCGAATTGAAGGAGTTTTTGGACTGAAACATACAAAGGCATTTAAGACTGTTTTACGTTACTAAACCATTAATATTTCAAATCAAACCTACATTTTGATATTAATTATGATGCAACAACACAATCTAATGGAAAATCGGATGTAGTATCAATCATTTGGACGGGACTCCTGTCAAAGTACCAATCGCCGATGCTTTGTGAGATGGTCTGTCAATAAAAACATATTTAATTTAAAAATATGAACACCTCACTTGAAAACAGGGAATATTAACATATAAGTAGAGAGGTTTATCGAACAGTAAAAATACAAATAAGCTTACCTTATTCTCCAAGCATTGATAAATATTCCTCTCGAAGTATTATTACCAATAACATTAAATTCTTCAAGGAATGCATGCCCAAAATCTGAAATTAATTAAGTTTAATTAGAATTTGTATTTAAGAAAATATTATAATTAATTTAAGATACGTAAACTACTCCACCTTTTATTAGTTGTTTATGAGCAAGTGTGCACTTATTTAGATTTTGTTTGCACATATCCCAGCTTGGCAAATCTTGACTACTGTCGGGCTTCCGATTGCCTATTATCTGGATTTTTTTAATACATGATTTAAATTATACTCATAAATTCTTAGTTTTCGTACTTAGATCAGTGTAAAAATTGATCTGACACGATATATTTATATCAATACATTATACGTACATGAGCAGAATCGAAAATGCTGTTTAGCAAAAAGATTGGTGTCTTGATATCTCCCACTAGATATTCAGGAAAAAGACACTGCATATATTTAATTTGTATGTTGTTATCACAGTCAATATATACAATGATAATTACTACTCTCCGTTGAGTCACGTATACTGTGTTTGTTTTTTTCTTTGCATTGATTTTAAGAAATATTGTTTATTAATAAATAAAACGGAGAAGAGATAAAACAACTATATATAAAAACAAACACATTTTATGAGTACGAAAGGTGTACAATTTTAATGTTATTTCTGCTCGATATACTTACCAAACTCGGGTCCATTCTTGATGTGCAGGCTTTGGGCAGAACACTGGTTAAATTCTGCAATATTGACAAATAAAAAATTAATTAATTATATATGTACGCATTAAAAATAATTTAAGTATAAATTAATTATATACAAGGAGAAGATAAGGAGGTATACATGAAACATAATTGTGTGGGCAAAAATCCCATATCTATAGTTAGCATTAGGGACATTCGGTCTGTAAAAATTAAAGTAGACATATTAGTTGAATAAATAATTTTAGCCGCGAACAAAATTGAATATATTTAATTTATAATTCTTTAAATTTAAATGTGTACGGGCGTAGAATCTTACGCGCGGATCAAATAACCAGAATCGGAGATGCATTTTACTCTATCAACGTTACTTAGGCGTGCTCGAAAAGAATCGCAATGTAATATAACGCTGATCAAACCACCAGCTGAAGCACCCGTAAGTATAGCCTGTACATGTAAATATATATGGACAAAGTATTATATAAATCATTTTTATACTAATGTTGTTTATCATAAAATAAAAATAAAAATACATTTTTTGCGGTTCTCATTCCTTTTGCCATTAGCTCCTCTATCACAGCATCAAAAATCCTTGATCCCCTCAACTGGAATGTACTCCCCTAAAAAATTGGATTTGGAAATTTCATTAAAAAAATATAATGAAAACTTAAATCATCATGAGTATATATTGATTTTTTTTTTTTGTTAAATGATATATATATATACACACTTACATTAGCGGTTACTTGAATGTCTCCGATGAAAGACGAGCTGTCGCAATAGTGGACAAAAATTATATTCCAATTAAAAAAATCTGCAGAATTTATGTATGTATGTATGTGTGAGTAAATTAATTAAAGTTGTACACTAATTAACAAACATTATTTCAATTTTTACTCCATAAACAATTAGTAATTAATTTTTCTTAAAATCTGCGTCTAACCTAAATGAAAATTATAAAATTAGACGAAGGGAGTATAATATACCAGTATTGACGGTTTGATTTGAGCTTAGAATTCCTTCAAAAGTGTGGTCTGTAACATTGGCTGTGCTACCAAGATCAGTGTGGATTCTTTCGTTGCACCATGAACCGGTGCCACACCAGGCACCTCCCTTTATATTCAAATAATTAATTAAAAAAAATAAAATTGTTCAATTAATAATAACAAGAAAAATTAAATATAAAATATTAGGTAATTACCATGAGATGAATGAGCCAATTGTTGGCTCCCTCTCCATACCCAGAATCATAATGGTATCCTGCAGGGCTCCCATCCATACAAACTAGCAGTACAAAAATTAATAAAAACAAATTAAATTATGGAATATATAATAATAATAATAACAATAATAATAATAATAATATATAGTATGAAACAAAAATTACCTGCCCTTTTGTGGACGGCGTCAGTGACAAGAGTGATCGGAATGTTATTAGCTGCTTTAGTATTATAAGCTTCATGATTAATCACAAATATCAACACCAAGTAACACATTTTCCAGTAAATCGCCATCATCACTAAAAACATTAAGATAAAAAGGATTAATATTAAATAATATTAGATATTAATTAGAGAAGCAAAATAAATAATGATTTACGTACTACCTCAATATCTGCAGTACTGCAATTAATTAATTAATATTTGTGTGTGAATAATGAATATAATCTCCCACTATACTCCATTATTTAATTATAGGATCATGAGTTAGAGTAGAATTTAATTACAAGCCCGCCTAACCCAAATTATTAGTAATTAATATTATGATTAATCATGCATTCAATTAATTTTAATTAATTCTTATTCTGAAGAAAGTAGTGTGAACATATATGCATTACCCAAAAAAAGAAAAAGAAGTTAATTAGGCACTAAATAAGGAAAATCAATTATTTAGCTAGGATGCATGATTAATGAAGAAGCTTCTCAATTTTGGTTCTAATAAAAGAAAATTTCCAATAATGAGGAATGGTAACTCACACATGTATTGTCCTACTTATTGGAGTATAAATGAATTGACTATTACTGAACTCTATTTGTACACTTGTAAGAATATCTTGGGATAATTTATACAATGTAGTATAAATTATATGATAATCACGTTAAAATTGTTATTTTATTTTCAAGAAAAATAATGAGCACGTTAATATTATTTTTTCAAGGATTGACTAATTCGAGAGACCAATCTCAACGTCTACTGGTGGAGGCCCGATCTCGTTTAAAGCTGGAACAAAATTTTGTATGAACTGATCTCTTGTTTGTACCTCAAGAGTAGTTTTAAACATAAGATTATAAGTCTCATCAAACCGGCCTACACCATTAGACCAACTTCTGTTTGGGTATATTAATATGTTAGTATTTTTTTTATAGGATAACGACCTATTTTATTAATTAGGTGATTAATTTGCATCAAATGGTTTTAGCTCAAGTGTAAGAAAATCCTTAAAATTTTAAGGTTTTTTTTTCGGTCAATTATATGTTATAAATTTGAACATGTTTAAATTAATGTTGGATGAAATGTATATTATAATGAGGTGGGAATTCTGTTGATAAAAAGTAACCTAATATTAGGTTGAAATGAATTGATTAAAGTTAGGTTACTTTTACTCCATAACCATCTTTCATTATCAAAACGTAATATACATAAGACAAATTTTACCCAACACTTCCTCCTATCCAAATGATTTGAACGTAATATATATATATATATATAATAATATATATATATATATATATATGAGAGACATATTTTTCTTTCAATTTTTATAATTTATTTTATTTCTCTTAATCACATTATTTGCATTACATCTATTAATATTATTTTATCATAATTCATCTCATATTCATCTATCTCCATCTTCTTTTACTAGTACATATATATATATGTGACCATACTCTGTTGTTTTTCAATTTACTTTTTCAGCTTTTGTACTCCATACTTCTACCAATTTGCTATGATATAATACGTTAACGTTGGGTTCTTATATAGTACGAGTATATTAATTGTGAGAGAGAGTTGGTCAAGAAAATGACAGAATTTCTATATATGAAGGAAGCGTGAAAGTGTTGGGTTGTGTTAATATCAGCACTGGTGTAAGAAAATGCCGAAAACTGCAATCATCAAATTACCTTATTTTTGCAGGTGGAATTGTTTATATAAAAAAATTGTAACTATTTTAAAATTCAAAGGATGTAACTAATTAATTAGGTCAAGAAATTGATTTGATAATGATAGGTTTTTTTTTATCATTTGAAATTAAATTAAACACACTGGCACTAAATTATATATTGATCGTTGAATTATATATAATCTCTACCCTATGAGGAGACTAATCGAATGGACAATTTAATATAAACGATATTGTTTTTAATGAGATTTGAACCTAGAACATGGATGAGTCTAAATACTTATATCATTTTATTGTAACTAATTGATCATATGTACGTTATGAATAACACCCATTCCTTTTCGTTGGCATCTCATCAATGAATTACTTATACGAATTCATATTTATATTTATATTCTTTCATCAAAATCAACGTCCAAATTCTTATTGCAGAGTGAATGATCATAGCATAGCTCTTAGCACCTTCTTAATTGCAAATACCTCTTTTAGCTACCTAGGGTTGGTACGTATATATATACATAATAGAGGTTTTTTACATTTAATAAGGATGGGGCAATTAAATATAGTATGAATCATGCATGTGATCTACAACAATATATTAATGTCTTTTATTAATTTATTCATCAATTGTTTTTAAAAACATTCAAAAAATAAAGAGTAGTCAATTCATTGGTCTTAATTTCTCGGCCCTATTCATTCATTTTATATTAAAAATTATATATAATATATATATACCGCTTTAATTTTAACCGAGCATCATGACATGTCAGCCACCTAACCTTCAGACTCTACGTGCATTTAATTTTATATACCTTTTTCTAGCGATAAAAATTAATAATATATTTATATGTGTAAATAGATGATTACAATAATATATATAATTGCATGAAAAAAGAAAAGTGAGAAGGAAATATATGGAATTTTTTTGGGTAAAAATTAATGTGATGTCCCCTCCCCCTCCCCCTCTTTCAGTCTTTTGAGATCGAACATGTGATGTTTCAGTGATAATTTAAATTGTCATTTTTAATGTACGTCAAAAAAATAAATGTTTCGAAGTTAAAATTGATGTATTAATCCATTTCAATGTAAATTAAAAGTAATTAACTCATACTTTACTAATAATGTACGTGCTGCTTGTTTTGTCTTACAACTACAAAAATTAGTGAGGCTATATTCGACGAAGTTTGGAACTACTCGGGTTCGATCGACTTGAAAAAAAATTCATAATCGAATTGAATTCGATCTCGAGCTACTTAAATAGTTCTCGAGTTTTAAATAGTTCTCGAGTTCGAATTCAACAATAGTAGATTCATAATTATGCTCACGAGCCTAATCGAACTCATCTAAATAGTACATCTGTAATTGACACACTTTTGTGTTTGCACAAATTTTAAGAAAAAAAATGAAAAGAAATGGAAAAGATAAATAATGAGGTGATGACATTTTAAAAATATGTCAATTACGTTGACATAAGTATATATATCAAAATTTGCAAATGAAGGGGAATGGGACATGCACATAATTTTTAATGCACTAGAAAGTAGTAGTAGTGATTAATTTATTAATCCAGTTTTGAAATAAAAAAACTTTAATTACTGATACTATACGTACAACATATACTAAAAAGTTTAAAAGAGAATTTAATTAATCTAAAGATGACATGCAGCTACTTGAAAATTGAAAACCCAATTAAAAAAATAATTTTACATGACTACTGTTAAAGATATTACAGACTCCTTTTATGGAGCAAACAAATTTTGGAAAATTAAATTGCGTATTGTTTAATTAATTCCTTATATAGATATGGTGAAATAAATTCGTGAAACGAGTCAAACTTGTTGACTCGTACAATACATATATGTGTAATTTGCAGCATCATATTATTACATTTTTTATATAAAAAAAACAATTATTTCTAAAATAAAATAAATAAATTGAAAAAGCAGAATAGCTAGACTTGTGGCTGGGTTCTATAAATAGGAGGGTAATTGGCAGTTTGGAAACCCCCACCGTATATTCAACTCTCTCTTCTCTCTCTCTCATTGCAATTAAGAAAATATTTGTGCTCAATCATTTTTTCAAGAAATTAAGAAAAGGTGTGATGGATGAATAATATGCAAACTTCTAATTCAAATTATTAATATTTCATTTTTTGTTAGTTGGCAGCAGATTTATTTATTTATTTAACAAATTTTGTTTGTAATTAATTGCGTGCAGATAATTAATTAGGATGGAGGTGATTGTTTGCTTGACGTTTCTACTGCTAATTACCTTATTTTCTGCTACACTCTACAAATTTACTGCCGTCCAAAGAAGAGCTAATAGCGCATCAAATGGCTAGAAGGGCTGTTTCATTTTCGAGCCCTTATCTTTGGGTCGAGCGTCCAACCTTTGTGGATTGCCTTCCCGTTGATTGTTGCACTTGCAATTAATAAAACGAAAGTTTAGCTTTCAAAAAAAAAAAAAAAAAAAAAAAAAAAAAAAAAGAAGAGCTTCAGGTATAATTATCTATATATTCTAATTTATATATTTATATTTATAATAATTTCTTTTAATTTTCTTACTGCAGTTTGCTTGAGCGGTAAATCAACTTCTTACAGTCATTTTAGTGGGACTGGAAATGGATCCATTAACTGGATCCTCTTTTTTGAGGTAATTAAATTATTTATTCAAACTATATTAAGAAAAATGCATGTGTATGTATTTATTCTAATACTTAACTATTTTTGACCAAAAAAATGCTTTACTCTGTGCGTATATACTAATTTTTTTTCTTTATTTTGTTAATTAAAATAAATTGATTATTTTTAATGAAAATAGGTAGTTAGGTATTTTGTCACCTTCATATATGAAAAATCATTTTCACTCAGCAACAAAAGCAGAGTTTATTGGTTTCTGGAAATTTAAAGCAATATTCTTCTAGCTAGCTAGGAGAAATTTTTCATGATTTTTTTTAAAATAAAATGACCGCAAAGGGGTTATTTTTCTAGTTAGGGCACATTTCTTTAATAATATATTCTAGCTCTCTAACCAGAATATATAAATTACTACTTGTTTTAATTATCTATCAGGTTTTCCGAAAAAAAATGGGAGCTACTTGGCTGTGTCTGCTCATCTCTTCAGTACTGGTTTTAACCAATAACTCTCAAGTTCATGCCACTAACTTCACACTTACTTTACTCGATAACGCCTTCGCAAAAGGAGCAGGTTAAATTACTTAATTAACTTTATTTTTTATTACTTATAAACAAAAATATATTTAATTTTATTATTTTCACCATCATGATCAGTTTGCTTGGATGGGAGTCCAGCTGCTTACTACTATTCTGAAGGATTTGGTGATGGAGTTTGTAACTGGATTGTTTATTTGGAGGTTTAATTAATTTATTATTTTAATTTTACAATAATTATTGCATAAAAAAATATGTGTTAATAATAAAAAAAAAAAATTGGTGGATTAGGGCGGTGGATATTGTAATTCGACAGACAACTGTGTCCAAAAATCAAAAAGGCCATCGGGGACTAGCCTCCAGTCTCAATGGACTCAACAATATTCTGGATTAATTGATGATGACTGTGTATTTAATCCAGGTATATATATATATACTTATAATTTATGAAATCAATTAAAATATATTATCTTAAACTAATATAGTTTACATTTATTGATTTCAGATTTCTGTCAATGGCACAAACTTTATATTCATTACTGTGATGGCTCATCGTTTTCGTCAAATATTGAAAGTGTTGATCCCGTAAGTCTCATTCCAAAATCATGTCTATTATATTTTTATTTATATGTAGAGAAATTAATTTTAATTATTTTAAATAAATTTGTATGAAAATTAATTAATGATGCACTTGATCCAGAGGACCAATCTTACTTTTCGAGGAGCAAGAATATTCAATGCCACAATCGACGAATTTCTGTCAAAAGGACTAGAAAATGCGCAGAACGTACGTATATAAATGCTTAATTTTAAATTAATAATTGATTAATCTCCTATCTAATTAATTTTTTAATTTAATTTGCTCGATTAATGAGTGTTGAAGATCGATGTTATTCAGGCTATATTAGCTGGTAGTTCTGCTGGTGGATTATCGACTATATTACACTGTGACATGTTTCGAGCGTTCTTACCGAGTACTAGCAGAGTCAAATGTATATCTGATTCTGGATTCTTCATTCGAGGGTATAGTTCACGTGTTTTAATTTAATTTTTACCACAATGTCCAAATTAAATAGATTTTCTAATTAATTTTCCTTGTTTAATATAGTGACAAAAGGGGTCTACCTGGAATCGAACTAAGAGAAACCGCCTTCGGTCATGATGTGGTTAAAACACATGTACATACTAATTTATTCTTCTCCTCTATTATAAATTTAAAATAAATTTCATTCAATTTTACAAAAAAACATGTGGCGTGCAGGAATTGGCTAATGCTTTGCCAGCTTCATGCACATCAAAAAGGAATCCGGATTTGGTGAGAGAATATATAAAAGGCATTAACATTAAATTTCATATATATAAAATGCTAACAATATGTTCATTTTAATTATTAAATTTGTTAGTGCCTTTTTGCGGAGTATTTGATTGGTGACATCCAAACACCACTTTTTATAATTGAATCGACTTTCGATCTATATCAGGTAAATTAATTTATTCTTTCATTATTATATTTGAATAGAATATAAATGAGTTTTTTTTTTTTTTTAAACTTAATTCGGGAGTCATACAATTTAGAAGATATTGATCTGTTCCGATATATTTTGTCAAATTAATTTATTAAAATTTTCAATATTTGCATCTTCATGAATGCATATTTTCACTTAAATAATTTGTCGCAGGTCCAAAACAACTTACTCCCTGCTGTTGCTTCTAGTGACGAGGTGGGAAATTGCATCAGCAACATAGCACAATGTAACGCGACTCTAATAAGGATAATGAAAGGTACTTAATATATATATGCAAAGATGGAGATTAAAACAATATTAATTAGCTAGTGTTAGGGCCAGGGTACTTATTCGAGTTAGATCACATGATGTCATAAATCAATATATATTAAGACCAGGATCAACAAAATAAATGAATATCTCCCCCGAACAAATTAAAATTGAACACTTTCATTAAATTAATTGACAAATAAATAATACTCCTATATATTTAGAAAAAAATTAAATTCAGATCAATATAATTAATATATGCATGATTTCAGATTTTCGAGTAGCTTTCATCGAGACTCTGATGAAACTGAACAACTCTTCAAGTAGAGGAATGTTTGTTCACTCTTGCTTTCGTCATGTCCACATCGTCGGACGCGATGGCTGGACTTGCTCATCTGTCGAGTGTAATGTTCTCGCAAATAAAGTAAGATCACTAATTAGAGTACTTTCTTTGTCCATACTTAATATACACGTACACTTTTTTTTAGTTGTTCACATTTAATATGTACACTTTTATAAATGATTTCAGACAATTGGACAAGCGGTTGGTGACTGGTACTTCGATCGAAGCTCCTTTCATGAGATAGATATCCAGAAAGACTCTCCATTTGACTGTACCAGGGGCTGGAATGAGCCGGAGATTAGCCAAAAGTGTCTTACTATTCAGCATTGATTGAGCATATTAATTAGTATAATTTTAATATGTATTGAGACTAGAAGTTAGTTAATTGCAACTCCCCACGTTAAAAAAAAAAAAAAAAAAAACTAATGTTCACATATTTAAAGTATATCAGATTGTTAATTTGTTTTTTTTTTTTTTATGGATTATTGCATTTTGTTGGATATACTATATTTATGTTTCAAATATGAACTGATCCACATCACACCAGCAGTAAAATTGCAAATGGTTCACATAAAATAGATGGTTAATTTCAAACAATTGACACGATTATATACTTTTTTTTTTTTGGTTAAATGACACACAAAACTACCTATCAATTAAATATCATTATTTACATGCATGTGATTTCCTAGAAATTTAATTGGGAGCGAAAATATTTGTACATAATATCATAGAATGTTTTTAATCCAAGCTAAGATACAAACTAATTATTTATTTTCGGTTTGTTTTAATTTAATTAATGTGTTTTTTTATTTATTTAAATGATGTACGTGTAATTTTTGTTTATACCACGTGTGCACGGAGTCAAGTATTCAGCCGAAAAATCTCAAATTGTAGAGCAAAACGACATTTAAGCATATTTGGTCTAATTTTCAGTCATATGAAACTAAAATTGAGCAGTTTAAATAATTATGGGACTAAGTCATTCCAGAATTAGTTGTGGAATCAAATAAAAATGTTAAAAAGTTACGGTATCAAATTGACTTTTCTCTGTTATCTATATATATATCGATCTTAATTTTGTTTGATCTTGCTACAACTCTTTTTTTTTTTTTGGGGGGCGCTACAACTCTATATAGGGCAAGCTCTTGTGTCCGTAGACTAATGATTAAACCATTTATATATAAAGAGTACAGAAGAAATATATTTTTTGTATTGAATATTCGATTGATTACAGCCGCTACTATTGTGTTCTTTAAATAGATACAATATTTGAATTACAAGATAAGATAAGTATGAACTGGTCCGTAACTAACTCCATAAGAATTGGTCTTCTTATGTCTTGAATGAGTCATCCTTTATACGCCCCCGCAAAATCGACGTTCCATCGGCAACAGAGATTTTGGAACGCAAATTTTGAAAACGTGGCCGAGCTAGTGGTTTGGTGAGTAGGTCGGCCAATTGGTCTAAGGTGTTGACATATGAGACAGCAAGACAGCCCTTGGAAGCAAGATCACGAACAAAGTGAAGGTCTAAGGCAATGTGTTTCATTCGTGAATGTTGCACCGGATTTAATGCTAGACGAGTGGCACCCATATTATCGCATAGAAGCTTTGGCGTCGAGGGAGAATAAATGCGGAGCTCGCTGAATAAATGAAGTAACCAACAAACTTCAGAAGCTGCAGCAGCTAGGGCCCTGTACTCGGCCTCGGTAGATGATCGTGCAACACCGGTTTGTTTCCTTGAGCGCCAAGAAATAGGGTTGGGCCCAAGAAAAATAATGTAAGCTGATGTGGATTTTCCATCTGATAAGTCTCCTCCAAAATCTGAGTCTGAGTAAGCGGTGATGGATAAAGACGGTGTGCGTTGGAGAAGAAGACCATGGTGCAACGAACCTTTGAGATATCGAAACAAATGTTTCACCGCTAGCCAGTGCGAGGCTGATGGGCAAGACATATTTTGAGCAAGCTTGTTGACGGTAAATGCAATATCGGGGCGAGTAATAGTCAAGTATTGAAGTCCACCGATAGCACTCCGATACTCGGTGGGATCAACATGGCCTGTGGTGGAGGCCGGTTTTGAAGTCATAGGTGTGAATAAGGGCTTTACACCATCCATGTTGTGTCGACGTAGTAGATCAATTGTGTATTTGTGTTGAGATAGAAACAACCCCTCTTTGCAATAGGCAACCTCAATACCTAGAAAATAGGACAAATGACCAAGGTCCTTCACGGCAAAGGTGGCTTGGAGATGATGAGTGAGAGCAAGAAGCTGGTCATCGGAAGATCCCGTGATAACAATATCATCGACATATACAAGAGCATATAGGCGAAGAGTGTCCTTGTGGAGAGTGAAAAGAGAAGTGTCGGCTCGAGATTGCACGAAGCCGAAGGATATCAGGGCTGAGCTTAAGGCATTGTACCAAGCCCGAGGGGCTTGACGGAGGCCATATAAAGTGCGGCGGAGCAAGCAGACATGTGAGGGAGAAGATGCATCCTTGAATCCCGGTGGTTGAGTCATGTATACGGGGACATCCAGCGTGCCATGCAAGAAGGCATTACTTACGTCAAGTTGGCGAAGGGACCAATTAAATTGAAGTGCCAAAGATAGGACAGTTCGAATGGTCGCAGGCTTGACCACGGGACTGAAGGTCTCACGAAAATCTATGCCAGGGCGCTGATGGAAGCCCTTTGCAACGAGGCGAGCCTTGTATTTATCAACCGAGCCGTCTGGTTTGCGTTTAATACGAAATACCCATTTGCAACCGATAATATTAGCTTGAGAAGGGGGGGGAACTAAGTCCCACGTGCCATGGCGTTGAAGTGCCGTAAATTCTTCGTCCATGGCAGCACGCCAGAGAGGGTGTGAGAGAGCTTGGTGGACGGTGGATGGTTCGACATCGTCCGGAAGTGGATGCTTAGTAGCGGCAAACATGCGTTTTGGTTTATGAATAAAATTTTGGCTCCTTGTGCGCATGATGTGAGTGCGCTGAGGAGGCGAGATAGCCGGGGCTGGTGTTGGTGGAACAACGGGCTCAGCAGGAGGCGGAACTGAGGGGATGGCCGTAGGAACATCAAGTGCCGGACCTGGAGAGGGTGGGGGAGCAGGCAAGATGGGCAGAATCTGAACATCAAATGTGTTAATAGAAGGCAACAAGGGTGGTGATGGTTGCTGTAGTGTAGAGCCTGGAAACTGAGACTCAACAAAGTGAACATGGCGTGAAATATATATACGGCCGGAGTCAGGGTCAAGACATTTGTAGGCGTTCTGGGAGGTAGAGTATCCGATAAATATGCATTGTTTTGACGGGGGTGTGAGCTTGCCTGGTAGGTACGGGCGTAGCCATGGGAAGCACAAGCAACCGAAAACCCGGAGTTTCGTGTAGTTCGGTGATTTACCAAAGAGCAACTGAAATGGACTCCGTTTCTCCAGAGTGGGAGTGGGCATGCGATTGATTAAATATACTGCAGTTTGGAGAGCAAATGACCAATAAGACTGAGGCAGTGTCGCATGGTGTAGCAAGGCCCGACCTATCTCAAGGATATGACGATTACGTCGTTCAGAAATACCATTTTGTTGAGGTGTGTGTGGTGCCGTAGTGAGCCAAGAAATACCATTCTGAACCAAGTACGATCGTAAGGCAGTAAATTCTCCTCCATTATCTGTATAGAAATTTTGAATTGAATGACCAAATTGCTTCTCAACTAAAGCACGAAATTGGATGAATATGGAGGCAACTTGTGATTTCGCATTTATCGAAAACAACCAACAGTAACGACTGAATAAATCCACAAATAACACAAAATATTTTGAACCATCAATAGAAGTACTGGACGTTGGTCCCCAAACATCAGCAAACAAGTAATGAAGAGGATGGAAAGCATTAAAGGAAGAAGCCGAAAAAGGCAGTCTATGCGATTTGCTCAAGCGGCAAGAAATACAGTCTGTGCCCGAAACCTGGGACTTTTGCAATAAAGGTAAATTATGTTTGCTAATAATAAAAGTGCTTGTGTCCAAAGATGGATGCCCGAGGCGAGCATGCCAATGGAGGGACGAAGCACGGACACCAACTGAAACGGACTTGAACTTAGAATTCTGCAAAGAAGATGGTGGGGTGAAATGATAGACTCCATCACGGCAAGAACCTTTAGCTAGAAGCGCCCCCGTGGCTCGATCCTTGACAATGAAATAATCAGGAAAAAATTCCATAGATACTTGATTTGCAGAAGTAAACTTACTAACTGATAATAAGTTTTGTGTGGCAGATGGAACACAAAGCACATCAGATAAAATAAAAGAATGAGATGGAAATTGTAAGACAGATTTACCAATATGAGTGATAGGGAGTCCAGTTCCATCTGCAATATGCACTTCATCAGTGCCGTCATACTCCGAGTGAATGGAAAGGTTGCTCAAGTCATTAGTGAGATTGTGAGAGGCACCTGTGTCGACGAGCCATGGATTGTGGGATGTGTTTGACGGCGAAGCTGCATAGTTAGCCAAATACGGAGGACGGCGGCAAGTGATGGCTGTGTGGCCAATACCACCACATAGCTGGCATACAACAGGAGGTTTGTTGCCAAATGGAGAACCACCACCAGGCTAGTGGTTGCCACGGTTTGACGAGGTGAAGCCGCGATAATTTGATGAGTGCCCATTGTTGCCACCACGGGCTGGGGAGTTGCCGTGGAAGCCTGAGTGATGCGACCTCTGGCCAGAGTGGTGGTTACCTCCACGATTGCCACCGGATTGAGGTTTTCGGTTGGAGGTAGAGGGGCCACGATTCCCGCCGGAGTGTGCGGCATTAGCAGTGGCGAGAAGGGTTTTGTGGGCCTTCTCCTGGTTTTTAATTGAGAGTTCATGCTCGAAGAGTAAGTCATGGAGTTCCTCGAAGCGGAGAGACGATTCACGAGTGCGAATAGGACCGACAATGTTTGCGTATTCAGGACCTAAGCCATTTATCACAAATAGCGTGAGATCGTCTGCAGACACAGGTTCATCAATCAAAGCGAGTTCATCCACTTTTGATTTAACGTAGTGCATGTAGTCAGTTATGGAGCGATCGTCAATCGTGAGACGGAAGAGTTCACTTTTCAATTGATTGACTCGGGATCGGGATTTGTTTGCAAACAGCCTGTTGAGGACTGCCCAAGCTGCAGCTGAAGAATCTGAAGAGGAAATAAGAGGAAGTACCTCTGGTGTTAATGATCCGAAGATCGCAGCCAACAACAGTTGATCTTGGCGGAACCAGGTAGTGACGGCTGTGGCGTTGGAGCCATTGGCGGCCAGAGTCGGGCACGACAGGGAGCCATCAATATAGCCCAATAAGTTGTGCCCACGAAGGAGGGCAAGGAGGTGAGCACGCCAAGAGGGAAAGTTTTTATGAGATAGCTTAATTGGGAGATGGTGATGGGCTGTGATTGGCACAATTGATGGTGTGGTGGTTGAAGCAGCAGTTTCTGTAATTTCTGTAGTTTCTGTAGGTTCTGTCATGGTGAGGAAGAGATAGAGGACTAGGGCTCAAGAAGAAGAAGGTCTCAGATCGTAACCTCTCTTGATACCATATAAAGAGTACAGAAGAAATATATTTTTTGTATTGAATATTCGATTGATTACAGCCGCTACTATTGTGTTCTTTAAATAGATACAATATTTGAATTACAAGATAAGATAAGTATGAACTGGTCCGTAACTAACTCCATAAGAATTGGTCTTCTTAAGTCTTGAATGAGTCATCCTTTATATTATAACTACATAGTGTTAACCTTTTAATTTGTTCTCTGGAATACTCTATCACAATCATTTATTGAACACTTCCAAGTATGATATATCATAGTTTCTTTGGTAAGAGTGACTCCTAACTTATTTATTTTCCTATTTTACGCTCAATCGGATATATGATAACATGAGTAGTACTCTTGTACACTACATATTTGAATTGATTTGCTTTAAATTAATATTACTCTTCATCTTTACTATGATAGAATACATTATATATTGTTGAGTTCTTATTATACTTCAAATTAAATTCAAATACCAAAATGAAATAAATACATTATTGTGATTATAGTCAATTAATTAACCTAAGCAAGCCAACATGACATTATAAGCCGCCTGTGGGTTATAACCCAAATCTTTACAAACGACATAACTCTCGTTTAGAAATTGGCCAAAACACCCCCCTTGAGTGGCCATAACAATATAGCAACACTCAGCCCGTGGAGGTCTCGCCATTATCGTTATAGAGGCAGCATTGTTGCATATGCAATCCACAATGTTTTTCCTACAATATTCCGGATACGTTGCGTTGCACGTCGACGGGCTTTCATCTGTGATTTTTTTCTCCATTATTGCACCTTCCGATTCAAATGTTATTACCACCAAAATTATTATTGCAATCGAAATTCCCCTCTTCGATTTCGAAATCATATTGGAATTGAATGGAGAACGACTTCAATCGAATAATTTGAACGATTGATGAAATGAAATAATACCTGTTGTATTATGATCGGATTCTGAAATTAATAAATAATGAAATTTGTTGGATTGTTATGACTCATTTAATTGATCAGTATTGATTAAGGTAGTTTTTAATAAACCAAGTTACGTAGCATGAATTTAATTTTTCGGTTACATTAAATAATTAGGGACCGATTTGGGAGGAGGGATCGCCCCCCTTAAATTTACAATTTTTTACACATATTTATGTTGTTTCGATTAAATTTATTGGTGATGTGATAAGAACACATACTCATGGTCATAAAATTTCGTAAAATAAATCTTCATCTCACAAAATTAGTAACTGAGCAATTGAATTAATGGTACATGTTTAAGGTATAAATCTAAAAAAGTGTGACTTTTGTCATATTTTTGCGATTTTAGGGAGAGGGATTAAACCAAATCAATCTCGATTGTTGGGCTTTTTTTTAAAAAAAATTAGTTTTTTTTGAATTAACGACTGTGATTGTTTGACTGTACAGTCAAAATTGGTGGTTCGAAAATAAATATTGTACGGAGTACTTACTAAATTATTGTATCTAATTTACTTTTTTTTTGTTTAATTTATACATCACTTCTACAAAAAAATGTGAGCGTGCAAATTGATCGTGTGGAATAACTTGAGAATTCAAAAAAAAAAAAATTAAGATAGTCATTAAAAAAATTAATAAATATGATTAAATTTAATTAATATGTCTATTTTACTCTTGATATTTCATAAATTTTGGTGTAAATTTTAAAGCAGGTGAGTCTTAAAAGTAATTATGGAGTAGGTTTAATTAAGGGTAAAATTGTCAATAAAATATTTAATACTTAAATAAAAGAGGAAATGTGACTATAATTTGAGACATTTTAAAAAAAATGTGCCTACCTTACATTCTGGACTTATCACCTTGCAACGCAACTCTAACAAGTCTCCTGGAAGGTACTGGAATTAATTTTATTATGTATATATGTGATGTCGTTAAAGAATATTGACAAATAATGGTTTTTGAGATTGAAGATGTTTGTTACAAATAATTATGCATTCAAATTATAAACGCAAGAATTTTCAACTTTAATATTAACATGCATATACGTTTCATAAATATGTTTTAGATTTGGGAGAACTTTCAAAGAAGACTTTGATGAGGCTTGATTACTCTTGGAGTGGAGGGATGTTTGTTCATTCTTGCATTCGCCATGGTCACATACATGAATATAGAGATGGGTGGACTATGTGACAGAATGTGAATAACACATAAAGAAAGAATTGAGAGAAGAATTGAGAGAAGATCACTGCTCTCTGGTGAGCGTGTATATTCATATATATATACAAGTGAGATTACAAACAAACTCCCATAATTGTGGGAAGATTTGGTCAATATAAGATAAATCTAAATAAGAGAAAATATCTAAACAAACAATTTATGATTCTAAATTATCCCTATTACTATGTACTAGCACTTAAGTAAGACCATTAGCTAGTACTCATTTGTAAAACAATTAAGACTTTTCAAATTAGATTTATAATTTCTTAATTTGTTAATTAATAAAACAATTTTTTTTTACTTCGCGTGGTACTTTGATAGATGCTTTTTTCAGAAGATAGATTTATATAACGAAAGGTCATTAAATTGCACTAGTCCCTTAACTGATCCCTATTTTTACAAACAATGTCTTACACTTCTACATTGATCATTCTGTATAAGATCCTAAATTGTTCGACTCTGAACTTAATTGTTGTGGTTATAATTATGCGTCTGTTGGATATTTCTATTTACATGCATGCTTAATGTATAAACAAAATATTTTGTTGCGATTACAAATAGCCACATCGATCATTACTTGGTTTATTAATTTATCAATTAAAGACATTTTTAATTAATTCAAGCATAAGTTTCAACTGAAATTCGTTTAATCCAGTTTCATTTTATACTGCACTATCATTTTTAAACTTTTATCATCATATGTTAAACTCGTAACACACGCATGTTAAGATCGTACTTGCACCTTCATTTTTAAGCCCGTACGTACGTACCACCATTTAATTCAGCCACACCATTTTTTTTTTCAATTTTTTGTTGGCCAGCTTCATTAATTAAAGAATAAAGATATAAATGTTTGCAAAATTTCTAAAACTTAGAAGTTTAGAGCTTGGTACGTAGAATATTAATTACAAAATTAATCCATAATATCTAAAAGTTTATTTTCACACATGATTAATTTAAGTAGAATCATGGCACTCAAATGAAAAATACTCAAATTTATTTTCACACATTTGTAGATGATTATAGTCATTTATAATTTTTTGAAAATACCTCCTTAATTGATTATTTAGGTTGAATCAACACGTTAATTTACTAATAAAAAAAGGCGTGACAATTAAATGCCCTAGTTGAATTAAATTAAAGTTAATTTACTAAAAAAAAAAGTGTGACAATTAAATGCCCTAGTTGAAATTAAATCCTAGAGATTAGTGCTAATTTATGCGTTGTTGCACGAAACTTTTACATATGAAGAAAAAAAAATCCATTTCAAGTTAATCTTTTATGGCGTCTGCATACTAGTATCAATTAATGTCAATATATATTGACGATATGTTTACCAACGTAAAATAATCTTAAATGTTCGTGTAGGTTTCAATCAACATCATGCATTAAATGTAGATGTAAAAAAATCAATTCCCTAAAAATCTTAAAATGAGTTAATTACAACAATATATATTTGATTAAGTTATTCTGAATTGTATATTACAAATTTAAACATTCGACATGATTTCCCAGTGGAGAACAATGCTCAAAATCATAGTTTTGCAATCAGTAGCGAAACAATTGTAGCTTATAAATTCACTAAAGATGAATTTGGAAATCCCATCCCGGTGATGCCTACCGATGGGTGTGAACAAAAGTACACTATTGACACTTATGAAGCTGTTATCAATACAGTATGCTCAATATTTGACACTGGAATATATGAAATATATCCATTAATTTCATTGTCGAAATCTCATATATGATGTTGGGAAAGATTGCTTCTTCAATGCGACCGTAGAAAAGGGCATCAAGACACCTGATTTTTGTTTCATCAAAGTAGATCCCAAACTATTTGATAATAAGGCCCAACAAGTTTGGGATTATTGTATTGAGAAGGCTAAAGAATGAGGAATCGCTAATAATATGCAATAAAATCCTAATTATTTTATAAACGACTTTCTTTTAGAATCTTTAATTTTAATTAATTGTTGCAGTGAATTTCATTTGAGAGATTAATTTGAACTCTGAATTCTCCAGGTTTACTCAATTGTTGCTGTTTTGACCCATACAACTATAAGTGTATGGAATGGTGGGGTTAACAACAGTAAAATTAAGTTACTTGATTGCAATTAAGAATGTTTTATATATTAATTAGATCATATCTTAATATCATATGCATATATATATATATATATTAATTAGATCATATCTTAATATCATATGCATATATATATCATATGACATACAAAAAAATTGCTTACATATTTTTTTCAAGGCTCGCATATATATTAGCACCCAAATTTCTTATAATGGAACTCGCAGCTAAATAAATTAATCATTAAATTTAAAAAGTAATAAATTCCATCCTAAACTACCGAATTTATCCATACAAACACCTTTCTTCTCCTTCAGAGACAAGTTTCTTCTTTTTAAAAGATTAATTCACATATTAATATTTATAGGGAAAATATCACTTTTGGTCACTGAACTTTACCACTTTTCACATTTGGTCACCCACATTTCATCACTATCAAAATTGGTCACTCACTTATTCCTCACTATCAAAATTGGTCACTCACTTATTCTTTCTCTATCAATTTTAAAATTGGTCACTCACTTATTCCTCACTATCTTGGTCACTCACTTATTCTTTCTCTATCAATTTTAATGATGCTGTTAGAGAATCCGTCATTTATTAATGGAGAAAAGGTTTTGAGCGCCTAACTTTTATTTTCCCTCTTTTAATTCCTTAACCCTAAATCCCAAACCCATTTTTTTTTTAAATCTTACTGAATTTATCTTCAATTAATATTATTAGTGTGTGATTAAATTACTGTTGTGTGGTTAAGAATAGATTATCAAACCCAAGTATAAATGGGGAAATGAATTCTAATAATTAACTCTTTTAAAATAAGTTTATATTCCCAATCATTATACAAATTCAATATGAAAATCAGTAATTAAAATATTATTCAAAAAAGTCTGAAAAACAGAGTACAAAAGCAAGTCTGAATAATTTTCAATCGGTGAATACATAAACCATCAAACTACATACCATAATTATAAAAACAGAGTACATAACTAGTACATGACCACCACATTTGACTAATTTGGCTTGCCATCACTCTCACTTGTTTTTCCTTTGGTATTTTCCTTGGTCATTTTGATGAACCACTATCACTCTTTCTCTAATTTAAGTAGCTAGATTTGACATAGTGATGTAATTCACTCCTCCTTTCATAATAATTGGATTATGTACTCTTGATGATTGCACAACCTATAAAATAAAAAATTAGTCACGGTAACATTACAATAATTATAAAATGACATTGTAAGCCAAGACACACTCACATTTGCTTCATTGTGATTTTTTCTTTTCCTACCACCTCATGAGTTTTCCATTTTGTAAAATGAAAAGTAAACCAACAACAATAATGAGATGATAATAAAATATAATTGAGTTATATCATTATTAATAACTTACTGATAATTCTTAGCTACTTTGAAAATGGTTGGTTGATGAATCACCCAATGTTCTAGAAGATACATGATAATTTCTTACTAATAATTCGAACTGATTTTCATATTGAATTTGTATAATGATTGGGAATAGAAACTTATTTCAAAATAGGAAAGTATTAGAATTCATTTCCCCATTTATACTTATTCGGATTTGATAATTTATTCTTAACCACACACCAATAATATTAATTGAAGATAAATTCAGTAAAATTAAAAAAAAAATGGGTTTAGGAGGTTAGGGTTCAGAAATTAAAAGAGGGAAAATAAAAGTTGCACTCAAACATTTTCTCCGTTAGTAAATGATGGATTCTCTAACACCAGCATCAAAATTGATAGAGAAAGAATAAGTGAGTGACCAATTTTGATAGTCACTAATAAGTGAGTGACCAATTTTGATAGTAATGAAATGTGGGTGACCAAATGTAAAAAGTGGTAAAGTTCAGTGACCAAAAGTGATATTTTCCCATATTTATATATATATATATATATATATATATACTGCAAGTTCATTTTTTTTCAATCGCAAAATTATTATTTAAGATGATTTTTTTTTTCCAAACTCACGCCTCATTTTCTTGACTCAAGCTCTAAATTTCAAATTCCCAATATTTATTCGATTTATTTTTCCTTTTCAATTTAGTGATTTCTTCTACACTCTTAAATAAGAGTGGTGCCAGCTGTATTTATTTACTTCCAGATTAACCATCATACTATAAAGAAAAAGAGGATTGGATTAGAAAATCTTCTTTATGTTTGATTAGATAACATCACTTCAATCTTTTTCATATTGTAACTTATTGATTTATGTTGGGGTATTCCTGATAGAATAAAATTTTGGCCGCTTCCAAAAAATACTATAAAGAAAAAGAGGTGTGGGTTGTTAATTTTCTGCAGAGAAAAATGGTGGGTTTATTCATAGGGTGACTTTGTGTATAAGGTGGGTTTTGATTGATGAAAAAAAAGGGTAAATATTTATTTAATACTGTTAGTTTAGATATTTTTTTCAAAAATTAAATTATACCAAAAATTAAATGAATCAGTTAATTTATAAAAAAAAAAAAAGTGTTAGATTAACGATTCTCATGTATCAACGACCCAAGTGAGTATCTAATTTAAATGTAATTCTTATCCATTTTGCCTTTTTTACTAGAAGGTAAATTTTAAAACGGTCTCCTAGGCTATTTTTATATTTATGATACAGAAGGAGGAGGATATATATATATATATATATATATATATATATATATATAGACCTATATTTCCTCTCACAGGCAATTGGCATATACTAAATGGTATGAGTGGGGCCAACTTTTTAGGGTAGGGAAGATAAATAGCTCATGAGGAAAAATTGAAAGTTTGCAGACACCTCCAATTTCACACTCAACTGCACAAAAGAGGAAAATGATGTGTAACAGTAGAATTTTTTTTTAAAAAATTTATTGTAATAATAGATCACTAGCTAGTGCGATTAGATTAGGAAGTCTTTCCCTTAAAATTTCATTCTGGAGTATTTCTACCCTAATTAATTAAAACCTGAAGATGTTCTTGAAATATTATTGGGTTTTGAATCGGAAAGAGGGAAATGTGAAATTGGGGGGTTTTCCACCATAGATCGGAGGAGGAGACTAATCAATTTAATATAGGTGAATTGAAGTTTCTTTAGATAAAATTTGAACTTAGAATGTGAGTGAATCGGCTAAATTCGTTATATTATGAAAGAATTAATTTCATCTCATCATATATCATTATCTAAATTTAATGAACAAATATATTTTATTGTACATAATTGACTATATGTACATTCGAGAGCATCCCCATTCCTTTAACTATCATCTCATCAATGAAATTAAGCTATTTATTTACACGAATTCTTCTTTAGTGTATACCTCTTTCTTAATTACATATATAACCTCTTTTAGCTATATATGGTTGATAACAATTAATTAATTGTTGCAGCAGCTTGATCGAATTAAGAATAAGAATTCCCTTAGGGTTTCCTTGATTTTGAGTGTCGTCTTCATCAATCCTTGGTGATTATATATCGATGGTGATTCACACATAATCTGCTACAGATTACACGAAACATCCATTGATACATAGATTCGAAACACCCATCCTCGATTTCCTCACGAAATCGGGGAAACTTGTTCCCCAAGTCTTCGAGTTCAGGCGACCCTCACGCCTTGATTCGATCATCTATGAGGAAGCCCCGGTAGAATCTCGGCCGGCGTCCCCACGGCCGACCCAAGAAACATCAAGAAACGCGCTCGAGGGAAATCTCTTGATCGATTGCGAACTAAGGAGCAGATTGAAGAATCTATCGAAGAAGAAGCACGAAGAAGCAAGCTAATTGATATGGCTGTTGCAGAACGCGATGAGGTATTTAGTCAACAACAAATCGCAGCCGAACGCGATGCCCAAATTAACAACTGCGATGAAGATGACCTGGAAGTAATCCCCTGTTCTGATATGATGTCGATGCATACTAATTAATAATACCACTGAAGAAGAATTCGACGTGGAGATATCATTACCCTCGATTAATGTTACAAAAAATAGCAGTAATCTTGGAGAAGAAAAAATTCAACGCAGTAATCTAGTAAGGAAAGAGGAATTTAATCATCAGAATCTGAGAATTGAATTAATTATTGGTGAAGGCTCAGGGAAAAAAGATGAAGATTTTGTTATGGCAGAATCTAAGGAGGGAGATTAGAAAGTAAGCGCAGCTGGAGTGGAGGATCGAAAAAATAAAAAAAGAACAGAAGAAAACAATGGGAAATCCAAGGCTTGGACGAAGGGGGCAGTTCCGGAAAGTGTACGAGGTAATCGAATCCTTAAAGATGAGCTCAAACTTAATTATGTGCCACCAACGGCAAGCAAAGTATACATTCCTATGGATTTAGTAACGAAAGAATGGGAGCACGTCCTCATTGGATATTTCATGGGAAGGTTTCCGGGGTTTAAGGCTCTTCATCAAATTTGCAAGAGTTGGGAAGTACCAAACCAGATTAAGAGCCATGGGAGTGGATGGTTGATCTTTAGATTTGAAAAGGAAGAAGATTTGGAGAAAGTCCTCAAAGGGGGGCCGTATAGTATATGGAACAGAACTCTATTGTTGAAAAAGATGCCATTAGCCTTTGATTTTGGAGATTATGAGATCAGTGTCACGCCCGTTTGGGTTAAGTTACGAAGTCTACCTCTATGCTGCTGGAACCCTAGAATCATAGAGACCATAACTTCGGTGTTGGGGAAACCCCTCTACACAGACAAGCTATCACACACTATGGAGAAGGTTTCTTATGCTCGTGTCCTGGCCTAGTCGAAATCGATGCCTCAAAACCTTTGATTAGGGAGGTCGAGGTCAATCTAGGGAATTGCAAAGAATGGGTTCAACAGGTGGAATACGAATTTGAACCTAAGTATTGTAACAAGTGCAAGAAATTTAGCCACTCAACTGATGAATGCTCGCCTTTTCCACAACAACAGTGGCAAAGCCAGAGCTTGAATGGACAAAAAAAGAAGCCATAGAAGGAGACCCAAACATACACGAATGATGCGCACCTTCATCCGGATGTGAGCAAACAAAGGTATGAGGCAGTCCATAAAGCCGAGATGGATCAATTTAAAATTGATAATATGGGACGTTTATTGCCGAAAAACCAAAAGAAGCAAAATAAAAAAGATGTTGTAAATGATCGAAAGGTTTGGATGGAAAAAGAACGTGAGACCAAGGCTATCTCAAGTGGACGATTTGATGCGCTCAGGGATCTCGATAAAGATGGAGAGATTGAAAACGAAAGTATGGAGGATGAGAGTCAAGATGTAGAAGATCAATGTGACCATATGGATATAGTTGAAATATTGGAAAATCATGAAAAGACAAAGCATACGGCAGTGCAAAAGAAAGGACCAGATTTGATAATTAACCCTAATTCGAAGGTGCAAAAGTTGATCGAAAAAGGTGGCACGGCAAATCGAGGGGAGGATAGCCGATGGTCAAGAAGCAGCGGGGGTGACCCCTTCGGTTCGTCATGATTGTTACGACATGGAATGTGAGGGGCCTAAGGGGAGATCTCACCCTTAGGAAGGTACGTAGTCTAATTAATTCTAAGCATATTGATGTGTTTGGATTTGTTGAGACTAAAATTACCATGGAGAATGTTGACTGGATTGAGAATGCTTTTGATGGTTGGGAGAGTACCCATAACTTTGAGTTGAGTCGTATCCTAGTAATCTGGAGAGGCGATAAGGTTGAGGCAAGTGACATTGTGAAGACTGATCAGGTGATCCATATTAAATTTCGTTGCCTTATTACTCATAAACGCTTCACATATTCGTGTGTTTATGCGAGAAATACAGTCAGTAAAAGGAGAGCATTGTGGAGTAGTCTAGTGGACTATAACGAGCGTGAGCCGTGGATGCTAGCTGGGGATTTCAATACAATCTTGCATTCCGATGAGACTCAGGGAGGTTCGAATAGCAGTAGTAGCACACGTATGGAGGATTTTGCTAGTTGTGTTACGTCGTTATGCCTTGTAGATGTCCAGTCGACAGGCTGCTATTTTACATGGAATAACAACACAATTAAGAGCAAATTGGATCGGGTTATGGTGAATGATACATGGACGGATGAGGGTTGGAACATTAGTACTGAGTTTGTGGCTTCGGGTGTAGAATCGGATCATGCTATGTCGATAACTACACTTCTTGGTACTAATAGAAGGGTCAATAAGCCGTTTCGCTTCTATAATATGTGGGCCGAGCATGAAGAGTTTATAGAAGTGGTGAAAACAAGTTGGGATGAACCTGGAATTTCTGGGACAAAACAATATGTGCTAGTTAAAAAATTGAAGAGGCTGGAGAAGAATTTCAAGGAGTTCAACAAGAAACATTTTTTGCATATTTTCAGTAGGGTCGAGAGGGGTGAACAGGAGCTTGCAGCCCTTCAAAATGAGGTTCTTAGTGGTTAAAATTCGATTACTATGGATGAGGCGTATGCGGAAATCCAAAGGAAAAAGGAGGAGGTTTATAAGATAAAAAATTGGGAGGAGATGTATATTCGACAAATGGCTAAGAATAAATATGTCAAGAACTAAGATAAGAGCACAAAATATTTCCATTCTATTATTAATTTATTTTTATTTTTTATTGGTCACCTATTGAATTATCATTAAATCTGAATTTATTTTGGCAGTTTTTGTCCCGTGACAGTTTTTGTCAAAGGCATTAGTGCCTCAATAAATCCACAGCCGTTTCATTTTCATTTGGATTGGCTATAAGTAGCTGCAATCCGAGTCCAAAAAATACATGAAAAAAAACAAAGATTGGCTAGAGAAACAATCATTTTCCGGCATTTGCTTTCGGACAACTTCTCAGTTCGTCGTAAGCAAAATACTTGTGCTAGTATTTTTGCTATTTAATTGTTGTATCCTGGGAAAAAACGTCCTAATAGTCACTAACAGTGAAGGACGAATATTGTTTTAAGGAAATTGTGTTTACACAAGCCTCAATTCTTCGTTTTCTAAAAAGTGATTTTAGCCATCTACGTGGCCCAATTTTCTAACATTCCTTGCAGTTGAAATTGGGGAGCACCTTACAACAAGTTACTCCAAAGAGGAAAATGACAACCATGATGAAGACGTGGACAGGGAGGAAGAAACAATACAACAAATTCTAAAGTGAAGAACTCTGCAGCTGCCCTCTTGTGTAATAATGCAAATGAAGATCAGGTTTCTTCTCATTTCCTATTTAAGGATTTGGTCAGTGCAATTGCTTTACTCGGGAAGGTTAAAGATTTCAACAAGTATAATGCAAGCATCATTTGTTGTTTTGAAGGATTAGGGTTACAAAACTTCACACTGCCACTGAACCAGAAAATGAGTACAAACAACGAAGAGGTAGCACACGAAACCCTAGATTCTTGGCGTGAAATTGTATTTGTTAGTTGTTTTAATGATTTTGATTGACAGCTTTTTGTGTTTTTGCATTGGATTTTTAAGGTTTAAACCAGTTCGCTAATTCCTTAATTTTGGAATATAACATCAATGTGGCAAGTGACCTAACTACGGAACCGAACACTTATTTTTCATTTGTTTCCAATTTCTCCCTTGTAAAGTTCTTTAAAAAAAGTCAAAAGCGTTACTTTATGCTTTTAAGGTTTAAACCAGTTCGCTAATTCGGTTTAGGGGCTGTTCGGTTTGTTATTAGGAATGGAAATGGTAACCCTAGACTTTGTTGTTAAGAAGCTCTGAGTGATTAGTCTTCGTGTTATTTTATAGTTGTAACTTTGATTAACCCTGTTGAGTATCCCTAATATTATACCCTTTTTCCTGTTCAAAAAAAAAAAGTAGGAATGGAAATGGTAGTAGTGAGTAATGGTAATATGCATACTTGTATTGTTTGGTTGATAATCTGAATGATTATCATAACTATTCCACCCAAAATCTCAAGTAATGGGGATTCCTTAGTTTTGGAATATAACATCAATGTGGCAAATTTGATCTATCAGATGCAAGTGATTTATCACAATTGTTATGCACTTGATATAACGGTCTGATTCCGTAGACAATAAATAAGCTTTAGGTTCCATTTTTAGCAGGAGCTTTTTACGCTGTATTCTACGTGGAGAAACCTTACATACTTTCATACTTGTCTACTTGAGAATTCTTAACACATACGTGTAAATAACGTTCGTCGGTTTCGACGTGTTTTTATGGTATTCAAGGCTGAGTATTGTTGTTTTTATGCCAGCTGCATTCTGAATATTTTTCAAGGGCGTCGGTAATGTCTCCCCTGGAAAACAATAACCCCGAGGGACAGAATTCTACATTTTCAGGGGATAACATGCAAAATGGAATGCCTCAGCACGCTGCTGAGACAGTTATAAACAATTCTAAGGTTTGCTGCTAACTCTCTTGTGTCGTCGTGCCTATGAATTTTTGTTTCGTTTCACTTGCTTTCTTAGCTTAAAAATGAAAAGATATATACAGTTTGTTAGTGGAACTTCTTTTAATGTAGTTATTTTCTACTGGCGAAAATGACACGAATCAATGTAATTGTTGCAGGAACTAATGGATGATCTGCAGGAACTAATGGATGATCTGCAGGTAACTTATAATAAAATATATTTTACCATATTTATCACATAATATATATCTAATATATTAAATAATTATGATATATGTAATATATTATCTTATTGATTAAATCTAATTTAATTAAATAAATTATAATTCTATTCAAAATTATTTTATATTTCTCCATAAATTAAATATCTTGATCAAATTAAATAATTAATTCAGTCAACTTTAATTCGTAAATTAAGAATACTTGTTGTGTGACCCATAGGCCCTCACGTATTAAACGATATTAGTCAAACTAACGGTCTTAGTAGAACCCTAGACAATGAACCAGACAATCTCAATATGTGAGGTACGTTGCGAGGAAATAACAAAAGCATGTAATGTGAAGCTCACAATGATATGATCGAGAAAATTTCATTTTACGTCCTGTAACTTAGGCCTAATCCAGAATATATCCTTTAAGTTTTCACATTTTCAATTTATGTCCTAGGTGTCCAATTTACATTCTTTTCGGTCCAATTTACGTCCTTTCCACCGGAAAATTAGAAATCCGGTCAACTAGTCCAATTTACATCCTTTATGTTTGAAAATTATAAATTAATAATTAAAAAATTCTGAAAATATCATTAAAAATCTAAAAATCTCATTAAAAACTTATAAATTGTGTAAAATAAATATAAAAATTCGAAAAATATTATAAATTCTACAATTCAAAAAATCTAAAAATTTAATTTTTTTCTTCTAAAAACACATAAAAATTAAAAAAAAAATATATAGTTTCTACAATTCAAAAAATCTGAAAATGTGTAAATTTTTATTTTTTTCTAAAAGCTCATAAAAATAAAAAAATCTATTAATTAAAATTTTAAAAATGTTTAAAATAAAAAATTCCACAATTTTAAAAATATCGTGAAAATGAATTTGGGACGGTTCCAAAATCGATCAAGTTGTGAAACTTCCACTCAACCTCGAGGGTGAGTTGGAAAATCTCATGGGACCCAAAATTTTTAAGAATTCGAGCAAAACATTAATGGCATACGAGTATGAATCAAATCTGTTTTTTAATGAAATGTTAATAGTTTTTATTATTCTTATTAGATTTTTAGAATTAGCAATTTTTAATCTACACAATTTTAATAAATTAATGCGATTTTTTGAGTTTTTAGAAATTTAATGAGATTTTGAATTTCTTAATTTTAAATTACACATTTTCCATTTTTTGAATTGTAAAATTTTTTATTTTTTGTACCTTCAAAATTTTATAATTTTTTATTTTTGTTTTACACATTTTATAATTTGTAATGATATTTTTCAAAATTTTATTGATATATTTTGAATTTTATTTACACATTTTATATTTTTTAATTTTAAGGAGATTTTTGGATTTTTAATGATAGTTTAGATTTTTTTAATTTTTAATGGAATTTTTAGAAAATTTTAATTATTAAATATTAATTTTTAAACTTAAGGACGTTAATTGGACTATTTGGCCGGTATCCCAATTTATTCCTCACATTCTGATGAGTTTTAAAAATTTTCGGCGGAGAGGACGTAAATTGGACCAAAAAGGATGGAAATCGAAAAAGTAAAAACTTAAAGGATATAAATTGGATTAGGTCTAAGTTACAGGACGTAAAATGAAATTTTTTCGATATGATCCTTTCATTCACGAATACTCCGATTAAATCTAGAACATGATGACGTGTTTATTTCAATAATTTAATCACGTTGTCTCATTCTACTACTTGATCATATTGTCGCATTTGAACATCATTCCAAATGTGATGTGTATTGACCAATGACTAACGATCCAATTAGTTATGAGAAGACAAGTATTCTCTCCAAATCTGTTTGAGGAATGAATCATATTTTTGACTCAACTACCGTGCATATGTACTTTATGGTATGCCCAACACATGCCTAATCTACCATGTTAGAAGTGCAGTGTGACCCACCTTCATGGTCAAATTACTACAGGAAATAAGACATTTCGTGACGAAAATTTTTGCGACGACACGAAAATTCTCACAATTTGTTACTTAAACGCGACAAATTTTATTTTTCGTCATTAATATACTAAAAATTGTGACATAATTTAATTTTGCCACCATTTACAAAAAAATTTATCACAAATTTTTAACTTTCATGACGATGTTAATAAATATGTCACAATAATAATATGTGACGATTTTAATAATAATTGGTGACGAAATTTGACGTCATGAAAAATATATTTTCTTGACTATGTTAAAGATCATCACTATATATAGTAATATCCAAAATTGAAAATGTTGGAAAGCAAGCCGATTATGCATATTTTGATATTAAGAACTCCAATTCTTGAGGATATCCAGCAATTACAACCACTACTTTTCCAGTGTCCATGAATGGAATTATTGCCTTCTCCATCTTTAATTTCTACAAGTGTAGAATAATCTAACTAATACGTGTCTTGGTCCTCAAACCTCATGGTTACGCAGTCATTCACAAGCAAAATGCCACCAGCGGCTATTTAGTTTTGAGCTATATAATCATACTAAACATTTATTTTTAGCCCTCAACTCATTTGACCAATTTTATATACAATAAAAATTGTATGTGTTTCAAATTTCCTTCTTGAGAAAAGTTTATCTTCTTCTATTTTTTTCTCACAAAGCAAAGTGGTGTGAACTTGTATTGTTGTAATCACATCATTCAGAGCCCTTAACCACATGAAAATAAATATAATATCATCACAAAAGCTTATATTACTCAAAACCAATTTCACAAGAAAATGCTAAAATTAAAATATATACACAAGGACATATCTTATTGAAATAATTTTTTTTTTTGAATTACATTAAATATTCATCCCTTTTCCCCTCCCCATGACTCGAACCCAGGATCTAAGGCCTCCTCATGACTCGAACCCAGGATCTAAGGCCTAGGTAGTGGTGCACTAACCACTTGAGCTATCCCACTTTGTCTCTTATTGAAATAATGTTCCCAGACAATATCTAGATATCTAATCTAACACTAGTCAATTCTCCATCATAGAATGCTTATCCTGTTTACAGCAGATAGGTCTCATCAATTTCACTTTCACTTTCATATGTCAGACATACATGATAAACAAATATTGACCAACATCTGTTTTAATATAATTATTTAAGGCAGTAGTTAGGACAACAATGAATATTACTTTTATGCTAACCACAAGTAAATGGGAGTTCCTTCCTTAGTTTTAGTGCAATATTATTTTTTACTTTATTGATAGACCATATTTTACCAATATTTATCGATATTGATTTATTTATTTTTATACTAATATCATGGTAATATTATTTCTTTTTAATATCAGTGACCACGAAAAATGAATTATCGAAAATATATCGAATATTTGAATGTTTTCGTCGATGATCAATACAAATCAACAACCAATTATATATATGTAGTAATAGTAAACACCCTACATTGTGTACTTCTTAATTTTTATAATGTATAAAGTACATAATAAATTGCTTCTTAACATTCTCTAAAAAGGGAGGGGGCTCAACGGCCAACCCAGTAAACAAGTAGATTAGCCCGTTTAGCCTACATACTAAATGATCCGGACCAAAATAACTCAAGACCGTATCTTGTGACTTAATTATATATTTATAGGGTTAAATAGATTGGTTTGTCGAGCCAGACACGTTTAACATATATAACTACAATTGAGTATTAAATTAATATGCATGATTCGAATTATAAATTAGTACTACATCCACCAAATGTAGTCTCATTGGAATGGGGCACACGTTTTAAGAAAATAGAGATAAAGTAAGGCCTTGTTTGGTTTGCTTGATTATGTTGGATCGATTATACTTGATTGACTTTTTATTCCCAACGAATCAAACGTTTGGTTTGATTGTTGTGGCTCGGGATTAATGCAAGACCCGACAATTTTCACTATTTATCATGCATATGTGGGATTACTAATAATAGGTGAAGGGTGAGTTAATTTATTCAACATTATTCCATCCATCAATCCAAACTAACCCTAAGGGTATTATAGGGTATTGTGGGGGTCCATTGTGAATAAAGTAATTGTTTGTGAATAAAGTTGATGGCAAATTGAGTAACTAGGTGATGGTTGAAGGGTCATATTTTCCATAAAGTGTATGGCCGGGACTACATTTGGTGGATGATGAGTCGGATTTATTGCATATTTTTGTGCTTTAATTGAATATTCTTTGTGAATTAAATTGATATTTTAGTGCATCTTTTGGACTCATTATTTTATGACTTCAATTATCTTGATATTTTTATTTTCTTATCTAATTCAGATAAGTTGGAGCATTTTAAAGATATATAAACGAGGCACGTGTGAGGAGAAATTGGCCCAACATTAAAGAGCTTACTATTGGACCATGACATGAATTATCGGCCCAATTATTGGCTGTAAAAATATGGATAATGAAGTATCAAGTTGGGCCGGGCCATAATTGTTTTTGGGGATAATCCCTTAAAGGAGGCAGCAGCCGTTTTTGAATTCTGGAGCAGAGCCGTGGGAAAGAAGGCAAGCACGCACGCAGCAGCCGCCGTGAGCATCACAGTGAAAAAAACAATGATTCTGATTTTATTTTTATTTACTGTACTTTTAGTTATGTTTAGTAGGTATGAAACCTTGATTTAATTATGCCTTTTTAATTAAATGATTAACGATTTATCTCAATTCATATTTCGATTTCGTTATTATTTGATTTTATGCGAAGCATGTTTTGAATAATAGATTTATTAGGATTGGCCATCCGAGTTTATTTGTTATCAATTCTAGTTAATTCATGATGTATAATCCGTAATTGTTATATTATTGTGGATATCGTAGCAACTAAGGCAGAACACCTTAGGGGATAATAACGTCTAGGTTGCATGAAACGAGCGTCTCGTATTCATGGTCTAGTTTATTTTATTGTTTTAGATCTTGAATGTGTTTCTCGAGTTGAATCTTAAATACATGTTTTGGGGTTATTCGTAGGAATAGATTAATTGGGGGTCGTACTTTCTAATTAATTAAACTTAAGAAACAATTCGAACTAGTTTGGTCGTACCACTGGTTTAGGGATAAGATTCGAGATTAGATTGAGATTACCCGCGGGTTCACTAATTGAATTGGTAAAATTAATTAAGGAGAAGCAACTAGATCGTTTTTAATATTTGATTCCTATTTATTTTTTTATTGCTTCCTTTTATTTTTCATGCTTTCTAGTATTTAGTTAGTCAACCAATCAAACTTCCCCCATTTTATTGCTTTCGTACATAATTTATTCAATTATATTACACTGTTCTCTGTGGGATCGACACTTACTTCCCTACTACATAGTGGGTATTTAAGGTATTTATTTTTGGGTCTCGGCGACAGCACACCAAATTAATAGTGTAAGACGATTACACATGAATTTTGATGCATTTATTATTATTATATTAGTGCCAATATTTAAAATTCAAGTAATTATTTTAAACATAAAATTTTAGCATCATTGAATGAGAAAATAAAATTATAATTAAAGAAGTTTGGAGCCAAAATCGTAAATGACCATAAATAATTTAATACTAGGAGGGAAAATTTAAAATTTTCATTTGAAATTTCCGATTATTTTTTTTTTTTATAGTAGAATTCATTCTAGGAAAAAAAATCTTCTCCTTCCTTATAATTCTCATATCCCTCTCCTCATCCTCCTGCGTCTTACCAAATGGAGCCCACCGTCGTGTAGACTGTGAACAATCTAACAACTCCTCCATCGAATGGAATCTGTAGAACAAGCAAATTGGTATTTTAGGTTTTGTTTTGTTCCGCGACCTCAGTTAGAAATGGTGTATCACCGGTGGAAGATCTGAATCCTATTACAGCTTTCGTGTTTTAATTCTTTATTTCTCATAAACAATCGAATGGCCGTATGCAGCCTCTACATGCATTTTGTTGTCTCTGTTCAAAGTGCTATAATGTTTGAGTCTTGAATGGTCGTATGCAGCCTCTACATGCATTTTGTTCTCATAAACAATCGAATGGCCGTATGCAGCCTCAAACTCACTTGTTGCTTTTGATTCTTAATACTATTTGTTCATTGAATTTGTTAATGCAAACTAAATTTTTTATCTTTAATTTATTTGTCACTGTAAATGTTTTTGTTACTAAATTTTTACTATTTGTGTTCTCAATATTATATATACGCACATATGATGACAATAAAAAAATCGTAAATCCATCAAAAAAAATCGTAATAATAATGTAATTCTATTGTGACAAACATTTAAAAGAAGACGAAATATATATTGTCATTATATCTAAAAAAAAAAGACTAGTGACAATTATTATATTTGTCACTGAATAATATTTAATTATGACAAAAATAATTCGTCATCATTTTTATACTATTTAGCGACCACATATATTTTGTCACTGAATATTACTCTTTTGTGACACATTGTATCGTCATTATGTATTTACATATAACAACGATTAAAATTTTGTCACTAAAGTATAACTCTTTGATGACGAACTATATAAAATGTGATGGAATAATTTATCTAATTGTGACGAAAATAGTCACTAAAATTTGACAAAACTAGTAAAAAAATGAAAAATCGTCACAAAAAATATATATTTTAGTGACAATAAATAAATTGTCAAGTAAAGTTGAACTCTTTGGTGACGAATTGTCTAAAGTATGACGAAATAATTAATCTGATTGTGACAAAATTTTTGTCATTAAATTTTAAAAAAGTTAATAGGAAATGGATAATCGTCACTAAAATTTAATATTTTAGTGACAATAAATCAAGCTGTCACGTAAAGTTGAACTTTTAGTGACGAAATACCATATTTAGTGACAAAATTTGATGTCATATGTGACGTTTTATTCGTCACCATAGATAAAAAGTTATAGCGACAATGAACTTTAACGTCACCAAAAGATTGCTTATAATGACGAATTCAAATAACGTCGCACTTACCTAATGCGACGCACATACAACGACGTTATTTGTGACGAAAAAAATTCGTCGGCAATCACATTTTGTGACGAAAAATGATGTTTTTATGACGAATTACTGTCGTCGCGATTTCTCAAATTTCTTGTAGTTAATCCAAAATCCCGAGAAATTATTCTTCATAGCTGCCATATATTGAGAATGATGAATGAAAAAGATATTTATTCAATAGAGAGAGTTAACATATGTACAAATGAAAGTTATGTTAATAATACTATACAACCGATATGGGATATAAACATAAGATTATGTACAATATAATCCTAATACACCCCCTCAATATGGAGCAATATTGGTGACGCCAATATTGGACATGAGTAGTTGGAGGCGAGGACGAGTGAGGGACTTGGTTAGGGCATCAGCAAGTTAATTTGCAGAGGAGATGTGTGAGACCCGAAGTTGAGATTTCTGAACTAATTCATGAACAAAATGATAATCTATGGAGATTTGTTTCATGCGAAAGTGAAAAACTGGATTTGAACATAGATAAGTGGCCCCGGTGTTGTCATAGTAGATGGCTGGAGGTTGAGTGACTGTGACATGTAGTTCGTAAAAAATAGAGATAACCCATTGAACTTCAGCTGCAGCTGCAACAATGGCTCGATATTCTGCTTCGGTGGAAGAGCGAGCAACAGATCGTTGTTTGCGAGAAGACCAGGAGATTGGGTTAGATCAAATGAACACAATATATGCCCCCGTCGAGGTGCGATCATCAAAGTCACCTGCCCTGTCGGCGTCTGTGAAGCAATGTAGTGAGAGTGGTGAGTCACGGCGATTTGTAATACCAAGAGTACGAGTGCAATTTAGATAACGAAGTAGGTGCTTGACTGCCCCCCAGTGGCACTCAGTAGGAGCATATATGAACTGAGACAGTTTGTTCACTGCAAAAGCGATGTTAGGACGGGTGAAAAGGATATATTGCAAGCTGCCTAGAGCTTGTCGATACAGTGAGGCATCAACTGGAGCAGTTCCATCATGTAGAAGCAAGAGGTATTTGAACGGGTTTGGCGTCGAGCATGTTATATTTTGCAAGGAGATCAGTAACATACTTTTATTGGGCAAGGACACAACAAGTCTTGGTGCGAAGAACCTCAACGCCGAGAAAATAAGATAAAGGGCCATAAATCCTTGATGGAGAAGGTCGGGGCAAGAGAACGAACAACCATATCAAGGAAAGTGGGATTGTTACCTATGAGAATCAAATCATCAACGTACACCAAAAAGTAGGCTACAGTGTCACCATTACTGTAGACAAAAAGAGATTCGTCTGACTTGGTATGGAGAAAGCCCAAAGAGGACAGAAAGGTACGGATAGAATTATACCAGGTCCGTGGAGCCTGTTTGAGGCCGTAGATGGATTTGTGGAGCTTACAGACATAGGAGGGAAAGTTCTTATCTAATAAATCAGGTGGTTGGGACATGCAGACCTCATCAGGAAGGGTGGCATGAAGGAAGGCATTATTGACATCAAATTGGCGGAGAGGCCAATCACGAGAGACAGCAAGGGCAAAAATAATGCGCACAGTAGCAGGCTTGACAACTAGGCTAAATGTTTCAAAATAGTCAACACCCAGACGTTGATGAAAGACTATGGCCACAAGGCGAGCTTTGGATTTGTCCACAAAGCCATCAGGTTTGCGTTTTATGCGAAAACCCCACTTACATCCTACCACATTCTACGAGGTATCAAGAGGAACCAGATCCCAAATTCCATTTTTCAATAAAGCTAAGAACTCGACAGATATGGCATCACGCCAGCGAACATCCTGTAGGGCCTGAGACACAGTGCGAGGCTAAATATCAGAGTTAACTGAGGTCAGAAGTCCATACCTCGGATTGGGTTTAAATATGTTGTCACGTGCACGAGTGACCATATGATGGCGTGAGGCAGCCGGATATGGTGAAGGGACACAACGAGAAGACACAGGAGTAGCGGCGCTGGAGGGAGCTCGGCAAGGGGAGGGAACTCGATAGTAGGGCGAGGCGTGGGGACCAAATCGGTGTTCGGGGGGTTCGTGGCAGTAGGAGTTGGAGGAAGCTCGACAAGGGGAGGGATCTCGGTAATAGGGGGAGGCGTGGGGACCAAATCGGTGTTCGGTGGGTTCGAGGCAGTCGGAGTTGGAGGAAGGGGTTTTGAGTGGAAAGGAAATTGGTCTTCCACAAACTCGACATGACGAGATGTGTAAAGGCGGTTGGAAGATAGGTCTAGGAAAAGGTAAGAACTTTGAGTTTGAGAGTATCCGATGAATACACAGGGGTGGGAGTAAGGGGCAAGTTTGTGAGAGGTGTAGGGACTAAGCCAGAGATAACAGAGACATTCAAATACCCGGAGTTTGAGGATGTTGGGACGACAGTGGAATAGGGTTTTCAAAGGAGAATTTTAGAGAAAGGTCAACTTTAGGTAACCGATTAATCACATAGGTGGTAGCAGCAAGGGCAAAGGGCCAATACGATAGAGGTATGGAGGAATGGTGAAGGAGAGAAAGGTCGGTATCAATGATATGTCGATAATGACGTTCAGAAGCACCATTGTGCTCAGGAGTGTGGGGAGGGGTGGTGAGATGGGTAATGCCATTGGAGGATAGAAAGGGGTGGAGAACAATGAATTCTCCACCGTTGTCAGTGTAGAGGGTGGTGATTTTCGCGACTAGGGCTTTGTACGCTATGAAAGTGGGTAGGATATCAGATTTGCGTTTTAACGGATATAGCCAGACATATTTGCAGAAATGGTCAACAAAGATAACATAATATTTGTAACCATCTTTAGACAGAACAGGAGACGTCCAGACATTAGAGTAATTTATTTTAGGGGCATAGACGAAGATAAGGTAGTATCATTAAAGGGTAGTTTGTGGCTCTTTATACACTTACAAGAATCACATGAGAAGTTTGAACATTTATTAAGGTGTAAACTATGGTTGGACACGACAGAATTTAAAATTTTAGAGGAGGGATGATCTAACCAAGCATGCCAGATGGGTAGGGAAGGGCGAGCAGTTGAGAAGGCAGCAGGGGAGACGGGTGTAGTGTTTGGCCAGATATAAAGTCCATTAACGCGCGGTCCGTGCACTAGAGTGTCCCCCGTACATGGATCCTTCACCTGATAATCACAGTTAGAGAAAATAATCAACACATTATTCGCAACACATAGTTGAGATACAGAAAAGAAATTCCGAGACATATGGGGCACAAGTAAGGTCTTCGGAAAAAGTAAGCAGGAGATGTGAGGAAATTTAAGAGTGTCAATACGAGAGATGGCAAGGTGCTTGCCATTACAATCAACGACTCCATCAGTGCCACCATATGGAGAATGGTGGGTAAGGTTGGCAAGATCTATAGTGATGTGGTGTGACGCCCTAGAGTTTAAAATCCAATTTGGAGCAGGAGGCGGGGAGGTGGACGTGTATGCCGATGGGTGTGCATAAGTCGGGCGAGTAGCAGGCTGGGCGGTTGAGGGGTTGTAGTATGGGCAACGGCGAGCAGAGTGGTCAGGAATGAAAAATTAATTATATATGTAAAATTACTAAAATATCCCTAATAAATTTTCAAAATTAGTGAGGGGCCAGGTCCGTCTCTGGGTGGTAAAGCCTTTGAATGGTAGAATGTGCTCAAAGAACGTGACATCCCGTATCATATAAAATTTGCATGTTTGGAGATCAAAAACCCAATATGCTTTCTGCCCACTTGGGTATCCAACAAACACACATACACAACCTCTTTCATCAAACTTGCACTTGCGAAGATTTTCATGAATAGTTGGGTATATAATGACTAATAAGTATGTGAATACTATGAATAATTTGGTTGTTGACATTAGCTTTCTTTCTTTTTTTGAGCGGAAAAAGGAGTTTATGGCACATGGTGAACACGTTCCCCTTAACTTCAGTTCTGCATACCATCCCCAAACTGACGGGCAAACAGAAGTTGTTAATCGATCATTGGGTAGCATGTCAAGTCATGGGATTCAAATAAAATACACAAAATTTGTCAGTTTTGCTGAGCCTGAAATTACATAACCGCTACATGCACTATATATATGTATTATAAACAGTTAGCTGTACATATACAGAGATTGTTTTCAGTTTTCTTCTGGTTTCAACAACTCAAACATATGGATCCATCATCTTCTTCTTCTTCTTCTTATTCTTATTTTGAATTTGAAAACGGTAGATTTAATTTGAATTTGCATTCTGTTTCAATTTTCTCTTTAATTTGCATTCTGTTTTGAGTGTTCAATTTAAGTAATGTAATGACAGATTGTGGGATTTTTGAAGCTGCCGCTGATGGAGACCCTAACAAGCTGAAAGGTAAGTCGTTAATTTTGTTTAATTTATCAGCTGTGTTATGGGCTGACATTTCATTTCGACAGAGAAAATGGACGAAATCGGAGACAAAGGAAAGTTCCGGAGAATGTGTGATTCAGAAATTGCGGTCAATGGGTATAATATTTTGCACTTATCAGCTTCAATGGACAAAATAGACATGTGCAAATTCTTGGTCGACGAAGTGGGAGTCGACATTCATGTCAAAACTCACAGAGGTCGATCTCTGTTTCTCTGCTTTAATTATTTATGATATTGAATGGTTAATTTATTTATATATATACTTCAGGGAATACTCCTCTTATGCTTGCTGTAAGATATGAGCAGGTTGTTACTGCAAGGTATCTCATCGAACGTGGTGCTGAAATTACGACGCCTAATGATATGGGTCTCACTGCACTGCATATCGCTCTTGAAAAAGGTAGTCAATCTGTACTTGTTTTGATGATATATATATATATAATTGTTGATTTTTCAGGAAACAAGGAGCTTCTGGTAATGTTGCTGAAATATGGTGGGGATTTAACGACGGATTCTGCAGGTGGAACACCCCTGCACTGTGCTGCAAAACTTGGGAATGTTGACATTGTGAAGATTCTGATTGAAAATAATGCTGAGGTTAAAACCAACTTTGCTAAAAATGATTAGTCATCTACTGTTTAATATCAAGAGTCGTCGTGTAGCTTAAACTGTTTCTTATTTTAGCCGTGTATTTTGTTACATTTTCAATTTTGGTCGTTTTAGTATAATTTTGATGTTGTAAGCTTTTTCTCTTGAAAAATGATCAAAATTGAAAAATAAAAAAGTACATAACTAATATTGTACACGACCTAAATTACAGGACGGTCCTTGATATTACATCAATGATAAATATATACTAAGATTTTTGGAGACCTTTCTGTTTCCTTTTTTTGCAGATAAACTCGATTTCTAAATATACTGGCATCTCCCCTCTGATATCCGCAATCCACTTTGGCAAAGTTGAATGTGTGGAGCTTCTGCTGGAAGTATGTTTATGCACCTTTAATTTGAAATAAGTAATCTTGTTTCTCGTCTTTTGAATGCACTTATTTTTTCATTTAGGCTAGGGCTGATGTAAACAAATCGGCAAATGGATTAAGTCCTTTGGTACATGCGATAGAAGTACAATCAAACAACTGTATCGACGCTTTGCTTGCAGCCGGAGCAGACGTGGATTCAGTTAGCTCGGTTAGCTCCTTTAATCTTGATTACTCTTTGTTGTTTTATTTTATGATGTTTGGATATGAAACTTAATTTGCAGTGCAATTTGAGGCCTATTGACCATGCGGCTCTCTCGGGTAATCCTGAAGCTGTTTGGATGTTGATTCTAGCGAGGCCTAGGCTTATGGCTACTCCTAATTGGAGCTTTCTTAACTTGCTGAAAACCAATTTACATCATAATCAAAAGGTTTGATTAATAGTCATTTTTACCGTAATATTTATTTCATTTCTACGCTGTACTAAAATCGAGTTTGTTGCATCATGCAGAGTGAAGAGTACAGCAGAAATTTTAAGAAGAATGGCGATGATGCATGGGACGAAAAAGATTACTCTTCTGCAATTGCATCGTACACTGAGGTACATAATTGTAGCCAATCATGTGGTTTTCTTCTTAATTATTCTTGTAATTCTCGACATATATATGACCTCGATTGTAGGCTATTCGTTACAATTCAAGGGATGAAAAAGTGGTGGCAAATCGGAGCTTATGTCGGGCGCTTGTGGGGGAAGGTGTAGTTGCTTTACATGATGCTGAGGCGTGTGTTGATATGAAACCAGACTGGGCCAAGGCTCACCTCAGAGTAGCCACTGCATGGCACCTACTCAAGAGGTATCGCATGTCGTCAGACGCATTTAAAAGGGCTTTCGAATTGGATCCTAAAAACGACGAAATTGGTGAGCTTCAAACTATTTATTACATAATTTTAATCTTTAATTTAGTTTGCTAATATATAAGTAATTGTCATGTGTGTGGTGCAGAGAGATGAAATGCAACTGCAACAAAGATGGAGTCGTTACCCCTCCAAGTAAAATCGGTCCAATTAAGGTTGTGTGGGTATAGGAATTGACAAATAACTTGTATGTACTATACGACCATTATATAACTTTCATCACCCTACTTTGGACATGTTTAAATGATTTGAGCGCATTTTAAATGTCATGTTCATCACAATACACAATTCAATAATCACAAACTCTTTCTCATTGTAACTTTATTGTACAAGTAATGCAATTAGATAATGTTTCCCAATCAAACTCAGTCTCAACTCTTTCTACACAATTGTCCCTCATTTTGTTGCGTTTTACCTGAGAAAAATATTATTTACGTCCCGTAACTTACACCTTTTTTGAAAAACGTCCCAAAAAAGATAAAAAATTATTTTTCATCCCATTATTTCATAAATTGCTTAATATATGTACCATAATTTTGTAAATTGGTTAATCTTCGTCCCAAAAAAGATAAAAAATTAATTTACGTCCCATAATTTCATAAATTGGTTAATATACGTCTTTTTCTTAATTATGAAAATTCTAAATAGTGACTTGTAATATTTTTTTTTAATCCACATTGTCATTGTTTTTCGACGCTATACAAGTCGAGTTTGACCAAGTTACAACTTCTGTCAGTTTTCCATAATTTGTATGCGCACTTTACAAAAACGTGAGTAAAATGATGCCGTCTTGGTGTATTCGCAAAAAAATTGGACGTAAATTAAATTTTTTTCTTTTTTGGGACCTTTTTTAAAAAAGGTGAAAGTTATGGGACGTAAATAATTTTTTTTCTCCCTTTTAACAACTCCTTATTTTTTCTAATCGAAAATCACAAAATTTATTGTGCTATAAACTTAATATTTGGTGGACTTTCACTTGATTTTGGTAATTAAAAACCAAAATACGTTGAAAAATAAAGTTGAATTCATGATTTAAGTCTCTTAGTGATTTTCAAAATACTGTGTTAGTCCCTATGTATTCTGCTACTGTGATTAATAATGTTTGGAAATTGAGGAACAGCCTAATTTTCAAATAATCCTTCTTTTAATTTGCATCCGAAAGTTAGCAACACTTTTTCCTTGAACCTGATTGAGTTTGTACGTAAGACGCGCGTGATATTGTGTCTGACCATCTCATCTCTCTGCACCACACACGTGATAAATTATATGTTAGTTACTGTCTAAATTAGCAAACTTAAAGATATGTACTCCATAAATGGATTTAGCTTCCGCTTCCGTCCTCGTAAATGTTGGATGATCTGGAACAAACTAAATACTCGGGATTATCTTGGAAAGTTGTAAGGATCTATTCTTCACTTGCAGATTCTCCAAACTGTACGTGGGATCTCTGCTGCAGTTGGTTCGAATTCCCCTTGGCTGGCCAGGCATCGGCAGTAATCATCTAAAACTCGTGTGGCATATTTGGAGGGCAAGGAATAACAAAGGAACAGATGTTTGATGATATCCAATCACAAATCTTAATTCTTTTCAAGTTTTGCTAATCTCAAATTTATACCTCTACGTAGTAATTCCTTTCTGACTACTTCTGGTACTCGATTAAAATCTAAGTCTCTTTAATACTCTGTTAGTCCCTATGTATTCTAGAGTGGGACTTTATGGTGAATGTTTGGATGACGTCTTGGAAATTGATCGAGGAATAACGTTAATTTGGAGGATGCCAGCTTTGATCTCATTTGCAGCGCAAGGTTAGCAAGAATTTTTCGTTCGTATATGAACCCGATTGAGTTTGTAAGACACGCGTATTGTTGTCATATTGTGTCCGAACGTCTTATTCTATGAAAAGGAAAAGCTCAAAAATTAGCAAATTCACCTCCAAAGCATCCATCTCATCTCTCTGCACCACACACGATTGAGTTTGTAAGACAACTTATATGTTAGTTAATTAAAGATTAAAGATCTGTAGTAATAAATAGTTTGAAGCTCACCAATTTCGTCATTTTCAGGATCCAATCCGAAAGCCCTTTTAAATGTGTCCGACGACATGCGATACCTCTTGAGTAGGTGCCATGCAGTGGCTTCTCTGAGGTGAGCCTTATCCCAGTCTGGTTTCACTCCAACACACCTCTCAGCATCATATAAAGCAACCACACCTTCCCCCACAAGCGCCCAGCATAAGCTCCGATTTGCCATGATTTTTTCATCCCATGATTTGTAACGCAAAGCCTACAATCAAGGTCATATATACGTCGAGAATTACAAGAATAATTACAATTATGTACCTCAGTGTACGATGTGATTGCAGAAGAGTAATCTTTTTCGTCCCATGCATCATCGCCATTCTTCTTAAAATTTCTGCTGTACTCTTCTCTCTGCATACAAACTCGATTTTAGTACAGAGTAGAAATGAAATAAAGATTACAGTAAAAATGACTATTCAAACCTTTTGCATAAATTGTGAATAGGTGTTCATAAAGTTAAGAAAGCTCCAATTAGGAGTAGCCATAAGCCTAGGCCTCGCTTGAATCAACATCCAAATAGCTTCATGATTACCCGCGACAGCCGCATGCTCAATAGGTCTCAAACCACACTGCGAATTTTCATATCCAAACATCATAAAATTAAACAATAAAGAGTAATCAAGATTAAAGAAACTAACCGAGCTAACTGAATCCACATCTGATCCGGCTGCAAGCAAAGCGTCTATACAATTGTTTGAATGTATATCTATCGCATATACCAAAGGACTTAATCCACTTGCCAATTTGTTTGCATCATCCCTAGCCTACATGAAGGAAAAAAAAGTGCATTCAAAAGACGAGAAACAAGATTACTTATTTCACATTAAAGGAGCATAAACATACTTCCAGTAGAAGCTCCACACATTCAACTTTGTCAAAGTAGATTGCAGATATTAGAGGGGAGGTGCCAGTATATTTAGAAATCGAGTTTAGCTGCAAAAAAAAGAAACAGAAAAATCTTATATATTTATCATTGACGTAATATCAAGGACCGTCCTGTAATTTAGGCCGTGTACAATATTAGTCACATACGTTTTTTCTTTTTCAATTTTGGTCCTTTTGGCCCAAATTGAAAAAAAAAAATTAACTAAAAACATGAAACCAAAAGAACCAACTTACAACATCAATACTATACTAAAAGGCCCAAAATTGACAAAGTAACAAAATACACGGCTAAAATGTAAAACAGATTAAGTTACACGACGATTCTTGATATTAAACTAATCATTTTTAGCAAAGTTGGTTTTAACCTCAGCATTATTTTCAATCAGAATCTTCACAATGTCAACATTCCCATGTTTTGCAGCAAAGTGCAGGGGTGTACGTTCCACCCACAGAATCCGTCGTTAAATCCGCACCATATTTCAGCAACATTATCACAAGCTCCTCGTTTCCTGAAAAATCAACAATTATATATGTATCATCAAAACAAGTAGAGATTGACAACCTTTTACAATAGCGGTATGCAGTGCAGTGAGTCCCTTATCATCAGGCGTCGTAATTTCAGCACCATGTTCGATGAGATACCTTGCAGTAACAACATGATCCCTTCTTACAGCAAGCAAAAGAGGAGTATCCCCTGAAGAAGTCAAGTATATATATAAATAAATTAACCATTCAATATCATAAATAGAGAAACAGAGACCTATGTGAGTTTTGACATGAACGTCGACTCCCACTTCGTCGACCAAGAACTTGCACATGTCTATTTCATCCATTGAAGCTGCTAAGTGCAAAACATTATACCCATGGCAGTCAATTTCTGAATCACACATTCTCCGGAACTTTCCTTCGTCTCCGATTTCCTCCATTTTCTCTGTCAAAATGAAACGTGAATTAATTTCCCACCTCTCTACAAAATTAGACTTACTTTTCAGCCTTTTAGGGTCTCCCTTAGCGGCAGCCACCAAAATTCCACAATCTGTCATTACATAAATTGAACACTCAAAACAGAATGCAAATTAAAGTGAAAATGGCCGGAAACATAATGCAAATTTAAATTAAATACCGTTTTCAATTTCAAAAGAAGAGGAAGAAAAAGAAGAAGATGAAGACGATGAATCCATATGTTTGAGTTGTTGAAACCAGAAAACTGAAAACAGCTTAACTGTTTATAAATATAGTGCATGTAGCGGTTATGTTTCAGCAAAAACTGATAGGATTTTAAATAAAAATAAATTGACAAATTTTGTGTGTTTTGTTAATTAATGGACTTATAAATTGAAATAATAAAAAAACTGACAGGAAATCTCCATAACAAGTAGGGGTGGCAATTTCGAATACGACAACACTGACTCTATATATCTTCTAGAAGGATGGACGTTTCAAGACAAAACTGATGTATCAATCAATCCATCTCATCCACAGACTCAACAATTGAGACCTCGAGTTTCCTTTGGATGAATATATATTTGGTGGAAAGTTGGTCCGTCGAAAGTCTCTTAATTATATATTTATTTCTTGCTAGGAGAATTTTAGGACTATTGTTTCAGTGCACTACTTGAAGAATTTGTATTCAACAAAGCAACCTCTACAACTGAAAAGATTACGGATGGCATCAAGTTTAGTTCTTGGCACTTTCCGTTGGTATTTTTTTTTTTTTTTTACATGATTGGGATTGTTCCCTAACTTATAGATTGTATACCCTCTAGACTGTAATTGTTTGTGAGTCGTTCTTTGGCCATCTGTATGGATTTTTTAGTATCCCTTAATAGATATATACTAGTGTAGAACCCGTGTATTACACAATTTTAAATATATTTTTAAATATTTAACAATAAATTTTTATTTATTTACTTAATTTAAATTTTCATATTTTTATAATTATATTTAAAAAATAATTTTCCAGAATTATAATTATTTTGTTAAAAAAAATTTAAAAAATTTTCAATTATATTTATTATAACATTGTATTATAATATAAAAGTTTAACTAACATAATATTTTGAATTATACAAAATAATTACACTTATGTTAGTTAATTTTATAAAGCAAATTTTAAAGAAAATTTGTGAGAATCTAACGAAATGAGACGTTGACATTTAATAAATATGATGAAATTAAAATAACTTTTAAAAAAATTATAAAATTTAAAAAATAAATAATTTAAATAATATTAAAATAACTCTTAATAAATTGTAAGTCAACCTTCAATATCAACCACAACACCTTAAATAAATAAATATTTTAGTTAATTGCAAATTAAATCATAACATTTTCCTCATTTACAATCTAATCTAAATTTTAAGGTGATTGCAAATAAATCACAAACTTTAAATATAGTTGCAATTTAGTCTTTTTGACAATTTTAATTGTGTTCGAATCTAACATAATTTAGACATTTTAATGACATAACAACACCTTAATTAATAAAACAATATTGTTTTTCAATCAAACCAAATATCAAAATGTATAATTTAGGGACATAGTAAACTTGTAAGAAGTCTAATTTACAATAATATTTAAAGTTTGTGATTTATTTGCAATTCTTTTAAGGTTTAGATTAGATTGCAAATTAGCGAAAAGTCGTGATTTAATTTGCAATTAACACTTTTTAAAATTAACAACTTCATTAAATTATGACATATAAGCCAAATCAACCACAAAATGACACATAAGCCAAATTAACCACAAAATGACATATCATCAATTTAAACTCCCTATTAGTATATAAGGGGATTCTATATTATAGAAGTAGTGTATTATGTATATATAACAAATTTGTTAATCTTGTAAAATAATATAATTATTTATATAATAAATATTGTGTATAAAATTATATAATAAGTTTTAATATATATTTTCGAGATCTATTTTTTAAATACATTAAACTTATCATAAATTTAAAATAATTGCAGAAAAAATTACTTGAGATATAAGATAAAAGTAATTATAAAATACAATTTAATAACTAATTAAATAAAGAATTATACAACTCAATAAAAATACATTTTAGATTGTATTTTACTCAAAAGTACATTAAATAGTTCAAAAACAAATTAAACTAAAGAATAAAATGAATCCTACAATAAAGTTAAGTAAATAAAATGAAAATTAATTTAATTAGTCAATGTTAAAATAATAAGAAATAGTTAATAAGAATATAATATTTGAAAAGAGTTTATGAATCATATCTTCCTCAACCAATAACTTAATTACACATCATACTTTTTAAAATTAACAACTTCATTAAATTATGACATATAAGCCAAATCAACCACAAAATGACACATAAGCCAAATTAACCACAAAATGACACATCATCAATTTAAACTCCCTATTAGTATATAAGGGGATGTTAATATCTTTAGAGATTTGTTGTATTTATAGATAGTGATTTGGTTAGCATGATTAGCGCATATTTATCTGTGATTTATATGTATATATGTTAATTCGTATCAATGAGATGACCAAGTAAATTACAATCCATTATGGTATCACGAGTCTAGGTGCCCCACCCTCCCTAAACATCCGCTGCAAACTTGATCGGCACCTTCTTCCGATCATCCTCTTCTCTTCTCCATTGTGATTTTCGGCCATTCCTGATGGCGGCTCCCAAGCATTCCTTTCATCCTGCCTTGGCTGTCTCCAATATCAAGAATCACATCTCCATTACCCTTGAGATGGACAATGTGCAATACGGTACATGGGCCGAGCTCTTCAACACTCATGCTCGTTCGCACCATGTTCTGCCTCATATCATTCTGGCTGACCCTTCGACACCGATTCCGACAAACGGTGATGAAAAAGACACATGACTAACCCTAGATGCCACGGTCTTGGGCTGGATCTTTGCAGCAATTTCGTCAGATTTGCTTCAAATGATTATCGAACCGGAGATGAGGGCGATAACGGCGTGGGACAGGTTGCGGGGTATTTTTGAAGATAATAAGAGCTCCCGTGTTGTTTCGCTGGAACAGGAGTTCTCCCATACGGTTCTGGAATCGTTTCTGAATGCGTCATCGTATTGTCAAAAATTAAAGCTTATGGTTCTGTCTGATCAGCTTAAGAACGTTGGCGCACGGGTTTTAAATGATTGTCTCGTCCTTCAACTGGTGTCGGGCTGACTGATGCATATGGCAGTGTTGAGGCGTTAATCCGTCAACGTAATCCGTTGCCTAAATTCTACCAAGCCCGATCGCTGCTTATTCTTGAGGAGGCGGCCCTAGCCCGCAAAGTGGTTAGTGTGAAAATTGCTTGAAATTCATGTGTATATTTTGCATAATTTTATATATAGAGTTTTGTTGCATTTTTACACTAAATTGACTAATTGCACTTGATTTAGAGAAAGGATGGGGTTTGCTATTTTTTTAGGAAAATAAGCATTTTTAGAGTAAAACACGCCTCGATTATATTGTGGAATTAGAGAAAATTTATAAAAAAGGCCATTTAGACACCTAGCTTCTTAATAAAGGACAACTATTATAATCTTTTTTAAAAAGGACAAAAACGCATGTTAATAACCCATTATACCCTTATATTTAAATATGGAAATTAATTTAATAATTAAATAACAAGTCTTCATCTTCCTTATTTGTTGCCATAGATTCAACCACATACCTCTTCAATTGATTATCAACATTGGCAAATGTTACCTGATCCAGACGCTCATAGTTTCTGCTAGAATCCCATACGGGTTTCTTGGCCGGAAAACTCAAATCTTCAAGCTTTTTGGTTAATCCATGATGAATCAAACATAATCCCGCTGCATCTACAAACGATTGGCCATAGATTTCAGATTGGTGAAGCAACAATCCTCGATTTCCTCTTGAAATCGAGGGATCTTCTTTTAGTTTCTGTTTCAGTTTTGGGTGACCCCTCACGCCCAAAAACTGATTTCCGATGATTCTCAAAGTTTCTGCTGCTTAGAGGCTTGTTCCTCTCTTTCAACGACGGCCATGGCTATAAGGTCTCGTCTCCTTTGCTCTTCCATAATTGTTTCCTCGATCTGTTCTTTCGACTGCACATGATCAAGAGACTTTCCACGCGATCGTTTCTTTATATTACTAGGGGATTCAAACTTCACCGATTTCTTCATTATGGATGACGGACGCGAAGCCGCCGGAGATACAGTAGAAACTTTTAATTCCAAGGGTCAGATGAAGAGTTTTGCCAAGGGTATGATTAATTCCACACGTACACACATAATTTGCAAAGAATTTAGGATTTTTTGAGATGATTTTAATTTAGGTTCAATTTGCTCCGTTTTCGTGTAATTGTGATGATTTACGTGCGCGTTGCTGAAATGTAGTTCATGATTATTTGTTATTGATTTGGTCAAGGGATAATGCAGATCTTATTTTGCATATGTATACGTATTTTTGCATAATCACATTCTAATATGAAGACACCGTACTATTTTTTCTGCATTATTCATTTTATTATGCAGTTTTAGATTTCATTGTTCTGCATTATTCATTTTATTATGCAGATTTAACTTTTATATTACTTTTCCAACCATGGTCTAGGGAGCAAAATGTTCTTCTCACTTCTCACTTCGTCTTCTTCCGTACTTCACGATTTCTTTTCTTCACAAATTGAAAAACCCCAAAATTCTGCACAAAATTAAGCTCTTCTGACCGGTGTTAATTAATTTTAGGAAGGTTTTAATTAATTGCGTAATTCTTGGAATTAATAAATTTTAAACATAAGGTTTTAATTAATTGCGTAATTCTTGGAATTAATGAGCTGATAGAGTCAGCTTTAAATTTCAAACATTTAAAGAATTTATCCATATTAATTCCGAATTTTATGTATTAAGGGCATGATGGTACATTTATGTGCCATTTTGTCCTTATTCTGAAACTATTTTGAATCATGTCTTTATTTAAAAAAACACTAGGTGAAATGACCTTTTATGTGAAATCCCCGTGAAATTAATCGAAGAAATAAATACAAGAAGAAATAATATTTAGGCTTGTGAATTAAAAGCAAGAAAGAGAAAAGAAGGGTTTGACTATATGCACCTCCATTTCAGATAGATGCACTCCCCCGATTGATGCACCCCCCTAAAATCGACCTAAGATAGATGCACCCCCACCCTAATTGTCATAAATACCCTTCCCTTCATAAAATACTTATTACTACACACACACACACGCACGCACACAATATCCTAATTTCTTCTTCATCCTCATCCCTTCCCCCAAACACCTCAACCACCCGCCGCCGCCCTCGTGGCGCCTACCCTCGCCCACTACGGCCATTTCTGTAAAAAAAAAAAATTACAACGGCCGCCGCGGCCGCCCCCTCTCTCTTCTCTCCCCCTCTTCACCAATGCGGCCCCTCCCTCAGTCGCCGCTGCCGCGCTCCCATTTTTGTAAATAAAAAAAAAAAAAAAAACTTCTCAGATGTACTCCCACGATATACCCCTCCAGCTTGTTAAGTATACTCCCTCCAGCTTGTTAAGTATACTCCCACGATTTATATACCCCTACCAATGTGACGAATGTTAGATGTACTCCCCTTCGAATTACTCAAATTACCCTCTTCTTTCTTAAATGACATGTTAAATGCACACCCCCCATTAAAACCCTAATTCCCCTTTCTTCTTCCACATTCTTTCAAAATCCTCAAAAACTAAAATCCTAATTCCTCTCCCCCTCCAAGCCGCCGCCACAGCGCCACCTTCGTCTTCGGCGCCTTCGTCGGCGGCCACATCGCCGCCGCCGCCAGGTACTGCCCTCTCTCGATCTCTCTTTTTTTTTCTTCTTTTTTCTGTAAATTTCCGCTGCCCTCCTCCCTCCCACGGTCACCGTCGCCGCGCCTCTTCCCTCTCACGGCCACAGTCGCCGCTCCCTCCTTCTTCACTCCCATCTCCAACTTTTTATTTTCTTTTTTTCTCCTTTTCTTTTTTGTCAGCTTCTCCCTCCGTCGCCGCCCCCTCCCTCCCTCCGTCGCCGCTTCCTCCCTCTCACGGAGACGCCGCCCCCCCCTTCTCCAGCGACGCCGGCGGCAGCCCCTCCTTTTTTCTTTTTTTTTTTCATTCTCTCCCTCTATCCAACAGTTCCTTTTTTTATTTTTGATTTTTTTATCTTCGACAACTCTTGGTTTCTTTATTTCAGCATTGGGTCATAGTTGAAAAGGCCCATTCTCCCACACTTCACTCCAATAGATAGATTAGTTTAATTTTAATTTCTCGGCTAGTTTTAAATTGAGTATTTGTAAGCATTTTGGAGATTTGAAGATAATTTGAGGTGATATTTTTATTTAATTCCATGTTTTATTATTTATCTTTTATGAATTTGATTTCAAGAAATTATGTGGGTCATTAGTAGATTTATAAATTAATTTTTTGATTAGTATATGTCTTGATTTTAATTGTTTCTATTGTTGTGGTTTGTTTGATTAAATTAGTTGATTATTTCTATTAGCTAGCATTTACGGTTTTGTGAATTGCAACGAGAGTTGGATTTGCATGATTGTGATGTGTGTGAAAAACTTGATTAATTAGTTTGAGTTTAATAGTAACTAGCTTAATAGAGAGGGGGATGAATGTTTAGATTAGTGAGAGGGCGAGTCGTAAACATTAGTAACCGTGTTGAAAGTGTTTACGGGTCACTATCCTAGGAGCTTATGGTACTAATTAGATCCTATAATTGCTAACTAGTGCGCGTGTTCACCTAAGTCTCGCGAGGGATTGGTCTACCCATATATGTGATAGCCTTTAGCATATTTCAAGACATTATGTTTAATTATTGTGATTAGTTCGCTAATTCATTAGTGATCCCACATAAGGAAGACACTCGGAGCAATTCTTCCACTTGCACTTTCATCTTTGAGAGTTAGTTTTAGTTGTTTATTTAGTGTTTCTTTTTCTTATTTATATTTGCTTTATCCTCATGTTTAGCATCTATAACACCATTTCGATGTATAGTTTTGGGGCTCCATGCTCTCTTAGGTCCTTGGACGATAACTACTTGGTCGTATACTTTCAATACTATAACGAACTCATACGCTTTTGGGTAAGTTGTTTTTATTCTTAAATTATGCAAAAATACGAAAAAGTCACAAAGCTTCGACTTCGACGGCGACGGCGTTACTGACCATTGGTGCGCCGCCACCTGGCTCTCCTTCGACTGCTACTGGGCGTGGAAAAAAGAAGAAAAAGGGCAACAAGGCCCAACATCAATTTTCTGGACTAGCCCATCAGTTTGGCTAAACCCAGCCTCCATATGCACCCATGTGACCCACTCCGTGGTCTGCGCAGCCAACATGGCAGTGTCCTACTCCGTGGCCCATTTCTCCTTACCTGTACCCGAGACTCTACCTTGGGCTCCTCAATCTCGGCTTGCTACACCAAGCTACCGCCAGCTGCAGCCATCGCCACCACTGGGTCTTATGGGTCCTCGACCTCAAGCCTATTCGATGCAGAGTGGCCTGTCTCCCACTAACATTGAAGTTGCGATGGTCACCCTTGGCTTGACCCCTCCGGACAACAGTTGGTATATGGACACAGGTACCACTTCTCATATGGCATCGGGGGTAAGTACTCTTAACTCTCATGTTAATTTGAGCATTCCTAATTCAATTCTTGTTGGTAATGGTAGTCAACTTCCGATTTTGGGTACTGGAAATGCTAATTTATCTTACCACTCACCCCATTCCCCCCTTTGTCCCTACGTAATTAATGTTCTTCATGTTCCTGGGATAATTAAAAATCTTATTTTTGTACGTCAATTCACCCGAGATAATTATGCGTCTATAGAATTTGATATGTTAATTTGGTTTTTCTGTTAAGAACAGCATATGGCTGAAAGGTATTCTTAAGGAGTTTGGTTTATCTCAGAACAGTGTGACTGTCTTCTGCGATAATCAAAGCGCAATTCATCTCGCAAAGCATCAGGGGTATCATAAGAGAACCAAACACATTGATGTGAAGCTGTACTTTGTGAGAGATATTGTGGAGAAGGGGACCGTCCAGGTGGTTAAGATAGTTACTGAGGAGAACCCTGTTGATGCATTTACTAAGGCATTACCAAAAGAGAAGTTTTGTTTATGTCTCAAGGTCGGTTGGTTTGCATTAGTGACCTCTAGTGATATGAACACCAAGGCACCATACTTAATTATGGATGTTAATTTACAACATAGCCTGGGGTTGAAAGTAAATGAACACCAAGGCTCCATTATGATTCAAGCAGAAGAGGCTCCATCCTTAATTTCTGATTCCGAGAAAGGCTCTACGAGCATCACATTGTTGTCATGATCAACCTTCTTTCAACCATTGAGATTTGGATTTCTGCCAAAGAATGCTTTGACGAATGCTGCCTACAATTTGTGTAAATTTCCTCTTTCCTTCTTTTCAAATTCACAACCTGACCACTTTGAGGGATAGCATTCAGATTTTAGGGAATGCCTTATGAGTGTCCTCATCGAGAGTCGTCTTCAGGGGGATCATACAATTTTGTACGGACTGTTGATCATCTAGATGCATTCTGCATGTATTTTGGGGACTAGAGCAATGAAAGAAGGGTATGATTGTAAAAATCTGCAAAAAGCTTCAGGAAATCAGTCTTTAATAAGTGCCAATACTCTTTTATGAAGACAAACGTAAAGCCTCCGGTCCCGGGCTCTTTGACGAATCACAACTCCAAACAGCTTCTTTAATTTCTGCTCCACTAACATCAGGTTGTCTTCTTCCTTCATTGATCTTTGACCGAGCAAAAAGTCTAATTTTTAACGTATCAAAAGCCTTAGCAAAATCGATCTTGAAAATGAGTATTTCTAATTTTTTCATCTTTACCTCGTCAATAACCTCATTTAGGATCAGAACCCCATCTAAACTTTGCCTCCCTTGGATAAAAGCTGTTTGATTCTTCGAAATAACCTTCCCAATAATCCTGGAGAGTCTACAAGCAAGGACCTTTGCAATGATTTTATAGTAACTAGTGATTATAGAAATAGGCCTTGCTATCATATAACCTTCATCACCGTACTTTGGACATGCTTAAATGATTTGAGCGCATTTTAAATGTCAAGTTCATCGTACAATACACAATTGAATAATCATAAACTCTTTCACACTGTAACTTTATTGTACAAGTAATGCAAGTAGATAATATTTCCCAATCAAACTCAGTCTCAACTCTTTCTACACAATTGTCCCTCATTTTTTTGGGTTTTACCCTTTAACAACTACTTATTCTTATCGAAAATCAAAAAATTTATAGTGCTAAAAACATAATATTTGTGGACCTTCACTTGATTTTTGTAATTAAAACTAATATATAAGATAAAAAAGCTAATGTATGGAGCCATTTTTCCCTATATATCTTATTGTGGTGTAAACTGTCACATCCCAATTTTAGGGTAGGGCCTAGATGAAAACACTATACACTCTAGTATTTAACAAAAAAAAAACATGCATATATTTATATAAACTTTGCAGCGGAATTTAATTTATAAATAAACACTCAAAACCTAAATAATGAATCCATATTAAAGTTTAAGTCCAGTGGTTAAGTACCAAAATATTTTCTAAATGAATGTGAAAATTAATAAGATAAAAGTAGGTAGTTCAATTGTAATTGCAGAAAATAAAGAAAATGAAATAACATAATAATGTTTCTTAAATGGCATGCACCGCATCCACCGCTCCCCCACGTCAACTCCTTTAATCTGCAAAATGTTAGGTAGATTGGGGTGAGCAAAGCTAGCTCAGTGGGATTCTCTTTGTCACAGTTAAATATCACATGCAAATAAAGTCATTAACTCACAAACATGCATACAATTTCATAAGCTTGTCGGCAATGCCAACCATAATAACATAGGCTTGTTGGATAAACCAACCATAATAACATAGGCTTGTTGGATAAACCAACCATAATAACATAGGCCGTAAGATGTAGTAAGTAACAAAATCATTCACACGAAACATTTAAAAGTGACAAAGTAACCAATCAATTATTAAGAAAATCCCACCTTAAGTCTTGATTAGTCTTGTAAATGCGTAACTTGAATTAATGCGTGAGTTCCTCGTCACCTATCATAATAAATATCATCTTAGAATAATTCCTAATAAATTAGTATGTCCTAGAGATAAAAGTAACGGAAGATCTGTTGAGTTTTATATAAATTAATGGAGTAATACTTATAACTATATAAGTACATCAACACAATTAAATAACTAAATAGTAATGAATTTAGCAAGGATTCGGCCATAAGTTAATTAAGTGAAAAAGAAAATAAGATTGAAGATTAAATGAACTCAGTAGTTAGATTAATTATTTGGAAACATGGATGGGTTGAGTAAATAATATTTTGGAACCATTAACTAAATTAACACATTAGATTAACACCACTACTGACTAAGTTTGTTTAAGTGCCCACTCCTTACAAATATATAGGGTATGGGTAGTAGTTGAGGTTAACATAGAATATATAATAAAACAATTGTTTTGGTTTTAGAAGTTCATCCGTGAGCATGAAATATTCAGAAATAAAAGAAAGGCCTCCTCAAGTGACTAGAAGGCAGAAATATGAAGAACGCATGAATTAAGAATAAGAACAGAGAAAATTATAAATTTTACAGTGCTTGAAAAGAAGAGAAGACGCAGATACTTTTTGATCTCGAGACGCCGGCGCGGCTGTGAACCCGATCAATAGTAGGCTTGAAGTGTTTTGAGGCAAGAGATTTTTTCGTAGGGAGGGAGTTCCTTTCTTTGATCTAGGGTTTAGAGTCTTGATATGGGTATACTTATATGGATGAAAATAATATCGGACGAATAAGGCTTGCGCTGGGAATCTAATTTGGAAAGTCAAATCTTTAACTTTCTAGCGTAGAAAATTTAGGGATTGGAATTGATACAACTCATTTGAAACATGGAAAGGAGATAAAAATTCTGAATAATGGGGAATAGAAAGATGTTTTAAGGCAAATTATTTTCATGGAAGATCCTAAACTAATTAGTCAATTTAACCTACGTAACCTATACCTTATTATGTATATATATTTTAGACAATCTTTCCATAAAAATAATATTGACTTAAAGATAATAAATAATTATTATATCTATACTTAATATAATCTCTTCTAAAAAATATCTTATTCATTTATTTTATTTTATTTTTTTAATAATTTATGGTGATTAAAATTTCTGGGTGTTACATCCTACCCCCCTTAAGGAAAATTTCGTCCTCGAAATTTAGTTACTTACCCTGATTTCGCTGTTCCATTGCAAAAGTGCGAGCGTTGCCACCAGCTCCGGGATTTATTCCTCTCCTATTTCTTTCACCTTGGCTCTTCGGACAATTTGCAAAGTTATGACCTGGTTCTTTGCATCTGTAACAACGACCTTGACCCAATAAACATTCACCGTTATGTTTCTTACCACAATTCTCACATGTCGGCCTCTCTATATGTCCCCTAGGCACTACACCTCCTGTATCTCGTCCTTTCTTATTGTGGGTTTCCTCATTCACGTGACCCGATTCCCCCTATTTTCGTTTTTCGCTACTCCCTTCAATACTTTGTTTTGGTACGTCCATCGCAATGCTAGCGGCAATCTCTTCTGCTCGTTCAAACGTTTCAGCTAACGTCGTGATACCTTGGCCCGAGACAACATTTCTAATTTCTGAACGTAGGCCATACCTAAAACGCTGAGCCTTCTTATCTTCCGTGTCCACCAGATGCGGGGCGAAGCGACTCATCTGACTAAATTTTCGCTCATACTCCGCCACTGACATGTTCTCTTGTTTCAAATTGAAGAATTCTGATTCCATCTTCACCAAGTAGGACGGCGGATAGTACTTGATCTTTATGATGCGCTTAAACTCCTCCCATGATAACGTTTCACGCTCAGCTACTGGTCGCATACCCCAGGCCAATACGAATTCCACCATATTCGTGCATCTTCCCGAAGTTGAAAAGATGCACATGCTACTCGTTGTGCATCCGTGCACATAATGAGTCCAAGAATGCCCTCAATGGTCTCCATCCATTCCTCTAGTGCAGCTGGTCCATCTCGACCGTTGAAAGTTGGAGGTTTAAAGCGATTGAACTGATCCACAACCTGGAGCTGGCGTGGGGGTTGCGGAGAAAGATTTTGGCCATTCAGGGTCTGAAGTAGGTTGGCCAAATTTTCCAATAGGACATTTCCGCCTTGAGGTTGGTTCTGGTTACCAGCAGCTTGATTAAAATTTATTTTATTTTATTTTTTTAATAATTTATGGTGATTAAAATTTCTGGGTGTTACATAAACTCATACTCGTTGTACCATTTAAAGCATATTTGGATGCCTTTTTAATACCCACATACCTCGAAAACCGAAGTTCCTTTCTCTACCAGCCAGTAAATGATACATACTATTAATCAACATCATAAATGAAAATTTACTAATGCAGAGGAGATTGAGATGTTCAAACCAATTCTTTTTTTTCTTTAGAATGAATATCCTTCTTTATGTAATCAACGGTCCATTCATGATCCTAGTCAATGGAAACAATATTGCGACAGCTTCGTGATTTTTCGCCCAAACAGCATGCTCAACAGCTCTCCAACCAAACTGTGATCAAAATTGGAAAACAGAATCAAGATAATTCAATTGTATGTATAGGAGAAATAAAAGACATCGAAACTAACCCTGTTGATTAAATTCACGTCTGCATTCTTTTTAAGCAAAGACTCGATACATTTTATTTTTCTTATTGCTACGTGTGCCAAAGGACTTAACTCATGTACTCTGTGGTTTGGATCAGCCTCAGCCTAGATGCATTGAAAAGGATGCGGGGGTGAGACTATTAATGCATTTAAAAGACGAGTGATCGAAAAAGGACTAGTTATACATACCTCCAGCAGCAGTTCCGCACATTCAGCTGAGAGCCAGAGGAGATAGCAAATGTAAGAGGGGAGGACCCGTTTCGTTTACAAATTGCATTTGGCTGCAAAACAGATCGAATTCCACAAATAAAAATACAATATTATTCGGACTTATTTTATATAAATATTCACTCAAAATTCTAATTTAACCTTTGCTTGATTACTCAACAGGATCCTCAGACTCTCAATTTTTTCAAGTTTTGCAGCATAATGCAGCAGCGTTCCGCCGATAGAATCAGCTTCGATATCAGCACCATTCATCAGCAACAACTCCATTAGCTCCAAGTCTCCTGAAATTAATAAACAGTAAAGTTTGTTTAGAATGAAGAAAATTAATAAGTATGTATAGTATTGAGTCACAACCATGTATAACAGCCCAATGTAATGAAGTGTGTCCCTTGTAAGTACTTTTCGCTACATCAGCACCATTTTCGATTAGATACTGTGCCACAACGAGTTGTTCGGTTTTCATAGCAACTAGCAGAGGTGTATCCCCTGAAGAAAGAAATCGGAAATTATTCAACTATCAGTACAAGAAAATCGATCTTTAATGACAAAAATCCCGTCATAAGAGAGAGAGACCTTTGAAAGTTTGTACATCAAGGTTGACTCCCACTTCATTAACCAAGAAAGTGCACATGTCATTTAGGCCATTAGAACCTCCACACATTCAAATCTGTCAAGGTAGACTGCGGATGTCAGAGGGGAGAAGCCATTATATTTAGAAATCGTGTTTAGCTGCAAAAAAGAAACAGAAAGGTCTCCAACAATATTATATATTTATCATTGACTTAATATCAAGGACCGTCCTGTAATTTAGGTCGTGTGCAATATTAGTTATGTATGTTTTTTTTCTTTTTCAATTTTGATCATTATTGTGTCAAAGTTGGTTCTTTTGGGCCAAATTGAAAGGAATAAAATTGGATAGAAATAATGACATAAGATGAAACCAAAAGGACCAAAATGAAAAAGAGAACAAGCTTACATCAAAATGACCAAAATTGAAAAAGAAACAAAATACATAACTAAAATATAAAACAAATTTAAGTTACACGGCGATTCTTGATATTGATTACTAATCATTTTTAGCAATTTTGGTTTAAACCTCAGCATTATTTTCAATCAGAATCTTCGCAATGTCAGCATTCCCTGCTTGTGCAGCACAGTTCAGGGGTGTTCCACACATAGAATCCGTCGTTAAATCCGAGCCATATTTCAGCAACATTACCACAAGCTCCTTGTTTCCTGAAAAATCAACAATTATATATATATATATATATATATGTATGTATCATCAAAACGATGTCATCTGAATAAGGAAAAACAACCTATTTTAATAGCGGTATGTATTGGAGTATATCTTCTATCATCAAATATTCGGCAGTATATTTGATGATAATTAACAGCGTATCTAATATTTCGTTATTCAAATATTTAGTTTCCTAATTTAATTATTTTGTTTCTTTATTTCAGCATTGGGCCATAGTTGAAAAGGCCCATTCTTATGTATATATACTCTGCTCCACACGGCAGTTTTCAATTAATGAGAAATACTTTTTCTTTATGCACTTGAAAATCTTATCATGGCATCAGAGCACCGATTCTGGTAACTTGCTCACCATCATAAAATTATCTTTCCGCTGCAACTTGATATGGCCGTCGACGAAGCAATTGCCGTACCTGGGTTAACCACTGAGCAGATAACTCGACTGATTGAATTTATGCACAATGAGTTTCAACCTGGAGCAGTTTCTTCGACGACACCGACGGCACATATGACAAATCAGACACGATCTTGGATCATAGATTCGGGGGCAACCGAACACATTACGTGCCATGCCGGTGCATTGATTGATGGCGTATCTACTTATTTAGAACCTTCTGTGAAAATACCAAACGGTGATATGGTTTCGGTTCACTCAATTGGTCGACTCGTATTAGGGAACGGGCTGTGTCTTAGTCGCGTTTTATTCATACCACAATTTCATTGCAATTTGTTTTCAGTTAGTCGTCTTACCAATGAATTGAATTGTGTGTTCACCTTTGTAATACCCCGAAATTTTATAATAATAATATAAATTAATTCTTAAGTTATTTCAAAAGAAAATTTTATAATATATACTGTATTGATACATGCGCATATATTAATTTAATAAATGGTAGTAAATGTCTTAATTCAATTGCATGGCCACCCATTTTTCATCATGCGTTTTTTGTGATTAAGAGAATTAAAGTTTATGTATTTAAATGATTTCCTGCGTTTCTTTTGGTTAAAAGAATTAAAGTTAATGGATTTGAATGATTTGAATTACTCTCTAATCGTTTCATTCTAACTAGTTGGCCACTCATTTTCTCCATACGTTTTTTATTTATGAAAATTTATAATGGATTGTAGTAATGATGGTTTTGTAACAGCTTCTTGTTAGTATTTATCTCATGCAAGTAGCATATATATATATATATATACATACCCTACGCAGCTGAGGGGAGTACTAAATTATACAAGCCATATGCATTTGCCTTTTTTTTAATTCTTTCTAGTTATTCTATTAAGCAATGTTTAGTTAATAAGAAATTTGATCAATTGCTATTCTATGTATCGCACGGCTAGACGACGACAATTACGAGAAATAATTCACACGATGTTTCTACGTATCAATTTCACGTTCATATATCGAGGTGGGTTTTTAATTGTTTTAATCTCTACATTGGTGTGTAGAGTTCTATTGCAATGTTATTTATTATTTAATGTTTTAGATAAATGTTTGAGTTAATTGTTTACTATGTGAATTCATTTCTATCGTTATTCTATTGGCAAAGTTATTATTCTATTGACAAAGTTTATGGCAAAGTACATTATTCGATCTATTGGCAAAGTTATCTAATAGCCAGGGGCTCTAGATGGGGTCCGGGACCGACGGGTCTTCGGGTGTAACCCGCCGTGCTCACGTGTGGAACTATCTTAGTCATTAATTTGGCTTTGGGAAGGTCCACAAACATGCGATGTCTACGTGTGGGAATACCTTAATTAGTCATTAATTTGGCTTTGGGAAGGTCCACAAACATGCGATGTCTACGTGTGGGAATACCTTAGTCATTAATTTGGCTTTGGGAAGGTCCACAAACATGCGATGAAGTATCAATGGCAAAGTATATGTGGCAAAGTATATGTGGCAATGTATATGTGGCAATGTGAATGTTATTTACTAAGTTGCAATTACTTGATTATTTATTTTTAGCATTAACTATTGAATGACTTAATCCTTCTGAGTGTGCTTGCATGCTCACCCCCAACAATTTACAATTTCAGGTTGAAGAGTTGGATGGCGAGGAGTGGTGATGGGAGATGGTTTTTATTATGGATGTTTTGTTAACAAGTTAGTCGTGAACTTCTTGATTTTATTATAATTGTTTCCGCTGCAATACTTAAAGAAATTTTTATAGCCATTGCGTCCCTTTATTTTAACGTTATAAATTTAAGATTCAATTTTTGGCACGTTAAAATTAGTTATTTTAACTACTTTTTAAAAGGTCAATATTTTTAAATTTGGGGCGTGACAACCTTTTTCCGCGACTTCTGTATTTTACAGGACTTACCCTCGAGCAGGCTGATTGGAGTGGGTAGGCATTGTGATGGTCTGTACTACCTTGAGCCGTCGAAAATTGAGGGGGCCGTCTTAGTCGTTGTTGGTGATTCAGAATTATGGCATAAACGTTTGGGACATGCCTCCGATGGAAAATTAAAACACATTTGTTCCTTGAAGGCCCGTGGAAAGAACCATAACTTTTGTGATTCTTGTATTCGAGCTAAACAAACTCGTTTACCTTTTCCCATTAGCACAACAGTTACTTCTCATTGTTTGGAATTATTACATTGTGACATTTGGGGTCCTTATAAATGTGACACATTTAGTGGTGCTCGATATTTTTTATCAATTGTTGATGATCACAGCAGAGGTGTTTGGGTATATCTTGTACGTAGAAAATCTGATGTTGCAACCTCTTTGATTAAATTTCTAAACATGGTTCGAACTCAATTTGGCCAATCAGTCAAACGAGTGCGCTCGGATAACGGCTTCGAGTTTCAAGCGTCGATTTTACTTGATTATTATGCAGCTAATGGGATTTTATTGGAGACTTCTTGCACAAACACACCACAACAAAATGGGGTTGTCGAGCGCAAGCATCGTCACATACTAGAGGTTGCTCGAGCACTTAGATTTGAGTCAGGGCTGCCAATTGATTTTTGGGGAGAATGTATCCTTACCGCAGTTTACATTATCAATCGACTACCTTCTCCTATTGTTGATAATAAATCGTCGTATGATGTTTTGTTCGGAAAGACGCCATCATATGATCATTTTCGAGTTTTTGGGTGCTTAGTATATGCGCATTAGAATCGACGCAAGGACAAGTTTGGAGAAAGGGGGAGTGCGTGCATTTTCGTTGGTTATCCCGTTGGCCAAAAGGCATATCGAGTGTTAGATCTACATACTCAGAAATTTTTCAGCTCACGAGATGTCACTTTCGTTCAGAACCTATTTCCGTTTAAAGGGGCTGACGGCTTAGTCTTTGCGGATGCCCTACGAAGATCCCAGAATTTTGTTCGAGACCCAACCCCTAGCCTCGACCGTGTTCAGCCCACAGCTCGCCCTCATATCCGACGAGCCTCGTCAAGTGATGATCAAGCACTCGAGTTATCAAGCATTCGTCCTCCACTAGACAGTGGGACCACGGTGCCCGACGCTGCACCTTCTCTTGATGCGCCTACCGTCGATGTTATTGCACCGCCTGCACCATTGATTGAAACTCGGGTGAGTCTCCATCCCAAGAAATGTCCCAAACACTTGGACGCTTACGAGACTTCCTTACCCCCCTCAGTAGACCATTCACGATCCACTGCCAATTCAGTCGACTCGACGGTATATCCTATTTCCCATTTCATTACATACAATAAATTTTCTCCTGCTCATAAGGCTTTCCTAGCGGCCATCACGTCACGTGATGAGCCAAAATATTTCTCTCAGGCTGTTAAAGACCCCTTATGGCGTGAGGCTATGACAAAGGAAATTCATGCCTTGGAGGTGAATGGTACATGGATCTTAACTGATTTGCCACCCGGAAAGAAAGTTGTCGGATCGAAATGGGTATATAAAATAAAGTATAAACCAAATGGTGATATAGAGCGTTACAAGGCTCGTTTGGTCGTAAAGGGATTCACGCAAATTGAGGGCGTTGATTTTCATGAAACATTTGCCCCCGTGGCAAAGCTTGTCACTGTTCGTTGCATGTTAAGCATTGCTGCACGACGAAATTGGGAAGTGCATCAGTTAGACGTCAACAATGCTTTCCTTCACGGAGATCTACGTGAGAACGTATATATGCGGATTCCGCAAGGATTTGCAAAAGAAGGCGAAACACGTGTTTGCAAACTACAAAAATCTCTTTATGGGCTTAGACAGGCTTCTCGAAACTGGTATGAAAAGTTCACTCATGCTCTTCTCTTGATCGGATTTCATCAATCACGAGCCGATCACTCTCTTTTCATCTTTCGAAAAGGTACCACTTACGTTTCCGCACTTATATATGTTGATGATGTTCTTTTGGCCGGCAATGACCCCGATCACATAAATTATGTTAAACGATACTTGGATGATAAGTTTAGCATTAAAGACTTGGGTATGTTGAAATATGTTTTGGGAATTGAGGTTGCTCGCTCCCCTGAAGGCTTCGTGTTAAGTCAACGCAAGTATGCACTTGATATATTGGAGGAAAGTGGATTGCAAGGTTGTCGACCAAGTGCATTCCCCATGGAACAAAACCTTAAGCTAAGCCCTGATGATGATACGTCTTTTGTTGATGCAACTCAATACAGACGCTTGGTTGGTCGTCTTTTGTATCTCACCGTAACTCGTCCCGACATCATCTTCCCGGTGAGCCAATTAAGTCAATTTTTGAGTCAACCACGTCAAAGTCACCTCAATGCAGTCCATCGTGTTTTACGCTATTTGAAACAAACACCCGGGCAAGGCATATTTCTTTCGGCCCATGGAAATTTTGATCTCCAAGGACATTGCGACGCAGATTGGGCGGGGTGTCCCTTCACTAGGCGATCATCCACATGGTATTTCATCACTCTTGGGGGCTCTCCCGTTTCGTGGCGCACGAAGAAAAAATCAGTTGTATCTCGATCATCAGCCGAGGCGGAATTTAAAGCAATGGCCACTACAGTGTGTGAAATTATTTGGTTACGTTGGCTATTGGAGGATTTTGGGGTTCGCCAAACTGGTCCTACGCCACTTTATTGCGATAATCAAGCGGCTCGTCACATTGCCGTTAATCCAGTTTTTCATGTACGTACGAAACACGTTGAGATGGACTGTTATTTTGTTCGAGAAAGGGTTGCTAATGGCGATATTAAACCATGCATGGTCCATACAATGAATTAAGTGGCAGACATTTTTACTAAAGCCCTTGGTGCCGATCGTTTTCGCTTTCTTCGTGGCAAGTTGGGTGTTCGAGATTTACACACTCCAACTTGAGGGGGAGTATTGGAGTATATCACTACAAGAAAATATTGAATTGCCTACGAAATTTCTCTACGGAAATGATTTAGTAGTTAAATAGTGAGGATTACCTACGATTTGCCGACGGATTTTGATGAATTAATTTACAAATTTTCACCTACAGAATTACCAAGGAAAAAAGAGAAGGTAATTTACCTACAAAATAATTCGTAGGCAAAATCGCATTTCCCTACCAAAACGATTGTAGGTGATTTTTTTTATTATTTGCCTACGAAAATTTTCCTAGCTATTTATATATATAAATTAAGGTGATTTACCTACAAAATAATCTGTGGGCAAAATCACATTTCCCTACCGAAACGATGGTAGGTGATTTTTTTTTATTTGCCCACAAAAACTTTCCTAGCTATTTATATAAGGTGATTTACCTACAAAATAATGTGTGGGCAAAATCACATTTCCCTACCAAAACGATGGTAGGTGATTTTTTTTATTTGCCTACGAAAATTTTCCTAGTTATTTATATATATAAATTAAGGTGATTTACCTACAAAATAATCCGTAGGCAAAGTAACATTTAATTTTTTTTTTATTTACCTAGAAATTTTTTTGTAGCTATATATATATATATATATATAAATTATTTAATTATATTATCCACCAAATTAACTAGGAACTTAAAAACTACTATTTATTTATTTATTTTTAATTGTATTATCTACCTAGGAATTAAAAATCCCCAAACTAAAAATCAGAAAATAAAAATGATTTCCCTGAAATTAAAACAAAATAAAAATTGTTTCCATGAAATTAAAATCAGAAAACAAAAATGGTTTCCCTCCCCCAATTTTCATTCGCGCAAGTTTTGTTCATCTCCACCATCTCCATTCATCCATCTCCATTCATCCATCTCTTCTGAATTCCACAATGAAAGCTTCGCCGTCGCTGCCGTCGTGATAATCGAATCGACTATATTTTCATCTCCATTCCAGTTTCATCAGGTTTTTTTTTCTATTATATGAGTACATATGTTCATCAAATCTCACTAATTAATTGAAACCCTAATTCCTGAGACAATTGATGCAGAATTTTAGTTATCGGCGTGATTGTGGTGAGGAAAACATTTTTCAATCACTCCATTAAGGTATTACTCTTTGATTCGGTATTTTGTTCTACCTGTTGTTTCTATATTTTCCGCCTCCTCCACCGTAGTACAACACTGATGTCTCTCTTCAGTCTCTCACGGTGGACTTAAAAAGCCCCAATGTAAAAAGAATGTACATAAATTACTGAATATGGATAACTATGGATATCGACTATTGCATATCTTGAATATTTTTTTTTTTGGTTACTCTATTAGAACATAATTGTTTTCTGAGGAAATTTCATCTGAAATAAGTAAAATGTTGGAAGCTGTTGATAGTTTATCTCTGATTTCTCTTCAATCTTCTATTTTATAAAGATGAAACACAATTTGCCATGAATTTGTGAGTTGGTAGTTAGAGTGTAAAATATCAACATTTTCCATTAGATATTGGAACAAATTTAAATTTGGCTCTAGTTTATAGATAGCAGATATCTGAGATATGAATACATACATTTTCGCTACTTTTAATTCTCCTTTAATTTATAGTTTATATGTCTTTTGAAGTAGATGATTTTGTGGTTTGTTTAGACTGAAATAGAGAAAGGAGCAGGGGATATATTATATAGAAGCAATGATTAGTTAAAAGATTACATGTCCTTGTTTGTTTAACTGAAATAGAGAAAGGAGCAGGGGATATATTATATACAGTAGATGATTTGGGAACTGGGATTCATGATGAACAAGCATATTAATTAGTAATAGATTAATGGTGACACATCTGAATTAATTAAGTAGGAATTTGCCTTATTTTTTGTAATTGCAGCAGCAGGAATGGGTTTGCAGTCAATATGTTCTTGCTCTACAGTCTACTAACTCTATTCATAATGTCCTTTGCATATCTTACAGTACATCATATGTATTGTTTTCTCTTTCTTTATTTGAATCTCAGATTTTCTGGTGTATATTTATAATACTATTAGTTTGTTATTGCTTGGTGCATATCTTACATATTCCCCAGTGGACTGAGAGCAGTCCTTCTTAATCTAGTTGTAGAAAATTGATATCATGCATTTAGGTATCAATTTTGCTACACACTATAATCTGTAGATTTGAATTTTAAATCATGTGGAAATGGAGTGCTGCAGATTTACCTATACATATGTATGTATATATGATGAATTGATTCCTAGGTTATTCTGTCCAAGTTAACAGTGAATTCAACATGTGCATTGAGTTATTACTACAATTATGCTATGTTTTACTCAATTTTTTATCAGCTTTGCATTTTGGTTAGTGTACATAAGGAGTAGTTGTTAGTGCTGATGAATTGTCTGCAAATTTTCCACAAGCACATCAACTCAGTATTTCCCTGTTTCTTATTGTCATGGGATCCAGTCGAAATTTGTACATGTGATACCTACAACTAAACAAACAAGGACATGTAATCTAAATAAGTTTCTCTATCCAGCTTTAATCAAAGCAATGCAGAATCTGGTTTAAGGTGCTCAAAGAGAGTTTTAAAATATCATGCGTTGTTCAGAAATTATGTACATATATATATTCATTATTTTTAATATAATTGGTTTCTTTATATTTAAACTCACCAATTTTTTTATTTATATAGGAACATAAAAAGGTCAGTTGCAAGATCACATGCTTGCAAGCAGGTAAACGATAAATTGAGTATATTCTAAATTTTATAGTTTCATTCTTTATATTATGAAAATATTTGTTGTTACTATTTATAAGCTTGGTTGTGAATAGAGACTCAGAGCAATTATTGATCAACATTTTCGATGTATTTTTCATTATGGTATACATTTAGTTGTTTGTTTATTTGACATTTTTACTTATATATTGCGTTTACAACTATTGATCAACATTGTGGATGCATATTTGTTTGTAACTTTTATTATAGGAATGGCTAGCAGATTCTGCAGGGTCATCACAAATCCATGCATCTTCGACAAGCTCTAGGACATCCACTGGACTTATTCATGTGTATTTACGTGGAAACATGTAAGTACACTTAACTTAGTTGAAATTACATTCTATTTAATGTAATCTCTCTCTGTATACTCGACTCTGTGTTTTATCTGTTGGGGGAGGAACAAATAATTAAGAGTCAGACCTGCAGAATTTGGTAGAGAGACAAAATCAGAATTTTAGGAAAAATTATCATTTAGAAAAGAAATTTATATAAATGCATGCACATCATCATCATATTGGACTAATATAGGCACATCATTCATGTTCTTGTATTGTTTCATGGAAGAAAACCATTGTTCAAAGAATATTTATCCAGAACACATGAAAAGAAATTATGAAAATATGGAAGGGTGGTTAGTAATTAATACTCCACTACTAATAATGAAAGTTGGATTATATATGGGCTGGTTATATAATGTTATATTGAAATGGCTTTCATTATTACTGGTGGAGTATTAATTACTAACCACCCTTCCATATTTTCATTATTATTGTAAAATCAGGCTATTCTCCACTACTGATATTCAGTCCATATTTTCATACTGAAATTTATTGTTGGGGAACAAAGTAGAAAAAGCCAAGGAAAGCACAATAACAGAGAGGAGGAACAATCTACTTTCTTATCTGGAAAGCAGCTGAAATTGGAATGGGAGCCTTCAAAATGAGCTGTAGTTTTAATTCACATTTTGCATTTACACTTTCTTAGCCTTATTCATTACTTGACTTTTAATTTATTAATTAATTGAAATATTCATTGCATTAGTCCCCTATCACGAAGCTGTCATCAATATACATGCGTAATTGGCTTTTCTACGGGTTCGATCTAATATAACTAACAATTTATGCATTGATATGGAGGTCATATAAATGATTTTTTTTGTGTTATTCTGTAGGTTGTAGTATTGGAACGAGAAAGCCTTTTCCTCGTGAGGTGTATGTTAAAACGCGTACGAAGAAAGGTGATGGAATGACTTTTATCAATGAGAAGTCCAAGAATATAAATGTAAGTTATTCATTTGATTTATGTTTTTAAAATTGTTAATAAAAAAACCAAACTATATTTTCTTGCTGATGAAGGAATGGAAGCATTGGAAAAGTTGCGGTGTGGGGTTGATCGACTAATGGAGAAGTATGCAGTTAAAATGTGTGTGTATTGTAGTGAGGTGCAAGTAAGGCCTAAAGGGCATAGGGCAAAGGATTGCCAGGCGTTCAAGCACCAGATGAGAGACGGGCAACACGCTTGGCAAGAGGCAACCTTTGATGATCTTGTTCCTCCAGTGTGTGTCTGGCACGTCCACAAATCACACAATACACTTCTCGTGGATGGTCTGAAGAGATACTACGTAAAGCTGCCTGCGTTGGTTGAACTGTTCGAACAAGCTGGAGCTGAGGTTGCAGAGAATTACCGAGGTATGATGAGAGAAGATGTTGTAGTACCCAATTTAGAGGAAGATACTTTATATTTTGCCTTTGACTCTGAAAAATAAATATGTTGTAGAATAGCTAGTTTTGAAATTGTTGTTTAATATGAATGGTTGGCATTTTTTTGGCTAGTATATTCACTTTTATGTTATTTTGGGATTTATGGAACTATGCATAAATCTATTTTATGCATATAGAGAATTATTTGGTTATTTTGAATGAATTACAGGTATATATTCTGAAAAATTGAGGGCTAATAAATATAATGCTATTAAAAAAAATTACCCTACATAATTCCATTCATTGATCTGATAAGTTCACCCCCTCCCTAAATCCACCGTGTAAAATTTGCTACGGATTTTATTTGGTAGGCAAATGCCAAAAAATGAATTTATTAATAAAAAAATTGAAAAATATATATATTAAAATTTGCCCACCGAATTGTTTGTGGTCAAATTTGCCTACGGAATTACCAACTAAATATTTCGAAGTTGATATTTTACCTACAGAATTTCATTTATTATAGTAATCATATCACCTACCGAAAATGTATGGATCAGCTACGAAATTTTGGTAGACAATTACCTATGGATCACATTACCGTGGGTAAATAAATTACCTACGAGCGAATTGCCTACTTTTTTTTTCCGTTGGTGTTCCGTAGGCAAAAGTTAATACCTACAGAATTGTGATTATTGCCTACAAAATATTTCGTAGCCAATTAGATATTTTCTTGTAGTGTATCTTCTATCATCAAATATTCGGCAGTATATTTTATGATAATTAATAGCGTATCTAATATTTGGTTATTCAAATATTTGGTTTTCTAATTTAATTATTTTGTTTCTTTATTTCAGCATTGGGCCATAGTTGAAAAGGCCCATTCTTATGTATATATACTCTGCTCCACACGGCAGTTTTCAATTAATGAGAAATACTTTTTCTTTATGCACTTGCAAATCTTATCAGTATGCAATGGAGTGAATCCTTTTTTATCAGGCTTCGTAATATCAGCACCACGTTGGATGAGATACTGATCTGCAGTAACAACATGCCCCTCTCTTACAGCAATTATAAGAGGAGTAGCCCCTGAAGCAGTCAAGTATACATATAAATAAAGTGATAATAATTAATAAATCTGTGAGAGAGAGAGAGACCCTTGTGAGTTTTGACATGAATGTCGACTCCCACTTCGTCGACCAAGAACTTCCGGAACTTTCCTTCGTCTCCGATTTCGTCCATTTTCTCTGTCGAAATGAAATTCAACAAAATTAACGGCTTACCTTTCAGCGGCAGCCTTAATAATCCCACAATCTACCATTACATAAATGAGCTGTCATAAATAAAGAAATTTATTAACAGAATGCAAATTCAAATTAAATACCGTTTTCAATTTTAAATGAAGAAGAAGAAGAAGATGATGAAGCCATAAGTTTGAGTTCTTGGAACCACAATCTTTATATGCAAAACCCTCTGTAGCGGTTAGTAAAATTCTGGCTGGAAAAAACTAAAAATTATGGGAGTTTTTTTTAAAAAAATTATTATTCCATTAACCTGTATAAATTGAAGAAAACATCAAAATAGAATATACTGTATTTGGTGAATGAGTACTGGAGTACCCTTAGGTATATATATGGAAATAACCTAATGGGCCAACTAATGCATTAAGTAAATACTGAGTACGTGAGCCCATGGGCTGAGCCAATAACAAAAATATGCATCCCAACAAACACACATACACTCCCTCTTTCATTAAACTTGCACTTGCAACGATTTTTATGTGCGTAAACCAAGCACCCAAATACCCTAAAATGATCATACGTTGGCCTTTTCTTCAACAAGACCTCATGTGGTGTTTTATTATGTGGTGTAAATTTCCGTGAGAAAACGGCTTCTAATAGTCAAATTTTCTGTGTTGAATGTTTGATTTTAAACTTTTTAATGTAGACTGGTTACCATTTTTGTTAGATTAAATCAAATTCTCTGAATCAAGTCTTAGTCAATTGTGTCCTTCAATATTCTAGTCAAAGAGTCACCTTGTAGTTTGAGTTGTGAATTTATTTTAATTTGCCTCCTACATCACCAAGTAGTATAAATATGTAATCTTGGTGTGTCATTCAAAAAGGCAGAAACTACAAACTTGAGAAATACAAATTCATCTTCTCAAAGCCTTCAAAATATACTTGTGTTTCTTTCTTACGAACTAGAAGCATAAACAAATTTCTCCAACAAACTGGCATTAGAGCCGGTTCAAAATATGTCGAACCAACTAGTTTCTCTCGTGCCTCGCTTCAATGGAGGAAAGTTTGATTATTGGAGCAATCTCATGAAATTATGCCTTGAATCCCAAGACCTATGGAGTGTTGTTGAAGAAGGTGTTGGTGCGCCGGATGACGAGTCTCAACTCACTGCCGCACAAAAGGATCTTTTCAAGAACATGAAGCAGAGGGATAGGAAGGCTCTTTTCCAAATCTATCAAACACTTGAAATTCCAGTATATGAGAGGATATCGATGGCTGCGAATGCACAAGAGGCATGGAAAATGCTCGAAACAACTTATTCCGGGCAAGACCAAGTGAAGAAAGTTCGTCTTCAATCTCTACGAGCAGAATTTGAGAAGCTAGAGATGCGAGACAACGAAAAAATCTCAGAATATTTTACATGGGTCTCTACCGTTGTAAATCAAATGAGGTCGAATGGAGAAATAATGGATGTTCAGAAGGTTGTCGAAAAAATCTTACGAAGTCTTCCAAGTAAGTTCGATCATATTGTGGTGGCTATTGAAGAATCTCAAGATACTTCTTCAATGAGCATTGAAAGTCTACAAGGAAGATTGGAGGCTCACGAGTTCAGAATGCTTCAACGGAGTACTCAAACGATTTTTTCTCAAAATCAAGCACTGAAGCTAATGCCCGTGAACGTGATGGAAATGAAATGAGAATAATAATGATGAATAATAATTTTTTTTTGAACTAATATATTTTTGGTATTTTTTCTAAATAATTTAGATAATTTATTTTTATATACAAGTGTGTTCGATATACATTTGCATCAATAGTTTTAGGAGCGTAGTTTATGGAAATCCATGTAAATCAATAAAAAAATGTGTATTTCAGAATCCTGTCAAATCTATGAAAATCCATATAAATCAATAAAAAAGTCAGTCAAACTCTGCATAGAGTCTATGAATTTTCTAAATCCACTGACAAAGTCCAAAAAAATCCAACAGAATCTCAATTGAATACACCCCCTAAATATCACAAGAAAAAAAGGTAATCAACTTTTTTTTTAATTTGAATATTTTTTCGTTAACTTGGTTGTTGACAACCTATATCTAAAGATGCAACATTAGCTTTCTTTCTTTTTTGAGCGGAAGTACCAAAGGTACTCAACAAGATCATAACAGAGTTACAATGATAGTGTGAAGAGAAACTAGCCAAGACATATTCAAAGTTGTTACTCAAATTTGCTTACAACATAAACGGGGGAGGGGTTATAACACCAATCCTGAAGCGAATATGAGTTTACACCACAATAAGATAGGGAAAAAGGGCTCCATACATTAGCTTTCTTATCTTATATATTGGTTATAATTACAAAAATCAAGTGAAGGTCCACAAATATTAAGTTTTTACCACAATAAATTTTGTGATTTTCGATAAGAAAAAATAAGGAGTTGTCACTACAAGAAAATTGAGTTTTAGTGACAGAAATTTTGTCATTATAACTTCTCTAACTAAAAGTTTTTAATGACAGGAATTGACTTTTAGTGATAGGTCCTGTCACTAATTCTCAAATTCCTGTCACTAAAACGTTTAGCTAGAGAAGCAATAATTAGAGTATTTTGTCACAAAAAATCTTTTTTTTTTTTTTTTTTGTAGTGTGTTAAAGGGTAAAACGCAACAAAATGAGGGACAATTGTGTAGAAAGAGTTGAGACTGAGTTTGATTGGGAAATATTATCTAATTGCATTACTTGTACAATAAAGTTACTATGAGAAAGAGTTTGTGATTATTCAATTGTGTATTGTGATGAACATGACATTTAAAATGCACTCAAATCATTTAAACATGTCCAAAGTACGGTGATGAAAGTTATACGATGGTCGTATATTAGATACAAGTTTGATAGATACAAGTTATTTGTCATTTCCTATCCCCACACAGAGGGGTAACGGCTCCATCTTTGTTGTCGTGGATCGGTTCTCCAAAATGGCTCACGTTCTTGCTTGTAAGAACACTACAGATGCAGTTGCAGTCGCTCAGTTGTATTTTCAGTATATTTATTGCTTGCATGGTCTCCATTCCGCTATTGTTTCCGTGATACATGATTTTTAAGCCATTTTTGGCGAAGTTTATGGCGCATGGTGAACACGTCCCTTAACTTCAGTTCTGTATACCATCCCCAAACTGACGGGCAAACAGAAGTTGTTAATCGATCATTGGGTAGCATGTCAAGTCATGGGATTCAAATAAAATGGCTCCATCATAAATACACAAAATTTGTCAATTTATTTTTGTTTCAAATCCTATAAGTTTTGCTGAGCCTGAAACGTAACCGCTACAGGGTTATGCACTATATATATATATGTATTATAAACAGTTAGCTGTACGCATACAGAGATTGTTTTCAGTTTTCTGGTTTCAACAACTCAAACATATGGCTCCATCATCTTCTTCTTTTTCTTATTCTTCTTTCCTTGAAATTGAAAATGGTATTTATTTTGAATTTACATTCTGTTTCCATTTTCACTTTAATTTGCATTCTGTTTTGAGTGTTCAATTTATGTAATGTAATGACTGATTGTGGAATTTTGGTGGCTGCCGCTAATGGAGACCCTAAAAGGCTGAAAAGTAAGTCGTTAATTTTGTAGAGAGGTGGGAAATTAATTTTTGTATTTTAATTCCTATTAGACATTTCATTTTGATAGAGAAAATGGAGGAAATCGGAGACGAAGGAAAGTTCCTCATTTTGTTGCGTTTTACCTTTTAACTAGAAAAATATTATTTACATCCCATAACTTTCACCTTTTTTGAAAAATGTCCCAAAAAAGATAAAAAAAATTAATTTACGTCCCATTATTTCATAAATTGCTTAATATATACGTACTATAATTTTGTAAATTGGTTAATTTTCGTCCCAAAAAAGATAAAAATTTATTTTACGTCCCATAATTTCGTAAATTGGTTAATATACATCATTTTCTTCATTATGCAAATTCTAAATAGTGACTTGTAATATTTTTTTTAATCCACATTGTCATTGTTTTTCGACGCTATACAAGTCCAGTTTAACCACGTTACAACTTCTGTCAGTTTTCCATAATTTTTATGCGCACTTGAAAAAAACATGAGTAAAACGATGCCGTTTTGGTGTATCCGCAAAAAAATTGGACGTAAATTAAAATTTTACGGAGTATCGTTTTTGGGATGTTCTTCAAAAATGTGATAGTTACGGGACGTAAATAATTTTTTTCTCCCTTTTAACAACTCCTTATTTTTTCTAATCGAAAAACACAAAATTTATTGTGCTATAAACTTAATATTTGGTGGACTTTCACTTGATTTTGGTAATTAAAAACCAAAATATGTTGAAAAATAAAGCTGAATTCATTTAAGTCTCTTAGTCATTCTCAAAATACTCTGTTAGTCCCTATGTATTCTGCTACTGTGATTAATAATGTTTGGAAATTGAGAAACAGCCTAATTTTCAAACAATCCTTCTTTTAATTTGCATCCGAAAGTTAGCAACACTTTTTCCTTGAACCCGATTGAGTTTGTAAGACGCGCGTATTCTTGTGATATTGTGTCCGAACATCTCATCTCTCTGCACCACACACATGATAAATTAGCCTAAATTAGCAAACTTAAAGATATGTAATAAATAGTTTGAAGCTCACCAATTTCGTCGTTTTTAGGATCCAATTCGAAAGCCCTTTTAAATGTGTCTGACGACATGCGATACCTCTTGAGTAGGTGCAATGCAGTGGCTTCTCTGAGGTGAGCCTTGGCCCAGTCTGGTTTCAATTCAACACACGCCTCAGCATCACTTAAAGCAAGCACACCTTCCCCCACAAGCGCCCAGCATAAGCTTCGATTTGCCACGACTTTTTCATCCCTTAAATTGTAATGCATAGCCTACAATCAAGGTCATATATATGTCGAGAATTAGCTAAAATTATGTACCTCAGTGTACGATGCGATTGCAGAAGAGTAATCTTTTTCGTGCCATGCATCATCGCCATTCTGCTTAGTATTTCTGATGTACAGATCTCTCTGCAGGCAACAAACTCGATTTTATTACAGCGTAGAACTGAAATAGATGATGGAAAAAATGATTATTCAAACCTTTTGATTTTGTTTCACAATGGTATTCAGCAAGTTTAAAAGGCTCCAGTTAGGAGTAGCCATAAGCCTAGGCCTCGCCAGAATCAACATCCAAATAGCTTCAAGATTACCCGAGAGAGCCGCATGCTCAATAGGTCTCAAATTGCACTGCAAATTAAGTTTCATATCCAAACATCATAAAATTAAACAACAAAGAGTAATCAAGATTAAAGAAACTAACCGAGCTAACTGAATCCACATCTGCTCCGGCTGCAAGCAAAGCGTCGATACAGTTGTTTGATTGTACTTCTATCGCATGTACCAAAGGACTTAATCCATTTGCCGATTTGTTTGCATCAGCTCTAGCCTACATGAAAAAAGAAGTGTATTCAAAAGACGAGAAACAAGATTACTTATTTCAAATTAAAGGTGCATAAACATACTTCCAGCAGAAGCTCCACACATTCAACTTTGCCCAAGTGGATTGCGGATATTAGAGGGGAGGTGCCAATATATTTAGAAATCGAGTTTAGCTGCAAAGAAAAGACAGAAAAACCTTATATTTAATATCAAGGACCGTCTTATAATTTAGGCCGTTTTATTTTTCAATTTTGGTCCTTGTGAAAGAGTAAAAGCTTACAACATCAATATTATACTAAAACGACCAAAATATGAAACAGTTTAAGTTGCACGACGATTCTTGATATTAAACAGTAGATTACTAATCATATTTAGCAAAGTTGGTTTGAACCTCAGCGTTATTTTCAATCAGAATCTTCACAGTGTCAACATGCCCAAGTGTTACAGCACAGTTCAGGGGTGTTCCACACGTAGAATCAACCGTTAAATCCGCGCCATTTTTCAGCAACATTACCACAAGTTCCTTGTTTCCTGAAAAATATATGTATCATCAAAATAAAGTCATCTGCATAAGTAGAGATTGCCAACCTTTTACAATAGCGGTATGCAGTGCAGTGAGTCCCTTATCATCAGGCGTCGTAAGTTCAGCACCATGTTCGATGAGATACCTTGCAGTAACAACATGCTCCCTTCTTACAGCAAGCAAAAGAGGAGTATCCCCTGAAGAAGTCAAGTATATATATAAATAAATTAACCATTCAATTATCATAAATAGAGAAACAGAGATCGACCTCTGTGAGTTTTGACATGAACGTCGACTCCCACTTCGTCGACCAAGAACTTGCACATGTCTATTGCATCCATTGAAGCTGCTAAGTGCAAAACATTATACCCATGGCAGTCAATTTCTGAATCACACATTCTCTGGAACTTTCCTTCGTCTCCGATTTCGTCCATTTTCTCTGTCGAAATGAAACGTCAACCCATAACACAGCTGATAAATTCAACAAAATTAACGGCTTACCTTTCAGCTTTTTAGGGTCTCCATCAGCTGCAGCCTTGATAATCCCACAATCTGTCATTACATTACATAAATTGAACACTCAAAACAGAATGCAAATTAAAGTGAAAATGGAAACAGAATGTAAATTCAAATTAAATACCGTTTTCAATTTCAAGGGAAGAAGAAGATGATGAAGCCATAAGTCTGAGTTGTTGAAACCAGAAAACTGAAAACAATCTTTATAAGCATATATATAGTGCATAACCCTCTGTTAGCGGTTAGTAAAATTATGGCTGGAAAAAACTAAACGGAATTTTTTATTCTAAAAATAATGGGAGTTTTTTTAAAAATAAATTATTATTCCATTAACCTGTTATATAATTTGTAATGACAAAATTATTCCGTGAGAAGCATATATCAGTCATTAAAGAGTGTCGTCATCATCCACGGCGGCCGAAGCCTGGGCAGTTCTTTCCCGAATGTTTGCCTCGTGTCAATCAACTAAAGAGTGAGTTTTACCTTATTACCATTGATGATAGATCTGTGACGGAGTATCTCCACTATGTCAAATCTAAGGCTGGTGAATTAGCCTTGATCGATCAACCTATAAGTATCGATGATCTAACTTTATTTGTTATTAATGGTTTGGGCCCCGAGTATGCTACCATTGTAGGTCCTATTCGTACTTGTGAGACCTCTCTTCATTTCGAGGAGCTTCATGATCTCCTCTATGAGCATGAACTTGCCTTGAAAGCCCACGAAAAAGCTACCCAGACCCTGGTTGCCACTGCCAACACTACGTCTGCTCGCACTGGACATCGCCCCTTTCGTCCAAGAGGTGCTCATTCGCCTAGATCAACTCATGTTCCCCGAAGATCTTCCTCATCGCACTTCGTCTCCTCGTCTCGAGGCCCTCGCCCCCCTTCTCGCTCAGGCCCGTCTGATGCTCCTAAACGCCAGCCTGTCATTCGCCAACTTTGTGGTTTTAAAGGCCACGCTGCTCCGACATGTCGTCGTCCACCGTTGCAACAAGCAAACTTTGTTCACTCTCCATCCAATTCTTCTATGCCATAGATGGTTGACTCGGGTGTTTCCCACAACTTGACTGCTGATCTCAACAATTTGTCTATTCATTCTGAATATGATGGAACTGGCGAGGTTCAACTTGTGGATGGATCTAGCCTTCCCATCTCGCTTACGGGTAACTCCTATTTACACTTTCCGACTGGTGATTTCTTATTATCGGATATTCTATGTGTTCCAAATTCTCGACGGAATTTGTTATCAATCAGCAAATTCACTAAGGATAATAATGCTTCTATGGAATTTTTTCCATCTCATTTTCTTGTTAAGGATCGGAGCACGGGGAAGGTGCTCATTAAAGGTTTCTGTCGGAATGGGGTTTATCACTTGCCATCAAGTCAAATACTCGCATTTGTTTGTGTCAAAACTTCTCCATTACATTGGCATGCTCGACTTGGTCATCCGTTTGTGGATACCAGTCGTTTACTTTTTCATCGCTTTAATTTACCAGTAATGAACAATTCTCGTACTCTTGATAATAATTGTGTCCCTTGCCATTTGAGCAAGGCCACCAAATTACCTTTTAATAATACGTCATTTGTTGCAAATCATCCTCTTCATTACATTTATGCGGACGTTTGGGGTCCAACGTCGGAAAAATCCTTGGATGGCTCTCGTTATTTCCTTTTATTTGTGGATTTATACTCTCATTACTGTTGGATAATTTCCTTGATGGCTAAATCGCAGGTTGCACAAGTATTTATGAATTTTAAACCCCTTGTTGAGAAGCAATTTGATCATTCCATAATGAATTTCTTCACTGGTAATGGTGGAGAATTTCAGGCTCTTCGCCAGTATCTTAATAAATTTGGTATCAATTGGCTCACTACAGCCCCCACATAAGCCACAACAAAACGGGATTGATGAACGACGTAACCGGCATATTTTGGAAATTGGAAGGGCGTTATTGCTTCATGCTCGTTTACCTAATAAATTTTAGTCTTTTGCATTACAAACATTTTTGTATCTAATTAACTGAATGCCAACTCCAGTTCTTGATCATTGTAGCCCATTCTTGGTCTTATTTAAGTCACCACCGAATTATATGAAGCTCGGGTCTTCGGGTGTGTTTGTTTTTCGTGGATCCGTCCTTATACATCTGGGAAGCTTAATCCACCATCATCTCAGTACATATTCATTGGCTATTCGACAACTCAAAGTGCGTACAGATGCTTTGACATTGCATTTGGTCGTATTTTTACATCCCGTCATGTCCGCTTCTTGGAGGATACATTTCCACAACTGTTACAGTCGGTCTCATCAACACCCACTCATTCCTCTACTACAATCTCCTTGCCGATGCTTCTCCCTAAGTCGTCGACCAACGTGCCTCCTACTTCACCTGTTGAGCAAGTTCTATCTCCTCCAATAGCCGAGCAAAATCTGCCTGATCTCCCTCCTCAGTCTACGCCGTCCCCATCGGCTGCATCACCGATCATTCCACCGCGCCCAATTCCTCCACAACGCACTCATACGATGCGTACTCGTGCACTCAATAATATTCACCGGTCAAACCGCTTATTTTTTGCAACAAAGCATCCACTCCCTCTCGATGTCGAGACCTCTACTATTAAACAGTCCCTTTCAATTCCTCATTGGCACCTTGTTATGTCCGATGAATTCACTGTTTTACAGCGCCATGGAACATGGGACTTCTCCTCCTCCCCGTTGTAATATTATTGGCTGCAAATGGGTGTTCCGCACGAAGCGCAAGCCGGATGGCTCAGTTGATAAATTCAAAGCACGATTGGTGGCGAAGGGCTTTCATCAAAGGCCAGGGATAAACTTCAAAGAAACATTCAGTCCCGTGATTAAACCTGCGACTATACGAATAGTGCTCACTCTGGTCGTTTCCTCCAACTGGTCCTTAAAGCAATTGGACGTAAGCAACGCGTTCCTCCATGGAGACCTTGATGTTCCAGTTTATATGCAACAACCTCCGGGGTTTAAAGATCCGCCTCATCCCGATCATGTGTGCTTTCTATGTCGATCTCTATACGGACTTCGTCAAGCGCCTCGGGCTTGGTATGACTCTCTTTGTGCTGCTCTAGAGCGTTTTGGTCTTTAGCGCTCCAAAGCAGACTCATCCCTTTTTTTCTCTCAATATTGCAGTGAAAGGTTTCTTGTTCTCGCATATGTGGATGATTTGGTCCTCACTGGCTCCTCACCTCGCCTAATTTCGGCCCTTACCAAGCACTTGCAGTCTACTTTTGCAATTAAAGACCTCGACACTTTGTCGTACTTTTTGGGAATTGAGGTCGCCTACTTCAAGGAAGGTCTTTTTCTTCACAACACAAGTATTTAATTGACCTTTTTCGACGACATAATTTTGAGGGTGTCAAACCGAGATCCACACCCTCTTCACTCAAGTCTCTTGCTTCCTCTGACTCAATTGATCCGGTTGAATATCGTAGTGCAATTGGGGGACTTCAGTATTTGACGATGACCCGTCCCGATATTTCTTTTTTCGTAAATCGCCTCGCACAACACATATCTGCTCCCACTCCTTGCTTGGGCTGCGGTAAAGAGGTTATTTCGCTACCTCAAGCATACATTACATCATGTCTTTCTTATCTGTTGCACTTCGAATCTTACTCTAACCGCCTATTTTGATTCTGACTTCGGCGGGGATCTAATTGATTGTAAGTCCACCTCAGCGTATGTGGTTTTCTTTGGCTCTACTCCTGTATCTTGGAGGTCTCGCAAGCAACATGGCGTGGCTCGCTCGTCAACAGAAGCGGAATACCGTGCTCTAGCAACTACAGCATCTAAAGTCTGCTGGCTGCGCCATCTATTAATCAACGACCTGCATATCAACTTAGCATCATCTCCTCGCATCCTTTGTGATAATATGGGCGCCACTCGTTTGGCTCTCAATCCTGTCCAGCACTCGAGGATGAAGCATATTGCAATAGACATGCATTTTGTTTGTGATCTTATAACGAAGGGTGTCCTCACGGTGGCATATGTTAACACTTTCCATCAAATTGCAGACTTACTCACCAAGCCGCTACCTAGAGCTCGCTTTCAAGATCTACGTTCCCGCCTTGCTGTTGCCGACGGGACGTCAATCTTGCGGGGGCATATTAGTCATTAAAGAGAATCACTATGATTAATTAGGCAATCTTCATCCTTAACTCATGTAATTAGTCATACTTTCCTAAATTGTATATATTCCTGATCTGGTTAAATCAATAAAACACACTTTCATCACTTCTATAGCATATATATTTTTAGGCGATTGGGCTTAATGTTTGGAATTAAGCTTGGGTGAAATTGATCCAAAATGGTGATTCGGGTGGAATTTACACGTTTTAGAGGCACATGTTAAGCGTGTTTTGATGTGGATTTCATTGATTTATGCATTGAATATGATTGTTTAAGCCGAAATGAGAGAAAGGTTGTGTTTTGTCGATTTTGTAGGAAATACGATGGAATTTGGAGCAAAACACCAACCATACTTTACTGGATCAGGAAGAGGAGAGCACGGTTGGATTCGTCTCGAAAAACGGAGTGGAATAGCCAAAAGAATCGAGTCAATCGGATACCCGAGGCGAAAGTTATGCACGAAACGAGAAAGGGCCGAAGTCGACCGAGCGAGCACGGCCGAGCACCATGCTCGAGCTGGCCGTGCTCGAAACAGGGATTTTTGGGCCACGATGGAGAACGGCCGTGCACCGTGCACGGCCGTGCTACCCCATTTTTTGTGCCTTTTGTCCATTTTCGGTGCCTTTTGTCCATTTTGGCCATTTTTTAGGGACTAACTTGCAATTCTTGCATCCAAACCCTACCCCAACACTATATAAGCCCCATTTCTTGAAATCCAAGACATTCTCCCCCAATTCTTCAATTTCCACACATAGTTACACATACTTGGAGGTGTTTTGGCCATATCTTCATCAATTCTTCATCAAATCAAGCAAGGAAGGATGCAATAGCTTGGAAATTCCATTCCCTACCACATTCTAGACTAAGCTTTCTCTTTCTTTTCCTTTTTATTTAGTTATTTCACTTGGATTTTGTAATTTCATTATGTTAGTAGTTAGCTAAACAAATTTGTGGTTCTAAGGCATTGTAGAGATTTGGATTGATGTTTATGAGTAATTTCTTGCTTTGATTGGTGTTTATCTCTTATTTGCATGTTTAATTATCCATTGTAAAGCATGTTGTTAATGGCCATGATGATTTGCTTAATTCATTGTTAATTGGGGTAAGATCGAGAGATTTATTCCGTTTAATCGTATGCAAGCATGTAACCCGGTATTATTATGATCTTGAAAGAGGATTAATTATCGGAGAGGGACTTGAATGATCCTAGGAGCTATTTTAGGCGGTATAACATTTGTGAGGTAGAAATACGAGCCTATGTTACATTGCGTCTTTGGTTAATTAGATCGAGAGATTAATTAATTCTTCTTGTGTGATCACCCTATATGAGATAACCTTAATGGCCATTTAAACGAGATAACTCTTATAAACGGACGTCTAAATACTACAATTGCCTTGGAACCCACCTTTCCTTCTTTGCGTTTTTATCCATTTTACCTTCGTTTTCTTGATTTGCATGTTATTTGATCGATTTCGTATTTACTCTTCATTACTTATTTGTGACACTTTGGTAGGTAATCTTAGAGTAATTCACACCACTCAATTTATCGATCACGTCTATTTAGAACTCGACTAGCAAACTACCACTTTTACGCTTAGCCTTCTCGTGGGATCGACCTCGTGCTTATCACACTACAATAGACGTCGTATACTTGCGGTTGTTTATTTAGTGTTGCATAACACGTGTATCAAGTTTATGGCGCCGCTGCCGGGGAGGTTTTTATAAGCTCTAGAGTGTAGGCTAAGAGAGTTTTAGTTTAGACATTTACTTGCTTTCTTTATTTGCAAAATTCCAAAAATATTTGTGTTTGTTATCTTGATCTTATTTGCAATTCTCACTCTCGTTTGCTCTTTTGATAGACATGGTTTATGATCACACGATCTAGGAGGAACCACCAAGAAGTGTTACCCTTAGATCCGGAGATTGAAGCCAATTGTCGAAGAAGGAACGCCGAAAGGAGAAGACTAGAGTTGGAAAGAATGAATCGACGGGAAAATCCGATTGAAGAAGAGGAGGAATTTGAGAATCACGGGGTAGAAGGAGTTGAGGAACCAAACGGGAATGGAGGTAACCGACCTCAAGGAGTACTAAGGGACAATTTTCGTCGGAGATGTGAAGAGAATATTGGTATGGAGAGAAATGGAGAGCAAAGGGAGGAAAACGGGAATCAACGAGCTGAGTCTTGAGAGACCACTTCCGCCCTATCCCTAGACCATATGGAGGAGCGGGTAGGGAACCCATTGATGCTCATAACTTTGAGCTCAAACCGGCGCTAATCATGATGGTCCAAAACAACCAATTTGGAGGGTTGTCGAAGGAGGATCCTAACCTCCATTTATCTCAATTCTTAGAGATAAGTGGAACGGTTAAGATCAACCGTGTCCCTCAAGATTACATCCGTCTCCAATTGTTCCCATTTTCCCTCCGTGATCGTGCAAAACAATGGTACATGTCTCTTGATCTAAGGACGATCGAAAATTGGGCCGACCTTGTAGATGCCTTTCTTATGAAATACTTTCCTCCAAGCAAGACCATCAAGATACGAGGAGAGATTTCATCATTTATGCAAGATGAGGATGAGTCCCTAGACGAAGCATGGGAGCGCTTCAAAGATTTGATTAGAAGTTGCCCACAACATGGTTTCTCACGAGACCAACTCATTTGTTACTTCTACAATGGAATGGACCACCGAACAAGAGGAATGGTGGATGCTTCGGCGGGTGGAGGTTATTTTCTAGGAAAGACAACGGAAGAGGGCTATGTGCTATTAGAGGAGATGGCTAAGAATGGCAATCAATGGCCATCCGAAAGAAGGCAAACCCGAAAAGTTGCTTCTACTAGAGAGTCGGATGATTTTGCCACCCTATCCAACAAGGTGGACAAATTGACTTCGATGATGGCGGCCAAGTCATTAATGGGACCTAGTGACGATCAATATGAAGAGGCCCATTACATGAACAATCAAAGGGATCGTCATTTTCGAGAGAGAGGTTGGGGAGAAAGACAAACCCATGGGAACTATCACCCCTCTAATCCGAACCAATACCATCCCGGCTTGAGAAACCATGAAAATTTCTCATATGCTAACCCACACAATGCCATTCAACCACCGTCGAACTTCAATGTACGAGATGGTGTGAGGGAAGAGTCTTCGTCAAAGCTCACTATGGAAGAAATGTTTATAACATTCATGGGAGAAACTAAGAAGTTCATGGGAGAGACGAAGAGTTTTATGACAAAGACTTGGCAAAAGTTTGAGAGTCAAGATGAGAAAATTGGTCAATTAGCAAATGAAGTGATGGGAATAAAAAATGATGTGAAAGCCATTGAGGTTCAAGTGGGCCAAATTGCTAATATGGTTGGAAATCAACACAAGCCGGGTCGATTCCCTTCAACCACGGAATTGAACCCCAAGGAGCAATGCAACTCAATTAAGTTGAGGAGTGGCACAAGCTATGAAGGCCCTATGATGCCAAAGGAAGATGGTGAAGAGGAACAACAAGGAAGAAAAGTTGAAGAGAAAGATGTTGAGAAGGAGAAAACAAGTGAGAAAGAGAATGATGCACATAAGCCTCCATCTCCACACAAGCCTCCACTCCCATACCCTCAACGACTCAAGAAGACGAGTTTGGATGCAAAGTTCATCAAATTCTTGGAGATGTTCAAAAAGATACACATCAACATCCCATTTGCGGAGGCCCTTGAGCAAATGCCTCATTATGCCAAGTTTTTGAAGGAGATTATGTCCAACAAGAGAAGGATGGTAGAATTTGAAACTGTGAACCTCACCGAAGAGTGTAGTGCCATCATCCAAGCTAAGCTACCTCCAAAGCTTAGGGATCCCGGTTCATTTACATTGCCTTGTGTGATTGGCAAAGAGGGAACTTATCGTGCTTTGTGTGATCTTGGAGCAAGCATAAACCTCATGCCATTATCACTTTTCAAATCACTTGGCTTGGGAAAATTGACACCTACTACCATGAATCTTCAATTGGCGGATCGCTCCATAGTTTATCCTTTGGGAACGGTTGATGATGTGCTTGTCAAAGTTGGGAAATTCATATTCCCGGTTGATTTTGTGGTACTTGATATGGAGGAAGATAGGGCAATCCCCTTAATCTTGGGAAGACCGTTTCTAGCAACGGGTGGAGCCATCATCAATGTACGAAACGGAGAGCTTGAACTACATGTTGGTGAGGAGAAAGTCTCATTCAACATTTACAAGGCCGTTAGATTTCGTGATGATGAGGATGAGGAGGAAGAGTATGTGTATTCCAAGAGAGATCCTTATTCGAAGCTCATGGAAGATAAGGTGGAAGAAGAGCCCAAGATCAATGTTGTGAAAGAGGACCCCCAAATGGAAGACAATGAGTTGAAGATGGGCAAGAAGGCCAAGTTTGGGGGAGTTTTCTTCAAAAACTCCCCAAAATCAAGAAAAACTACTTGTGCAAGCTTGGGGATGGATGAGGCATCAACCTCCTATGACATAATTGAAGAGCCGGATGGAGTGGCTTTTGGATGCTTTAATGGTTTCAAGAAGGTAGCATGGGCCAAGAAGGTTAAGAACAAGGAGGATGATGGGGTGACTTGATATTCCCCTCAAGGAGAACCGTCCGGCATAGGACGTTAAAAATAGCGCTTCTTGGGAGGCAACCCAAGGTTTTAATTGATTTGTGTTTTTATTGCTTTAGTAGTGTTGATAGCTTGGTTTATTTTGTAGGTATGGATGAAGAATACTATGGACATCATATCTTGAAGAATGGAGAAGGAAGCAAAACCAACTTTGGAGAGAGGAAGCAAGTGTTGCAATAGTGATCTTTGAAGAAGCATTGGATGTGCAAGGAGGGAGGTAACAACTTGTAGCCCCAAACTTAGAATTTATACATAGTAAAATTCTAAGTTTGGGGGAGTTGTTTTTTTTATTTTTCTACTAGTTTTTACCCTTGCACCGGTTCGTCATTCTACTTGTGTTACATTTTGCACCGGCGCACACTTTGCTTTCATATGCTTATTGTTGTTTAAGTTGGTTTTGATCATATGTTGGCTAGTGGATCTTTGGTGAAATGTGAGCATGAATAATCATTGGAATCCATGGTTGAGTAGTTGTGGTGATGTCTATTTGCTTTGAATGTATGCATGATTGGTGTTGGAGAATAGTATCATGTTGTGCTCATATTTATTGATCTTTAATAGCATAGATGCATGATGTGTTGTTGTTTGGGAACATTTGATGAATGTGAGAGTCCTATTGAATAAACCGGTGAGAATTGAGCCATAAATCGAGCATGTAATCCGGTTTAGTTCATTTGAGAGTGGACTAAGTTATTGCTAGTGATCTTAGAACTTGCCTAAGTTCTTGTTTGAAAGCATGATTGTGTGAAACTTTGTGATGTGATATAGGCCATCTTGTTCTAAAAGAGTCACTTAGCCAAAATTTCCCAAAACCGAAGTAATTTTCTGCAATTAGCCCCTTGAGCTTAATTCCTCATTTTTCTTGGCAAACTACAATGTTAACCACTTAGCCTTTTTGAGCTTTTGATACCTACATCTAGTGGGGGATAAAAGACAAAGTGGAAAACATGTGCTTAAATGAATATCTTTGGTGGAAGGAGAAATTGGAAAAGTTGAAAGAAAAAGAGAAAGATGAAAAGAAAATCAAGGAAAAGAAAAGAGGGACAAAGGGCCCCAAAAGCTTGAAAAGAAAAATGGTTCAAAAGATAAGGTGATGAATGCTTGAAAAAGAATGAAAAAAGAAAAGTGAGGATGAAGTTGTAAGCTTTGAAAGTGAAAGCACACATTGTAAAACAACAAGCTTTGTCCTCCACTAGAAGAGTCACAATTCTCAAATTCATCCTACCTTGTCCAAAGAGCCAATGTTGCATCCTTGATTAAGTCATATTGATCACATTGTTGAGCATTTGAGTATTGTGAAAAGTAGAAGTTGGGCAAGCATATGGTAATTGCATAGCATAACTTGGTTGATGAGTGCATTAATATCCTCAATTTGTTTGTGTGTTTGAGAGAAACACTTCATCATGTTAGTAGAGGACTTGAGCATTTGGATTTTGTTTCCCATTCATAATGTGTTGTGTGTTTATGCATTCTTTGATCCATGAGCGTGAATTGCAATAATGAGCCTATGACCTTCATTGAGAGATGCACTTTGAGAAAGAGATATCATTACATCTTACTTTGCATGTGTGAATTACATTGAATATTCCATTGTGATCATTCCACCCTCGTTGCTTTAAGTGCTTAGTTGTTTGAGGACAAACAACATTTTAAGTTTGGGGGAGTTTGATTCGGGTGGAATTTACACGTTTTAGAGGCACATGTTAAGCGTGTTTTGATGTGGATTTCATTGATTTATGCATTGAATATGATTGTTTAAGCCGAAATGAGAGAAAGGTTGTGTTTTGTCGATTTTGTAGGAAATACGATGGAATTTGGAGCAAAACACCAACTATACTTTACTGGATCAGGAAGAGGAGAGCACGGTTGGATTCGTCTCGAAAAACGGAGTGGAATAGCCAAAAGAATCGAGTCAATCGGATACCCGAGGCGAAAGTTATGCACGAAACGAGAAAGGGCCGAAGTCGACCGAGCGAGCACGGCCGAGCACCATGCTCGAGCTGGCCGTGCTCGAAACAGGGATTTTTGGGCCACGATGGAGCACGGCCGTGCACCGTGCACGGCCGTGCTACCCCATTTTTTGTGCCTTTTGTCCATTTTCGGTGCCTTTTGTCCATTTTGGCCATTTTTTAGGGACTAACTTGCAATTCTTGCATCCAAACCCTACCCCAACACTATATAAGCCCCATTTCTTGAAATCCAAGATATTCTCCCCCAATTCCTCAATTTCCACACATAGTTACACATACTTGGAGGTGTTTTGGCCATATCTTCATCAATTCTTCATCAAATCAAGCAAGGAAGGATGCAATAGCTTGGAAATTCCATTCCCTACCACATTCTAGACTAAGCTTTCTCTTTCTTTTCCTTTTTATTTAGTTATTTCACTTGGATTTTGTAATTTCATTATGTTAGTAGTTAGCTAAACAAATTTGTGGTTCTAAGGCATTGTAGAGATTTGGATTGATGTTTATGAGTAATTTCTTGCTTTGATTGGTGTTTATCTCTTATTTGCATGTTTAATTATCCATTGTAAAGCATGTTGTTAATGGTCATGATGATTTGCTTAATTCATTGTTAATTGGGGTAAGATCGAGAGATTTATTCCGTTTAATCGTATGCAAGCATGTAACCCGGTATTATTATGATCTCGAAAGAGGATTAATTATCGGAGAGGGACTTGAATGATCCTATGAGCTATTTTAGGCGGTATAACATTTGTGAGGTAGAAATACGAGCCTATGTTACATTGCGTCTTTGGTTAATTAGATCGAGAGATTAATTAATTCTTCTTGTGTGATCACCCTATATGAGATAACCTTAATGACCATTTAAACGAGATAACTCTTATAAACGGACGTCTAAATACTACAATTGCCTTGGAACCCACCTTTCCTTCTTTGCGTTTTTATCCATTTTACCTTCGTTTTCTTGATTTGCATGTTATTTGATCGATTTCGTATTTACTCTTCATTACTTATTTGTGACACTTTGGTAGGTAATCTTAGAGTAATTCACACCACTCAATTTATCGATCACGTCTATTTAGAACTCGACTAGCAAACTACCACTTTTACGCTTAGCCTTCTCGTGGGATCGACCTCGTGCTTATCACACTACAATAGACGCCGTATACTTGCGGTTGTTTATTTAGTGTTGCATAACACGTGAATCAAATGGGTACATTAAAAGATTTCTTTTTGGATTGGTGGAGTCTTGGGGAATGAAGCAGAATGAATTTTGGATCAGAAGATTGAGTTGGATATGGTGGATGATGACGAAGATGAAGCACTTTCAAGATCGATTCGCAAAGGCCTTTGACTCGGTGAATTGGTGAATGACATGATGATGGCAATGGGGTTCGACCCTTTATGGTGTAAAATGCGGATGATCACAAGTGCAGCCTCTCTGGTTTAATGTCGGCGGTGATCTGCTCAGCACAAGTTTTGCTAATGTCAAATTTATACCTCTACGTTCCTTTCTGAGTACGTTCAAAAAAATAATTACATTTCAGCATTTGTACTAAAGGTTGTTATGTAGCCCTGCCCCTAAAATCTAAGTCTCTTTAATACTTTGTTAGTCTCTATGTCCCTGTCTCATTTTTAGCCCTCAGCATTATTTTCAATCAGAATCTTCACAATGTTTTGCAGCACAGTGCAGGGGTGTTCCACCCACAGAATCCGTCGTTAAATCCGCACCATATTTCAGCAACATTATCACAAGCTCCTCGTTTCCTGAAAAATCAACAATTATATATATATCATCAAAACAAGTAGAGATTGACAACCTTTTACAATAGCGGTATGCAGTGCAGTGAGTCCCTTATCATCTGTCGTCGTAAGTTCAGCACCACGTTCGATGAGATACCTTGCAGTAACAACCTGCTCCCTTCTTACAGCAAGAATAAGAGGAGTATACCCTGAAGTATATATATATCTTAACTAATCAAAGCAGAGAAACAGAGACCTATGTGAGTTTTGACATCAACGTCGACTCCCACTTCGTCGACCAAGAACTTGCACATGTCTATTGCATCCACTGAAGCTGCTAAGTGCAAAACATTATACCCATGGCAGTCAATTTCTGAATCACACATTCTCCGGAACTTTCCTTTGTCTCTGATTTCCTCCATTTTCTCTATCAGAATGAAACGGAATTAATATATAAGAATTAATTTCCCACCTCTCTACAAGTTTGGACTTTTAGATAAGACGGAATTCTTTCAACGTCAACCCATAACAACTTACTTTTCAGCCTTTTAGGGTCTCCTTTAGCGGCAGCCACCAAAATTCCACAATCTGTCATTACATTACATAAATTGAAGACTCAAAACAGAATGCAAATTAAAGTGAAAATCGAAACAGAATTGAAATTCAAATTAAATACCGTTTTCAATTCCAAGGGAAGAAGAATAAGATGATGAAGCCATAAGTTTGAGTTCTTGAAAAAAATCTATGTATACGTACAGCTAACTGTTTATAAATATAGTGCATGTAGCGGTTATGTTTCAGCAAAAACTGATAGGATTTGAAATAAAAATAAATTGACAAATTTTGTGTGTTTTGTTAATTAATGGACTTATAAATTGAAATAATAAAAAAACTGACAGGAAATCTCCATAACAAGTAGGGGTGGTAATTTCGAATACGAAAACACTGACTCTATCTTTTGGAAGCGCTCGAAGGATGGACGTTTCAAGACAAAACTGATGTATCAATCAATCCATCTCATCCACAGACTCAACAATTGAGACCTCGAGTTTCCTTTGGATGAATATTTGGTGGAAAGTTGGTCCGTCGAAGGTCTCCGCTCATTCTTGAAATTAAACACTCTTATCAAAGGAAGACTAACTACGTGAAGAATTTGTATTCAACAAGACAACCTCCACAACTGAAAAGATTACGGATGGCATCAAGTTTAGTTCTTGGAAATAGTTGAGAGCTCACTTTCCGTTGGTATTTGATTTTTTTTTACATGATTGGGATTGTTCCCTAGCTTATAGATTGTATACCCTCTAGACTGTAATTGTTCGTGAGTCTTCTTTGGCCATCTGTATGGATTTTTTAGTACCCCATAATAGATATATATGTTAATATCTTCAGAGATTTGTTGTATTTATAGATAGTGATTTGATTAGCATGATTAGAACATAGTTAGCTGTGATTTATATGTATATAAGTTAATTCGTATGACCAAGGAAATTACAATCCATTATGGTATCACGAGTCTAGGTGCCCCACCCTCCCTAAACATCCGCTGCAAACTTGATCGGCACCTTCTTCCGATCATCCTCTTCTCTGATGGCGGCTCCCAAGCATTCCTTTCATCCTGCCTTGACTGTCTCCAATATCAAGAATCACATTTTCATTACCCTTGAGATGGACAATGTGCAATACGGTGCATGGGCCGAGCTCTTCAAGACTCATGCTCGTTTGCACCGTGTTCTGCCACATATCATTCTGGCTGACCCTCCGACAAACGGTGATGAAAAAGGACACATGGCTAACCCTAGATGCCACGGCCTTGGGCTGGATCTTTGCAGCAATTTCGTCAGATTTGCTTCAAATGATTATCGAACCGGAGATGAGGGTGATAGCAGCGTGGGACAGGTTGCGGGGTATTTTTGAAGATAATAAGAGCTCCCGTGTTGTTTCTCTGGAACAGGAGTTCTCCCATACGGTTCTGGAATCGTTTCTGAATGCGTCATCGTATTGTCAAAAGCTTATGGTTCTGTCTGATCAGCTTAAGAACGTTGGCGCACGGGTTTCAAATGATTGTCTCGTCCTTCAACTGGTGTCGGGTTGACTGATGCATATGGCAGTGTTGAGACGTTAATCCGTCAACGTAATTCGTTGCCTAAATTCTACCAAGCCCGATCGATGCTTATTCTTGAGGAGGCGACCCTAGCCCGCAAAGTGATTAGTGTGAAAATTGCTTGAAATTCATGTGTATATTTTGCATAATTTTATACTAAATTGACTAATTGCACTTGATTTGAAAAAATGATGTGATTTTCTATTTTTGTATGAAAATGAGCATTTTTAGAGTAAAACACGCCTCGATTATATTGTGGAATTAATCGAAGAAATAAATACGAGAAAGAAGAAATAATATTTAGGCTTGTGAATTAAAAGCAAGAAAGAGAAAAGAAGGGTTTGACTATATGCACCTCCATTTCACATGGATGCACTCCCCCCGATTGATGCACCCCCTAATTGTCATAAATACCATTTCCTCCATAAAATACTTATTACTACACACACCCACACACACATAAAACCCTAATCTCTTCTTCATCCTCATCCCTCTCACCAAACACCTCAACCACCTGCCGCCGCCCTCGCGACCCTCGCCCACTGCGGCCATTTCTGTAAAAAAAAAAATACAACGGCTGCCCCCTCTCCCTTCTCTCCCTCTCTTCACCGATGCGGTCCCTCCCTCAGCCGCCGCCGCCGCGCTCCAATTTCTGTAAATAAAAAAAAGAAAAACTTCTCAATTAGCGGCCGCCCCCTCTCTCTTCTCTCCCTCTCTTAATCGGTGTGGCCCCCCACCCCAACCCAGGTTTGTCCGTCCCAAATTTTAATTTTAGGGTTTTCTGCTTTTGTAGAAACCCAACCTCTTTTTTTATTTTATTTTTGTCGACGAGAGTGTATTTGGTTGAATCGTTTTCGTCCATATACACTCTCGTCGACAACAATTTGTCGACTGGGGTGTCTATGGTCGAAACTGGTTGGTCGAAATTTATTTAAAAAAAATTGTGATTTTTTTAAGTGTATTTTAAAAAATTTGTATTTTTTTGGTTAGATGGTCGCCAGAAATGATGTCGATGCGGCCGGTAGTAGTGGTTCAGGTGGAAGTTGAAAGAAATGACAATAGGGAGGGTGCGTTCAGTATGGTAGTGCATTTAGTATGTTGTATTTTAATAAAGGGTATTTTTTATTTTTTGCCCTATTATTTTATTAATATACTGAAAGGGGGAGCGCATCTCTCCGAAATGGAGGTGCACATAGTCAAACCCAGAAAAGAATTGAGCCTAGAAGAAAAGTTGAAGAGAAGGCCCAATGTGATGTGGGCGGCCCATGAATTAAAATAAGGATGGAATTAGCCCAAATTTGCTGCCAACAGCAGCCGCCAAAGGTGAAGCAAGCAAGCCCATTATTTTTAGGCCCTGGCAAAATACCCCTCCAACTTTGTTAAGTATACTCCCCAGATTTATGTACCCTACTAATGTGACGACTGTTAGATGTACTCCCCTTCGAATTACCCAAATTACCCTTTTTTTCTTAAATGACATGTAAAATGCACTCCCCCATTAAAACCCTAATTCCCCTTTCTTCTTCCATATTCTTTCAAAATTCTCAAAAACTAAAACCCTAATTCCTCTCCCCCTCCAAGCCACCGCCGGCCACATCGCCGTCACCGCCAGTTACTGCCCTCTCTCGATCTCTCTTTTTTTTTTCTTCTTCTTTTTTCTATAAATTTCCGCTGCCCTCCTACCATTGCTGCCCCTCCTCCCTCCCACGGCAACCGTCGCCGCTCTTCCCTCTCACGGCCACAGTCACCGCTCCCTCCTTCTTCACTCCCATCTGCAACTTTTTATTTTCTTTTTTTCTCCTTTTCTTTTTTGTCAGCTTCTCCCTCCGTCGCCGCCCCCTCCCTCCCTCCATCGCCGCTTCCTCCCTCTCCAGCGACGCCGACGGCAGTCCCTCCTCTTTTTTTCCTTTTTTTTTGTTTTTTTTAATCTTCGACAACTCTTGGTCGACGATATACATTATCGTCGATAAATAATTGTTGACGATAACGTATATCGTCGATCAAGAGTGGTCGAAAATTTTAATTTAAAAAAAAAACAAAATCTTTCGATGGTAGTGTTTTTTATCGATAAACCAGTGTCGACAAAAGTATTTTTCGTCGGCAAATCAGTGTCGAAAAATGGTTTTTTTTAAAAAAAAAATTAAGTTTTGTTTATTATTTCATGTGAGGCGGCAATGGCGGCCGAAAATGCGGCGACGGCGGCCGGAGGGTGGTGACGGCGGCGGCCGCTCTTAAATTAGGGTTAGGTTTAATCTGAATTTCAATTTAAAATTTAGGGGTGTTGTAAACCAATAAATTTAAAACTGATGTTGCTGAAAGTTCTATTCAGAAGAAAATGAAACTGGTCTTGTCTGATGAAGAAGAACAAGAAGAAGAAACTGGTAGAATTACCAGATCCAGAAGCAAATTGAAGCATGGTGTTTCAAGTGAAGAACAAGAAAAGCTTGAATTATTGAAGGAAAAGAAAGCTGAAGAAGCAGAGCTGAAAAAGAAGAAGGATAAAGATGTTAAGTTTTTAAGAACAAGATTTGATAATAGAGTTGCAGCTTTGAGAAGGAAAATGAAAGCTCAAAGAAAAGCTGAAGGAAAAGAATTTGATAAAAATTTTCAAGATGAAAATTTTGTTGATTTTATAGTCCTACCTGAGAATATGGATTACTGGAAAAATCTGAAGAAGAAGTGGCAGATTGCAAACTTTATTGTGAAGAAGTTTGGTGATCATCTGAACAAGGAAGCTGAATTTGCTGATTTTGAAGAGTTCATGATGAACATAGATAGAAATTTCTGGGAAGATATCTCAAAAGTTGCTGCTCGTGCTGAGATAAAGATATTATGTCCTGAAGAACCAATCTGGGATCCTCCAAGACTTGAGAATGGAGAACCTGATTACAAAGAGATTAGTAACATAATTGCTGAGATCATCAGAGATGAAGGTATTACTGATCATCAACATATGATGGATATCAAAGCAAGGCTTTATGTTGCATTCAGAATCTGAATCTGAAGAAAGAAGATGAAGGACAAGCTCACAAGATAACATTTCTAACCTTAATCTTTATTTCTATATTTTCTGTTTATTTCATATTCTGTTAGTATGTGTAATATGTGCATTAACTGATCTGATTATTGACTTGAACGAATTTTTGGTCACTATAGGTTGACTAACTACTTCCCCTCAAGCATAAGGGTTCGTAGTAGTAATGGAAGTATTCGACCAAGTAGTATCGACCTAGGAGGTGGGTTTGTGCAATGGATCCCTAGAGTTTTATGTTGTAATAGCTAATGTAACTACGGTTTCGGGTTTATGGATTTCTAAAATTAAAGCTAAATTACTACAAAGATGCTAGAAATTAAATCAACTACCAACCTAGAAACTAACAAGTGATTTATACTACTAAAAGTGAGAAAAGCTCCAATAAGAGAAATTACCACAACTTAACAAAGAAAATTACTACTAAGCAAGGATTTAACAATTAAAGCAAAGAACAACTACGAATATAATTCGAAGAAGTGCAAGAGTGAGAGAATGCTTCGGGTGTTCTCCACCTAGTGAAATAGAGAGGAATTGCTTTTACTTTGTTAATTGCTTTGATTAATATTTGCTAAGAGCACCTAAATGCTAGGATGACAACCATTTCCCTTCGGGTAATATAGCCTTAATTCTAAGGTGTTCCCAAACCCGGTAATAAGGTTTTCTTCCTAATCCTCACCAACTACTCAAACAACCATTCAAGTAATTAATGTCCTTTAATGGGGTCCTAATACGATTAACTCTCTCTCGACGAATTAAAAGTATAACTAACACATTTGCATACCAACAACTCACACCATAAATATAGACATGTCCATGTAACTCTCGTCTACGCTACACATGCATCTAAATATGGATTAATAGAAGTTAACATACAAAGTACCAATAATACCCATTAAAAGAAGCAAAAAATCTAATCTTAACAATAACAAAGCTCAAACAATTCCAAACTCAATATTCACATGGCTTTATAACACCCAAAGCATAAATAAACTTAGCCCATGGTGTTTTGAGAAACACCCATGGCTAAAACATAAAAAGAACTCAAGATAAACATTAATATGGAATTATATAGAAAATGAGAGAATGGTTTGAAGTCACCTTGTTGTTTCTTCAAAATACCTAGCTATTACAAAAGTGTGGAGCCTTGTTCTTCAAAAACCTATGCTAAGTATCTACTTTGAAGCTAAACTATGAATTAAAGTGCAATAAATGTGGAAGATGGAGTTAAGATGAACTAGGGTTTAAGAGTTGTAATAAATGAGGGACAAAAGTTCTCTACAAACTGAGTTTTGAAGCTATTTAAAGCTTCCAAAAGTGTGTGAGACGAAATTAGCACTTTGGTCCTTGAAGTTCTTCAAAATTCGCGAAAAACCCCGAAACTGTAAGTTCACTCGACCGCCAGTTTGGGCTCACTCGGCCGGTCGAGTGAGATGAGAAACTTTGAAAGTTTCTGTAACTCGACTTCACTCGACCGCCAGTGTGGGCCTACTCGACCGGCCGTTTGGATCCTGCACCCTTGGACGTTTTCTTCGATTTTTCTTGACTTTCCTTGCTCGTCCTTCCACCGAACTTCTCTTCCAATGCGCCAATGCTCGTTTTCCCTTTAAATGGACTATTTCACCTCGTTTCCTACACTTTGAACACATTTCTTGACAACAAGGTTAGTAGCACCATTTCTAACAATTATGACCAAAATCACCTCAAAATGCTACGATAACATAGCAATAGTGAGCACAAAAACGAGCAATCTCACACCCAATCAACCCCCCAAACTTAGAGATTTGCTTGTCCCCAAGCAAAGAAAAAGAAAAACAAAAGGAGGGAGATTGTGAAAGATTTGCAAATGGATACAATGCATAGTAGGCATGATCAAACAATATCTCCAATGAATGGTTCATCAACACATGCAATTTCTCTACCACTTTCAAGACAAAATGTGATCCAAGCTAAGACAAATTCAACACACTTGATTCACCACTCTCTCAAGAAGTGTTTCTCTCAACACACAAGTGTATATTGGGCATGTAAGCTCTCAACTGTCAATCCACGAAAAACTCAAAGACCATAGGCTTGCTTTTCAACTCAATTCTCTACCAAATATTTAGGCATCGATTGTCAATCAAAGAGGTCTTTCAAGGGTTGTAATGTAGGCTTTTTGGAAGGGGTGGGATGAATTTAGAATTAGTGACTCATTCAACTTGTAGAGCAACAAATGTTGTATTTCTCTCATTTTTCATTCAACTCTCACACAACACTTGCTTTCTTTCTTTTCTTTTCACTCAAAATGAACTTCACCCCTTTTTTCCTTCTTTTCCCAACATTTTGGAGCCATTTCTCTTCACTTTTGTGATTTGAGCTTTTGGGACTTTTTGTTTCCCTTTTATTTTTCACATTAAGCACAAGCTCATTAGCTCCTCTTTTTCTTTTTCTTTTCAACCCTTTTCTTTCTTTTGAATTCACTTTGATCAATACAAATCCACTCACTTCAATTCCCTCACCATGTCAACCAACATTGAAGCTCTACAAATGATAAGGGCAATTAGGCTCAAAAGATGTGGTTTCATGGTGACATTTTGTAGCTTGCCAAAGAAAATTGGTTTTACGGCTCAACGGGGCTAACTACGAAAATGTATCATTTGGTGGGATTTATTTGGCCAAGTGACTCAAATTCAAAGAAATGCCTCCTATCATTTTTGACAATTTCCTCCTAAATCAAGTTTCAAACAAGTCAAAGAGCAAGTTCTAGCAATGCATAATTCGTGGACGACTCACTCAAGAAGAATTGAACCGAAATGATATTTCGATTCAAGAAGGCTCTAGTCTCTCCGGCTTAATGTGGTAAACTCAAGTGTTTTCCTAAGCCTAGCCCTTCACACAAAATGCAATCAATTGATAGAGTCATACATGCATTAATTTCCCAATCACCAACAAACATCACAAGATCAATTATAGTAAACTTATGCATCCATCCACAAATTCTCCAAAAATCCACCATCACATAAAATAAACTTCCCTAACATCCATCCAAACAAAATATCAAAAGAAAAACATCCCCATCAACAAAAATCCACAAAAATATCCAAAATACATGAACCCAAAACAAAGATCCAAAGGTACAAATAACAAAATGCTACGGACATAAACATGAACACCGAAAATGAGAGAAAATTAGGACACTTATACCACACCATCTTCGGGGTTTTGAGGCATCATTGAGGTGGTTGAGGTGGGTTGTAGTAGCCTTGTTGGGCGAGCCACTCAAAATGGGGGCGGAACATGTTGTTCATCTCGAGAAGTTGTGCATCAATGCTCGCGTAGTGAGTTTCCATGTTGGCTAGACGAGTGTCCACGTTGGCTAGACGAGTGTCCACATTTTCTCGCCACGCTCTATCTTCACGACTTGCTAGACCCAACTGCTCGATACTAGCCCTAAGTGACTCAAGCTCCCTGTCTCTTCTTTCATAAGTACGGGTAGCATTCCCTCTTTGATCCGGAGCTGCCCGCCATGGACTACCTCCTCCTTGCTCTTGGGGCCCTTGATGCTCCTCAGGCTCGGGCTCGTCTAGAGGCATGGGAACCGCTTCATCGACTGGCATTCCGGCTGCGAAGTTGTCTATCCAAGCGCGATGAGCACCAGATGTTAAATCCCAGCTTCCATATCTCCGTCGGCTCACTCTTGTCAGTTGCTTGTTGGGTAAGGAGAAAACTTCCTCATCATCAAGTCTCAGGCAATAAGTTCCCCTGACCATCTTGAGCACTTTCATTTGGATCAATACCCCAACGTCAAGCCTTGAGTCCCCCGCTAGTGGCTCATCCTCCTCTCTTGGCACCCACCCAAAGTGTTCTGCTATGTGAGTGATAAATCCCCCCATTTGCGATTTCCTAACTGGTTTGCGGGCTTGGCGTACCAATTGTGCCATGAGATATGAGGCCATGTTGACTGGTCTGCGATCGATCATGCACTTCATCACATATAACTCCTCTCTTCTCACCGCTCCAATCTCGGATCTAGCAAAAACTGAGTTTGCTAACACCCTCTGGACATATCGAAATACTGGACTACGGATGAGAGATGACTTCGACGTGCTCGGATTATAGACTGGAATGTCGTTCCTATCCTTTCGGGCTATTTTCACCCAAAAGTCTTGATCATCGAAGTCTTGGATACCCAAATGGACCTCGTTATCACCAATGTTGGGCACCCGAAAGATGTCATTCAACTCGCTCCCAGTCAAACTACGGTCCACATTCCCCAAGCGGAATGTGATCATCCGAGGCACGCGCTGTCGATCGCATTGCAGTTCAACGGTGGTCAAGAACTCCACCATCAACTCTTTGTAGGATGGCTTTTGGATTTGCAAAAAATCTGTCCATCCTATGTTTGCAAAGAGTTGATCAATGTCTTCCTTGATCCCCATGTGCCTCATGCAGTCATCATCAATGTATTTCGTGGGGTAAAAACTCATTCGGCTCACGTTTACGAAGTTGTCGGCAAATGACGCCCCTCTCTCTCCCAAATCAATTCCAAAATAAGAGGGGTAAGTGCCACACGCTTCATATAAATTCCACTCGAGCCATTGGTTCATCTCTTGTACACTTGGTCCGTCGTTATTCGCCATTTTCTACAACTCAAAAGAATAGAAACTCATTAGAATGTGCATAAAGTCTCAACTAAAATTCACCATTCATTAGAGTTCAAAGAATTTAAGTTCATATGCATCCCAAATGTTCAAATTCACATTCTACCTCTCACTACTCAATTCTTCAACAACTATCATGCTCACAAGGTGTTTATCCAATTTTTACAAGAATTTCAAAATATCAAGACACCTTGCTTTCACCAATGTTAACTCTATCCTAGCATGTATTCTTCAAATAAAACACATTCACAAAATTACAACATCACATGCTCAAGAATTAAACAAAAGTTCAAAAATATCCCCAAAGTTCACCATTCTTGCAAAATTTCCTCAAATGTCTAGCCTAAATTCTCCCAAAGTACACCATGATAGCACAAAATAGGCATAGGTATGAGTTACCCATCATCAATAATCACCAATAAGCACAACTCATGGAAGAAATTTGCAAGAAATCAAGAAACCCACCAAAAATTTGAAATTTTCGTCACCTCCCTTATGTCATGCAAAAACTAGTATAAAACTTACACTATCATGCTTGTTCTTGCAAAATAAAAGAGGGGAAGGAGATTACATACCTTGGGGAGTGATTTCTTGAAGGTGTTGCAAGAAAATGAAGAGAAAAATTTAGAGAGAGAGTGTGAGTTTGTGAAAATGGGGGTAGGAATGTGTGTAGTGTGTGAAAAATTTAGGAAGAGTATGGTTTTATGTGCACAAAATTCGCGTGGGTCGGGCTTCGGGTCGGGTCGACCCAAAAAAATTTTTTGAAAATTCTTACCTGTCGCGCTCCCAGATCCCAATCGACCGCCCGTTTGGGCTCAAACGGTTGGTCGAGTGACAATGAGTTCCAGAAACTCTCCCACGACCAGAACTCACTCGACCGCCCGTTTGGGCTCAAACGGTCGGTCGAGTGAAAATGAGTTCCAGAAACTTTTTGAATTTTTATCCCACTCAGCCGCCCGTTTGGGCTCACTCGCCTGGTCGAGTGGGTTCTGCTTCCAACCCAATTTCCCCTTTTTCAGTGTTTTCCTCCAAAATTCCTACAACAAATCAATATACACTACACTATAGCAATACTCAAACACCACACAACCTCAATTCACAAAAGTTTTGCCCCAAAATTCAGTGTAACGGTGCAAATGAAATTGTAAAAACGACCACACCCCCCCAAACTTAGACTTTGCTAAGCAAATCTAAGTTTGGAAATGAGTGTTTACCTTTGAGTTTGCACCATACACCATTCCATCTTCTTCTTGTATCCTTTCTCCTCAATAAAGAGTTCATGTCCAAGCTCCATTAAGCATCAACATCATACCTCAACCTACTAAACAAAACTAAACCAAAAAGATCAAAAAGCACTAAAACTAACTAAAACAAACAAAAACGAAAAGAAAGCAATAAACGAATGGGTTGCCTCCCATTTAGCGCTAGGTTTAACGTCCTATGCCGGACGGAACTCTCTCGAGTTCAAGTCTCTTCAAGAGACTTTGTACCTCCACCATCTTTTTGACTCGGGTTGAAGTAGAGTTTCACACGATGACCGTTCACGGTGAAGCGACTCCCATCTTTGCTTTGTAATTCGAGAAATCCACTAGGAAACACCTTTTTCACCACAAACGGACCACTCCACTTTGACTTCAACTTTCCGGCAAACAACTTCAAACGGGAGTTGAACACGAGCACCTCATCCCCTTCTTCGAACTCCTTCTTCTTGAGACGAGCATCATGCCATTTCTTGGTCTTTTCCTTGAAAATCTTAGAGTTCTCATAGGCATGTTCTCGAAACTCCTCGAGCTCACTTAATTGGAGCAACCTCTTCTCTCCAACCAAGTCACAATCGAAGTTCAACTTCTTGATTGCCCAATAAGCACGGTGCTCTAGTTCCACGGGTAAGTGACAAGCCTTCCCAAAGACAATTTGGTATGGGGACATATCCAATGGAGTTTTATATGCCGTTCGATATGCCCACAAAGCATCATCCAACTTCAATGCCCAATCCTTTCTAGTGGTGTTGACCGTCTTCTCGAGAATTTGCTTGATTTGACGATTAGACACCTCCGCTAAACCATTAGTTTGAGGGTGATAGGCGGTTGACACCTTATGCTTCACATTATATTTGGCTAGAAGATTAGCCATCACTTTGTTCACAAAATGACTCCCCCCATCACTTATCAAAGCTCTTGGAACTCCAAATCGAGTGAAGATATTCTTCTTCAAGAATTGAATCACCACTCTTGCATCACTCATCTTGGTTGGAATAGCCTCGATCCACTTAGAAACATAGTCAACACCAACAAGAATGTAGGTGTACCCACATGATGGAGGAAATGGCCCCATGAAATCAATGCCCCAAACATCAAATAGCTCAACTTCAATGAACATGTTTAAAGGCATCTCATCCCTCTTTGTTATTCCCCCCATTCTTTGGCAACGATCACATCCTCGGATGAATGTTTGACAATCTTTGAAAATTGTTGGCCAATAAAACCCGGCTTGGAGAATTTTCATTCCCGTCTTTGAAGTACCAAAATGTCCCCCACAAGGAAGAGAGTGACAATGCTTGATTATGTCCTCCCATTCTTCTTGAGGCACACATCTCCGAAGCACCGAATCTACCCCTCTCTTGAAAAGAAACAGCTCATCCCATATGTAGTTTTTCACTTCCTTGTTAAACTTCTTTCTTTCATAGGGACCCAAATCTTCGGGGATCATTCCACTTGCCAAAAAGTTGGCAAAGTCGGCATACCATGGGATGTCTCCTCTCACTCCCATCACCGGTATAGTGTCGATCATCAATAAGCTTTCATCGGGAAAGCTTTCCTTAACCTCAACCACATCTTGCTTTTGCTCTTCATCTTGCTCCAACCTTGAGAGGTGATCGGCTATGACGTTCTCACTTCCTTTCTTGTCTCTCACCTCTATGTCAAATTCTTGAAGTAAAAGGACCCACCGAATGAGCCTCGGTTTTGCATCCTTTTTGTTCATCAAGTAGCGGATAGCCGCATGATCGGTGTAGACAACGGTTCTAGCTCCCACAAGGTAAGGACGGAACTTGTCAAAAGCATACACAACCGCTAAAAGCTCTTTCTCGGTTGTAGTGTAATTGGCTTGTGCGGTGTTGAAGGTCTTTGAGGCATAGTATATGGCATGAAATCTCTTTTCCCTCATTTGCCCCAAAACAACCCCCATCGCATAGTCACTCGCATCACACATCAACACGAACGGCTCCTCCCAATTTGGTGTCACAAGTATGGGTGAACTCACCAAGGCCTCCTTGAGTTTCCTAAAAGCTTCAACACACTCATTAGTAAAATCAAAAGGAACATCCTTTTCCAACAAATGAGATAAGGGTTTAGAGAGCTTAGAAAAATCTTTGATAAATCGGCGGTAGAAACCCGCATGGCCAAGAAATGACCGAATGCCCTTCTCATTCGATGGTGGAGGCAACTTTTCAATTGCTACCACCTTCGCTCTATCAACTTGGAGCCCCTTGGATGACACATGATGACCCAACACAATTCCTTCATTCACCATAAAGTGACATTTTTCCCAATTCAACACTAAGTTAGTGTCCTCACACCTTTGCAAAACAATATCAAGGTTAGTCAAACAAGATTCGAATGACTCTCCAAAGACGGAGAAATCATCCATAAAAACCTCCATGATACGTTCAATAAGACCATGAAAAATTGACATCATGCAACGTTGAAAAGTGGCGGGTGCATTACACAACCCAAAAGGCATACGCCTCCATGCAAATGTACCATACGTGCATGTGAAAGTGGTCTTTTCTTGGTCTTCCGGTGCAATCATGATTTGATTGTAACCCGAATAACCATCAAGAAAACAATAGTGTGAAAAACCTCCTAACCTATCAAGCATTTGGTCCATGAAAGGTAAGGGAAAATGATCTTTGCAAGTAGCCTTATTCAATTCCCGATAATCAACACACACGCGCCACCCCGTGGCGACTCTCATGGCTATTAGCTCATCTCCCTCACCTTGTACAACCGTCATTCCCCTTTTTTTAGATACAACATGCAAAGGTGACACCCATGGACTATCCGAAATAGGAAATATCATACCCGAATCTAGAAATTTTATGACTTCTTTCCTAATAACCTCTTGGATAATAGGGTTCACTCTCCTATGGGGTTGGACTATAGGCTTCCTATCTTTTTCTAGACGGATCCTATGCATGCAAATTGATGGATTAATGCCCTTCAAATCTTCAATCGACCAACCGATGGCCGATTTGTGCTTACGTAGCACTTCAAGTAGTCTATCTAATTCATGTGATGCAAGAGAAGATGATACAATTACCGGATTCTTCTCGTTTTCTCCTAGGTAGGCATACTTTAAGTGCTCGGGAAGTGGTTTGAGGCCTTCTTTCTTCTCCTCCACTTTAGGCTCTCCTTCCTCCAACTTCAACAAGGGTGATAGAGTGAAATTTCCATGTTTGATCTCTAAAGTTTCCTCAATCTCCATTTGTTCCCTATTATCAAAGTCAAAATTGAAACTTTCATAAGTAGAGGAAAAATATGAATGAGAATCAATATCATTTAAATCATCAAAGAAGAGAGAGTAGGAGGGGTCTTCCAAAGATTCTTGGACACATAAGTCCACAATATCGACGAAGTTCAATTGTTCCACATCCATGGGATGCTTCATCGCGTCGTACATCGATATCTTCACTTCTTCTTTACCAACTTTCAACGTTATCTCTCCTCTCCCAACATCAAGCTCGACTCCCGCCGTTGCTAAAAATGGTCTCCCAAGAATTATAGGCACTTGTTCATCTTCCTCCATTTCTAGCACCACAAAGTCGGCGGGAAATACAAACTTGTCCACTCTAACAAGAATATCTTCAACTATGCCCTTGGCAATTGTGATTGATCGATCGGCAAGTTGAAGTGCAATAGAAGTGGGCTTCAACTCCCCCCTTTCGAGCTTTTCAAACAAAGATAGGGGCATCAAGTTAATGCTAGCCCCCAAATCACAAAGAGCGTTCCTCTTGATCCCGTTTCCAATATCACACATGATGACAAAACTACCCGGATCCTTCATCTTTTGTGGCATGTTCTTTTGTAGCATAGCACTACATGCCTTGTTGAACTTGACAAGCTCGGGTTCATCAATCCGTCTCTTCTTGGAGATCAAGTCTTTGAGGAATTTGGCATAGTTGGGCATTTGCTCTAAAGCATCGGAGAATGGAATGTTGATGTGGAGTTGCTTGAAAACCTCAAGAAATTTAGCAAATTTCTCATCCAATTTCTTCTTCATGAATCTTTGAGGGAATGGTACCATTGTCTTTGGTACCCCCCACTCAACACATGGTATGCTCTTTTCTTCCTCAATCTTCTTCTCCTTCATCTTTTTCCACTTTGGTATTCTTTCTTCACCATCAACTTTCTTTTTCTCTTTTGACTCCATCCCATTTCCTTCCTCCTCTTCGGCTTTTCCCATCTCTAACTCTTCACACTCTCCTTCAATTTCACAATCTTCCTTGACATCATCATCTCCCGGTTGAGAGGGCATGGATGGACCCTCTTATTTGGTGCCACTTCTAAGCTCTATTGCCTTGCAATGCTCTTTGGGATTTATCTCGGTTGTTGAGGGAAATTTTCCCTTGTTTAGCATTTGATTAACCGCCGTGCTCAACTCTCCAACGGACGTTGCAAGTTGCCCCACCGTATGCTCGAGATTTTAAATCCCCCTTGAGTGTTGTTCATTGATCTTTGCTTGTTCCAAATTCGTTTTAACTTGTTGCTCTTGAGCTTTCTTGAACAACTCTTCCATCCGTAAAAGTGTATCTTCCGTAGTAGCTTTTCCTTCCCCATTAGGAAGCCTTGCCCCGGGATCAAATCCGGGTGGATATTGCATTGCTCCTTTTGGGTTAGAATACGCCAAGTTGTCATGCCTTCGGAAGTTTTGATTTTGATTCCCTTGAAATGAGGTGGATGGCCCCCCTTGCATTGGGTGACTTTGATTGGGTTGGAGTGATGAGGATTGACCACCTTGAAAACGATGTTGTTGAGGAGCTTGATATGGACGACCACCTTGAAAGTTTTGTTGATGGTTTCCTTGATATTGTGGCCTACCCATGTAGTTCACATCTTCCATTGGATTCATCGAAAGCTCTCCTTGAACCATTGGTAATGGGCTTTCACTTGGTTGATTAGACGAAAGAGCATTTACCTTCTCAATTAACGTGGTGATCATTGTTTTCATGGCGTCCACCTCGTTAACTTGAGCAACTCGATGCCTTCCTCCTCTATCAATCTTCATTTTAAAAGAATTGTTCGATATCCCCTCCATTATTTGCTTGATCTCTTCCGCCGACTTGAGCCATATCGAACCTCCGACACAAGCATCCAAATGATGTTGGTCTTCTTCTCTCAAGCCACAAAAGAACCAACAAGTTGTTTGCTCCAATGGAAAACCATGTTGAGGGCAAGTTATGAGTAGGTTGGTAAACCTTTCCCATGCTTCTTTGAGGTTCTCATTAGCTCCTTGTTTAAATTGAGAGATATTTTGCTTTGCTTCCATTGTTTTGGAAGGAGGGTAGTACTTCAATAAAAACCTCTTCTTCAAGTCTTCCCAAGTTCTCACCTCTCCCAACGGAATGCTTGTTTGCAACCATGCTTTTGCCTTTCCGAAAAGTGTGAAAGGAAATAGCCTCAATTTCTTTGCATCTTCGGACACACCGTTTTGTTTGAGTGTATCGGATATCTCTAAAAATTGAGCCAAGTGCTCATTTGGATCTTCTTCAAAGCCTTCCTCGGTCCTCCCTTCAAATTGCTTCTCTCTAAGCATTCTCAACAAAGAAGCACTAATCTCAAAATTATTGGCCTCCACATTTGGCCTTGCTATCCCATCATAATGCTCCCTTTGTTGAGGCTCAAAGTACTCTCTCATTGGCCTCCCATGTTGTATTGGAGGACGAGGTTCTTGTCTTTCCGGTTGAGGTGGAACGGGTATCTCTTGAGGGTATGCACCTTGGGGTAGATGGTATGGATAAGGGTGGGGGTAATACCCTTGAGGTGGAGGTTGATAATACCCTTGAGGATAATGTGGGTATGGATATGGTGGATAGCCTTGGGGATACCCTCCTTGTTGGACATTAGGGGGATACCCTTGAGGTTGTCCACCATAGTGGCCTTGATTGAACCCACCACCTATTTGAATATTAGGTGGGTGTTGCATGCCATTTCCTCCTCCTCCTTGCAATTGAACATCTCCTTGATGTTCCACTTGGAGATTTTCTTGAGTATTTACTCCTTCACTTTCATCATCTACCACGGCACCCGGCGGTTGATTTTGTCTAATCTCCGCCATTCTTCGATTTATAGCTCGATTCCTTCTTGCGGTTGCTTCAATCTCAAGATTGATAGGTTCAATTTGTCCACCACGTGCTCTTGTTATCATGCACCTATGGAAAATTGCAAATATCAAACTCTTGAAACAAAAATAAAAACAAAATAAAAGCAAGTAATTGTAGCTATCACTAGTATTCAACTAACTCTAAGTCCCACTTATAGCACTACGTCGCCTCCCCGGCAGCGGCGCCATTGACTTGAACGAATTTTTGGTCACTATAGGTTGACTAACTACTTCCCCTCAAGCATAAGGGTTCGTAGTAGTAATGGAAGTATTCGACCAAGTAGTATCGACCTAGGAGGTGGGTTTGTGCAATGGATCCCTAGAGTTTTATGTTGTAATAGCTAATGTAACTACGGTTTCGGGTTTATGGATTTCTAAAATTAAAGCTAAATTACTACCAAGATGCTAGAAATTAAATCAACTACCAACCTAGAAACTAACAAGTGATTTATACTACTAAAAGTGAGAAAAGCACCAATAAGAGAAATTACCACAACTTAACAAAGAAAATTACTACTAAGCAAGGATTTAACAATTAAAGCAAAGAACAACTACGAATATAATTCGAAGAAGTGCAAGAGTGAGAGAATGCTTCGGGTGTTCTCCACCTAGTGAAATAGAGAGGAATTGCTTTTACTTTGTTAATTGCTTTGATTAATATTTGCTAAGAGCACCTAAATGCTAGGATGACAACCATTTCCCTTCGGGTAATATAGCCTTAATTCTAAGGTGTTCCCAAACCCGGTAATAAGGTTTTCTTCCTAATCCTCACCAACTACTCAAACAACCATTCAAGTAATTAATGTCCTTTAATGGGGTCCTAATACGATTAACTCTCTCTCGACGAATTAAAAGTATAACTAACACATTTGCATACCAACAACTCACACCATAAATATAGACATGTCCATGTAACTCTCGTCTACACTACACATGCATCTAAATGTGGATTAATAGAAGTTAACATACAAAGTACCAATAATACCCATTAAAAGAAGCAAAAAATCTAATCTTAACAATAACAAAGCTCAAACAATTCCAAACTCAATATTCACATGGCTTTATAACACCCAAAGCATAAATAAACTTAGCCCATGGTGTTTTGAGAAACACCCATGGCTAAAACATAAAAAGAACTCAAGATAAACATTAATATGGAATTATATAGAAAATGAGAGAATGGTTTGAAGTCACCTTGTTGTTTCTTCAAAATACCTAGCTATTACAAAAGTGTGGAGCCTTGTTCTTCAAAAACCTATACTAAGTATCTACTTTGAAGCTAAACTATGAATTAAAGTGCAATAAATGTGGAAGATGGAGTTAAGATGAACTAGGGTTTAAGAGTTGTAATAAATGAGGAACAAAAGTTCTCTACAAACTGAGTTTTGAAGCTATTTAAAGCTTCCAAAAGTGTGTGAGACGAAATTAGCACTTTGGTCCTTGAAGTTCTTCAAAATTCGCGAAAAACCCCGAAACTGTAAGTTCACTCGACCGCCAGTTTGGGCTCACTCGGCCGGTCGAGTGAGATGAGAAACTTTGAAAGTTTCTGTAACTCAACTTCACTCGACCGCCAGTGTGGGCCTACTCGACCGGCCGTTTGGATCCTGCACCCTTGGACGTTTTCTTCGATTTTTCTTGACTTTCCTTGCTCGTCCTTCCACCGAACTTCTCTTCCAATGCGCCAATGCTCGTTTTCCCTTTAAATGGACTATTTCACCTCGTTTCCTACACTTTGAACACATTTCTTGACAACAAGGTTAGTAGCACCATATCTAACAATTATGACCAAAATCACCTCAAAATGCTACGATAACATAGCAATAGTGAGCACAAAAATGAGCAATCTCACACCCAATCAATTATGAATATGAATTTTTGACATGATGAACTGTTATGATGGACTACATACTTAACTACTGATTTATTAACATTTAAGTAGTTTTGGCTTCATCAAAAAGGGGGAAATTGTTGGGATATGAATCCTTAAAACAATATTCTAATTGATGATTGTATGTTTTGATGGCCAAAAGCAACTTAAAGTTAATGATATATGTGGATGGAAGTCATCTTAACTAAGTCATCTGAAATAAGTTTACTGATCTTAATGAGATATTGAAATCTGAGTTACTGATCTTATTTATATGTTTACTGATCTTATATGTTTACTGATCTTAGTGTGTTTACTGATCTGATATAAGAACTGTTTAGGAACTAAGCTGATGTTTTGTATTGTATAGACAGCTTATAGTATAGGACTTAGATGTACTCATCTGTATATAGTTCAGTTGATGTATAGATAGGTTTTATATTTGTAAAGTTGTATTCTATTGTATTCAGCATTGTAAAAGTTCAGAACAGTAGTTTAGAACACTAGATTAGAAGAAGATCAGAAGACTAATGAAGACTCAGAAGACTACTTCAGAATAAGAAAGACTTCAAAGAAGAGTTGAAGAGAAGCTTAGAAGAATTCTGGAGAAGTATAGAACAGTTTTTAAGAACTGTGCTGACTGACCAAGAACAGTAAAACTAAGAAGAGTAAGTTACTGTGCTGAGTTGGTGAATTTGAAGAATAAGTTTGGAAAACTTATTTAAAGTGTAACTGAAGATATATTGAAGATATGCTGACTTGGAATAAGAAGGAAGTTATAAAGTCGGTTACAAGAAGAAGTTACAAAAACAGATTTAGAGTTAGTTCACAAACTGCTAACTGTCATACTAAGTTCTATAAGTACTGTATGATCTCCTACTGCTGAAGACTACTGAACAATTACTGATCTAAGAGAATTCAAGAGCAAGTCTACAAGCAAGAACTCACAGAGTTAAGGAAATCAAACTAAGGAGAAGCCACTGAATTGAAGAGAAGAATCAAAGGCTACTCAAGAGAAGTTTTACTTTTTCAGTTTAAGTTTGTGTTTTGTAAAACAAGTGTGCTAGTTACTTGTGAAATTACTAGTAGATCGAAGATACACTTGGAAGTGTAATCGATAAGATCACAGTCTTAATCTTGGGACTTTAAGCCACAAGAAACTCAAGGAAGAGTTAATAAAACATCACAACTGGGATTGTGAGAGTTGATGTAGACTTATTGGTCGAACCACTATAAATTCTGTGTTCTTTACTTTTCTGTTTGGTATTTGTTTGATATTTGTTTAACTAAGAACAGTAGAATTTACTAAGTAAAGATCTGATTAAAAGTTGAGTATAAAACTGAAACTGGAAGTACTGATCTGACTCAGTAAGAACAGTACTATTCAGAACACTATTCCGCATTATAAACTCTGATATTTTGAAAGATTTTTGAAAGTCTATTCACCCCTCCCCTCTAGACTTTCTTAGCTTACTCAATCTTAACTCAACTTGGGACCAACAAAGAGATAATGACTTAAGAGCAAGAAAAATTCCTAAATCTAAGGAAAAGGTAATTCCTCAATTTTGGAGATATTATTTTATATTCTTATCTCCAAAATTAGGGTTTACATAATACCAGACACGTTCAAAATTTAATAAAATTTCAATGTCTACAAATGCCCCCTCGAGATCTGTTGTAGAGATCTATGTCGAATGCAACTTGATCTCGAAATCTTGATGTAGAACTCAAACGGTGATTTAGCATGCCCCGAACGGTGATTTAGCATGCCCCATATGAAATTCTTGGAGAGTGGAGATGAAGAGCGAAAATCGTCCCACTAGGCGTGCCAATTTGTAAACCAATAAATTTAAACACCTGCAAATATGCACAAAAGAATGGTGATAAAAATAAGGTAAACATTGTTGGTCCTGAAAGGAGTATATAACAAGTGTATGGGAGGGGGGAATACACTTGTATGCAATTCTTTTTCTACTTTGATCAAACCAGAGCTCAGCAAGGTTGTCTTGGACAACTCTGCTGAAGATGATTAACTCTTCTAAGATAATCAAACTACTAAGTACTATTGAGTACTCAGTTGAATAACTATCTAGGGGAGTTATATGTGCGGAATAGTGGTTGGCCCTTTAAGTTTAGACTCCTTAAGTTTCTGAAATCACTTTGTCAATCCAATGCAGTCCAGTTTAGTTTCAGGGAACTTGTCCAAATCAGTTTTGCACAGTCTTTGAATATGTATCTTTTGAAAGATCAGTTTTTTGTGCAGTGTTGAATGAATGTAAGTACTTTGTAAGGTAAATCAACACAAGAGTTTATAGTGGTTCAGAGACTCAAGCTCCTACATCCACTTTCCCTGATTTAACAGGATAATTCCTTCACTCTTGGAATTAACTTGTTTTATAGTGCCAAGGTGCACTTGATCAATAACACCACTCCTTGGTGAATTGATCCCTAGGATGTCTAGAGTCCTAGTACCCTCTTCTCAACTCAGAACTGAACTGTTCTTCTCTCAACAGTCAGCTCCTACCACTTCTACTACTACAACCTTCTCACTTTCTCACTTGAAAGGGGTAGGGATTGAAGTAAGGTTCCAACTAATGAGATATCCTTTACAATGAAGATCAAGGTATAAGGATAGGATATCTCTCTAAGCTTATGTATGGATATACAATTGGGTTCAGCTTAGAAGAAGTGTTTGAAGACTAAGATAGTCTTTGACAGCTTTGAAAGCACTTTGACTTGTAGGATAGTTGGATCTTCTTGTCAAGGTTGAGGTGCTTCAATGGTCTTCACACTCCTTGTATTTATAGACAAAATGGAGATTTGCCCGTTGGAGAGGCAGCCTCAAATTGCTATAAATGTCTTCCTTGAGTTCTTCAAACTGGAAGACAGATTCTTGATAGTGACATGTCCTTATTTGGGTAATAAACGGCTTGTAAGACTTTGTCTTCTTTCTGCAGCACTTTTCCCAATGTTTGACTTCTTGTTAGGACTTGGACATGGCTTCAGAAGGTTGATCCAATGATAGGACAACATTCCTTATCAACTGGACAACTCTCCTTATCACTATCAGCATTTTTGCTTTTCAGCAAGGTTGGCTTGCTAATTTTCAGATGACTTGGCTCTTTCCCTTTCTTTCACTTTAAGTTGATCTTAGCATGTTTCAATGAGGTTCTTTAGGGTATGGTTGTCTCTAGCTTCTTCAGCATGGTTGACCTTTTGTTCTAGTTCAAGTTTGCAGAGACAACTCTCCTGGGACAACTCTCCTGATCAACATGTTTGGCCTTTTAGCTTCAGAGCTGTTGCTTGTACAGAGTTAACTTCTCTGGACAACTCTCCTGATCAGAGTTTTTGGCTAATTTTGTCCTTTTGAGCTTTGCAATCTTCTTCTTGCATAGAAATAACTCTTTTGGACAACTCTCCTGATCAAGGCCTTAGGTTTCATATGGAGTTTTCTTGTCCTTAGAGTTTGTTCCAGACTTTGAGCCTTGAGGGGACTTGATCTTGATCATTTTGAAGTTATAGGTTCCCCCTCACAGTGTGCATCTAATCATCTAAGAGCTGCCTAACATATCAGCTTCTCATCTAGCCTTATGCTATGTGTTCTATCACATTTTGAACACAATCATCTTGACTTAGGCATGTCTCAGGGGGTTTTGGTATTTAATCAAAACATGTATCATTTTATTCCCAACAAACATTTTTATTAAAAATTTGGGTTACAACTCTCGTTGATCTCTTGATTCCACTCTCTAAACATAATTTGATACCGGGGTCTCAGCGACGTGTTCCGGATTTTGAATTTGACCTACAATTTGGTAGTAGGGAGTTGATGGAGTCGTTTGTGACTTATTCCATCAAACTCGATTTAGGGAGTTGATGGAGTCGTTTCTGACTTATTCCATCTGACTCTTGAAATTCTATTATCACTATCCTATCTATTTATAAGAGATAATGACTTAAGAGCAAGAAAAATTCCTAAATCTAAGGAAAAGATAATTCCTCAATTTTGGAGATATTATTTTATATTCTTATCTCCAAAATTAGGATTTACATAATACCAGACACGTTCAAAATTTAATAAAATTTCAGTGTCTACAGGTGTATCTATCAAACGAATTTTACATGAAAGGGTAATTTAGGTATTTTATATGAATATTAAATTAATAAATGGGATGGGGAGTATACTTAACAAAGCTGGAGGGATATATAGCCGGGCCTATTTTTATATTGCTTGAGCCCATTTCACAAAATTAAAAGCGAATGGGCCCATTCTAATTTGGTCTACATTTTCAAGATCTTGGGCCGGCATTTGTTAATTCTTCAACCCATGCCTAATTTTCAAAAGGTAAAGTCTAGTATGCACTCGAGTGCATGTTGTGCACCCTAGTTCATGTTGCACTTTTCAGTTTACTGACTTACACTTTTTGGTAAATGGTGTTGCACTTTTCAATAATTACTAAAAATATTATTATACAGTTTAATAATTAAAAAGTGCAACACCATTTACCAAAAAGTGTAAGTCAGTAAACTAAAAAGTGCAACATGGACTAGGGTGCACAACATGCACTCGAGTCCATAGCAGACCAACCATTTTCAAAAAAATGGAGAGGCGCAACAAACAGAGGGGGAGAGCTGGAATTGGAGACACAGACAGAAGGGGGCAGCTCCCATTGGGGGAAAAGTCCATCCTCCCACACTTCATTCAACTCAATAGATAGATTAGCTTAATTTTAATTTCTTAGCTAGTTTTAAATTTAGTATTTGTAAGCATTGTTGGGAGATTTGAAGACAATTTGAGGTGATATTTTTCTTTAATTTCATGTTTTATTGTTTATCTTTTATGAGTTTGATTTCAAGAAATTATGTGGATCATTAGTGGATTTATAAATTAATTTTTTGATTAGCATATGCCTTGATTTTAATTGTTTCTATTTTGTGGTTTGTTTGATTAAATTAGTTGCTTATTTCTATGAGCTAGCATTTACGGTTTTGTGAATTGCAACGAGAGTTGGATTTGCATGATTGTGATGTGTGTGAAAAACTTGATTAATTAGTTTGAGTTTAATAATAATTAGCTTAATAGAGAGGGGGTGATTGCTTAGATCGACAACATTAGACATTAATCAATTAGAGGTCGTCTAGGAGATTAGTGAGAGGGCGAGTTGTAAACATTAGTAACCGTGTTGAAAGTGTTTACGGGTCACTATCCTAAGAGCTTATGGTACTAATTAGATCATATAATTGCTAATTAGTGCACGTGTTCACCTAAGTCTCACGAGGGATTGGTCTACACATATATGTGATAGCCTTTAGCATAATTCAAGACATTATGTTTAATTATTGTTATTAGTTCGTTAATTCATTAGTGATCCCACATAAGGAAGACACTCGGAGCAATTCTTCTACTTGCACTTTCATCTTTGAGAGTTAGTTTTAGTTGTTTATTTAGTGTTTCTTTTTCTTATTTATATTTGCTTTATCCTCATGTTTAGCATCTATAACACCATTTCGATGTATAGTTTTGGGGCTCCACGCTCTCTTAGGTCCTTGGACGATAACTACTTGATCGTATACTTTCAATACTATAACGAACTCATACGCGCTTTTGGATAATTTGTTTTTGTTCTTAAATTGTGCAAAAATACGAAAAAGTCACAAAGCTTCGACGGCGACGGCGTTACTGACCACTGGTGCGCCGCCACCTGGCTCTCCTTCGACTGCTACTGGACGTGGAAAAAAGAAGAAGAAGGGCAACAAGGCCCAACATCAATTTTCTGGACTGGCCCATCAGTTTGGCCAAACCTAGCATCCATATGCACCCATGTGGCCCACTCTGTGGTCTGCGCAGCCAACATAGCAGTGTCCTACTCCGTGGCCCATTTATCCTTACCTGTACCCGAGACTCTACCTTGGGATCCTCAGTCTCGGCTTGCCACGCCAAGCTACCGCCAGCTGCAGCCATCGCCACCCCCGGGTTTTATGGGTCCTCGGCCTCAAGCCTATTCGATGCAGAGTGGCCTGTCTCCCACTGACATTGAAGTTGCGATGGTCACCCTTGGCTTGACCCCTCCGGACAACAGTTGGTATATGGACACAAGTACCACTTCTCATATGGCATCGGGGGCAAGTACTCTTAACTCTCATGTTAATTTGAGCATTCCTAATTCAATTCTTGTTGGTAATGGTAGTCAAATTCCGATTTTGGGTACTAGAAATGCTAATTTATCTTCCCCTCACCCCATTCCCCCCTTTGTCCCTACGTAATGTTCTTCATGTTCCTGGGATAATTAAAAATCTTGTTTTTGTACGTCAATTCACCCGAGATAATTATGCATCTATAGAATTTGATATGTTTGGTTTTTTTGTTAAGGACTATCGAACAGGGAGCCTTCTAATGAGGTGTGAAAGTACGGGGGAGCTTTATCATATTACTTCTAGCACTTCGACAACTCTTGCTGCATTGTCTCCGGGGGTGTGGCATGGACCATGGGTCATCGATATTATATTATTTTTTTGATTAATTACTCAAATTTCTTGTGGACATTTCCTCTTGCTAGAAAGTCTCAAGTTGTTTGCGACGTTTTTCTCTTTCTGTGCATTCGTCCGGATTCAATTTGAGAGAGATATTAAGTCATTTCAGTGTGATAATGGTGGTGAATTTGACAATCATGTGTTTTCTGAATTTTGTTCAAAGAATGGTATGATGAGGTTTTCTTGTCTATATACGTCCTCCCAAAATGGGAAAGTCGAGCGTCAATTTCATACTATAAATAACATGATTCGTATGCTTTTATTTCGTGCAGCCATTCCATCATACTTCTGGCACCACGCCCTCCATATGGAAACATACCTCTTAAACATCTTACCACGCCATCATATGTCCTATCAAACTCCTCTTCTTCGGTTATATCTCAAGCAATCGGCAAACTCTCATCTTCGAATATTTGTATGTTTGTGTTATCCCTTATATCTGTCATCTACTGTTCATAAACTTTATCCCCGTTCCACGCCATGCGTGTTTCTTGGGTATCCTTCGAACCACCGGGGGTAAAAATGTTTTTATATGGTAAATAAGAAAATTATAGTTTGTCGACATGTTTTATTCGATGAATCCCGATTTCTGTTCCTTGATGTAGGGCCCCTGACTTCTGGCGTCGGTTGATCCTCGGACACCGGTGGTCGTCTCCCCACAAAATCTAAACCCTAATCCTCCACCCATTCTGGTCGAGCCTCCTCCTCCTCCTCCCAATAAGCCTATTACTCGAAGTAAACATGGCATTGTTCGACCAAAGCGCCTATTTAATTTACTCACTATTGTTGACAGGTCACCCATTCCCAAAAATCCAATTGTAGCATTGAAAGATCCAAATTGGAAGTCGGTTATACAGGATGAATTTAATGCTCTTATTAATAAATAAGACGTGGGAGTTGATTTCTCGTCCTAATGGTGCTAATGTGATCAGTTCCATGTGGATTTTTACCCACAAGGAACGTTTTGACGGTTCCTTTGAGAGGCATAAAACTCGTCGTGTAGGCGATGGACAGACTCAAAGAGTTGGCATTGACTGTGGTGAGACGTTTAGCCTGGTGGTGAAACTCGCTACAATTTGCATAGTATTATCACTGGCTCTTTCGAAGACATGGCTCGTTCATCAACTTGACGTGAAGAATGCATTTCTCCACGATACGTTGACTGACACTATTTACATTCACCAGTCAATTGGTTTCGCAGTTCCACTCATCCTGATCATGTTTGTTTGTTGAAAAAATCATTATATGATTTGAAACAGGCACCGCGAGCATGGAACAAGTGATTCTCTGATTTTGTCACTTCTATTGGCTTTAAATGCAGCAAGTGTGATCACTCCTTGTTTGTTTTTTGTCAGGGTGATCAAATGACATGCTTACTTCTTTATGTTGATGATATACTACTCACGACTTCCTCTGATACTCTTCGTCGGCAGTTTATTTCTCAACATAGTATTGAATTCGGAATGAAAGATTTAGGGTCTGCTCATTATTTCTTGGGGGTGGCGGTTTCATCGCACAACAATGGTCTATTTCTTTCACATCGAAAATATGTTATTAACATTCTGAATCGTGCAGGTTTTCTATCTTGCAAACTTGTGCATACACCGGTGGACACGAAGCCAAAGCTTGGCCTCACATCTAGTCTGTCAATCGCCGACCCTACTCTCTATCGTAGCTTAGCCGAGGCACTCCAATATCTAACATTTACTCGCCCAGATATTGTATATGCGGTACAACAAATCTGCCTGTTTATGCATGATCCTCGCGAGGCTCATATGGCGGCAATCAAATGTGTGCTACGCTACATTCAAGGCACTCTTGATTGTGGCCTTCATTTATCTCCATCAACTGTTTCATCTATAGTTGCCTATACGAATGCGGACTGGGTTGGTTGTCCTAACACACGTCGCTCGACATCTGGATATTGTGTATTCTTGGGTGATAATCTTTTGTCATGGTCTTCGAAGAGACAAAACACGTTGTCTCGTTCTAGCGCTGAAGCGGAATACCGGGGTGTTGCCAATGTCGTTTCGGATATATGCTGGCTTCGGAACCTTCTCCTTGAGTTACATTGTCCCATATCTACGGCTACCTTAGTATATTGTGATTTGTGACAATATTAGCGCCATCTATCTTTCTGAAAATTCGATTCAACATCAGCGGACCAAGCACATCGAACTCGATATTCATTTTGTCCATGAAAAGGTTTCGAATGGGAAGGTTAGGGTTTTACATGTGTGGTCTCGCTATCAAATTGCAGATGTATTTACAAAGGGACTTCCCCAAATATTGTTTGAAGAATTTTGAAACAATCTCAACGTTGGTCCACCGCCCGTTTCGCTTGCAGAAGAATAATAGATATATACATGTTAATATCTTTAGAGATTTATTGTATTTATAGATATTGGTTTGATTAGCATGATTAGTGCATAGTTACTTGTGATTTGTGTGTGTATATGTTAATTCGTATTAATGAGATGACCAGGGAAATTACAATCCATTACCCCTTATACTCAAAATTATTTATTTGATGGAGCGCATAGTGCAATTTAGCGTAATTGAGCCACGATTTTAACTTGTTTTTTATTTGATGGATAAAAATTCAATTAGATAATTCATAATATATTCAAAACATTAAAATTCAATTGTTGGGTACAAGAATTTGCACATATTTTTAAGAATGAACCACACTTTCTTTAATCGGTTCGATTTTTTTGTTTCACTCGTATATCATTTTACTGAATTTTTATTGGGTGTTGTTCTGGATATTATAACATGTTGATCATGTCAATCATGTTTATAATAAAATAAAATGTGGAACACAAAAATTAAAATATTTGACCATTAAAAGTGTAGAAAATTTAGTAATTAAACATCACACGGCATTCTACTACTTGAAAAAAGTCACCCAATTAATTATTCCCTTATCCACACACAATATTCAACTGACTGAGACTTTCAAATTCCAAACGACGACGTGCCATGCTCTCTTTCGTTGTTAATTTATTTTTTCTTTTTTAATTTAATTAATTGATTTTGTTCTCTTTATTTCAGATCCCAAACGACGACGTATTAACAAGCTCTCTTCCTCCTTAAACTGCCAATCACAACTTTTAGGGTTTTTTCGATTCTAAACTACTGTAATTAAATGTCGTCGCCGGGATACAGCAGCCTCCCGCCGTACGTCGGCGGCGGCGGAGATTCTGGAATCTTCCTCCGCGCCAAGTCTCGGACTCACTCCCTCTTCGCCACGCGCCGCCCTTGGAGCGAGCTCCTCGCTCACCCCTCCTCCTACTCCATTCCCCGTACCTTCACCGACCTCATCTCTCACCTCAAGCGCAACCTCGGTTACTTCCGCGTCAATTACGCCATGGTTGTGCTCCTAATCCTCTTCCTCAGTCTACTGTACCATCCGATTTCAATGATAGTGTTTATCGTAATCTTCGTCTTCTGGTTCCTCCTCTATTTCTTCCGCGACGAGCCGTTGGTGGTGTTCAATCGGATGGTGGATGATCGGTACGTGCTGGTTGGGCTGGGGATTGTGACGGTGGTAGGTTTGGTCCTCACGCGCGTGTGGTTGAATGTGTTGGTGTCTGTTTTGATCGGTGCGGCGGCGGTTGTGCTGCACGCGACTTTTAGGGATACGGAGGATTTGTTCATGGATGAAGATGAGGCCGGTTTATCCTCAGTGGTTGCAGCTAGGTTTTAAAGAAGAAATTGAATGGAGAAAATTTTGTTGCAGAATTTAGTAGAAATGAGAATTTAGTAGAAATGAGGTATGTTGTTCTGAAATCTCCTCTGTGTAATGGAAATTCAATTTTATGAGAATTTCCTGTTTCTTTTTGGTTTTCCCTTTTGCATTCATCAACAATCTTCCTTTATGAACGATTTGGGGAATAAATTGAATGCTTGGATGGGGCTCTTAGATCTTTTCTCTTTTTGTTGTAACAGAACTTCAAATTCATCTCTCATTTAACAACTACTAGTACTTATTAATTCTAACAGATTTGTTGGTAACTTACTTGTCAAATTCTTCGTTCATTCAATCCAAACCAACTTAATTTCCTTGACGATTATCATTGATTGGGCTACTAATTTCTCACTCTCAAAATAATTTTCATTTGATTTCTCTATTTCACTTCTCGTGTTTACACCTACGATCTTTAACACGTTTTGTTCAACAATTATATAAAAGGTTGATTATTATTATGAAATTGGACGCCCAAATTAACAATGCAATACCTAATTTATGCTTCGGTTGCTTCCTTTGAATGTCAAACTTCTAATCGTGGGACTGTGTGGCCCCAAAAATCTTTTCTTTTTTTTTAATCCATATTAAAAAAAATGTAATACTCCTTCCGTCTATAAATTTTTTGGTTAGTTTTTGAGTTTTTTATACAGAGATTAAAAAGAGTTAAAAAGAGTGATTAGTTTTCCGTTACTTTTTTGGTATAGAAATTAAGAAAAATAATTAAATAATAGATTTAATAATAAAAGTTTTAAAAAATCCTTGCAAAAAATTAGTTGATTTGGATATACTTAATTTGGATGTATATGGATATTAAAAAATAATGACATTTAGGTTTGCACAAATTCAAGAAGTGTTTGTAAAATGATTGTGCTTTCAAGAATTAATTTATAAAAAAAAAACATATTTTTCCATTACTAACAAAACTAATATAAAAAAAAAATTGAACACATTTTGATGAACAGAGAAAGTAAATGATAATTGAGAATAGAATACAGGCTAAATTCCAAAAGTTGAAAATATACATCAAAAATCATTTTTTTCAAGTAAAAATCACTTTTAATCTATTTTAGCTACTCCTCAAAATCATCTTAAAAAAGATTACTTAATTAATTAAAATGGCACAAAAATTTTATATTAAAAAGTGTTTTTAAAGCACAAAATAGAGTTTGCATCAATGGAAAGAATAGAAGTTGCTAGTTCAATGCAAAAGAAGAAACTATTCATGTGCAAGTTGGATTATCCAATTTCAGGTGCATATACAAACAAACAAACAGACAAACAAGTAGTAGTAAGAAAGACTTCTCTTTTAACCCTACAATCCACCGCTTACAAAAACAGAAATCGAAACTCATCGTTGCAACTTGCACAATCTCTTCTAGTCGCCACAATACGTTCCAGCATCTTAAAACATGCGCATAACAAGCAGCCGAGGCCACAAAGGGCAAAACCGTCTTTTGCTTAAATACTATATAGAGCAGATACCACTTTGGAAGAGCAAGAATTCTAAAACTTGTGTATACGAGACAAATAAAAAAATATCACGAGATCTTTCAAGAATCGGTTTCCTTGCGAGCATAGCCTAGTACCATCACGAAATCCTTTGCAGATGAACCAATTGTCGCTGAAACTCTATCGTTCGTGGTTGTTTGGAGCCACAGATCATACAGATTGTTCAGAGTCAAAGTGGGGATCAATGTTTGGCCCATGCATTTAATTTCAACCTGGATAATAATTTGGTAAAAAGAGATGTCATGAGCTCAATCCCATAAGAACGAATTAGACAAACTAAATATATTCACTCAAAAAAGAGCTCCTTGCACTGTGATTATATGGTAAATGGAGGGAATACGCGTCATTTTCTCATTGAGCAAGGAGGGATGAGAAGTTACCTCGTCTTCGCTTGAGAGATCCAGCTTCAGCGTGAGATACTTTTGTACATAAGAAATTGGAATATTCCCATCCCTGTTAATAGTGCAATTCATATCATGCAAAAGATGATTAATTCCAATATGTAGTAAAACATCTGCAGTTTATTCTGCTAAAAGTGTCCAAAAAATGCTCTTTTTATTTCATTATATGTTCATTTCCCGCAACACCCAGCCTTGAAAATGATAGGAACAGTCCATGAAAAATGAGTTGAATATCATTGCTTTCATGAAAGTTGTGTTTTAAATTTTCTCAGGAGATTTAATTTTATTTTCACGAGTAGTTTCTAAGTGAGTCTTCCCATTATTTTCCATTTTGCAGCTTTATTGGCAGGATAATATTTTTGATGGACTTGGATATTCTCTGAGACCAATACGCTAATAAATTTTTGAAATATCAGCAATATGTATTCTGTGTACGACAAGATGTTTGTGAATATTAGGGATTGGGATGTGCGGAGACAGTTGAGGGTATCTTAGACTTTCACTGTTTTATCCTACTTTTTCTATTGTTCAACACAACATAATATTCAGTAAAGAGAATATCAACCAATTTAAAACAACCTATCAAACAACAAATAAGGAAAAAATTTACCATATCCTGACCTAAATAAAGCCATATACAAATCCTAGGTGCCATTAACCAAATAAATCAATTAACGAGCCATAAGTCATACTACTCATTAACAATTCCAAATGGTCAATTTCAAATACCTATAAGTATAGTTATCAGAGCTTTCATCATAGGCTTAGAGAACTCAAATTTGTTTACCCCTCTCACTAAGAAATGTAAATGACCACTAACCCTTATTACTGATCAAACTTATTTGGTTTGGGATCTTAAGAAATCCAGCAGCAAGTTGGAGCTTTTCACCATTTAAGTTCCAACAGATTTTGTCTTAATAGATAACAACTGACAGATACAGTTCTTTTTCTTTTTTTTATCTGCCAACAGAAAAATACCATGTTCCAGGGAAGAATGATACGCAAGCATTAAAGAAGTTGTACATTAAGTGGTACTCATCAAATATACATAGGAAATTATTACATTACGTGTATGCATGGAGAGAAATACAATTTGTAATTTAGAATCAATATCAATGTTTGTGAAATTGTGAATACGGTGGATGTATTTAACCGGCCATTATCGCCAACACCTAGACACACATCAAGTAAAACTAATGATGCTTTAGAAAGTGAGGGCAACAGCAGCGAAACTCCAGAGTACTGGTGAGAATGCATTGAAAAGATATTTATTGTTACCCCAGAAGAATAGAATATATTCTAATATAACAGCATACAGACGAGAGAAAAGTGTGACATTTACAATTCATATCATAACTCTTATTTCATAAAAAAGAATTTAGGATGTGGATATTTTTTTAAAACTGAAATTTAAACACACAAATGCATATTCTATGCAAAACTATGAGTCCTGATATTAGATTATTCTGAGATCATCTAATCAAGAGCCAAGTTTGATAACCTTAACTATATGTCCATATGATCTCCATGAGAGATTCATTGACCTCGTCATTACAAAAACTAAAGCAGGCCATAAAATTTCGTAAGGAAGACATATGCTAGGACCAAATTAAGAGGTTCAAAGATTCATTTCTGATCATTCATAAAATTATTATAGAAAAAAATGATAAGATAAAAGTAGTTATTCAGGACTTACTTTATTCTTAAGTAACTTGCAGTTATCTGAGGCAAGGGTTGTGTATCTCCTTCCCTGAAAATTGAAACAATGTACTAAGAAATCAGAGAAAGAAAAAAAGTTGACACAGAGATACCCATATATGATCCTCGTAAGGATTTAATCCTTTGGGAAAAAACAATAGGACCTACAGAGGAGTAGCAATTGTAGGGCAATATGTTTACAGGATGGCACATTTAGGCCCGTATAATTTAATTATTGCACATTTAGCCAACCATGTGAGCAGTACGTGACATTTTATCCCGAATTGGAGTGTTATAAGCAAATTTGGTTAAATGTGCAAAAATTAAAATACAATGGCCTAAATGTGTCAGCCCGCAAACATAGTGTCGTACAAATAATATTCCCTTAATCCTTGCATAGAAAACTTACTGCTCATCTGACACCAATGAAAACCAAATTGGATAATTTCTGCGGTCATATTTAGCACTGGCAGCATCAAGAACGACCTGAGGGGGAACCCTGAATTCTCCAGAATTGCGTGCCTTCTTTGGGCGAACTCTTCGCAACTTTTTGGGCCCTTCTGACTCCACATGAGTATGGTCATTGCTGTTCTTCTCATCTTGAGCTTTTGATTTCTGCCTGTTTTCTTTACTTTTTGTTTTACTTGAAAGCCCCTCATTGCCACGAGAATGTATAGCTTCTGTTTTAGACATAGATCCTTGGGTGCTAAACTTTGAAGACTTGCTCCTATTTGCTGCCTCCACCAAACAATTCAAAGGTTTCCAAAGATCAACCTTCCCTTCCCAAGACTCAGATCCATTTTCTCTTCCTTTAGAGGGACTACGATGATTCGATGGCTCGTTAGTAGCAGAGTTCTGCAGCAAAATGCCAATAAGCATTGAGTGGTATTTGCAATTGCAGGTTATATCTTGTGGGGTTAATTGCATGAAACACCATCATGGTTTGGAAATGTTGAAAAAATCCCCTCACAGTTTGCACAAGAATAAAGCTAACTCTCCCTTTTCTCAGAAACGAGTTAACAGTGTTATTTATTTCCTCTATTTCTTGTAATGTCCTTCATAGTATAGTTTCAACTTTCAAGACTTCAGATTTTGTAAAAATAAGATGTGGGAAATAGAGGAAATAGATAACATCATTAACTAGTTTCTGAAAAGAAAAAAAAAAGAGGGGTTTTCGTGCAATTACCACTATTTTTGTTGGCAAAGGCTTCAAAACTACATACGTACCTGCTTCATATTCTGAGAAAATTTGTTCAGAGTCTCTGGTGAGCTAGAGCTCTCACGATGGTCTTCCATGGAGTCATCTTCTTTCTTAACAGGCTTCTCTATCATAAAACTGGAGCCCCTAGATGCTTTTCTTGCTGTGGATTTTGATCGCCTTCCAGTCATTCCACTCTGTGTTGACACTCTAGGAGTGCTAACCACCAACGATGAGAGAGATCTTTCCTTTCTCTTTGCAGGTAATGTAACTGGAGACACAACTTCGGGGGCCCTCACTTTCATCCTCTTATGAGGGAATATTTTGGCCACCACATCTTGCATATTATTGTCAAACCTGATAAACAGAAATGAACTGGTTTTTATATCATATTTACTAATGTGAGCTTATAAATATGTTGGAAGAGTAAACCAGAGCTATGCACTGTCCACCATAGGCAAGTTTTCACCACAAGCACTTAATATCAATCATTTGTATATTGATAAACAGGCAGGGCCTTTTATGCATCATGTTTATCTGTAGTTGTTAATCTATTTTATCATGAATCCTACATCTCTATGAGTTGAACACAGAAAGGTTGCGTATAAACATGTCATGTGGAATGTGATAGAAGCAATCAAGCAATTGCCTTTTTGGTTTACCCTCGAATAAGGAAAGCAAAGGACATATCAACTTGATTGATTGCTTTGAAAAAATCCACCAAATGAATTAGGGCTGAAATGATAGAGGTAACAAACACGACTAGAAAGAACAAGAAAACGGATTCTAACCTCAACTTTTCCATTGGAACACATCCCAAATCGATGTTGCATACCGGGCAGCATTCCATTTCCTCATCTGAAAGCTTCTTCTCTATGCATTTCCTGCAAACTATGGGCATAGCAAAGAAAAACTGGAGACATCAGCCAAACATATCTAAAACTTCTGAACAAGAGGAAAGCATAAGTCATGATTGGACATCAAATATTTGAAAATGGCAACAGAAAAGCACAGAATAACAGAATCGCTAGCATATCCATGGTAAAATGCCTTTTATGGACAATTGTGAACTAGTAAGGCGGTATGAAATAAACAAATTGCTGAAGACAATATACATGGAAGGAGGTGTTTTTTATCAAACAACCTTGACCATTTAGACAATGTTGTCACTAAACATAATAGCAGTTCAGTCTTTACCACCAATTACTAAACTCTACCTTTCTAAAATCAAAATATTCCCCTATCTCTAACAACGTAAGTTCTGTCTTGGATGATGTGGAACAACTTGCAGATGAGTACTTCGCAACCAGGGATCAAGCGAAGGGTGCTCATTGGCAGGGATCCAAACGGACTTAACTTCTGGAGTCGGGCTCAGAATCATTATAATAATAACATTCCAGAAGTGTAACAACAAAATTCAATGTTTGACAGCCCGTTTAGCCTTTCTTATGTTACTTTTTTAGCATCATGGTTTTTTTTGGACCTTTAAATAGGTATTCTGAAGATATTCAGTGGCAGGCTTTGATATGTTATTCACACAAATAAATTCCTCAATTTCGTATGCGCTTATAAACCAGTGTCACCCAAAAGTAGCCCAGTGAATACATGAAAAACAAGTTAAACAGCATATGTTTCATGTTTGTCAATTAAACAACATCCATGTAAGTAGAGTGATATAGCAGCAAAGGCATTCCCAAAAAAACCAGACAGACGGATCAATAAAACAGAAAATTCATAACGTTTGAGAAAAAAGTTGGACACGCATGCTACAGCCTCACTTTCACAAACTAATCAAATTCCCATCCACCATTAAATCAAGCACACACGTCAAACAAACACAAATTCGGAGAAAACCCCCAAATTAACCAGATCAATCACAGCAATCTGTACAGTGAGAACCCAGATCATAAACACGCGGTCAAAAAAAGTCAAAAATCGACGAAACAAGAGACAATTACAAGAGAATCGAGATACCCAAACAGAGGAGAGAATCACTCACACGTGTGGAGGCATTCGATTATGGTGGTAGCCTCGCGGAAGAGCTTGTGGCAAATAGGGCATGTCATGCATGCCGTAACCGCCTCCCGGCTCCTTTTGACAACCTGATGCGACATCGTATCGCCCAATTCACGCCTAAATCAATGAAATCAAAATTGGCAGTCGCGAACCCACGTATCTTAGGCGGTGCATGTAAGCAGCGCCGCATGAGAGATTGGATTTACGTCCATTCGTCGCAGCTCTATTTCATCTGCATTAAGCCCAAAAATCAAAACCCAGAAATTAATTAACATCAGAATTAACAGCTCTATTGATATACGTACCTGCAAATCTGAGGAAGGAACAATGATTTGGGGAAAAACAGGGCGCCTTGAGGAGTGTCGTGACTGGCGTCTCTTGAATGGCGTGTGCGTGTATGTGCGTGGGGATTTGGGAGTCCGAATTCCAAATAGAGAGAGAGAGAGAGAGAGAGGGAGGATGGGCCGCTTTGCATAGCTTGAGCCTGTGACAAAGGTTGAAAATATAGGCATTTGAGAAAATATTAACGTCTTAAATTTGTAGAAATATCGATGATCGATAGTATAGAATATTGATAAATTTTAAAAATTGTAAAGTTTAGTATTAACCTTTTGATATATAAATTTAATAAAATAATTTAAACATATTTACACTCGTGATCAATTTATACTATAAAATGGAGTAATATATAATGTTATTTTATACTGTTAATCTTCTTGGACAAATTCTGTTCGAACAAACTTGGATAATATAGGGTTTTCTGGTTGGACAGACTGTCCAAATAGCTCCTTTTAGTGGTTAATCTTTTTGGACAAATTCTGTCGGGACAGACTAGGGTAATATGAGATTTTTTGATTGGACAGAATCTGTCCAAATAGCTCCTCCCAGTGATTAATCTCTTTAGACAAATTCTGTCTGAACAGACTTGGGTAATATGGAGTTTCTGGTCAAAACAACTGTCCAAATACTCCTTCCTATTTCATATATTATCTTCTTTTTATAAAATTTGTTGCATTTCTCATTTGGTATAAAATTAAGGAACATGTTTGTTTAGTTTAAAAATAATAATAATAAATAATTTTTTAACACATTTACCTCTCACTAATTTTTCACTTTTCCTTTACTTTTTCCTTTTCCTTTACTTTTTCTCTGACCTTTTAAAAAAAAAAAAGTTATTAATGTGGATAAAATGTGTCATCCTGTCACAAATTAACACGTGGCCTCCGAATAAATTATATTTAATACAATTATGTATTTATTCTTTTATTTGTCTTTATTATTATATTAATCATGGGCCTTTAGATGTTGAATTGGGCCTAAAAAAATGAGCCCAAATACACACAGATTAAGGTAAATGGGCTGGACTAGCCCTAAAGAGAACGAGTCAAAAGCCCTTCCACCTTTGTAGGTGAGTAGTTGGGCCAGAATCTGAATTCTCGCTATTCGGACCAAAGGAGCTCGAGCACCCCCAGGTCCTCGAGGTTTGAAATCCTGAATCTTGCGCCCCTAGTTTTGACCATGCTGCACAGGTGACTAGTAGGCGAGATTATCTCGCCCACTCCCCCCATTCTCGGAGTTTAGACGTGAAGAAAGCAGAAAAGAGTTGTGGGTTTTGCCCACAAAAGAGGAAGTTGAGGAAAAAGGGGAAGTGGATAACCCTTCCCCAAAGAGGTACTATTTAAAGATTTTTACTTACCATTTTCGGGAATTTACTACTTACACACCGAACAACTGCCAAAATACAATTCCTCATCGGAAAAGTGTCTGACATTCTTTCCGGTGAGGCTGCAAGAGCTAAATTGAAGCTAACCTACCTTGAAATCTTGTCTTCTTCGATTACTCTTACTTTGAGTTGTAATCGAGCTACTTATATACGAGAATTCTTCCTCACTGCTATATTCCGACCGTATTTATAACTTGAGCGTCGGAGGCCATTTGGAGACGAAGAGTGCGGTTATTATCCATTGGGTGCTTGCGTAATCTAGGACGTAAGATTATACAACTGTCCTAATCGTTGTGTGTTCTTTTTTGACACATCAAATATATTTCCAAAAAATAAAAGAATATTGTAAAGATTAATAGGGGTATTTTAGGGAGATCATTGGTATAAATAGGAAAATCGAAAAAAAAAGAATTTGAAACAAAATTTAAGACAAAATGCAACAAACTTTATGAAACAGAGGGAGTAATATTTTTTGAAATCTATCGACATTTTTTCGATATTTTACCCGATATTAGTCTCAATATTGCTATTGTATAGTACGGAGTATAATTTATTGATATTTTCGATTTTTTTACAAATATCGTGAAAATATTGTTTCTTCTCAAAATCGATATCGGCGACCACGAAAAATGGATATACCGGAGAAATATCTAATTATTTTCATCCACGGTGACAATACACATAAAATTGATTTTGTTCCCGATTTTGTGTTCACAATATATTTTACTCACTCAATTATTAACGTGTGTCATTTTAAAAAATAATTAACGCTTATGGTATATTTTTTCGAATTATTAACGTGTATCATTTTAAAAAATAACCAACGCTTAAAGTACGTTTGTTTTGAATTTTGAGGATTTTAAAATTCGAATTTCAAGAACTATAAATTTCAAAATGTTAATAGTTTGTATATTTCGTGTTTGTTTTGAGATTTAAGTAGAGTAAGATTTGACTTTATGTTATGTTATAGGATTAAGATGTATTTTTATATTGAATTTTTAATACGATATCGGTATCAATTATTTCAATACCGAAATTTTCAGTATGATCGGTATACCATATCCCAGTCCTAAATGTGTGTACTTATCACTCACTTTTTCTTAAATTTGAGCAAAGGGTATAAATGACATTTCATGCATAATTAATTTGATGAGAAAAAACCGGTGTGTCCCCCAATAAAATCCTTGTGTGCATATAAGTGTGCCCTTTAAAACAAGTAAACTAGTAGCCCATGAGAATCACTTCTTGCGGCCCACTTCAATAGGCCGTGGCTATATACCCCTCCATATTTGTTAAGTATACTCCCCGATTCATGTACCCCTTTAAAATAACAAATGTTAGATATACTCCCTTAAATTACCAAAATTACTCTCTTTTCTCTGATACATCAATTGTTAAATATACTCCTCAATTCAAACCCTAATCTCTTCTTCCTCATTCCTTCAAAAATTCCAAAAACAAAAACCCTAACTAGTTTGTCGAAAATTACAAATTGTTGTCGACAATAATGCATATGATTGTCGAAAATATGTTTTTTTTTTTTTTTATATTTTATAATTTATGTGATATTTTTTGTTAGGGTTTGAAATTTATGTGTGTGAAAATGGGTTGGTGTTGGTCGCTGAAGGTGGCAGCAGCGACGATGACGACAACTATTAAGGTTAGGGTTTTAAAAGTGGAGGAGTGTATTTATCATTATTATTTAAGTATATTTTAGTATAAGGATAGTTTTAAATGTTCTACACAAATATTATATTAATAAATGGGAAGGGGTGTATACTTTACAAAGTTGGAGGGGTATATAGGCAGGGCCTTTCAATATAGTAGCACAAGCACACTGAGTGAGCCCATTTCAAGAAAATCACCCAAGACCAGCTTAACAAAAAAAATACTTCACTACCATTTATCGGACCATGCTAATCTTCCTTCTATCGTTTTAATTTTATCGGATGTCCCGAAAGAACATACTTCAGGATATGTTTATTTTGAGATATATAATTTTAATTTTAGATTTTAAAATCTAACTCTAATTCTATTTGAAATTTTAATTTTTTGAATTAGAATTACAAATAGCTATAAATACATATAAATCATATATAAACACTTATAAATTTTCTTATAACATAAAATTAAATCTTACCCTACTTAAATTACAAAACAAACACAAAATATATAAGTTATTAAAATTTCGAAATCCACTAAATTTTAAAATCTTCAAAATTACAAAACAAAAATACTAAAAGTTTAATGATTGTACGATGGTCACAAGTAGGAGTGTACAAAGTATGATTTAGATCGACCAAACCAAACTATTAAATATGATTTGGTTTTTTATTTACCGTTCGATTTACGGTTTTGAGATTTTTTTTTTGAATATGGTTCAATTTATAATTTTCACTAATGAAAAAATCGAACTAATATTATAATATATATATATATATGATTATATAAAATCATATACTTTATTTATAATTTATATAAGAAGATGTTTTATTAAAACAAATACTATTATTATACGAAATAATCCAATTTCAACTTCCTAGCACAAAATCAGAAACCTTAGCCTATTTTTCTTATATTTTGAACCGTGTGATAGCATTTCATTTATTCAAATTATATTTCATATTATTGAAATTTATTTTATTTTTTAAGATTGTATTTTACATGTTTGTTAATTATTGTATAAAAAAATATAAGCAGAATTTCGATTAGATCAAAGCGGGTCAAAATATTATAATTTCAAATCGAACAGTTGTATAAATACAATTTAATTTACGATTTTAAAAAAAAGAACTAGGTATATTTTAGTTTACGATTTATCTGCGTTTGTTCAATCAAACACCCTGATTGTAATTTAGGCAAATTCTTTAATTAAAGGCTTAGCGTAGGTCGGTATAAGTATACTTCCAAGATGTCACATTTGCATTTCCCCGTCACGTCACCATCATTCCACCATGTGCCACGTGACTAACTATACTTTCAATTTTTTTTATTAAAATAATAATATTAAAGTTGATAAAAATAATTATTTAAAAAAAAATGGTTGGGTTTGTCTGATTTATACTCCCTACATTTCATCATGGTGTCTGATTTATACTCCATACATTTCATTATTTTTTATAAAATTAAACAACATATGTCTCCGTTCAATAACATTATTTTAAAAAAAATTAAATTGTTATATTTATTTTTAAAATAATATTATTATTTACACTATTTTATCTATCATTTTCAACACATCGCTTAATTTTAGTTATTTACTCTAAGGGTTGGTCTGCTATGGACACCTTAGTCCATGTTGCACTTTTCAGTTTACTGACTTACACTTTTTGATAAATGGTGTTGCACTTTTTAATTATTAAACTGTATAATAATATTTTTAGTAATAATTGAAAAGTGCAACACCATTTACCAAAAAGTGTAAGTCAGTAAATTGAAAAGTGCAACATGGACTAGGTTGCACAATATGCATTCGAGTGCGTACTAGACTTTACCTTACTCTAATTATCATTCACTCTATTTATAAATAAAATAATTATTTATAAATGAACTTTACAATATTCAATCAAATTTCAAACTTATTTATTTTATGAATAAATTAATCAATGTTCATTCTTAATAAACTGACATAATGAATTTGGATGAAATAGATACAAAGTATTTTTTTTACTAATTTAACTTTCAATTAATGATGAAGATAAAAAAAAGTCAACTCACCTCCATTATCTTGAAACAGATAGAGATTATCCTAAAAGAGGTAAAGTAAAGAGGATACATAAATTCCTCATTACTTGCCCACTTTTTTTTTTTTTATATGAAAACAAAATTAATACCCTTCTAACATTATTTTATTTTTAAAATTGTCATTCATTTGCACCTGTAATTTATTTTACATTTCATCAATTTTTTTTACACCTCACTAAATAACCTAAAATACACCTCCTGTTGATATGCCTTGAATCACACACTTCGCTGAGCTGTTCGGGGGTCTCGCTGTATTGGGCTTTAGGCCAACGGTATGCAGTATTGGGCTTTAGGCCTAATTTCAGTGTTTTATCTCAGTACTATATATATATGGTCTTTGAGATCTGTAATCTGTAACCCTAATTGAATAATAAAATCCGTTCTCCTCTCTGCCCGTGGACGTAGCCAATTCATTGGTGAACCACGTAAATCACTTGTCTTCTTTACGTTTCTTGTTCATGCTCTATAATCCTATTCTGTCACAACAAACTGGTATCAAGAGCCTGGTCGTTTCGATCAAGTTTTTTTTTTCCGCACTGATTAGGGTTTTTGGAGCCGATCGAGAATGTCTGCTTTCAACGTAAAGGTTGACAAATTCACTGGGAGAAATAGTTTTGGCCTATGGCAAATCAAGATGCGATCTCTGCTGAAGCAGCAGGGTTTGTGGGCGCCGCTATCAGGAAAACCTAAATCTGAGGATGTAAATGAAGAAGAGTGGAATACCCTAGAAGAAAAGGCCCACTCGACTATCATGCTATGTCTGTCTGACGATGTTATCATCGAGGTTGCAGATCAGGAAACTGCCGATGGTCTCTGGAAGAAGTTAGAGAGTCTCTACATGACGAAGTCTCTAACCAACAAATTGCTTCTGAAGCAACGTCTGTTCCGTTTACGCATGCAGGAAGGTACATCTCTTCGGGATCATCTAGATAAATTAAATAAAATTTTACTAGATTTGCGTAATATTGATGTTAAAGTAGAAGATGAGGACGCTGCTTTAATTCTGTTAGTATCTTTGCCTGAATCGTATGAGAATTTTGTTGAATCGTTCATTACTGGGAAAGATACTCTGTCTCTGGAAGATGTTCGATCTGCTCTCCACAGCAGAGAAGACCGTCAACAGGCAACTGGCTCGGCCACAGAAAATCAGGCATCGGGGCTGTATGTTACGGGTAAGGGACAAAAGAAATTTGGGAAGAAAACTGGGAAGCCGAATCAGAAAGGTTCAAAAGGTCCTAAACCCGATGACATCTGCAATTACTGTAAAGAACCAGGACACTAGAAGAATGATTGTCCTAAGAAGAAGAGGAAGCAGGAGAAGAAAGATGGTGTCGGCGGTTCTACAGCTGTTGCAGAAACTGATACAAATTCTGAAGATGATCTGGCCTTGGTTGCAGCTGGACAGTCACATCGTAATGATGTGTGGGTTCTTGATTCTGGGGCATCATACCACATTTGTCCTAACAGGGAGTTCTTCTCGACCTATGAGCAGATAGATGGAGGAAATGTTACCATGGCTAACAGTGCTGCCTGCAAGGTGGTTGGGATTGGCTCAGTCAGGATACGGACACATGATGGGGTATTCTGCACCTTGGATGAAGTCAGGCATGTTCCACAAATGACGAAGAATCTGATATCATTGAGTCTCCTTGACAGCAAGGGTTTCAGTTTCAAAGGTGAAGGTGGAGTTATGTATGTTTGTCAAGGTTCAAAGGTGGTTCTGACAGGCTTGAAACGTGGTACCTTATATTATCTGCGAGGTTCCAATGTGACAGGTTCTGCTAATGTTGCATCATCTGAGGTTCAGACCATGGATATGACCAGGTTGTGGCATATAAGGCTCGGTCATATGGGAGAAAGAGGGATGCAGATTTTGTCAAAGCGGGATCTTCTTTCTGGGCATAAAGTGCAGAGTCTTGAATTCTGCGAACATTGTGTATTTGGGAAGTTTCATCGCAGCAAGTTCCCAAAGAAGGCAGTTCATCAGACCAAGGGGACTCTTGACTACATTCATATGGATTGTTGGGGTCCGTCACGTGTTGAGTCTACTGGAGGCCACAGATATTTTGTGTCTATGATTGATGACTACTCAAGGATGACTTGGGTAATTATGATGAAAAACAAAAGTGAAGCTTTCAAGAAATTCAAGCAGTGGAAGGCGTTGGTAGAAAATCAGACTGGGAAGAAGATCAAGAGACTGCGAACTGATAATGGCCTGGAGTTCTGTTCGTCTGAGTTCAATGAGTTCTGCAAGGATGCAGGGATTGCTCGACACCACACTATCCGACATACACCGCAGCAGAATGGTGTGGCAGAGCGCATGAATCAGACATTGCTGGAGAGAGCGAGATGCATGCTCTCGAATGCTGGTTTGGCTAGAAAGTTCTGGGCAGAAGCAGTAAACACGGCATGCTATCTGATCAACCGTGGTCCACACACTGGCATTGATTGCCAGACACCTTATGAGGTATGGTCTAATAAACTTGCAGATTATTCTTTGTTGAAGGTTTTTGGCTGTACTGTTTACTATCATGTTAGTGAGGGTAAATTAGAACCAAGAGCTAAGAAGGGTATATTTGTTGGTTTCGGGGATGGAGTTAAGGGATATAGAATCTGGTCACCTTCAGAGAATAGAGTTATATTCAGTAGGAATGTGATTTTTGATGAGAATTCTATGCTTAACCCCATTGTGAAGTCTGTTTGTACAGAAAATTGTAGTAATGTTAAACAGGTGGAGCTGCAAGTCACTCTCGATGAGAGTAAATCACAACTCCAAGGTGGAGAAGATCAACATACTACTGCAGAAAGTACAAGTTCTGATGTTCATCCAGAAGCTCGCCAGACAAGCATAGTTGTTGATAGAGCTAGGAGAACAGGCGTGAAGCCTCCTGTGCGGTACGGTTTTGAGGATATGGTGACTTATGCATTACAAGTCGCTGACGAGGTGGAAGAGGAAGAACCATCTGCAGGTGAACCATTCACCTACAGAGAGGCTGTTTCATGCAGTGAGTCGGCCCTATGGCTCGCTGCAATGAGAGAAGAGATGGAATCATTTGCCAAGAATGAGACTTGGGAGCTAGTCAAACGGCCTAAGGAGAGGAAGATTGTTACTTGCAAATGGATTTTCAAGAGGAAGGAAGAAACCACACCTGGTGAGGGTGTGAGATATAAAGCTCGGCTAGTTGCAAGAGGGTTCACACAGAAGGAGGGGGTTGATTATAATGAGATGTTCTCACCAGTGGTCAGACACACTTCCATCAGAGTGTTACTAGCAATGGTGGCACATCAGGATTTAGAACTTGAGCAACTAGATGTGAAGACAGCTTTTCTACATGGAAAGCTTGAAGATGATATCTACATGACTCAGCCAGAGGGGTTCCAGGTTCCGGGGAAGGAAGATCATGTTTGCAAGTTGATGAGGTCTCTATATGGACTAAAGCAGTCTCCAAGGCAGTGGTATAAGAGGTTTGATAGTTACATGATCCAGTTGGGATACAACAGGAGTCCGTATGATTGTTGTGTGTATCACAATAAAGCTGATGATGGTTCCATGATCTATCTCGTCCTGTATGTGGATGATATGCTCATAGCTGCGAAGTCCAAGTCTGATATTCAGAAGTTGAAGGATCTGCTCAGTGCTGAGTTCGATATGAAGGATTTGGGTGCTGCCAAGAAAATTTTGGGAATGGAGATATATAGGGAAAGAGAGAAGAAGAAGCTTTTCTTGTCACAGAAGAGTTACATTCAGAAGATCTTGTCTAGATTTGGCATGTCTACCGCCAAGCCTATTGATACTCCAAGTGCTACAAATATTCACTTATCCACTGATTATGCACCAAAAACTGTAGCTGAGAAGGTGTACATGTCTCGAGTCCCATACTCTAATGCAGTAGGGAGTTTGATGTATGCTATGGTCTGCACTAGACCAGATCTTGCACATGCTGTTAGTGTTGTCAGCAGGTTCATGGGACAACCTGGAAAGGAGCATTGGCAAGCTGTGAAGAGGATTTTTCGTTATCTCAGAGGTACGTCTGATGTTGGTCTCACTTATGGAGGTGATGCTCACGTTTCTGTGACTGGTTATTCTGATTCTGACTATGCTGGAGATGTTGATAGTAGAAGATCTATGACTGGTTATGTTTTCACTCTTTGTGGTTTTGTTGTTAGTTGGAAGGCAACTCTGCAGGCTACAGTCACTTTGTCTACAACTGAAGCAGAGTATATGGCACTGACTGAAGCTGCTAAAGAGGGAGTTTGGTTGAAAGGGCTTGTAGGTGATCTTGGTCTACATCATGATCAAGTTATTGTATTCTGTGACAGTCTGAGTGCAATCTGTTTGACCAAGGATCAGGTCCATCATGAGAGGACCAAGCATATTGATGTGAGGTATCATTTTCTGAGGAATGAGCAGAGAATCAAGGTGATGAAAGTAGGTACTGCTGATAATCCTGCTGACATGTTCACCAAGCCGGTCCCACATAGCAAGTTTCGACATTGTTTGAACTTGCTAAATGTTACAAGCTGTTAGTTGCCCAAGGAGGGCAAATCTGAGGCAGAAAGGAGGAGTCTGTTCATCTGGCATTGTAATGATGCATCTGCAAGGAAGATTCAAGTCAAGGTGGAGATTTGTTGATATGCCTTGAATCACACACTTCGCTGAGCTGTTCGGGGGTCTCGCTGTATTGGGCTTTAGGCCAACGGTATGCAGTATTGGGCTTTAGGCCCAATTTCAGTGTTTTATCTCAGTACTATATATATATGGTCTTTGAGATCTGTAATCTGTAACCCTAATTGAATAATAAAATCCGTTCTCCTCTCTGCCCGTGGACGTAGCCAATTCATTGGTGAACCACGTAAATCACTTGTCTTCTTTACGTTTCTTGTTCATGCTCTATAATCCTATTCTGTCACAACACCTCCTCTATCTTACATCACCAATTACTAAATCTTTTTTCCTTAAAAAATGTGTCGATCAAACCATGCAAGTCATTTCGAGGCGGATGTAGTAATTTTTAATTAAAATGCAAAATTGTACGAAGAGATATAGGAAAATTTTAGGGAAAAAATAGTTAAAACCACAAACATTTTTTGTGATTTTTATTAATGAAAGTATTTATTTTTGTTGACGACTTATTATTATATTGGAAATTATGTACAAGTAATAAAATATCTGATGAATGGTAGAGTTTTATTTTGAGAAATGAGATTCGTTTAAAATAGAAGTAGACAATGATGGCTTGAGATTTACTCTTTGAAGTTGAAGATCTTGGAAAGAGAAATTTCAGGTGATAAAAAAGTCAACCAAATTTAAGACTAACATGCCACTAAAGTAAACATAACACAACCATTGCCGTACGTCATATCTCATACTTAATTCGTATGCTTAATTTTAAATTAGTATCGAACTAGTGTAAGACCCGCGTTTTTTACGCGGGGTTAAAATAAATTTATAATACATTTTAATTTATTAATTAAAAAAGTTATCGTTAAAATAGGTATATATTTATAAATTTATCATTCTATTCAAATATAAAAAATAAAATGTTGTATCAATATAAATTACATCATATGTATAAAAAAAACAATAAAACAATGTTTACTTTAGGATTTAAACACCTGGATTTGGATTTTAGGTTCCTACACCTATTTTATTTCGGAATTTAAATATCAATTTTTAAAACTCACTCAAAACCACACGTATCAAACATATTGATTTGACATAAAGTTAAAATCTTTATAATACTTCAATCATTATAATTTTTCTCGACAATATGTTTTTTTCAAAACATATTTTATATAATTCTTTTAAATATACATGGTATGAAATTTTATTTATTTTACTGAATAAGAAAATGTTTAAAAGGTGATGGAAAAATAATTAAAATAAAATTGGTGGGGGAAGAGATGAGGAAGACATAAAATGACTGAATATCCAAAATTTAATTGGCCACCAATGCCTAAACATAGACATAGTCTTCGAGTAGGCACAAAAGTAAAAAATATTTTTGATAAACAAAGACATTAAATCATATATTAAATAAAACAATAATAAAATAAAGAAAACACCTAAAAATAATAATGATGTCACTATCTATATATCACTCAACAAAATCAAACAAAATAAGTAACCAGGTACACTCTTTTTTTTGGATGAACGGGCTCATAATCAGGCAATCAACCCTAAAATGAGTGATTTAGATTAGCTCATACAATAAATATATATATATATATATTTATTTATATTTATTGTATTATTAGTGGTTCACACCTATTATTAAAAATTATTTTATTCATCTTCAACTATCAAGACAACAATCCTCCACAATATTTCTCATTTTTTACTATTAGGGTATATTCACATTTTCTTAAGCACAACCATGTGGAATAATTCAATGAACAACCAACAATGCTCATCTACATGATTATTTTGATTTCCATTGTTTAACTATTTTATAAATATCTTATATCTGCGATCTACCATTCTTTTTATTCTCCATAAACATGAAAAAAAAAAAGAATTCGTTGATCAAATTTCATCTCAAGAACTGGAAAAGTAAATGGTAATTACTTCATATTTAAGTGACAATAGACTCAAACAAAAATAAATCTTAATAGATCAAAACTATTAAACCTACTTCTTTGGTCTTCCACCATTGTATCAAATGCCTACGTCCCATACATAAAACTCGTAGAAAAGTAATGTTTAAATTATGTTTTCAACCTAAATGTACTTGAACTATTCCATCAAAATAGAAAAAACAAAGCATTACATAAGATAGAATATGTAACTTGCAATTTGTCGCAACAATGAGTCTCACCGCTTAAAAAACCATAAGGTCCACAAAAATAGAAAGAAAGATGAAAATGACAAAGAAATTCAGAGTATTAAGAAAAGTGTAAATTAATTATAGGCCAAAAGAATAGATACTCACCGATGATATTATGGAAATAATCATAATCATCACGAAATAAGTAATCTGAAAATATTAAATAATAAACAATGAAATTCTTGGTGGAGTGAAGTAGTGGTGGGAGAGAGTTGAGAGGATTCGAGAGGATGAAATGATAACAATTCACAATTCACACATCACTATAAAACTGAAGAAAAGGAAGAAGAATCTAAAAAAAGTATAGCGATCTAGAAATTGTACGAATTATTTTGATTTCCATTGTTTAACTATTTTATAAATATCTTATATTTGCGATCTACCATTCTTTTTATTCTCCATAAATATGAAAAAAAAAAAAAAAGCATTCGTTGATCAAATTTCATCTCAAGAACTGGAAGTAATGTTTAAATTATGTTTTCAACCTAAGTGTACTTGAACTATTCCATCAAAATAGAAAAAACAAAGTATTACATAAGATAGAATATGTAACTTGCAATTTGTCGCAACAATGAGTCTCACCGCTTAAAAAACCATAAGGTCCACAAAAATAGAAAGAAAGATGAAAATGACAAAGAAATTCAGAGTATTAAGAAAAGTGTAAATTAATTATAGGCCAAAAGAATAGATACTCACCGATGATATTATGGAAATAATCATAATCATCACGAAATAAGTAATCTGAAAATATTAAATAATAAACAATGAAATTCTTGGCGGAGTGAAGCAGTGGTGGGAGAGAGTTGAGAGGATTCGAGAGGATGAAAGGATAACAATTCACACATCTCTATAAGACTGAAGAAAAGGAAGAAGAATCTAAAAAAAATATAACGATCTAGAAATTGTACGAATTAAAATTAGAAATTGACACGCTTACCACGACGACAGAATGGAAGAGGGTTGGGAGGAGCTTAGAAGATTAAAGGTAAAATTGAAAATAAATTAAAATGTAAGTAAATCCTAATCATTAAATGCACACATTTTAAAATTTAGAACATAACTCCTAGAATTAAAGTTGGAAAAGAGAGTGAATGAAGGAGAATAGAGAAAATTTGAAATGGAGTAATTTGAAGAAAAGGAGGTTGAGATAGATTAAGGAGATTGTGACATGTGTCACAAAATAGGTTTGCAAATATATATTATATGATATGATATGATTCTTAATTATAACTTTCACACTAAAAAATGAACTTATATATATATACCCTTAGGTTGTGTTTGGACGGGGATTTGATTTGAGAAGGCATTTCAAATGAAAGAAGTTAAAAATTCATAGATTTCAAATGACATGATTTTAGTGAGAATTTGAAATTTTTCTCAATTTTAACTAAAAGTGTGTGGACACAAATTTAAGTATTTGAAATCCATTCATTATCCAAACATGCATAATGGATTTTGGACTGTGGATTTGAAATCCATAAGCCCAAATCCACTCAACCAAACACAGCCTTAAAATCTGTTCGGAGCACGCCTCCCATAGAAGCAAGTGAAGTTGATGTGACTGAAAATCTAAGTATTTGAAATTCATTCTTAATCCAAACAAGTGAAGTGAATTTGAATGTTGAATTCAAAATTCATAAATCAAATCCCTCCATCCAAATGGAACTTGATATGTTCAACCGGCCGAAACCGCCGATTACGGTTTTGCATTTTTTGTAATCGAAACCGAACCGGCAAACCGCCGGTTACGGTTTTCTAACCGGCGGTTCGGTTAAAAACTGACGGTTAGACCTTTTTTTTTTCTTTCTTTCTCTGTTTTTGCTCGTTTTCACTCCGTTTTCGCTCGTTTTTTATTCGTTTCAACTCTTTTTTTTAGAAACTACATTACTAGAATTTAATAAAAATCATATAACTTAAATTTATACATAAAAAATAAAAGAATGGTGTATTAAAAAAATAAAAATAAAAAAAAATTAAAAAAAAAAACCGAAAAACCCGCGGTTTCGGTTTGCCAAAACCTGCAACCGAAACCGAACCGCCATTTTCCGGTTACGGTTTCGGTTTTTAACCGAAACCGCCGGTTTTTCGATTTTTAACCGTCCATGTCTACTTCGCCGTCTGCATATCATAGCCTTGCCGAGTGTTGCGAATATCATTTATAAACTGTCAATTTATTTTTTAAAAATTACATATAAAGCTTTATAAAATTATTTTTTAAATTCATATTCATTATTACACTTTCTTAATAAATATATTCGTATATTTATAAAATTTATTATGAGACGTATTAATATGAAATATTATATATGTACGCATAAAGACGTGCATAAACTAATGAATATGAGAATATTTTCTTACACCAGTCAATCAAAATAAAATTTATAACCAAAAGTACAAGGACAAAACGGCTTTCATAGGTCACAAGTCACAACACAAAACACGACATATAAAAACACGTATATGCGAAAATCAAGTTTACATTAAACACAACTTTAAAAAAAAATAAAAAATTACACAGCTGTATGTTCAAATAAAAATATAAAATGAATAGATGATACAAAAACGTAATAATATGAGAATAATAAGTTACACCCTTGCCAAACTAAGCTAATACTATATGATATTTTACACATTTAATTAGGACATATATATATCTTATTTTTAAATTAGTATGTTCCAAGTTTTTTCGTATTCTTTCTAAAATAGAATTATACTATAATTTTTGAATCACCTCATAAATAGTCAAGTTCTCAGAGTTGATAGAGTTGATACGAGATAAATAAGAGATGTTCATAATGTGTGAAATCAATTATTTTCTTGGTTTGCAAGCGGAACATGGTTTGTTGGATGATGTTTGGTTAAAAATTGTGATAAATTGAATTGAGATTAAAAAAAGGGAATTCGTTGAGGTCTAAGAAATTTTTGTATTGGCATCAGACGTGTCACTAGTGAAATTGTTCAATCATAAGTTTGGTAAACTTACAACGGGTCCAACTAAGCAAGCTGATAAGGATGACAACAAAGATGACGACGGACGCGGATTCGAAGCTGGCAAGAAGGACAACATCGACTTAAATTCCACAAAAGGATTTACTTGTGAGAGAAGTTGAGAAATCAGTCGATGCTTAAAACACTGACTTAACTGGAACGATAACTGAACAGTTGTTAGACAAGAGTTTTACGCCGTAAATGAGTCGTTTTCAATATTGAAAAATCAATAGAGACAACTATCAAATATGGATATAACTAGATGCATCAAAATGTATTTAACTTCGCCTCAATATCAAGTATTTTCTTTGTTCTACAATAACTTTCACATTTTTTTTTTGAGACGTTTCAAAATAATCTTCATATCCTTAAAATTGAAAATCATTTATAAACTTCACTCATCACAGCATTTACAGTTTTACACAAAATGTTATTAAAGTATTTTTTTACACACACATACACACAAGTTAACTAATTTATTTACAAATTACCACGCAAGATCTTACTCATTATTACACTTGTATAATATGTGTGACGTTCTAATTATGAAAGTTAGTTAGCGTGGGATGGAGATGAAATTACATGTTTCAATTTTGATGTTTCACATCTTATTTTCATATTAAAAAATAATCAACTTTCTATAATATTTAAAATGACATGTGTTAAAAATTTAATACGTTGAAATACTAGTAAAATACGAAATACTCCCTCCGTCCATGAAAAGTAGTCTCATTTGACTTATATTTTTTGTCCACAAAATATAGTTTCATACCCTTTATGAAAACTATCATCCTTCAATCATCACTTAATTATTTAAGTTATTTATAAACAATCACTTTGTTTATAATGGACCACACAACACCCTTACTTTATCTATTTTTCCTTAAGACATGTGTCACTCTCCAACGTGACTACATATCATGAAAGAAGGGAGGAAGCATAAAATAGAAAAATCGAACCGTATGGAGCTGGAGGGATGATTATAGCCTTTTACTTGAAAGAATCAAAGTGTGCCGACATGCGTTGTGCAATCACCGCACCCAAAGCCCCACCCCAGGGTCCCATTTGATGATTACCTCGTCATTCCCGCGTTTCAAAATCTCCACAAAAAGGCCTCGTGTCATGTCTATAATTATTCCCATCCCTAATTTAATTTACTCTCCCTATCAAAATACTCCCTCAATCCATTCGGCTATAAGCTTTTCGATACTTTTTAGCACTAAAATTAAGAAAAGTGATTAATGATGCAATTTATAGAAAGAAGAGAGGTGGAAAGAAAATGTAAGAATGCAAAATTAAAAGTATTTACTAAAAAAGATATGAAAAACGTATATGATGACTAACAAAAAATGATAAAACAGAAAGTTTATAAGCGACGGAGAGAGTAACTTTCACACATAGTTAGACATGCAAATTAAAAAATATATAATAATGAGTAAGTTTTGAGTATTAATTTTATAAACTTTTATATATAAAAAAATGTAAAAGTTATTGTCAAACTGATGAATTAATTTATCCCTATATCCCATTTACATTCACATTCCACCCCGACATACCTTTTGTATAAAATTAAGAATATTATGAGGTTGAAGTTTATAAATAAATTTTAATTTTAAGAATCTGAAAATTATTGTATTCGTCGTGCTATTACGAGTGCACGCGACCCTAGCCAATGCGCAAGCGCGTGTGACCGTTGCCAAGTCGCCCTAGTGAATAAATCTCTCGTCAAGTCTGAAAAAAAAGTGTGAAAGTTATTGCGGTACCGGACGAATTAATTTTCAATTTAATCCCTAAATCATTCACATTCCACACCCGAAACACATGAACGTGCCACCACCTCCTCTCCCCGCCTTCCCCGCTTCCTAATTCGCTTTTCCATTTTCCATTTACACTTTTCAACAAATAAAAATACTCCAACACACGGAACGAATGACTTCATCGAGATCTTATCGTTCTTCGCCGGCCATTCAAAAACCCTAACCACTCTCCCCCCAACTACTGAATCCTCCACTTCGTTTCCACTTTCCGGAATCGGAATTCGGAAATTGTTGTTGTTTCTGTTTTTTTCGATGCGGAGGATCATCGTTGATTAACTCGAAATTTGATGAGGCCATTTCGTGTGTACTCGAGGACTTTGATCCTCTGGTTACTATGTTTCTCCGTTTTAATTCCTATTTTTCTACTCTCGTATAGGCTCAAACAGATTAAGTCCGACGGTAAGTGTGTTTTTCTCACTTTGTGTATGTGTGTTTTGACGGTTTTCGTTGATGGTAACCGGATTTGTGGATTTTTGTTTGTTTGTTTGTGCAGTGTCGCATGGCTTGATTGAAGATTTATCCATCATTGTATGAATCTCTGATCTTCACTACTTGCTGACATTGTTGTTTATAGTTAATCGAATTTAGGTAGCGGTTTTTTAAGTATCGTGACTGTTGCGATGGTATTTGAGTACTTTTTCTGTTAGTAGCGGTTGCTTGATATTGAAGATTCGCATCACTTTTGTTTTTTGTGAGTTTATTTTGAGTTTCTGTTAGTGGAATAGATTCCCACTCATAGAGGTTATCTTGCAATTGTGTGGAGGCTGTCGATAACTGATAAAATGAAGCCACATTTTCTTATGTATTTGTCATCCTTCATTCGTCTTTCTGCGCTCATTAATCAGATTTAGTAAATACTCCCTCCCTCACACAAAGACAGAGGGCTGTAGTTATTTTCAAACAGATTAAAAAAGAGGAGTTATTATAGTTAGAACATTATATTTTTGCTTTGTTTTCCTATTTGACAATTACTAGTACCTCGATATTGATTTGGAATAGAACAAGATACTTCCTCTGTCCACGAATTCTATTCTCATGCTTTTGGGCACAATTTTTAAGAAAAAATAGATAAATTAGATAAAGTAAGTGTATTGTAGGGTATTGTGGGGTCCATTGTGAAAAAAATGATTGTTTGTGAATAAAGTTGAATGACAATTTAAGTAATTGAGTTATGGTTGAAGGGTGAGATAAAGTGATGTTTTTCATAAAATGTATGAGAATAGATTTGGTGGACGGACTAATAAGCCAACTGGGAACAGATTTGGTGGACAGAGTGAGTACATAGATTGAATGGAGGATTAATAATAGATTAAATATAATAACTGGGTTATCTTTGAAGGACAAACAAAAATAGAAAACAAGTCTGTATTTGTGGGATGGGAGAGAGTATTAATTAGTCTGGTGTCTTAATTTTGAGAAATTTACCTTTGGAGTCTGAATGTTGTGATCTGACTAAAATAATCTGAGTTTGCCTTTACAGAAACATAGGTCAGAGGCACAATCACTCAATGCAATAAAGCAGGTAATTAAATAGATTGGGCTGTCTTTGATAGTGAAGAAATATTGATTTTTATTGTCCTAAAATCCCTCTTTTTTTTTTTTTTTGGTTTAGGAAGAAATTGAAGGTTTAAAAGAACCACTCCGGGTGGTGTACAAAGACGATACCTCTAACTCTGCAGTTAACTATAGTTCTCCCAAGAATACAAGATTGGGTGATGTTAGAAATGGAGCAAGTGATATTGACTTGTTGGAAACTAATGGTTTGTGTTGTTTACATGTGTTTTATTAAATTTATGTATTACTCATTGTGCAATAATTTTCAGTGATATTTTCGTATGCTCTCATTTGAAGTTCAGCAACCAGGCGTGACACAGTTGAAGGTGGTCAAAATAAACAGCCAGAGGGAGAGTCGTCCACTTCTAGGCAACAGGTGTGTTTTTCTGAAGGCTATGGGCCACAACTCTAAATAAGCTATTTTGTTCCCCTTTCATTCTTTTTTTTTTCTTTCTAATGGCTGTTCGTGCCACTTTAACCTCTACATATAATGGTGCATGTGATAGTTATAGGGACCAGAAGTGTGTTTCTGTTTTCGTGGGGTTCCTCTAGTTAATTCTACTAATGTTGAGATGTCCACTTAGTTACAGTAAGTTAGTAACTATACAAGTCTGCTAGCTTTGAGCAAGTGATATACTGGACTGACCAAACTTTGATCAACCTATAATTAATGTGTAGTATAAAGTGAGTGCCTAGTGATGCATAAGATGAAGCGGACATGTGGATAGACCAATTTATCTTGCACTAGTTTAGCTCTGAGAAGTGTTCCCTGAAGTTTTTTTAGGGTGAGTACTGAGTATGATTTGTGAGAGGATGAAGAGTGTGTGCATTGGCCATTGAGCCTCTCATGCTGTTTCGTTCATGTCCTTCTCAAAGTCTGATAGGTTAAGACAAAAAGTTGCAACAACAAATTTGCTTGGATATATGAACCAGCAAATTTCTAACACGTGACAAATATATTTCTTTAGTGATATGTTGTATTATACTATACCTTCTACCATTTCAACCCTTCATCATATTCCGTTTACTGTGTTGTAAGCTTTGACGCTTGCAACTTTTCTGGATCTCTGGTGTACGATTGCATATCAGTTTGTGCATCTATTATATGACAAGCTTCTCGCAGCTCAAGGATGGTAGCAACTAGCAAAGCTGATTTTCTTGTTTATTTTACTCTATGCATGACACTTAAATACATCATGTTTTATTTAATTTGTGTGTGGCTGGGTGATTCTGCATTGAAAACCTCGCTCTGTCAAATCCGGTCATAATTTTTTCACTCTTTAACATCAATCATCTTTTTTATTCTGCTTTCTTGTATTCCACTTATTGTTTTCTTTTGGTTCATCAAAGGAAGAGTCACACACAGGTAGGGTACTAAATGATCGTGTTATACAAACCAAGTCAAGGCCACTTGTTGAGAGGGTAAGAGAGATGAAGGACCAGGTGATTAGGGGCAAAGCATATTTATCTTTCACACCAGCAAATAGCAGTTCTCACCTTGTGAAAGAGTTGAAGGTTCGGATTAAAGAGATTGAACGAGCCCTGAGTCAGTCCATAAAAGATTCTCGTGTATCCAAGAGGTACGACTTTCGTCTTGCAACATTGTTTGTTATTAAAGATTTGGTTAGATTTAAATTATTTCAATTTGCAACTGAAAATCAGTGTTCATTTATGTTATAAGCCATGTTTCTCTTGCCTTTTGTGTCATCATGCTATTAAATTCTGTTGAGTGACTTTGCATTAAGGGTGCTTTTACCTTTTTCTAGGTTATTAAGACAATCACCTGTAGGCATGCATACTGTCTAAAGGTCTGCTTCTACCCTCTCAAGATGCAAAAACGATAAGTCATTGATTGATGTCTGATGCTTACTGTGAATTGTTATCGTCTTGAGCAGTAGAAACTCTGTATTTATATTGGGGCTATTCATTTCAGTTTCTGAAATCTTGTAGTGTGTCTTAGTTTTCCTAGGTCATTTTCTGGGTCAGGACTGGATTTTAGTAGCAGTGCGTTGCAGTACGGTCGTCAAATTCAAATTGCTTTTGGATGTCACATCAGTTTACTGATGAGTTCATTGATGTTCTTATTTTTCTTGATTGCTTTTGAGTTTCCTGCCGAGGATTGTGTTCTTCTCTTATTTTTTCTAGGCAAGATTGTTGACTGTTGTTCAACAAGCTCAGTCAGGCCTATAGTAGCACTTCATTCCTTAATACTGTTCAAACAATCTAACACTGTAATGTTCTGATATGATCACTTAACACGTCAACATAAAGCAATCATCGAGTGCACTTGTACTTGATAAATAGATGCAGGCTCAAATTATGGTGCAAAAACAATTTAAACTATAATGTTAAAATTCATTGAGTGCGCTCCTTATGGAAATATAGATGTCTAGTTCATATTATGGTGCAAAGCCAAGCTTTTTAAATGAGATTTCAGTAAGTTTCAGAAATTTATAAACCTCTGCTTTTTAGCTCACAGCAGAAGATGAAAGCAATGGAGACTACCTTGTCAAAAGCAAGTCGTCTTTACCCTGATTGTGCTGCCATGATAAAGAAACTTCGTGCTATGACTTATAATGCTGAAGAGCAGGTCCGGTTACAGAGGAATCAGGAAAGTTTTCTTAGATCACTTGGTGGAAGAACTATCCCTAAAGGTCTTCATTGCCTCTCTATGAGATTGACTACTGAATATTTTGCCCTGGAGCCTGAGGAAAGGGGGCTCCCTTACAAACAAAACCTACAAGATCCTCAACTTCTTCACTTAGCCATTTTCTCTGATAATGTATTGGCTTGTGCAGTTGTTGTTAACTCAACCATATTAACTTCCGAGGTAATTTCTGTTGCTTCCTTTCTTTTCATGCCAACTTTCATTTCCTGTGTGCACGTATATCAACTTCAAATGATTCAGTTTGACAAATATTGAGAGGCTGCCTGTTATTGTTTTATGTTAAATGGAGAGAGAATTTACTTTTGAATTGATCTTATTGTCTTTACAAGAATCTTGAATCACACCTGGGTTTTGGATATCTTGTTGTCCATCACTCTCTTCAGTTTTTTTGGCCTTTGTGCATATTTCCATGGCTTGTTAATAGTTCGTGTAATATACTAGACTACTAGTATATGTACTTAATATGCTCTGTGAAGTTCTCTTTTTTCTAGTGTTTCCCTCCATTGTAATAATTTATGACGAAAAAACTTTGTTTCCTAACAAAAAAAGTTTCTAGCTCCACATCTTACATCTGTATCTAATAAGCAGTACCTGAGGCTGGACAACTATGTTACTGAAGTGTTGTACAAACAAAATGAAATATTTGCCTCCACTTTTTGTGCAATATACCCGGAGGGCAGATATTTTCCTCTTTGTTTTTTTAACTTTTCAAGGTGGAAGACAAACTTGATGCTAGCATCGCAGTTTAAAATATTGGGTTAGTTTAATACTGGACATGGCTTAATGCTTATAAAATAAACACTAAATTATAGAAATTTTCTTTGTTTGACAGGAACCAGAGAGGCTAGTATTTCATATAGTGACAGATTTTCTCAACCTCCCAGCAATTTCAATGTGGTTCTTATCAAACCCTCCTGGAAAAGCTACAGTCCATGTTGAGAGCATAGATAGTTTTCAATGGTTAACAACCAAATACAGCATATCTTTGCAGAGGGAAGGTTCTATTGATCCACGATATACTTCTGAGCTGAACTACCTTCGGTTTTACTTGCCAGATGTCTTTCCTCATTTGAATAAGATTATCCTTCTTGATCATGATGTGGTAGTGAAGAAGGACTTGACACGACTTTGGAGCATTAACATGAGAGGCAAAGTAAATGGTGCTGTGCAGACTTGTAACGAAGGGGAACCCTCTTTCCGCCGTATGGATATGCTGGTCAATTTCACCGACCCCATATTGGCAAGAAGATTTGATGCCAACACATGCACGTGGGCCTTTGGTGTGAATTTGTTTGATCTTCAAAGTTGGAGAGAGCGAAATTTAACCAGCCTCTATCACAAATACCTTCGCTGGGTCAGTAAATTTTAATTATTTCATGCCTTAGTATTGATATTCTTGAATTTGCATGGCACAATTGATCAGTTCCATTGTTGAGTTAGTCATCGCCTTTTTTTTAACACTTTCTCTTTAATTTGCTGGGAAACTACGCTTTCTTTGACTGTTTTGATTTATGATGTCATAACCTTGCTAACCTTTTTCAACTATCTTAGCTGCCAACTATTCTGAGCCATTTTGTGTAGTTACTTGACCTACTTATTGGGGATTTTTTTTAGGCCCATAACTTAGGGGTAGCAGTTGTAAGACATTATGTTGGTGGGCTGGTAAATTTTGGCTATTATATTTTAATTTTCGCACATTTAGGACAAATTGGCCTGGAACACCCCAATTTGGGTTAAAATGTCATGTGATGTTCACGTGTTTGGCCTACATTTTCGGAAAATAAAATTATGCCTAAATTTGCCAGCCCGAAACACTTCAACTGCTACCCCGTAAACATGTTGTCCTACAATTGTTACCCCTCATTTTTACGGCCCTAAAAAAACTTATCCCCTAGTTATTGAACAGCTACCCTATACTTGTGAAGAGCAGATAGATTTTCTGGGTTGATTGAATTCATTGAACTACTTAAGTGAAATTTCTTATTGATTTGTTACAAATGTCATTGAACAGATTAATAGAGGGAAACATTAACAAAAAAAAAATTGTATTGCCTTTTTCATCAACCAGTTTTACTTTGGGTTAATTGACGAGGTTCCAAATTCCAATGTAGTAATATATGTGGTGGTGTTGTTACAGGGGAATCAGAAGCCACTATGGAAAGTGGGAAGCTTGCCCATCGGGTGGATCACCTTTTACAAGGAGACATTTGCTTTAGATAAGAGTTGGCATGTGCTGGGGTTGGGGTACGACTCTGGTGTGAGGCAGCAAGACATAGACGAGGCTGCAGTTGTACATTACGATGGAGTACTGAAACCATGGTTGGATATAGGGATTGAAAAGTACAAATCCTATTGGAGAAAATATGTTAAGTATGATCATCCATACCTGCAACAATGCCATGTCCGTGAATAGTTAGATCCCACATGAAAATTGATCCCATTTACTCACTCCATTCTTTCTCATTTTTCAAACGAAATTTTACGTGTAAATTTTCATTTTTTGCCCCCCCATTTTTGGTTTAATCTGGCCCCAAAATTTTAGAAGATGATGAGAGTCCATTGTAGCAATAATGGGTTGGATGAGGCCCATGAGATGAGATATGGCTGTTGTGAAGATTTTGTATATAGAACTCATGTAGAGCTACTCTTAAAGTGATGGGTATATGACATGAGATATGGCTTACTACTCTAGTTACTTTGTATTCCAGCTTACAATGTTTTTGAATGTCTGTTGTGATATGTGACACTAATTCATCCTTGGTGTTGGGAGTGGCAACGGGGTGGACCGGTTTATGTCTCCTCCGGCACTGGCCCTAATTGATTTTTTTCTCTTAAATCTCCATACGGATCTTACTTGCCATTACCGGTATCTCATCCAAAAATTGAATTATCAATTTAATTATTATTTTCTTAAAACCTCTCATTGAGAATTAATTACTCCTTACTTCCCCCTCTAGCCTTTTCAATTTTTTTTAGATGTTTCATAATAAAGTTTTTCATTTTATTTTTTATATATTATTATCTGTCAATTAGATCACTTGTATTATATTTATTATTTTGTTATACTTTATCTCATATTAATCTATTACTCCATTTTTTTCTCTTGGGATGAAGTACAAAATATAAAAAATATGTACATAGGGTGTATTTGCAAACAATAGTGATTGATTCAAAACGATTAAAATTGATTTTTGAAATAAATTTGAAAGTGGATAGTGTTTTAAAATTAAGCACTTTTAATCAATTTTGTATATGTTGTGATATTTGCAAAACAAATAACTTCTTTATAATTTTACAAAAATACCCTTATTACATTTGAATAAGTAATGGGTAAACATAAATATTATTTAAATTGTGAGGGCAAAAATATAAAATTGGTTACTACAATGATGAAAAACACATATAAGCTATTAACAGGGTGTTTGCAAACTCTATAAACAACTTAAAAGCACTTCTCAAAAGTAAAAGGTGTGAGAGGACAACTTTAAAAAAAGTGATTCTAGAAGCAGTTTGTAGAGTTTGAAAACACCACCTAAAAGTAGGTGGAGGGGTGCTTCACCAAAATCACTTTAAACTACTTAATTTAATCACTTAAGTTGTGTTGTCAAACACTCCAAAAGTGATTATATTTAAAAAAAAAAGTGATTTTAAGCACATATATATTCCTATCTTGTTCTGTTCCTAATTTAAAATTTCCATTTTTTCTTGAAAATCATAACGAAACCATCAAAAGGATCAATTAACTGCCTCGATCGAGATGGATCATCACATGTCCGGTATAAATTATCCTCCTAAAATACAGTAACACCGTTGTCGCCAGACCGCCATCGCCAAGCTGCCGGAACTCCGTCTTGCCTTTCTGTTTCAGATTTTCCAGTGGGTGAAAGGGTCTTTTTCAGGAATTTAGTTGGGATCAACGGGTGAAACTTCCCGTCGGGGCCACGGTGGCCGATCGGGCGAGGCATCCGTTTGATCCCATTTTATTTCCGTTTTATGCTTTTGCATGTCATTTTAGTTTGAGTTATAGCTTAGATCTGTTGTTATTTGCTTTCTTGTTGTTTTCTTTTTCTGCATGTTGTTTTTACTTTTTAGTGGGTTTCCCCCTACTGTCATGGGTGTTTGTTCCCTGATGTGATGGGTTTTTCTCCCCGTTTTCGGGTTTTTCCCATGGTGGGCCTTTGTTGTGCATGATGAAACTGGTTGTCCTTGGATCAAATGCTTTTGTGAGTTGGGGGTTTGTAGCGCAAGTCGTTGTGTGCGGCAATCTGTTTCTTCTTTGGAGTTGGTTTGCTATTTTCTTAGTTCGCGGAGCTTCAAGAATTGTTGATCCTTCCACTCTCTCACGATTGAGTTTGGAAAATGGGGTCTTTTGGTAGAATTTTACTGTATTGATATGATAGGTGATCGAGAAATGTAATTTATTTTCCAATTCTAACCTTAAAAAAAAAAAAAACAACTATTGAATTTGTGTGCTATCATTTATGTTAAAATAGGCATGGTACCTAATCTTTAGGAAAATGAATGTAAAATTCGCAGGCAAGCCAATGCACTTTTTCGTAATTTAAGGTCTTTATATATGGTGGGACCCACCAGACGATGAGGCTCTACATAAAACTTGTGGCAGGCATGGGATGATGTGCCACGTGGCAAAATGTGGTTGGGTTATTAGAGATCAGAAGCTAATGCACCAAATCCATTTGGTTCTCTTATCATAGAGATATTACATGCTTTTACAATTACAAACACACCCACACTGAAATTCTTGTGTAGCACACAATTCACTAAGAAATGGCCACAATCTCTGCTTGCACCTCCGCCTCCTCAGTTGCACGCGCCGCCCTCGTGCAGAAGGCGCCCCTCGTCCGCCCCGCCGCCGTTATTGGTAACATTCTCCACTCTCTTGCGCATTATATGATTCTACATCTAATCCACTTCAAGTTAGGAGAGTTGGTCTGTTTAGTAGATACGTTGAGATATCTATGATTATGATAAAACCCGATATTTTAACGGACTTAGATTGAATTGCATGTAGAGTATATTATCCATTTATCTTGTGCTAATATGTGTAAATTATAATTGCACAAACAAACTTCAACTTTTTTTTTTTAGGATGAAGTGTATCTATTTGAATAACTTTATGGAGTAGTGAATTTGTTTAATCTACTCTATTTTCAAGTGATCTCCAATTTATTGATTTTTTTTTATCTAATTGAGTCGAAGAAATCTATTCTATAATCTCAAATAATTGAAGTAGCTTGGCTTAGAATTCTCTAGACGGCACTTTTTAAATAAGTTGAGTATAAAGTTTTGATTTATGACTTTTTTAATCTTTTATAAGAAACTTGCTAACAATTGATGTTCGATATGATGGGATATATTAGCTCAAGATAAATTAGATAATCACGTCTTAAATAAAATGATTGAAATATATACCAACATAAAATATTTAGATCTGAATATAAATATGTCAACATATCTATCAAAAGTATCCTGAACACATGAATTTATTTGTGAATTCAGGATTGCCATCAATTTCAAAGGTTGGGAAAGTGAGATGCTCAATGGAGGGAAAGGGAGAGGAGAGCGAGTCGAAGCTCGGAATGGGAGGTTCGATGATGGCGGCGGCTTGTGCGGCTGCGATGTCGAGCCCGGCCGCCATGGCTCTTGTGGATGAGAGAATGAGCACAGAGGGGACAGGGCTTCCATTTGGGCTTAGCAACAACCTTTTGGGGTGGATCATATTTGGTGTCTTTGGTTTGATTTGGGCACTCTACTTTACCTATGTTTCCAACCTTGATGAGGATGAGGAATCTGGCTTATCCCTTTGATCATTCAACCTAAAACAATCAAATGTAGTATGTATATCTCTCTTTTTTTTGTATAATTGTGTTCTTTGTAATGTAAACACCCTCCATTTAATGTTTTGGTCAAAACAAGTTATGCTTCTTTATGGTTTTTTTGTTTTATATTTAGATGAAATAAAATTTCATTGAAATATGATACAATACAGTACTCTCTATGTACGTCTAAATATTGTCACTATAAGGTCAAAAATGTATTATTGTAAGTTAAAAAAATATTCTAAACAATTAGGGCATGTTTGTTTTGGGATATAAAATACGGATTTGAGATTTTGAAATTCAACCCTCGTTCTACTTTAAAATTTTGGAATAAGATTTTAAAATTCTATTCAACAAATACGTATAAATTCTACAAAAGTCAACCATATAAATACCTGAAAATCATGTATAGATAGTTAGATACCTATGAAGCAATATATAAACACCTACAAAATCTATCACATAAAGTTAAACCATACTCTACTTAACTTAAAAAAAAAAAAAAAAAACATAAAAAAAATATTAGAATTTTGAAAATCTGATTTCAAAATCTCAAAACAAACATTCCCTTAATTTTTTGGAAAAAATTGTCAGAATATTTTTAGACATGTAACAATATAATTTTGACCTATAGTAACTACGTGCTTAATATTCACAATTTTTAAAAAATCCGACTTAATTAAACATATATTTTATGTGTAAAATATTTTGTACACATATTAGCTCGTACAACAATCAACATAAGCAAAGAGGCCGTGGGGCATGAGGGAGTGAGCCACTAAGGTGCGCCTATTATAACATGGGGAATATTACTTTGATCAAGATAATTCACGTAAACTTGATTCATATGAGGGAAAAAATAAATAAAAATAACTTACATTAAGTTAAATAAACAACTAATTTGCGTTTTGTATTTATTTTTAAAAAGCAAAAACTTATAGTATTAAATATTTCACGCATGAATTATAGCTAATTAAGATCAATTTGAGGTAAAATGGTACGGATTAAACTTAATCATAATAGTTTTTTCAATTATAATACAAAAAATGTACTACTGCAAATTAAAAAATATTCTTAACACTTAAAATTTTGAACAAATTTTCTAGAATATTTTTAAACATATTGTAATACACTTTGGTCTTGAGTAGACATGCACAAAGTGCAAACTGAAATCGTAATCAACCGAACGGTTTTTTTATACACAATTTTTATTTTCAAGTATAAGTTTAAGTTGTATAATTTATAGTATTAAATTCTACTGGTAATTACTCCCTCCGTCCTACAATTACTTTCACATTTTTCTTTTCGAGACCTTAAAGTTAAAACGAGCAAAAACATAGCGAAAAATAAAATAAAAAAATCGTGGATTACGGTTACAAAATTTAGACGCTGTTAAGTGTTAACCGTTCTTGAGTTACTCTTATTATATAACAATAATAAGAGGAGGCAGTTGCGCGGGAAGAAATAGAAAAAATGTTTTTTTTGAGTATGATGGAGCACACTATGAAGTTGCCACCGCGCCTCCTCAACCGCCTTCTCAACGTCGCCATCAAAGAAGAGCTTGAATCAATCTTCTTAGATAGGGTCTCTCTCTCCTCTTTCTCTCTATCTATCTGTATCTGTGTGTATCTTACCCTCTTCCCTTATACTCAAATGTTACCAGATTATAGACCAATTAGGTTTATGCGTAAGCGTCTACGATATCCAATCCATCGACGATGGATTTATATTTCCTGGAGATGGAGCTCCAACTTACACGGTAAAGAAATTCGGTAATCGAGCCTGTCAATTTTGTTTTATCATTTTTTACCTTCAAATCTGCATTTTAGGAAAAAAAAAAATTAGTTTAGCTTTGAGGTAATTTGCTATGTTTTTGCCAATAGTTGATAGCTAATTAAAGGCAAACAAGCCATTATTTAGTGTTGCTATGTTATTGATAGCTAATTTGCTAATTTTGTTTCCCGTTGCTGTTATTTCTAATCTCTACTGGCTGTTGTTATCATTTTTTACCTGAATCCTTCAAATCTGCATTTTATGAAACAAATTTTTAGTTTAGCTTTGTGGTAATTTTCCAATAGTTGATAGCTAATTACTATTAGATTGTGACAATGTAACTCTGTGTTGTCTTTAGGTGAAGTTCAGACTGGTAATGTTTCGCCCATTCGAGGGAGAGATTATATTGGCTAAACTACTGGAATCCACAAAAGATGGTTTGCGCTGTATGATATACAATTGCTTACTTTGTTCTGAATTGTTGGGGTTATTTTGTCATTTTAAGTACCATTGGCATTATGATCATCTTTTCAAGGTTCTACATATTCCTAAATTTATGGCATAACAGTGGCATCAGGAACTCAGTTCAATGATTTATGGAGTGCGCACTATTTTTTTATGAATGGGATAATTGGTTCAAATTCTTCAATGATAGTTACATTGACAAAAAGTAATTGTTGGTTGAGGGATAGTGAAATGATAGTTAATAAAAATAGGGTAATGATTTACTTATTTTGAGTCTCATTACTAAATATGTTGGAGGTGAACTGGTCTTCTTTCTGATTATCATTCCCATTGAAGTTTTTTGAATTCTTTAGTTTTAATACAGTTTTGGTACAAAATGGATTTATTAACGAATAGTTTCTATGGTGGTTACTCACATTTTAATTCCTGACCATGTTCTTTGCAGTATCACTTGGATTTTTTGAAGACATATATGTACCTGTCTCTTTGTTGCCCTCTCCCATCCACTCTGAACCTGACCCAATACTCAAGTCAGAATCTCTGATCTCATCAAATTTCTGTTAGCTTGTAGTTCATACTTCATAATTTGGTTTTTTTAGTACATCTCTTATGTCTATCTTATTTTATTTTATTTTTGGCATCTTTTACAGGGATAGTGTTACTTGGATATGGGAGTATGATGGCCAAAAGTATCCAATAGACGGGGCAGATGAGGTTGCTGTCATTCATTGGTTCAACATATTGTTGTTGAAAGTTGTGATGTGATGCAATCTAAGTAGTTTCTTGTTTGATTGCAGATAAGGTTCAAAGTTCATAATGTGAGTTATCCACCTATACCTTTGGTAGAAGTAGAAGAAGAAGAAGAACAACAACAACAAGAAGAAGAAGAACAAGAAGAAGAAGAAGTTGTAAGGCCATTTGCTCCTATGGTGATCACTGTAAGTCAGACGTTGATTTCTTAAATTTAAATTATGGGATTTCCAAAGTAGGTGCTGGGCTTTGCTTTATCATTATAAGATTTATAAAAAAAATTTGATAAATGCCAGTAGAGCTTGCAGAAGATGTATAATTTTTTGCATGGATTAACTTGGTCTTGCATTTGGGTTTTCCTTAGAATGGTACAGAAGACATAATCACTATTATGCTTCAATAGAAATATGTTGACTGACCAAACTAGTTAACGTCGTTTTAATTTTTGTCAGGGTTTTCTTGATGGTGATGGTTTAGGCCCCGTTTCATGGTGGTAATGAGATATCTTCAGATGAAACTAGAATCAGTATTGTTACAATTACAACTTAGGTAGAGTCAGAGAGGGGTGTACGAATGTTGATATTGTTGTCTATGTACCAATTTTGTATTCTTCAGGAAAAGAATCATGCATTTTACATTCACTATACATAAGGGGCTGTAAACTTCAAGTTTGGATCGAACTATATTTTACCAAAATGCTTTTATGATCCAATGGTCACATCCTACACAGTACATGAGAGGATCCTCTTCCGTTTCGGAATTGGATCTCCTCCTCGACAAGAGGGGATCCTCTTCCATTTCTTGATTTCAATTTAGAATTTGGATCTAGTTTGTATTTTTATGTCTAGCCTATGTGGGAATGGAATCAGCTGGGTTCCTAATTTAGAAAAATAAATATGGTGCTATTTTTACTCGATATAGCACTGAAACTCGGAATGTTGAACTTTGTATTTTCTGTACTTTCTAGTGAAAAATTGTGAGTGTGAGGATGTGAGTGAATAGTGTTAAGATCTGAAATTGAACAGTATTAAGAAATGAGATAACAAAAAAAAAAAAAACCCGAAAGCAAAGGAGCTTATATATTATTGCTACAATTGCAAATTATTTTCGAGAGCTCAGCCACAAAGATCGGAGGATCATCCCTATAAAAGAAGCTCGCAAAAGAACGATAAGCTCTAGCAAATTTGTGTGCCAAAGAATTGACAATATTTTTGACGAAAGAAACCGAAGCACAATTGAAATTGAGATGAATTTTGGGGGAAGGGAAATGAAAATTTTACCAAAACTAATCACAACCTAGGAAGTTTATATTTTTGGAGAGAAAATTGTAATTTTATATTTTTTGGACATGGGAGGCTATTGTGTTTATATATAAATTTATATATTTAAGGTATAGATATTAGTTAATATAAAACTATATTATATATAAATTTATATATTTAAGGTATAGATAGTAGTTAATATAAAACTATAGATAAAACAGTAATATTATGTAAACTCGATTAATTTTGTTTTAATTCTTTCGAGATAGTTTGACGACGTGAGTTTGATTGTCAACATGTGAACAAAGGTATTGAGAGGAAGAGAAGAGGGAGAGGAAGTTGTTTATGCTATGACGAATGAGAGAAACGGTCAGGTGACAAAAAAATGTTTTTTCTAGCGTGAGGCTTTAGAGAGCGACTGATGTTTAAGTGAATTTGACCTATATCATTTGAGAATAATTATATAATCACCGAATATGGATTAGATGAATTTAACTAATACTAGGGTAAGATTTGATATGTGATAACCATTAATGTGATGATATGAGAAACTTGTATTACATTACATACTAAGAGCCCATTTGGTGGCCCAGATAAGGTAAGTTAAATTCAAGATTAGACCTAATCTGGGCCTATTTCACGTTTGGTGGAAATCTTATTGGCCCAATATAAGCCCGTCGGCCCGCCACAAAATGAAGATAATGGTGTGTTTTTTGTCTGCCCAAAATTGGTGAGATAAATTGTCGGGACAAAGAGCGGTGTTTTCTTCATGATGCAATTTACATTTCTACCCTCGGTATTTAAACCTCAAACCTAATTTTTTCCCCTCAAACCCTCATTTTGTTTCATCTCAGCCGCTCTCCCTTTCACTATGCACTAGCGGCGATTTTTGTGTAGGCACCGAGAACCTGCAATTTTTCTCTCAGAACGAAGGTAAGCCGGTGACTTCGAGTTCCGGTAACGGGTAATTATCGACATCTTTGTAATTCCCCGTCCTAATCTGATCTTTCTTTGTTGTTAGGGTTCAGGCGATAAATAGGGTTCCTACGCGAGTCTCGACCACAACCAGTCGTTTAAACAGTTCGAACAAGTACTCGAAATCTACTGCGACGAGTTTCTCTTAACACGCAGATACGCCGGCGACTTCGAGCTCTGGCTAGTGGTACTCAGCGACATCGTGGTATGTATGGTAGTTATTTTTCATCTTCGTACTTATCGACATATTGGAATTTCTCTCAACACGAAGATATGCCATTTTCGTTACTAATCTGTTCTCTTTTTTGTTAGGGTTTGCTCGATTAAAGTTTCCAGCAAGATTAGCGAGATCAACAGTATGTTAAAACGGTACGACCGATGTCTTCAAAACCTAATTTTGTCTTCTTATTTTTCGTGGTAGTCGTCGATTTATTGGTATCTCTGGATTTAGTGGCATTTGTCGATTTATTTTCACCTTAGTCTTGTTAATTTTCTGGTTGATGCAAACACTATTATAATCTGGTTTGCGAGATAATAGTTCCAATCAAGAGTTTTTGAGGCTAACCTTGTGTTCAAAATGTACTAACCATCACTCAAAACCCATTTTCTGTAATTTTTGTGTTCTGTCTACGGTCCAAATGTGTGGATCTGCATTTTTTTTCACGATCTGTTGATAATATTTCAGTTATTCAGTATGATTTTGTTTTGTTACACCATTAGGTCAAACAGTTTGATAGATTCATTGTTGTTTGTGTGTTAATCCATTTTAAAATTATACCTCACACCATTAGTTGAAATTGTTTAATAGATTCATTGTTGTTTGTTAGATTCACTTATATGAGACTGGTGTTTATTTATTACATGTTTCGTGTTCAAATACTTGCGATTTGTTAACTTAAATAATACAACAGTATGCTATATGGTTTGATTTATTATTCATTACCTGAATTACTTAATTTGTGTTCAAATACCTATGAAAGTGATTAAATGACCAAGCCTTTCTTTTGCCCTGTAATAGTTGAATGTGATGGTGTTTATTTTTCGGCATATCTCGATATAAATTATACTCCTATATTGTTTGTTCTGATTACAAAAAAGATTACAAATTACAACTCTCAAATTTTCTTCTCCTTTATACCTAGGATACATTGAGTATCAAATTTTCTAGCTCAAATATCATGTGAAGTTGCTCCTTGTAAGAAGGCCCCATAAGAAGTATATCCTAAAATAAAAGAGAACATGAAGATGAAACATTTTGGTTTCATGCCCTTGTGGGTTGTTACAGGGTGTTCCATTTTGGCAGATAGTTGGATAGACTTGCAGGGCAGGACATTGATCAACATTTTAGTTTTTGTCCTCGTGGAGTAATTTTTGTTTGTTTGGTTGATGCCACATGTGTAGTTGACGATGAAACATATTTGTATAAGTTGCTCGACAAAGTGGTGGACAAGATGGGGGAGGAGTGCAGGTAACTTTCTGCTGCTATGTATGTATATCGAGTTAAAAACAAAGATTTCTTGCCAACTGTTCAATTTTGGTCCCAAAAAGCTCAATATTTCAATTAATTCTCAATATTAAAAAAATGTCCAATGTGCAATATTGGCACTGAATTGCAGGAAAATTGAAAACATTGTATTTTTATGTCATGATAATTGTTGGGATATGAATCCTAGAACAAATCCTAAATGATGAATAAAAGATAAAGAAGATAAAGTTTTGATAAGCCAAAAGAAGACTTGAATATTTTCTAAGTGTTGACTGATCTAGTCTAGTTAAGTTGAAGTTATCTTGTACAGATCAATAGAATTCAAAAGACAAGTACTAGTTGTTTTAAGAAGCAAGTATTATTAAAAGATAAGTACGATTTATAAGTACTTCATATCTGTTCATATATGTTTACGTTGATTAGGTTGTTACTGAGCTATTTGAGTATTGTATAGAGCTCATGATTTTATATGTAATAGATAGATTCATTGTATAGTTTATAAGTTGACTAAGCTTGTATTATAAAAGCTTAATGTAATGTAATAGTCTTGTTAGGTTAGATGATAGGACTAGATTAGTTCTATTGGAAGCATACTGCACAAGTCAAGTAGAAGACGCAGACTACTACTACTGGACAAGACAGGTGCGCAACTTACACAAAGACAGGTCAACTTGAAGTTAGTTACAGAAACGCGTATTGAAGATGAAATTGAAGAATTAGTTATGGAATAACTAATTAACTGAAGAAACGCGTGGAAGAATAAAAGAATCAGTTACAAGTTAGTTTTCAAGAAAGGTTGTTACACAACTGAAAGTTCTTGAATTTGAAGTCTATAAATACCCCAAGGTATTCATTGACTACTGACTACTGAGATATTGAGAATTACTACTGATACGATTACGAACGTTATTGAAGATTCAATTGAAGTTTACTCTCAGAGTTGATTGAAGTTCAGAAAGATAGCCAGAAGACAAGTGAAGAATCAAGAAGGCTACTACTGAAGATCAGAGAAGTTTTTAGTTTTTGTTTGTTATTTTCAAGGTGCTAGATACTTGTAAAATTTCTAGTAAGATCGTAGACATATCTGGAGGTATAGTCTGTTGAAGATCTAAGTCTTCTTCTTGGGACTTTAAAGACAGGAACATACACTTGTACTCGATTGGAAGAGTTTAGTGGAAACATCACAACTGGGTTTGTGAGAGTGGATGTAGACAAGTTGTCGAACCACTATAAATCGTGTGTTCAATTTACTTTACTGTTTTGATTGTTTAAATTGATTAATTGGTTTAACTACTTAACTGATCTAGACTAGTTGAGTATAGAACAGAGTTCTCGAAAATAAGTTGAGTATAATCTTGAATTGGGCTCATTGATAATTTCGTATTCCGCATATTGTACTTTGATATTTCGAAAGAATTTTGAAAAGTCTATTCACCACCCTCTAGACATTTTCACTAGCTTACTCGTTATTAACTCAACTTTGGGACCTACAAGTGGTATCAGAGCAGTAGTTTACGAACTGCTGTTTCTTGATAACCGACTCAAGACTTAGGGTGAAGTCTTGGTCCTTGACTATTCTTGTATCATTTGTGTTTCGTGCTCCCTGTTCTTGACTTATCTGTTGTTCTTGATCATAACTCTACTTAGCACTTATTTCTTGAAATCATGTCTCTTGAGATCAGCGCCAACAAACTACCTAAGTTCCAGGTACAGGATTACGACTATTGGAAGCTAAGGATGGAAGCCATCTTCAGTTCCACTCACGACTTAATGATCTCCGTAGTCACTGAAGGTCCAATTGTGACCATGATCCCCAATACTGCTGCCCTTGACCCAAATCAACCAGTGGGTACACTCGTCAAGAAACCAAGGTCAGAACTAACCTCTGAAGAAATGAGACAGAATAATTTGGATAGCTTGGCCAAGAATTACATCTTACACACTCTTCCTAATGAGTATCTGGGAAAAGTGTTAAAATGTAAAACTGCCAAAGAAATGTGGGATCGCTTAGCTATCATTTGTGAAGGGACATCCCTAATCAAAGAAAGCAAGCTCTCCACTGCAGTCCAAAGATTCGAATCATTTCATATGAAAGCTGGTGAAACAATAGACCAGTTGGATACTCGTTTTACTAAAATCATGAATGACTTGGAAGTCCTTGGTAAATCTTATACTCCACGTGAAATCAATCTTAGGATTCTCAAAAGCCTTGATAGTCGATGGAAAATGGTAAAAATGCTTGTTAAGAATACCCAAGATATAGACGTATGGACAGCAGAAACTATGTTTCAAACTCTAAAGGCCCATGAGTTTGATCTAGACGAAGACGAACCCATAGTAAGCAGTGACAGAGAACATGCTGTATCTAAGAACGTTGCTTTTAAGGCTAGTTCGTCTAAGATAGACAGGTCTAAGACTAAGACTAGGTCTGCTTCTGTTAAAGACGAGATAGATACTGATCTTAGTCTGAAGGATCAGGTAAGCCTCATGGTTAGAAAGTTTGATAGGCTGAATAAACGTTTCGGAAGATATAAGAAGTTCTATAGAGAGCATAGAGGGTCTGCTTCTAAGAACTCGTCTGAAACCAGACGAGACCGAAACTCGTCCGAAAGGAGAGACGAAGTCTCGAAAGGTAACAAACAAGATAGAGAGTCTGATGGTAGGAAGATTAATCGTTCTGATAGACGTGATAAACGAAGGAACAACTCTCCTATTAAAAAGGCTACTAATGATCTTGTGTGCTATAACTGTGAGAAACCAGGTCACTACATATATGAATGTCCAGACCTGAGTACTGATGATCGAGAAGAACGCAAAGCACGAAGAGAAAGAAGATACAACCGTGGTAAGAAGGCAATGATGGCCAATGATGACTCTGACTCAGACGAGTTGCCATCATCCTCATCTAGCTACCCGTCTGAACCAGATCACGATGAAGCATTCATAGTTGATGATGGTCTATGCTTCATGGCTAAAATCGACCAAGAGGTATCATCTGTTACATCCTTTCAATCTTGTGATGAATCAGAAACTGATGAAAGTGACACTGCCAGTAGCCAAGTAGGGAGTAGTCTTCAGCACTCTACTAGTGCAGTTGAAGACGACCTCCTACTTGCCAACAAGGCATTCATTGAAGTCAGTGACGAAAACATCACCTTAAGACAAGAAATCATTGATCTTAAGGAAGCTCAGTCTAAAGTAGATCCTAATATAACAGTCCTAAATGAACGCTTGCAAGAAGAGTTGAGACAACTCAAAGACAAGTGTGCATTGACAGACAAGTTGTATCAAGACCTACTTAAGACACATGCGACTGAGAAACATGAATTCAATGTCTTACAAAGCAAGCTCAAAAAGCTTGAAGAACGTAATAAGTTCTTAGAAACCGAGGTTGTCACATTAGACCTTAAACTTACTGACCTGGTTAACTCATCTAAGGTTAACCTTGAATTGTCAGATAGGTATAGGGCTCCTGCTGACAAGACAGGCATAGGTGCTGAGACACCCAGCTCGTCTACTCAAGTTCCTAAGAACCCTACTATTTTCATCTCAAGCTCTTTGACTAATGATAAAGGAAAAGAACCATTGATATACGATATTGACACTCCATCAAAAGGTACTGTACCAAAACAAGCTCAAGTTAACATTCCAATTACCAAAGGTGGTAAAAAGAAAGTTAACAACAAGCCTGTTCCGTTTAAGACAAGTCAACAAAGGACTAGGAATCGTGGACGACCAAATCAGGTCAGATACGAGGACTGGTATCCTGAGGAGACTAGTACTAGACAAGTACAGACTAGACGACAAGAGTCTAGACCTCCTTTCTTAAGGCAGTCTCAACTCTACTCGTCTAGACCTAGACAGGAAGGTCCAAAATATCGTACACAAGCTGTTCTATATCCTCCACCTTTGTCATATGATATCAAAGGAGAAGAAAGACCTAAACATGTCTATAAACCGTATGGACCTAATGCATATAAACCTTACCCTGACTATCATAGACAAGTGCCTGCTCAAGTAGAGATTAAGTCAAAAGGCTATCTCCAAAGAGTAGACCCGAACTCGACTGATAGGCCAGATAAGGACAACAAGGTCTTATTTTGCAACAAATATGGTCGAAAGCTTAGAAGGTCAAACTTGTTCAGGACTCCAATGTACATTTGGATTCCATTGAACTCGACTAACCCCCAAGGACCCCAATAAACAAGGAGGGTACCTAAATTATGTAATATCATCTATTGCAGGGTCGACTCGATCTATACAAGAAAGGTGGCTCAACAGGAGAAACTTGGTACATAGATAGTGGCTGTTCGCACCACATGACTGGTACCAAGACTCTCTTATCAAGCTACCATGAGCAAGAAGGACCAAAAGTGATTTTTGGTGATAGCTCCATTGCTGTTACTAAAGGATTTGGTTACATTCGAAATGGAGACATAGAGATTCAAGATGTTTCTTATGTTGAAGGCTTGAAATACAATTTACTCTCTGTTTCACAATTTTGTGATCGTGGATACAAGGTGCAGTTCAAGAGTCAGAAATGTGAAATCATTGACAAAAGAACTCACACAGTCTTACTGGTCGGCATTAGACAAGGAAGTGTGTACATAGTAAACTGGAACAGTTGTCCGAGGGACACCTGTCTACTTACTAAGAATCCTAAAGAACTTGGCTGGCTCTGGCATAGACGCCTTTGTCATCTAAACTTTAAGGTTCTTAATAAGATAGCCAGAGACTACCTTGTGGAAGGTATTCCCAATGAAGTCTACTATAAGTCACATGTATGCACGTCCTGCCAAAAAGGTAAACAGGTAAAGGGTTCTTTCAAATCTATTCCATCCCTCTCAACCAGTAGAGTTCTTGAACTTCTACATATGGACTTACATGGCCCAATAACTCCTCCAACTTTGAACGGTAGAAGGTACACACTTGTTGTGGTAGACGACTATTCTAAGTTCACTTGGGTAGTCTTCTTACACAAGAAGAGTGATACACAAACACTTTTGCCTGATCTATTGAAGAAGTTACAGGTTGAGAAGAATCAGTCAATTGTCAAGATCCGTAGTGACAAAGGCACTGAATTCATTAACTGCTATATTAAAGAATTTTGTTCTAAGCGTGGCATCCAGCACCTTACTAGTGCAGCAAGGACACCACAACAAAATGGAGTAGCAGAACGAAGGAACAGAACTCTTAAGGAGGCCTGCAGGACCATGCTGACAGAGTATAATACGCCTCAGAAATTTTGGGCAGAAGCTATCAACACTGCATGCCACTCACAAAATAGAAGTGCTATCAATAAAGCACTAGGTAAGACGCCCTATGAGGTATGGAAAGGTAGAAAACCCAGAGTTTCATATTTTCATATATTTGGATGCAAGTGTTTCATCCATAACAATGGGAAAAGCAAGTTGAATGCATTCGATGCTAAAGCAGACGAGGGGATATTCTTAGGATACTCCTCGACTAGCAAAGCATTTAGAGTATTCAACTACTCAACCCTTTGTGTGGAAGAAACACCACATGTGGTTTTCGAAGAATCTCAACAGGACCCGTCTGCCAACAAGATCAGTGAGAAAGCTACTGAGCTAACTGTCGAATCTGACAAAGACTCAGAGGTATATGAATCCGTTCAAGCTTACAATCCATTTATAAAAGCTCTCGAGTCAGACGACCAGAAGAAGGTGAGTGCTCAAGGTAACTCTACTAGACCAGTTGACATACCTAAACTAGTCGACTCGTCTACTCCCATTAAATCTTCTGATGATAATGATGTTGATATGCATGATGCTGTACATGATATAGATGATAGTATTATTGTTAATAATAGAAATACATGGAAATCAGCGCATAATACTGAAAATATTATTGGTGACTCTACTGTTGGTGTTAAGACTAGACGACAACTCTTTGAGTCGCAAGAACAATCTAGTCCATCTCTGTTTTGCTGGTGTTGTTTCCTCTCATCTATCGAGCCAAAAACCATTAATGAGGCATTGGCTGATAGTAATTGGATCATTGCTATGCAAGACGAGTTGAATCAGTTTGTTCGAAACGACGTCTGGGAACTTGTCGATAGACCGAAACATCATAATGTAGTTGGAACTCGATGGATTTTCAAGAATAAGAAAGATGAGAATGATGTAGTTGTTCGTAATAAGGCTAGACTAGTCGCCCAAGGCTATTCACAAGCTGAAGGCATAGATTATGATGAAACATATGCTCCTGTTGCTAGACTAGAAGCCATTCGATTGTTCCTTGCATATGCTGCTTACATGAAATTTACTGTATATCAAATGGATGTTAAAAGTGCATTTCTTAACGGTATTCTTGCGGAAGAAGTGTATGTTGAACAACCCCCAGGTTTCGAAGTCAAAGGTAATCAGGTATACAAATTAAAGAAGGCCTTATATGGACTAAAGCAAGCTCCAAGAGCCTGGTACGATACTCTTTCTCAATTTCTATTAGAAAATGGTTTTACTAAAGGCAAGGTAGACAGAACCTTGTTTAGAAGACAAGAAGGGAAAGACATTTTACTCGTCCAAATTTACGTAGATGACATCATTTTTGGGTCACCTAACAAAGAGCTGAGTGAAAGTTTCTCAACACTCATGCAAAGTAAATTTGAGATGTCTATGATGGGTGAAATGAATTACTTTCTTGAACTTCAAGTAAAACAGACCCCTGAAGGGATTTTCATAAATCAAGCAAAGTATACTAGAAATCTTCTAGACAAGTATGGTATTAAGACATGCAAGTCTGCTGGCGTACCTATGCTACCTACATACAGAATGGACCCAGACGAACAAGGTAAGTGTACTGATCAAACTCATTACCGTGGTCTAATTGGTTCATTACTCTACTTAACTGCTAGTAGACCTGATATTGCATTTTCTGTTGGAGTATGTGCTCGTTTTCAAGCTAACCCAAAAGAGAGTCATATGGAAACCACTAAAAGGATATTGAAATATTTGAAAGGAACTATCAATCGTGGTATATGGTATCCTTCAAATGATGATTTATCTCTAAGTGGCTACTCTGATTCTGATTTTGGCGGCTGTAGAATAGATAGAAAATCTACATCTGGTTCTTGTCAATTCTTAGGCACAAAACTCATTTCATGGTTTTCGAAAAAGCAGACTAGTGTTGCTACCTCTACTACTGAAGCCGAGTACATGGCTGCTGGTATATGGTAGTTTGAAAGCAGAAATCTGAAGAGGACGCTCTCAACTATCGAAGTCGACTATGAGTCAGAACAGTTTGAAATTCTTGTAAGGATATGCACCTGGTTTGCTCTTAAGAAGTCCTCCACTGATGATCTTTTCGAAGTTATTCAAGGAATGGGAGGAATCTCCAATTTTTTGGATTGGGAGATGGAACAAAAGGAGCACAGTGGTGTAAAGGATCATTCCGAATTATTTCCGCCAAGAGCCTTGGTTGATCTTGTAAAAAGGCTATTGAAAATTCCTGATGGAATCCTGGTTGAAGAGTTCTCATCTGATATTGGAACTCAGACTGAGCTAGTGAAAGAGGAGAAGACAGAACTTGTTGATATTGCTGTTCAAACATCTGAACCTTCTGAAGATGAGGCTGACAGTTCGGAAGAGGTTGATTCTTTTGACTTTGGGAAAGAAGATGATGAATTCCTGGATGCTGTTATGTTTACAGAAGATGAACTTGTTGAGAAGGCTCAAGAAAAGGGTGTTACTGAAGCTCAGTCATCTACTCAAGGTTTTTCTGAAGGATATCTTGCTGAGTTGAAGTCGGACTTGAAAGATGTTGTTCATTCCGCAATAGACGAGTTTTTGCAATCGAAAATGAAGGATGTGTTGATAGAACAGAATAAATCACTCGTTGACAGTTCCAGAGATTTATTTATTGGAGAAGTCAACAAGATGGACTCAACTTTCAGAGCGGAGTTGACTGCTGAAGTTGAAAGATTTTTACAGAAACAAGTTGAAGTTTCTGAGAAGAGGTCTATCTTATTTGCTAGATCGTTGGCTGAAGAATCTGGCAAAATGGAACGTCTTTACCGAGTTAAGATTGAGATAGCAGATGAGCAGAGGAGAGAAGCACAAGCTCAGTTGGTGAAGTCTCAAGCTATTCTCTCTGAGTTAACACAGCAAAACACTCTACTACGTCAGTCAGCTACTTATTTCAAAGATGAGTTGGTCATTAACTCACAGAAGTTAGAATCTACTGCTGATCGCCTGGACAAGATGAGTCGGGATCGAACACATCAAAGGCAGATAGAGCTAGCTGCTGAAGCTATGAAGGAAGCACTAAAGGAAGAAATGACTCGATTTACTAGTCTATTCACTCTTAAGGCAAGTGATGAAGCCAAAAAGGGGGAAGAGAAGACAAGTAGAGTTGAAGTAAAGTCAAGTGCTGAACCAGAAGAAAAGGATGCTGCTACTACTATGCAAGAGCTAAGGAGGCCAAAAAGGAGGCTAGTTAAAACTGCAGAGTTAGAGCAAGCTGAAGCAGATGAACTTAAAAGACTGGAGAAAGGAAAGAATGTTGCGTCTCCAGAAACTGAAATTCAGACTAGACGAGTTAAGAGGAAGCTGAGTATTGAAGAACCTACTGCTGCTGCTACAGTTGAAAAGAAGCAAAAGATTGTTGATCCTAATGATGAAAGTCGTTATGCAAGCAAGAAGAAAATAGAAAAACATATTGAAAGACTGCAAAAGCTGAAGATAAATGAAGAAGAGATGGAAGATCAGTTCATTGACTACTTCATTGACAAAGAGCATAGACAAGAATGGCTCAAAGTGAAGAGGCAATGGGAACTTGATCATTGGATTGTTCGAAAATATGGTGAGTCTGAAAGTCCAGATGAGTTGTATGTCATGTTTGACAAATTCATGGAAGGACAGAATAAATTGCTTTGGAATTTGGTCATGAGGATATCAGCTGCTGCAAATTTCAACATTCTGATACCGACCTTTCCAAGATGGAAGACTCCTATGACAAGTTCAGGAAAAAGAATTGATATTAATCAAATCAAGAAGTTTGAAGAAGAACTGCTAGATAAAGAGAAGATTGAAGATGAAGATCAGATCAGTCTAATTCACAAGAGACTCCTAGATGCATTCTGTGTTCCAAATCCAGAAGGAGGTAATCTTTCAGATTAGTTTTTTTTTGTTTGAAGGTTAGTTGTTTTTTTTTGCTCTGATATTTTGTTATTTCAAAGTATGTGTAATCTACTGATCTTATTTTGAAATGAATGAAAGATAAGTACTATTTTGATGTTTAAGACAAGATAACTACTTAACTAGTCTACTTATGAGAAAAGATTCAAGTAGTTTTGGCTTCATCAAAAAGGGGGAAATTGTTGGGATATGAATCCTAGAACAAATCCTAAATGATGAATAAAAGATAAAGAAGATAAAGTTTTGATAAGCCAAAAGAAGACTTGAATATTTTCTAAGTGTTGACTGATCTAGTCTAGTTAAGTTGAAGTTATCTTGTACAGATCAGTAGAATTCAAAAGACAAGTACTAGTTGTTTTAAGAAGCAAGTATTATTAAAAGATAAGTACGATTTATAAGTACTTCATATCTGTTCATATATGTTTACGTTGATTAGGTTGTTACTGAGCTATTTGAGTATTGTATAGAGCTCATGATTTTATATGTAATAGATAGATTCATTGTATAGTTTATAAGTTGACTAAGCTTGTATTATAAAAGCTTAATGTAATGTAATAGTCTTGTTAGGTTAGATGATAGGACTAGATTAGTTCTATTGGAAGCATACTGCACAAGTCAAGTAGAAGACGCAGACTACTACTACTGGACAAGACAGGTGCGCAACTTACACAAAGACAGGTCAACTTGAAGTTAGTTACAGAAACGCGTATTGAAGATGAAATTGAAGAATTAGTTATGGAATAACTAATTAACTGAAGAAACGCGTGGAAGAATAAAAGAATCAGTTACAAGTTAGTTTTCAAGAAAGGTTGTTACACAACTGAAAGTTCTTGAATTTGAAGTCTATAAATACCCCAAGGTATTCATTGACTACTGACTACTGAGATATTGAGAATTACTACTGATACGATTACGAACGTTATTGAAGATTCAATTGAAGTTTACTCTCAGAGTTGATTGAAGTTCAGAAAGATAGCCAGAAGACAAGTGAAGAATCAAGAAGGCTACTACTGAAGATCAGAGAAGTTTTTAGTTTTTGTTTGTTATTTTCAAGGTGCTAGATACTTGTAAAATTTCTAGTAAGATCGTAGACATATCTGGAGGTATAGTCTGTTGAAGATCTAAGTCTTCTTCTTGGGACTTTAAAGACAGGAACATACACTTGTACTCGATTGGAAGAGTTTAGTGGAAACATCACAACTGGGTTTGTGAGAGTGGATGTAGACAAGTTGTCGAACCACTATAAATCGTGTGTTCAATTTACTTTACTGTTTTGATTGTTTAAATTGATTAATTGGTTTAACTACTTAACTGATCTAGACTAGTTGAGTATAGAACAGAGTTCTCGAAAATAAGTTGAGTATAATCTTGAATTGGGCTCATTGATAATTTCGTATTCCGCATATTGTACTTTGATATTTCGAAAGAATTTTGAAAAGTCTATTCACCCCCCTCTAGACATTTTCACTAGCTTACTCGTTATTAACTCAACTTTGGGACCTACAATAATGACAAATTTTTGACCCATAACTTGTCTATTGTTCAAATTTGACCCAAATCAAATCCTCATGTCAGTCATGTGACATAAAACAATGTCGTTTTCAAATTTCTAGCGATTTTGGGGCCAAAATTGGACAATAGACAAGCTATGAGACCAAAACACGTTATAACCTTATGTTTACCATTGTGCAAGTTTACTCGTATGGTTATCCATTTGCTGTTCATCAATTGACTTGCTCCCATCATTGGGTGTAGGTAATCACCTTGAATTCACCCAGTTATCGGGCTATTGGGAAAATGCTTGAAGAGATGAGAAATTTGTTCTGGACACCTTGTGCTAAAATTTGTCCAGATGCTTGAGAAGAAAAGGAGCATGTAATTACAAAATGTAGGATTTATTGATTTACTTGTTCGAAGAAGAGAGATGTAGTTCATAATAGACAATGTGTTCCTCAATTGATATTTATGATTTTTCATCCCAGTACATATTGCTACTTGCTTGAGTTAGTTCCTGGTGGTAGTTTATTTTTCCCTCAATACAAATTTAGTGTATTTTGAATTGTGCTTGGAAAGTAATGTTGAATAATTGTTGAGTTGTATCGTAATGGATTTCTAATGAAAATATTAGGCAATTATCATGGTTTCGTGAATGTTGATCATGACCAAAATGATGCAGTTAAATTTTATTGGTGATAATGATGTGATTGAATGAAGCCTAATACCATGTTAGTTGGGTTTAAAATTTACTATATTTTGTGTTGTGAAAAAACACATACAGTATTAGTTTTGTTGCCCAATTTTGTCCAACAAGTTGAAGAAGTATTGAGGTTGGGTTTAAACTTTAAACCATATTACCAATTCTTATGGATAATTCTGATATGATAGATTAGAAATTTCTGGCAGACTTTGAACTAAATGGCATAGTTAAAACTAAATGAGCAGAGAATGTTATGTACTGAATTCGGATGAAATTGCTTTGAATGAGATATACAACTTCTAAAAAAAACTGGTAGTGTACAATTCATAGGCATATCAACAAGCAGAAAAATACTTTATCGATAACAACTTATTCCATCGATATTACTGATCGTTGGAGGAAAATAACTTTTGCATACTTTTTTTTATAGTTTTACTGAATCAATTTATTTCACTATCAAAGAGATTTATACCAATAATTGAAATACAAGATTGCACTATAAAATTATCAATTCTTCTCAAATTAATAAAACATTTACATCTGTATTAGTCTAGAAAGCATGTAGTTTGTCTTAATTTAGCCTCAAAGAGGTGTACATCTAGATACAATCTTCCATATCTAAATAGTGCTTTGCAGCAGCTTAGATGGAAACTTATTGTCAAGGCCTGTGGATCTTGAATTCAAGAACTCTAGGAACATAGGTCTGTGCTGAATTTTGTGGCTTGAGGTGTCCACAAGTCATCAAGAACAGATGCAGGAAAATGGTTCCAGTATGCTGTATCGATATCTTTGGAAGTCAAGGAAATCATCTACAAATAAAAAATGCTACATTCAACTAAAACAAGTTATGTGTGTAATTGATTGTAATGCTATAACAAAAGAGAAATATGCTTCATCCTCCTTGACAACATAGGCTGCCACGATCATGACGTTTGGTGCACCTAGCCATCTTGCATTCTCACTTATTCCGCGCAACCTATATTTTTTGACGTGCAACCAATACAAGGACCGCCCCTTTATCTTGCATATTGATAAGCTATTTGCTGTAACACAAACCATGCCAAAATACAAGAGTGAAGCGTGCAGCAACTATATATCTTCCGACCAAAATGAATAAATTTGGATATAAAAAAATTACACTAGTAGCTTTCACAAATCTTTTTAAATGCCAATATCCCATCATATGTATTCATTCATTTCAAAATGCCACTGTTCTATCATAATTATTCATTCATCTCAAAATTTACTTGAAAATCATTACTCAAAGTTGAAGCATTAATTGTTGATCATTTAATTTCGTATACATCAATATAGCTACAGATTGATAATGTAGTGAAGGAATTGAGTATAAAAAAGAGGAAATGAAGTTATAATACCTCTCCGATACCAGAGGAAGCTCCCGTGATGAGAACCACCATATTCACCCTCACAAAAAATGAGAAGTGAGAAACCCCCAGTTCTCGTGTTTGAGGAATGGTGCAAGTTCCTTTACAAGCATCCTGATGCATTGACTTCATTATCTAACTCAAGCACTTACTGATATCCAACAAAAGAAGAAAAATTATGTACCCAACCCAAACGAGTAAGAAAATACCAAAGACCACACAAATAGATTGAAAAAACTTATGCCCTAAATCATAAACAACGCAAAATAATCGACAAATTTATGCCCAAAATAACAGTGATGCAAAGTACAACTAAATTTATCATGATGTGAAACTTAAAGATATGCAAATCCTGCCGTACTTGGATGTAAACACGAACACGTTAAATGCGCAAAGAGTATTTTTTCAATTGCAAATTCAAAACCCGAAATATTTAATAACACATAGTAAATTGAAGCCTAAAATTGAAGCCAAAAAAATTGGTATGCATAAAACCTAAACCCCAAACAAATTGAAGCCAAAAATTCGAATAACAAAACATCAATAGGCATTCATCATAAGCAATTGTTTAAAAGATTAGGGCGTTTTTTTCAATAGACCTACCACATTAAGTTCTTCTGAAAATCGTTCACATCAATCTTGAAATCTATCGCCGCCGTCGTTCTACGCGTCGCGAAACCCAATCAATGGAAAATCGACGAGGATGATGCCGACGACATTGAGTGTATCTGACTCACTTCATCGGTACCTCATCCTTCGATGACAAAACACGCAAATCGGGATCCTATTTTGGGTTCGACGGCTCTCCCGACTTCAATTCGGCACCATCGTCATATTCTCGTTCTCAGACCTAAGCCAGAACGAGGGCTTTCAAATTTAAGAGGGGGCAATTGTGTAATATTAAAAAATCTATGAGGATAATATGGACAATTGCAGACTTCATTTTGCTAATCATCTCACATACTCATGGTGTATACCAAATGTGAAAATACATTGCGAATATGGGTTTTATCATGTATATTCAATATTGGGCCCAAATCAGAGATATTTAGTGATTTCCACCAAATGAGCCCTAAGATTACATGAGAAATATTTAACAACCTTATATCATTACGAATGTAACAAACAAACTAATCACAAATAATATTTAAAAAGCATGAGTGATTTATTCTTGAGACCTATTATTCGCAAACCTTTAAAGTACACATAAGTATTGTCTGATTTGATTATTCACATATACGGATATACCCGTTATATATTAAAAAAAATTATCAACTACTTTGATCAAGAGAATTCACCACACAAAAGACAAAGCGGGATAGCTCAAGTGGTTAGAGCACCACTATTTAGGCCTTAGATCCTGAGTTCGAGTCATGGGAAGGGGAAAAAGACGCGTTTTACTAACCGAAATTCGATTTGAAACAGTACTTTTTTTTTTAATTACCGACGAAATCTTTCGTCGATAAACCAAATTTAAATAAAAAGAAAGTAGGCAGTTTGGACCCCGGCCCAAGCCAACGGGCTGGCCCCGACCAGGGTCCAAGCCCGAGCCCGCAAGGGGGCCTGTACATACTTGATCGAATTTTCTGTCTTTATGGGACTCGAACCGGGGTGTGTGGGAACCTACTACTCGAACAAGTCCGTTGTTCGTTTATAATTGTATATGTACTCATTTTCTACCTTTTTTTTTTAAAATTCATAAAATTGATTTTTTTTTCGGTTATATTAATATAACTGAATTTGTGATTTATAACTCTTGTAAATTTAATTTTTTTAATTTATATATTGTAAATCTAATTTATTTATTTTTTATGCTTTGATTAAAATTCTAAAATGTCCATATCATGTATACATTTTTTACTTTTTTTTAAACAAGTCTATTTAATAATCACTAAATATTTGTGACTTATACCTATTGTAAATTTAATTTTTTTAATTTATATATTGTAAATTTTTTTTCTTTGATTAAAATTCTAAAATGTTCATATCATTTATACATTTTGTTTACTCTTTTTTTTTTTAAAACAAATCCATTTAGCAATTGAACATTATATTAATCACTAAAATTTTTACTTATAACTATTGTAAACTAGATGAGCATCCGCGTATTACGCAGAATGTTATATATATATATATATATATATATATATAATTTAAAGAGTATAATTCATTTAATATTTATATTATTTTTTAGTTAAATGAATTTTTTCATTTATTTCTATAAAGGGCTAGTCTTACGTGAAATATTGCATATATGCATTTCAGCCATTCACACTCACATTTTTTATAAATACACCCACTGACAGCTCAACCCACATTTTTTATAAATACACCCACTGACAGTTCAATTCACACCCATATTTTTTATAAATACACCCACTAGCTGAAATTGTACTTAGTCGTCTTCTTCGAGCAGTTTTCGGCCACCCCAGGCCACAGTCGAATGCTGCAATTTACGATGGCCTTAATCTTTAAATATTTTCTATTTCTTTAAATATTCTTTAATAATTATTATCGATCAAGGTTATTTTATATTACTACATGCAATAATATATGTTACTATGTTATAATGTGAGTTACTTAATCAATAAAAATTCTAGAAAAAATACTAAATAATAGAATCGATATTACTATATAGAAAATTATATGTTATTAAATACTACAGTTTGAATTACTACATTGAATATGCGTTTGTTACTATATGTAACTTTATCAAATGATTTGCATTACAACATGGTTATTGTGTTTACTACATGCGATAATATATGTTAGTGTGTATTATAATGTGAGTTACTACATTAACAAAAACACTAAAAAAATGTGTTACTAAATAAAAGAATTTGTATTATTATATAAAATTGTTTGTGTTATTACTACATAAAATAATGTGTGTTACTACATATTACAATTTGAATGACTACATTTAATATCCCGCGTTCGTCAATAAAATAAAAGATAAAAAAATCACAGAAACTGGTAAAATAAACGGGTTAAAATTTTTGGTCAAATAAATTAAGAATTAACCCAAATGAATTAATGGTGGCCCAATAATATATATTTTCAGCCAATTGATTTAATAAGTCAATATTTTCAGCCCAATTGACTTAATTGGTCAATATTGCATGTATGCAATATTGCATTTAAGTTTTTGTGTTCTATAAAAACATAATACATTATTTTATTTGATCAAAATGAGTAAATGTGTGAATTTTATTTTTAAATAGTATATTTGGTCAAAATTTGTAAATGTGTGAATCTTATTTTCAAATAGTATATGAATAATATATTAGTAATTTAATGTATGTATGCATTATATTTTTATTCAAAAAAATTTTAAAAACAAATTTATTTAATAATTGACATTCTTTCACTTATATTAATTACTAAATTTCTAACTTATAATTATTGTAAAATTTATTTTTTAATTTATAAATTGTCGCTGTAAAAAAAGGCTTGTTTACCAACGGAATTTTGGTCGGTATTGGGTCATACCGTCGACTTTGTCGACAGATTTTTTCCATCGCTACTGGATTGATCGGTATAGTTTACCGACTGAAAATAAGGTTCCGTCGGTACGTACCGACGGATTTCTGTCGGTTCTTGTCAGTCGCCAGTACCGACGGATTTAATTTCGTCGCCAAACACGCTAACCCGTTTACGGATCGGGTCAAGTTTCCGCAATTAAAATAATGTAAAAAATAAAATATTTACATCGGTATATCCGTCGGTAGTTTCCATTAATTAAAAAAAATTCCAAATCAATCGGGGACCCGACCGGACCCGTCAGGACCCGACCCGCGAACTTATTTTCAGTCGGTACATATCGACGGATTTTCGATGGTTCTTATCAGTCGCCAGTACCGACGGATTTAATTCTGTCACCAAACACGCTAACCCGTTTATGGACCGGGTCAAGTTTCCGCAATTAAAATAATGTAAAAAAGAAAATATTTCCATCGGTAGTTTCCATTAATTTTAGAAAAAATATTCCAGGTCAACCGGGGACCCGACCCACGAAGAGGCCAGCGAACTAGCAATTTAAATTGACGATTTTTCGGCCTTGGCAGGGACTTGATCCCGGGTCGGTGGGCACCTAGTGAGGAGCGCCTGCCACTGGGACAAGTCGATTACTGGTTTATTGTTTTTGATATTAAATGTATATGTACTCATTTTCAACCCTTTTTTTTTAATTCACAAAATTAATTTTTTTAACTTATATTAATAATTAAATTTATAACTTATAACTATTGTAAATTTAATTTTTTTTAATTTATATATTGTAAAACTAGTTTTTTCTTTGATTGAAATTTTAAAATGTGTATATGTTATACATTATTTACTCTTTTTTTTTTAAATAAATTCATTTATATATTTTCATTCTCACATATAGTAGTGGTGATTAAATTATAAGTTGTAATCAAATGATAAATAATTATCTCTTATAAATTGTACAAAATAAAATAGGTTACATTAATTTAATATTCATCTTCTTCGTCTTCATTTTCATTATTTGCCTCATCTTCCTCTTCCTCATGATCTTCTTCATCCTCCCTCTTCATCCTCCTCCTCATCTCCACTATCGTTTTCAATTTCAATCAATTGTGGATTTGCAGCCGTCAAGTCTACATAAAGATTAAAATCTCTCTCGCAAACACTTCAGTTGATTCTCTATTTTTTCCGTTTGAAACAGAGATTCATCTTCATCGTTGTTTTCCTTTTTAGGGACCTCCACCATTGACTTTGCCTTCACTTTGCAAAAAGCGTGTCATTTGATATTACGTGTTCCAGCTCCTGGATACGTGCAGTAGTAGACTTGAGATACCTGAGAGGCTAATACAAATGGATCATCCTCGCTATACTTCCTTTACGAATCAACATCCACAAGCTTGTACTCCGGATGAATTCTTATTCCTAAAGGGGATGTATCAAACCAATGACACTTGAACAACATTAAGGTTTTCGTTGGATATCCCGGATATTCTACTTCAACGACTTCGTGCAACACCCCAAAGTAACCACTTGCATCTGCATTGTAATTCGCACTGCTAACACAAACACCACTGTTGGTAGTCTTTTTTGTTGATGCAAACTCTGATGTATGAAACCTGTAGCCTTTCACAATATAGCCGTTGTAAGTCCTTACACGACGTAGTGGTCCTTTGCTGAGATCCTCTAAGAACCGACTCTGAAAATCGTGTGATTGTACCTATACAGTTCAAATTAACATTAATCAAAACAATTATTTGTTTACGGAAAATATAATTAATGATACTCACATAACGTTGGAACCATCGGGCAAATTGACGTTGAAGACTAGTATCTATATCTCTATTTGGGATGTTTTGATCTGCATGTCATAGTTTTTTAGTATACATCCTAATTATTCACAACATCCAACCTTATTTAATATTAATTAACAAACAAAAATGAAGTGGTATTTAATTAGAGGATAAATATATGAAATATTTACTCAATGTAAGGCTGAACTTCATCACAATTCAATAACACGTACGTATGTGCTATTTCAGCTTCTGTGTTCGTTGACCAATATCGTTCAGTGGCTTTTCCTATAGGTCGCCCCTTAGACTTGAATATAGAGAGCATGCCATCGACCTCTTGTTGCATACCTCTACCATCGAAGTTACGTGGTTCATTTCCGATCCTCGTGTTAACATGGTCTTTAAAATAATATGAACAAAACATGCCAACCTCTTCATTCAAATATGGATTAACAATCGATGCTTCGACGTTTACCTTTTGTTTAGCATTGCGCTTCAAGTTGTGGAGATATCTAAAATTATAATAGTTAACAAATTAAATTAAAATAAGACTTTTTATACTAAAAATTAATTAAATGAGAAAAGTAGAAATTCACCTTTCAAATGGGTACATCCACCTGTATTGCACTGGACCACCAATCCTAGCTTCATACGCTAAGTGATCAGGTAAGTGTTCAATCGAGTCAAAGAAGCTAGGTGGGAAAATTTGTTCCAACTTACACAAAATTACTAGAATGTCTCGTTCCAAATGAATCATATCATCGACCTTGATTGTTGTAGACGTTAAATCTCTAAAAAGAGACTTAATTCAGTGATAGCACTCCACACATTTAGAGGAAGAAGTGCTCGGAACGCAATAGGTATCAAGCGCTACATAAAAACATGACAATCATGACTCTTCATCCCTACAACGTTGCCTTTTGTTGTGTCTACGCATCGACTCATGTTTGACACGTAGCCGTCCGGAAAGTTCAACTCTTTAATCCACCTACACAATTCCTGTTTCTGTGGCTTATCTAGTGTGTAGCAAGCCTTCGAATATTTACCTGTACGGGTATTCTTTTCCAACTCATCACAACGACAGAGAGTGTTCAACTCATCCCTAGACTTTGGAGTATCTTTCGTCTTGCCTTCTGTGTTCATGATTGTGTGAAACACATTGTCAAACACATTCTTCTCAATGTGCATGACATCCAAATTGTGTCGGATCAATAGTGAACTCCAATATGGCAAGTCCCAAAAAATACTCCTTCTTCCAGTTACCTGGGATTCGTTTGTTGTGTTCTTCTGCTTTTTCCTCCGTAGATTTTTTTAAACCCGTCCACTCAATCTCAAAGATGGATCGGGCTCCACCCCGATGCCTTGACATCCCGCCCCCATCGTCGGACGTGCGGTTGGCCTTAGCAATCTAGCACTTCTTAATGTAATTCGGATCCAGCAACTCCCTCGTCAACGAATCCCACAACTCAACCTCATTAGCATCCTTACCCAAGTTCTGCGTCGTACCATCCTCCCGCCATGCCATTCTCCATTCGTACATTAAATCCTTATACCGCTCTTTCGCTGATGTACATAAATGCTTGAACATAACCTCGTCCGAGTAGATCTCCCGATCCCAAGTGGGTTTTTTCTGCACATATAATAAATTGTTTATTATTGAACAAACAACAAACATTAATTAAGTACGCCCACTTTTTTAGTACCTGAAATTTCTCGAAGTACGCCCACTTTTTTTATTTTGGGACCTTCTTCTAGGTAATCGCACTCGCACTGATCGGTAAAGTGGAAAAAGCAACCGTGCAGGCCCTGGAGACCTCGTTACCAGGTAACAGTTTGTGACATTAATTAACAAACAAAACACATTATAAATTAAAACAAATGCAAAATTATTAATTATTAAACAGTTAAAGTATTTAATTACTTACACTCCTCTGAGTACCCAAACGCGCTCCCGGCCATCCCGAGCAGGAACAGGATGCTCCCGGCCATCTAAATGTGCAAACGACGATTGTGGAATGGGTGGCGGCAACAACTGTGGAATAGATGGCGGTGACGACAGCGGTGCCCGACGCGGTATTGGCGGCTCGGGTCTAAGTGCAGCGCGACTCTTCCTCGACCGGCTACGTGACCCCGAGGCCCCGCGAGAATCCGAACCACCAGCACCATCTTGACTCATCTATTTAATTTAAACATTCAAATTAATAAATATATATAATACTAATTAATAATTAATTTCTTAATTTAATAAACAATAATCTAATTAAACCGTTAATAAAAAAAATCTAATTTATTTAAAAATAAACGAATTTAATTATTAATATTTTTTTAATTCAATCAAGAATTTCCTAATTTATTCAACAATATCTATTTTAATCAATAATAACCTATTTTAATCAATAATTTTTAGAGATTAATCCCTAATAAGTCCACTATTAGCACCCCTTAAGCAAATAGAAAATTCAACTTTAATAATTTTCTAATAGGATCAAAATAGAGTTAAAAAACCAAGAATACCCTTCTAGAATCTCTCTACTCATCTACTCCGTAATTCCTTCTCCTCATTCACCCAAAATCAAAACCCTAGCTCCCTCCCCACCATCTCCTTTTCCCACCGCTGCCGCCTGCAATTCCATCTCCCACGCGGCGTCGCTACCCACGGCCTCCCCGCCGCCCCCTCCATGACCGCCGATCTGTGCCGTGTGTGGAGGTGTTGTCGCTGATCTGCCATGGCCGGATAAGTCGAAGCGACGACCATGGCGAACAGATATGTGCCGTTTGGGGAGTTGTTGCCGCCGATCTACCAAAAATGAAGCGAATGAGTTGAACCCTAGTCCCGAGCATAATGATGAGGCGAGAGAAAAACGACAAGAGATGGACTGGAAAATTGACGAGGAGTTCCAGAATTTTATAGAAAATCCTTCTATTGAGGCTGCTATAAAGCTTGAGAAGAAAAGGGCTGATATGAAGCTTAAGGAGATTGATCGAGAAAGAAGCGATAATCCCTTGATTGGTTTCTTCAACAAATTGGCTCGTGACAATCTCTCCAAAGAGAAACAGAGGTTGGAGAAAGCAGAGGAGACTTTCAAGGCTCTTGATCTTAACAAGGTAGTTTAGATATTATTAATTTGGTTTTCATGTGAATTTTCTAGGAAGAAAATATAATTTTTTGCTTAAGTACTGATTGCATATATGCTGCTCTTTTTGCTCCAAAGCAAAGTGCATTTTCTTTAATTTATATTTCCAAAAAACAAATGCAGATTAAAGATTTGGAACAAGAAAACAATCAGACCTTCTCAGTAATATTAAAGACGTGATCAAGAAATGTTGGCCTATTGGGATGTCGTGCAATATGCACACGTTATATAGGAGTTAAATTCCCGTAGAGATCCTTCAAAAGCTGCAATTAAAATTGTCAAAGGTTAGTACAACATAAATTAGAAGTTACTAATTGATCATGATAAATTTGTAGAGCCAGTAACTAATGTATTCCTGATGAATTAGGAAGGGACCATTGAGCAAAAAGAACATATTACTGACTTAACCTGGTGGTATTTATTCTCCAGCGAAATAATTTGATCACTGAAATCGAGACCAGTTTCTTTTGCTATCCTTTGGACCTTGAATGAAAAATTTACTCATTGTTCAAAAGTTGGGAGTACATTTGAATGAAAAATTATGCCTAAATTGTGTAGTACTCTGTTCTCATTTATGGAGTACACCACAAAATTATGCACTAAGCTTTATTGAAAGCTATCCCTTCATGCTTTATTGAAAGCTTTTCTTAAGGCAAATGTTTTCTAGTTGTTTCTTTGTTAGTGTCTGCAACTTTTTGGTCAAGAAAATGAGTATGGATTATTATTGCAGGCTGCCTCTCGACAAGGAAAGCCAGGCACTCACGAAACAGCAACTGAGCCAAACAACATACTCTTATGAAACAAACAACATGATGCTGGAATTACTTTTCAAGCAATATCCTGGCTTTAGAGAAGTTCGAATGGTTGAAGCAAAGCCAGACATTGCCTTTGTAGAATTTGAAGACGATTCCCAGTCTTCAGTTGCCATGCATGATCTTCAAGGCTTCAAAATCACTGCCCAAAATCCAATGACCATCTCATACGCCAAAAAATAAGAAATGTGGGTGCTTCTAGCTGAATGTTGCCTCTTTCTTACGCTTATTGTGTCGAATACCTATTGTAGTTTCAGAATTCAATTGGTGTGGATGAGAGATGAGTATGGAGATAGAGGTAAAGAATGAAATTTCGCTGTATTGTTAAATCTCATATATGAATTTGAGACTCTTTAGTTGATCCAATGTAATTTCACGGATCAACAGTGCAAGAGGTAACTGTTGGGAATAAAATGACATATGTTTTGATTAAATACCAAAATCCCCCTGAGACATGCCTAGTCATAAGTGATTGTGTTCTAAAAATGCTAGAACACATAGCATAAGGCTAGATGAGAAGCTGAAATGTTTAGGCAGCTCTTAGATAATTAGATGCACAAGTAAGGGGGAACATATGCTTTGAAGATTATCAAGGCTCAAATTCTGGAACAATCACTAAGGCCAAGCATACTCTATTGAAAACCAAATGCTCTGATCAGGAGAGTTGTCCAGAGAAGTTGTCTCTGCTCAATTAAAGCAAGAACAAAGGTTCTAAAGCTCAAAAGGCCAAGTTTATTCAAATGCTCTGATCAGGAGAGTTGTCCAGAGAAGTTGTCTCTGCTCAATTAAAGCAAGAACAAAGGTTCTAAAGCTCAAAAGGCCAAGTTTATTCAAATGCTCTGATCAGGAGAGTTGTCCAGAGAAGTTGTCTCTGCTCAATTAAAGCTAGAACAAAGGCTCTGAAGGCCATGAATGCTGATCAGGAGAGTTGTCCAGAAGAGTTGTCTCTGCACAATTAAACCAGAACAAATGTTCTGATGCTTAAAAGTCAACTATGCTGAAGAAATAAAGACAACTACACCCTAAAAGACTTCAAAGAATGACGCTAAGATCAAATTCAAGTGAAGCAAAGGGAAAGAGCCAAGTCATCTGAAGAAGAGCAAGCCAACTGTGCTGATATGCAATGTCTACTGATAGTGATAAGCAGAGTTGTCCATTTGATAAGGAATGTTGTCCTATCATTGGATCAAACCTCATAAACCATGTCCAAGCCCTAACAAGTGAATCTTAAAGTCAGACATTGGGAAGAGTGCTGCAGAATGAAAACAAAGTCTTACAAGCCGTTTATTACCCAAATGAGGACATGTCACTATCAAGAAACTGTCTTCCAGTTTGAAGAACTCAAGGAAGACATTTATAGCAATTTGGGACTGCCTCTCCAACGGGCAAATCCTCAAATTTGTCTATAAATACAGAAGTGTGAAGACCATTTGAAGCATCAATCCATTCTACATCCAACTGAACAATTATTCTGAAGCTTCAAAGTTCTAAAAAGACATTCTTAGTCTTGAAACACTTCTTCTAAGCTGAACCTATCTGAATATCCATACAAAGCTTAGAGAGATATCCTATCCTTATACACTGACCTTCATTGTAAAGGATATCTCATTAGTTGGAACCTTACTTCAACCCTTAACCCTTTCAAGTGAGAAAGTGTGAAGGTTGTAGTAGTAGAAGTGGTAGGAGCTGACTGTTGAGAGAAGAACAGTTCAGTTCTGAGTTGAGAAGAGGGTACTAGGACTCTAGACATCCTAGGGATCAATTCACCAAGGAGTGGTGTTATTGATCATGTGCACCTTGGCACTATAAAACAAGTTAATTCCAAGAGTGAAGGAATTATCCTGTTAAATCAGGGAAAGTGGATGTAGGAGCTTGAGTCTCTGAACCACTATAAACTCTTGTGTTGATTTACTTTCAAGCACTTTCATACATTCAACACTGCACACAAAACTGATCTTCAAAAGAACTCATATTCAAAGACTATGCAAAACTGTATTGGACAAGTTCCCTGAAAACTGGACTATATTGCTTAAGTGATTTCAGAACTTAAAGGAGTTGAAACTAAAGGGCCAACCACTATTCCGCACTTATAACCAACCTAGATAGTCATTCAACTAAGTACTCTATAGTACTTAGTAGCTTGGTTATCTTAGAAAAGGTTATACATCTTCAGCAGAGTTGTCCAAGACAAACTTGCTGAACTCTGGTTTGAACAAAGTTAAAAAGAATTTGCATACAAGTGTATTCCCCCCCATACACTTGTTATATACTCCTTTTAGGACCAACAAGTGGTATCAGAGCAGGGGTTCAAAGACCACTGCTTCTGAAAATCCATCTTGATTTTCAAAATCACATATTTGGTGTGGTCACTGAACTGATCTATCTGAAATCTTATCATTTGACTGACATCTTATCCCTAAGCCATGGCCAACAACAATGCTGTTCCTCCACCTGCTGTTCAAGGATTGGACAACATGGCCACAAATCCAGTCAACCACATTTCACATCATAAACTGCCCATGTTCTCTATAGACAATTATGATTTCTGGAAAATCAGAATGAGAGCTCATCTTGCTTCTCTTCATACTGACACTTTAAGAGTAATCACAAGAGGTCCTTTTGTGTTTACTCAAACTAATCCCAGGTTAACAGATGAGCAAAGAGCTGATATAAGGGAACTGATTCCCAAAGATGAAGATGACATCACTGCTGATGAAAAGAGAAAAGATAATCTGAATTATCTTGCCATGAACACCCTCTACCAAACAATTTCAGATGCAATCATGGGTAGAGTCTACCACTGCACAACTGCCAAAGAAATTTGGGATACTCTTGATGAGATGTGTGAGGGTACAGAAAAGATCAAGGAAAACAAGCTCCAAGTTGCTGTGCAGAAATTTGAACAATTCACAATGGAGTCTGAAGAATCCATTGACAAATTTGCTGGTAGATTCACTGATGTGATGAATGAAATCAACTCATTGGGCAAGGTGTACTCCAGGAGAGAAGTTGGATTAAAAATCCTGAGAAGTCTCACTCAAAAGTGGGATGTCTATGCTGTTATGATGCAAAACACCAAGGACCTCTCTACCATGCCTGATTCAGGTGGAATTTACACGATTTAGATGCATATTTGAAGCTCATTTGATGTTGATTTCATTGAATTATACAGTGAATATGATTGTTTAAGCCGAAATGAGAGAAAGGTTGTGTTTTGTCGATTGTGTAGGAAATACGATGGAAATCGGAGCAAAACACATAACACAAGTGATCGTACCGGAAAGAGGAGTGCACGGTTGGATTCGTCTCGAAAAACGGAGTGGATTAGATAAAGGAATCGAGTCAATCCGACATCCGAGGCGAAAGTTATGCATGGAACGAGAAGGGGAAGAGGCACTCGACCGAGTAAGGTTACTCGGCCGAATCTGCAATTTTGCATTTTACTGCGCACTCGGCCGAGTGAGCCAACTCGGCCGAGTAAGGTTGAATGCGTAGCTCCTGGAATCGGACATCACTCGACCGAGTAAGGTTACTCGGCCGAATCTGCAATTTTGCATTTTACTGCGCACTCGGCCGAGTGAGCCAACTCGGCCGAGTAAGGTTGAATGTCGTAGCTACTGGAATTGAAGACCACTCGGCTGGAAAGAGTTGCTACACGCTTCTTAAGTGTTCCACTCGGCCGAGTGACCCCAACTCGGCCGAGTCACCCCATTTTCGGTGCCAAACTTGTATTTTCTCCATTTTTGAGGGATCAACTTGCAATTATGCCATTCAAACCCTTCCCAAACACTATATAAACTCCCTTTCTTAAAATCCAAAGGAAAACTCCTTTTAGAAGCATTTCCACACACACATTCACATAGTTGTAGGTGTTCTTCATTTTTAGTTTAATTTCTTCAATAGATTAGATAGAATAGTGGTTTTTACTTCAAATCAAGCTACGATTATCATCGGGCATCGTCTATTACGTCGTTTTGTAGCTAAATTCGTATGATCAAGGTGATATTACTCTATTTTGCAATTCAATTTGGTATTTTCTTAATTTCTTCAATCTCTTGTTATTTCATTATGAGTTTGATGTTATTTGTTGTTGTAGCCATGGGATTCTCTTCTAGAACCATGGGCTAATCCTCAATTGCCTTGGGTGTGGATGTTTTGATGAGAATTTAGTGTAATTGTGGATTAATTGCATGATTAGCTTATAATTTTGGTGTTTATGTTTCTAGAGTTGTACTTTGATTGATTCATTTAGTTGATCAACCCTATTAGCAAGCATGTTCGATTATGTTTATTGCAACGAGAGTTAGGTAGCATGATTGGGAGTGTGAGTGTGAGATTTGATCAATTGAATAGAAGTTAATTAGTAATTAGCTCACCCGAGAGGGGTGTTAATGGCTAGACCGACAACCTTAGACACTAAACAAATGGAGGTCGTCTAGGAGTTTGGTGAGAGGGCGTTTCGTAAGCATTAGTAACCGTGTTGAAAGTGCTTATGCAACACTATCTTAGGAGCCTATGGTATTTGGTTAGATCCTATAATTGCTAATCAATGCACGATGTTTACCTATGCCTTTCGAGGGGGTTTGCACACATTTGTGATAACCTTTAGCTTGACCCAAAGTTGTAGTAAAATCATGTAATTGGTCCACTAGTTCACTTAATTGCTCACAAGACGGAAATACCCGAGGCAATACCCTTCCCTTGCACTTTCCAAAAGAAAGTTAGATAGTTCGTTATTTCTTTTGTTATATTCTTGTTAGCTTAGTTAATCTAGTTTAATACCTTTGCTCTTATTCCCAAAAATCCAAACAACATCATTTAGTTACTACAATAGCATGCCTACTTGTAACCTTAGGGATTCACTAGCACTCAATTAAGTCCTTGGAACGAAATTTTACTTGGTATACTTATCGTACTACTAACGAACCCATACGCTTTTGGGGATCGTATAGTTGTAAAAAGTGTGCAAAAATACATCCAAGTCAATGGCGCCGCTGCTGGGGATTTAAGCGAGTGTTGTTAGTGAGACTTAGAGTTTGTTAAGTGTTATTGATAGTAGCATTTCTTTTTCGTTATTTTGTTTTAGTTCGTCTTTGTGGGCTTTGATACTTGTCTTTTGTAGGTGTATGATCACAAGATCTCGTGGAGGAAATTTGGAACCATTGGATCTTGAGATCGAGGCACACGCAAGAAGAAGGAATCGAAGTAGGAATCGACAAAGAGTCATAGAAGAACCATTTGAGATGGAAAACATTGAAGAGATGATTCCTCCACCAAATGGAGATGATGATCCTCAAAGAGAGAACAACCAAGTTGCAAACCAAGTTGGAGGGAATCCACCTCCAAACCCACCACCAAATCTCCATAACCCAAATCCACAATATCCACCTCAAAACCACCTTCCATATCAAGGATACTATCCTTACCCCTATCCACCTCCACAACAAGCCTACTATCCACCATGTTGGTCCTGAAAGGAGTATATAACAAGTGTATGGGGGGGGGGAATACACTTGTATGCAATTCTTTTCAACTTTGATCAAACCAGAGCTCAGCAAGGTTGTCTTGGACAACTCTACTGAAGATGATTAACTCTTCTAAGATAGTCAAACTACTAAGGACTATTGAGTACTCAGTTGAATAACTATCTAGGGAAGTTATATGTGCGGAATAGTGGTTGGCCCTTTAAGTTTAGACTCCTTAAGTTTCTGAAATCACTCTGTCAATCCAAAACAGTCCAGTTAAGTTTCAGGGAACTTGTCCAAATCAGTTTTGCACAGTCTTTGAATATGTATCTTTTGAAAGATCAGTTTTGTATGCAGTGTTGAATGAATGTAAGTACTTTGTAAGGTAAATCAACACAAGAGTTTATAGTGGTTCAGAGACTCAAGCTCCTACATCCACTTTCCCTGATTTAACAGGATAATTCATTCACTCTTGGAATTAACTTGTTTTATAGTGCCAAGGTGCACTTGATCAATAACACCACTCCTTGGTGAATTGATCCCTAGGATGTCTAGAGTCCTAGTACCCTCTTCTCAACTCAGAACTGAACTGTTCTTCTCTCAACAGTCAGCTCCTACCACTTCTACTACTACAACCTTCTCAGTTTCTCACTTGAAAGAGGTAAGGGTTGAAGTAAGGTTCCAACTAATGAGATATCCTTTACAATGAAGATCAAGGTATAAGGATAGAATATCTCTCTAAGCTTATGTATGGATATACAATTGGGATTATCTTAGAAGAAGTGTTTGAAGACTAAGATAGTATTTGATAGCTTTGAAAGCACTGTGACTTGTAGGATAATTGGATATTCTTGTCACGGTTGAGGTGCTTCAATGGTCTTCACACTCCTTGTATTTATAGACAAAATGGAGATTTGCCCGTTGGAGAGGCAGCTCCAAATTGCTATAAATGTCTTCCTTGAGTTCTTCAAACTGGAAGACAAATTCTTGATAGTGACATGTCCTTATTTGGGTAATAAACGGCTTGTAAGACTTTGTCTTCTTTCTGTAGCACTTTTCCCAATGTTTGACTTCTTGTTAGGACTAGGACATGGCTTCTGAAGGTTGATCCAATGATAGGACAACATTCCTTATCAACTGGACAACTCTCCTTATCACTATCAGCAGTTTTGCTTTTCAGCAAGGTTGGCTTGCTCTTCTTCAGATGACTTGGCTCTTTCCCTTTCTTTCACTTCAAGTTGATCTTAGCATGTCTCAATGAAGTTCTTTAGGGTATGGTTGTCTCTAGCTTCTTCAGTATAGTTGACCTTCAACCTTTAAAGCATCTGTTCTGATTCAATCTTGCTGAGACAACTCTTCTGGACAACTCTCCTGATCAGCATACTTGATCTTTCCTCTAGTTTGGACACCTTCATCACCTTTGTCCAAACCAGATACCTCACCACCTGGTCTCTGCTGTAGCCTTATTCTTTCTTCTTGAACTGAGGCCATAGAGTTCTTTAATGCAAGTGCTAATTGCTCTTCTTCATCCAATTCTTCCAAGTTTAGCACTGCAGGCTCTTTTCCTTTTCCTTCAGCAGCTTTGTCTTTCCCTTTGACTGGGCTCCCAATCACCAAGGCACCTTTTGCTCTAGCTCTTTCCCTTTCCCCCTTTTTGGCAGCATCAAAACACTGGGGTTTTGGCTCACTCATAGTTGTGGCCATTAGGGATTGGGCCTGGTTCAGGGACTTCATCTCCTCCAACAAATATACATTTTCATCATGTATATTCTGCATCCTATCACTGCTCAAGCTGAGGAAAGCTAGAACAGGCTTCATCTTTTGTTGAACAACCTCCTCCAAGGTTGCTTTCAGGGATGCATCCAGTTGGGCTTTGAGAAGCTCAGTGAGGTTGGCCACTGCACCTTCAGCAATGTTGGCCAATACCTCTTGGGAAAATTTTTCAGAGACTGCTTTCACCATAGCTAGCCTTTGCTCTTCAACTCTTCTCTTTTGAAATGCAGTCTTCTTTCCAAGAGCTTGCTTGACAATTAGCCTGAGAGCCTTGACATTGGCATTATGATTGTCTCTCAGCAACTTCTGCTCTTTCTTGACCTCCTCTGAGATGGCTTCCATGGTGGATTTGGCATTTTGTACTTCAGTGGAAATGGTTTGGAGGACAGTTTCCACACCACTCATCCTTGCTTCCAGAGTTGGGAGCACAAAATCTTCAGAGCCAGTGAGCCTCATTTCTACAGATGCTAGGGTCCTTCCTTGCTCATTCAATGCTCCTGAAGTTTCAGCATGAGCAGATTGGACTTGATGAGCCAAGGAGTCTAATTTCTCTGATTGCATTCCAAGTAAGGCTTGAGCTGAGCCTGAGTCTACTTGGATAGGGGCATCTGTTAAGAACTCATCTGCAAAAATTTGGTCAAAAGAAATACCTGCAACAGTAGACAGATTAAACAAGTTAGGAAATAAACACTCATCACCCTCAATTTCTTTTGTATAAGACTCTGATACATCAGCAGCCTTCTTCTCATTTTCAACTCTTTCTTTTCTCCCTTCTTTAATAGTTTCCTCACTTAAAGGAACAGACCTCCTCTCATCAAGGGATTCCTGAAGTTCAGATTTGACTTCAAGAATAGCCTGCCCTTCCTCACTTATATCACCCTCATTTGGTGGTACACTCACTATTCTAGTGATCACCACATCTCTCTCATCTACTACTCCCTCTGATTTTTCCACTAATTTCTCCTTTTCAACTCCTTCTCCTAATCCTGCAACATCTCCACCTTCAACAAGGTTCAAAGATGGCAGTTGTGGGGAGATCACAGTGCTTATTTCAACAGCCACTGAGTCATCCTGAATGATTAAGGGCTGATCAGTGTCCAACTCTTCTGACACTGAATAGGCCTTAATCAAACCAGCCTCTAGCATAGGAACCTCAACATCTTTAGGCTGTGCCTTGGGTTCAGAAGAACCTTCATTGGCAGATGTGTCTTTGGTTGTGTTACCACCCTTGGTCAACACCTCTGAAGATACAGAGCCTTTCCTATGATAGGTTTTAGGAGGGTTTGAAAGTCTGTCTGCTATAGAAGACTTGGGTTGAGAAGGTTCAGGGAGGTTGGCTTGAGGGGTTTCAGGAGGGTTGAGGTTTGAAGGATTTGAGGGATCATCAGGGGAATCATCATCATTTGAGCTACTGTCAGGGTGTTTGATTCCTTTAGCTTTCCTTTCCTTCTCCTCCTCAATTTTATCAGCTACAAGCTTTGCAAAACTTTCCTCATCAATGAGAAATCTTGTCTTTGAAACTCCAGCAAAGTGTAGCAATCTGTTCTCCTCTATTTGCCACCAGTTTGCACCCTTATCTTGGATGACTTGTGATATCTCCATCATAGATTTGTCTTTTACATCAACAAGCATCCTTAGATCATGAAATGTCTTCTGAATTCTTGGAAATTCAGCAAGTTGTGGATACAAACTGTCCACAGTAGCTTTTGCTCCTCCTCTGAGCATACTTTCATAAGTATACTCCTCCTCATCTCCACTTGAATGGGGACTTTGGGTTATAGGGGAGTTGGCTCTGGGTTCTTCTAGAGTGGCTTCAGGGAGGTTTATATCAGGGATGTTGGCTTCAGAAGGGTTTGGTGCAGTAGAAGGTGCTTCAGTTGCTTTTGAGAGCAATGGGTCTGAAGGGGCTTTACTCAGGGGGGTTGGCTCATTGAGTGCATGTTCTAAGAGCTTTGAATAATTGAGCATGGATGAGTCAAGGGGAGACAGGAGTCTTGTCTCATCTACTGCTAAATCTGCAAGCACATAAATGCCACTTCTTTGCACACTCCCTTCTGGAGAGTATCTCTTAGTGAGATCTACAGGGGTAATGGGTTGGTTGGAAGGGGTAACATGGGTTTCAGGGGAGTTGGGCTCAGGATTCTGAAGCTCAGGGATGTTGGCCTCTAAAGGTTGACCATCAGGGATCTTGGATTTTGGAGTTCCAGAACCAGATGAGTTGGTCCTTGACCTAGATTTGGTCCTGCTTTCAGCTCTGCTCTCTCTTAGAGCCAATTGTAGTGACCTTTCTTCCTGCAGCTCCAACACCTTTTCAGTAGGCTTGGCCCTTCTCTTGCTGGCCCTACTGCTCCCACTTCCTTCACCTTCCTTCTCAGGGACAACTGCCCTGATCCTCTTGTCTCCTTTCTTCTTCTGCCTTGTCTCATTATACTTCAACCTCAACTCTTCTGAGTGGTCAGAAGGCACACTTACTCCCTCTTCTGCCACTTCATCAACTTCAGCTGATGCTCCTGAGGCTTCTCCTGAAGATAATTGAGACATTTTCCTTGTCTTGACAGCCCTGGCCTTTGTTCTCTTCTTCATCTTAGGCTTTTCTTCAACCTGTTCTTCAGCAGGTTTGGCCATAAGCATCCTCCTTTGCTCAGTTTTCTTGCTGAGCTTCCTGAACAGGATCTTTTGGGCTGGAAGGGGCTTTGCAAATGTTTGCATCTGAGAGTAATGGGAGAATCTCTCAATTAACAAGCTTGCCCTGGTGCAATACTTGAGTTTCCCTTCTAGCACAACTTTGTTGTGAGCTTTCACTTTGAATTTAGCCTTTTCCTTCATCATCTCAGACATGATGAAGGTTCTCCAATCAAATTTGAGGCATTTGTCACTAGCATCAATCACAGCAGCCATGATTCTGATTCTTGGATGGCTGACCTGCTCCAAGCTTCCAGTGTTGCTCAAGAGACTCTTGGCAACTACCTCAAAGAGGTTGAGAAATTTTGGCTTGAGAGTCTTCTTGTTTTGTGTTGAAGAAATGGGGCCTGGAACCAATAGCCATTCTTGAGCTATTTCATCTTCATAGCCAGTACCATAAACTTCTGGATTCCTTCCCTCATTAGGCAATCCAAAGGCTCCTTCAATATCTTCTGAAGAGAATTTCACTCTATGAAATCTCTCTTCTTCCTCTCCTTCTGCAGTATATGACAACCTTGTGGAAACTTCACCATCTGCAGGTTGACCTCTTCACTTGAGAAAGGCAAAGAATTCAGCCATGTAACCTTCCAAGCATGAACTTGGTCTTTCTTCCATGAACCTTTGCAAACCAGCTCTTCTCAGCCATCTTAGAGTTGGCTTGATCTCAGGATCCTCACTCTCAAAGGATACTATGGGCTCAAAATGAAGGTTGTTTTTGTTGCTCAGGTAGCCAAAATCAAGGTCTAGAGCCTTGTTGGAGAAATCAATGAGCATCTCTGGTCTAACTTTGGGGGCCATTGAAAGTTACAGAGAAAAGTTTGATGGAGATTGAGAGAGTTTGAAGAAATTTAGAGCTAGGGTTTCGAATACTTGGGGAAGAAGTGTTTGAGAGGGATCTTAAGGTTTGAGAATATTCTAAAAAGAATGTTTGTCAATGAGTTGGTGAAGTCTTGATGCAATTCAAAGGTGAACAAAAATGGAAATCCAAAATGAACGGCTAGGATTGATTTCAGGGGAGTTGGCCAGTTTTGATCCAATGGTCAAAAACCAATGTAACAGTGAAAGAACTGTTTTATTCAAAACGTGGGTGGTTTTTAATGTTTGTTTGAGGCTGGGGGTTTTTCGAGATAGATCATGTCCCAAAAAGTTTAATGCAAACAAGAGTTAAATCTTGGCATTTAATGCATGGAAAGTGACCTTTTGGGTGGGAGACAAATTAAATCCCAGAAAGGTGAAAAATGTATTTCAATGGGACGGATTTCGAAATAGGCATTGATCACCAAAAATAGGTGCTTATCATGCCAAGATTTGGTTTGATAGTCAAGACAACTTATCTGACCCTACATGGACAAGTGTCCTGAAAAGCTGTGGACAAGTGTCCTGAATTTCAAGAGACAAGTGTCCTGAAGAAATAAAGTTATCTTTTCTGAATTTCAGTAGACTTGACCAAGTCTGCTGAAGTTTGAGTTTATTTCCCCCTTAATGAATGAACTTCTTTGGACTCATTTGTCCAACTTCCCTGGATCAAGAAGACCCAACTCTGCTGATAATTCCAGGAACCTTGCCTCTGCAAGTGGCTTAGTTAGTATATCAACTTTTTGATGATCTGTGTGGATCTTTACTAACTTAATATCCTTCTTCTCCACATGATCTCTAATGAAGTGATGCTTGATATCCACATGTTTGCATCTTGTGTGCAAGACAGGATTTTGTGATATAGCAATGGCACTATTGTTATCACAGAATATTGGCACTTCAGTAGAGTTGACTTTGTAGTCTCTGAGTTGTTGTCTCAGCCAAAGGATTTGAGCACAACAACTTCCAGCAGCAATATATTCAGCTTCAGTGGTGGAGGTAGCCACTGTGTTTTGCTTCTTGGAAAACCAAGATATGAGTTTGTTGCCTAAGAATTGACAAGTTCCTGAAGTGGATTTTCTGTCAATTCTGCATCCTCCATAATCAGCATATGAGTAGCCAGTTAGCTCAATATTGTCATCAGCAGGGTACCAAAGGCCTAGATTTTCAGTGCCTTTGATATACCTCAAGATCCTTTTTGCAGCCTCAAGATGGCTTTTCTTAGGATTTGCTTGAAACCTTGCACATACCCCTACTGCAAAGGTGATGCCAGGCCTGCTGGCAGTGAGATAGAGAAGTGAACCAATGATTCCTCTGTATTCAGTGGAGTTGGTTGGAACACCACTTTCATCAGGATCCATCTTCCAATTAGTATTCATTGGGACCCTCACTGGCTTGCTTGATGTACACCCAAATTTCTTGATCATCTCTCTGGTGTACTTAGCTTGGTTGATGAAGATTCCTTCTTTTGATTGCTTGACTTGTAGACCCAAAAAGAAGTTCATCAACCCCATCATGGACATCTCAAACTTGCTTTGCATAAGCTTGGAGAATTTTTCACACAGCTTCTCATTAGGGGATCCAAAAATTATGTCATCTACATAAATTTGGACAAGCAAGATGTCCTCTCCTTCAGAGATTCTGAAGAGAGTTCTGTCCACAGTTCCCTTGGTGAATCCATGATCCAATAGGAACTGTGACAATGTATCATACCAAGCCCTAGGGGCCTGTTTGAGTCCATATAGAGCCTTCTTCAGCCTGTATACTTGGTTTCCAATCTCAAAACCTGGTGGTTGCTCCACATAGACCTCTTCTTTCAAGACTCCATTCAGAAAGGCACTCTTGACATCCATTTGGTACACTTTGAACCTCTTGTGGGCTGCATAGGCCAAGAAAAGCCTTATTGCTTCTAGCCTTGCCACAAGTGCAAAGGTCACATCATAGTCAATGCCTTCATGCTGGCAGTAACCTTTTGCCACTAGTCTTGCTTTGTTTATGACAATCACATCATTTTCATTCTTTTTGTTCTTGAACACCCACTTGGTTCCAATAACATCTTGATGTGAAGGTCTATCAACCAGCTCCCATACTTCATTTCTGGTGAATTGGTTGAGCTCTTCCTGCATTGCTGTGATCCAATTGGCATCCTGAAGTGCTTCATCAATGTCTTTTGGTTCCTGTTCTGACAAGAAACAACAAAACATAGCACTTTCACCATGAAACTTTCTGGTTCTGACTCCTATACTTGGATCACCAAGTATCAGATCAGTAGGATGGTCATACAACCAAGTCCTTCTTTTTCTGATTCCTTCAGTAGAGTTTCCTCTACTGCGGTTGAGTCATTTTGATCATAAAATTCAGGATAATTTAGTGCAGGATCTAATTCAGGATCATAATCACGGGTGTTGTCCTCAATGTCAGGGACATTGGCATTTTCAACATTTTGAGTTCCCCCTTGATTATTTGACCCACTAACTACCTCAGCAGGAACTGCTTCTTCATTGGTAGTTGTTACCGGGATGTGAACTGGGATTGGCTCATTCAGTTCATCATTTTCATCAGTAGGATTTGTCTCAGGAAGATTGCCTTCAGGATAGTTGTCCAATGTGGTATGTTCAGGTAGATTGGCTTGGACAACATCTATGAATTCAGTGTCCTTGTCTTTTAGACTCAATCTGGTTGTCCTCTGTGTGATTTCTTCAGGTTCCAAACTATCATTCCTGATCTCAGAAATAGATTCATCAAACACAACATGAGGTGTTTCTTCCACTATAAGGGTTTTCTTGTTGTAGACTCTGAAAGCTCTACTGATTTGAGAGTATCCAAGAAATACTCCCTCATCAGCTTTGCTGTCAAAAGCTTTCAACTGTTCTTTCCCATTATTGTGAATGAAACATTTGCAACCAAATATATGAAAGTATGACACTTTAGGCATTCTTCCTTTCCAGAGTTCATAGGGGGTTTTGCCTTGCCCCTTAGTGATCAAGCATCTATTTTGAGTATGGCATGCAATATTTATAGCTTCAGCCCAAAACCTCTTAGGTAAATTTGAATCAGCAATTAAAGTTCTAGCAGCTTCTTTTAAGGTTCTATTCCTCCTTTCTGCAACTCCATTTTGCTGAGGTGTTCTAGCTGCTGAGGTTTCATGAGCTATACCATTAGATGTGCAATACTCATTGATGTATGAGTTTATGAACTCAGTGCCTTTATCAGATCTTATCTTGATAATGCTAAGGCTTTTCTCATTTGACAGTCTCTTAAGAAGTTCAGGTAGTTTGACTTGTGTTTCCTTCTTATTAAGGAGAAATACTACCCAAGTGAACCTAGAGAAGTCATCTACTACCACCAATGTGTATTTTCTACCATTTATGCTTGAAGGGGTAATTGGTCCAAAGAGATCCATATGTAGAAGTTCAAGTACCCTTTCAGTAGAGATGACTGGTTTACCTTTGAATGAGGCTTTAATCTGTTTTCCCTCTTGACATGGCTTACACACATGTTCTTTTATGAAGATCTCATTAGGTAGTCCTTTAACTAATGCATTTCTAGCAAGTTTGTTCATTGATTTGAAGTTCAGATGGTTTAGCCTCTTATGCCATAACCAACTTTGTTCACTAGTACTTTTAGCAATGAAGCATGCAGCATCAGTAGACTTGTCCCAGTCTGCAAAATACACATTTCCCTTCCTAGTTCCAGTCAATAAGGTTTGTTGAGTTTTATCCTTAATTAAACATTTTCCACTTGAGAACTCAACTTTAAAGTCTTTGTCACAGAATTGACTGATACTTAGGAGATTATATTTGAGACCAGCTACATAAGATACATTGGTTACTTTGATGTTACCAATCATCAAAGTACCATAACCTTTTGTTGTTGCTTGTGAGTTGTCTCCAAAAGTAACATTTGGGCCTTCTTTTTCAATAAAATCAGTGAGGAGTTCCTTGTTTCCAGTCATGTGCCTTGAGCATCCACTGTCAAGGTACCATGCTGTCTTTTTGTTCATGCTCCTCTTCTTGTGGCCCAATGGTACCTGCAATTAGATAGGTTTAGGTACCCTTTGAGTTTTGGGTCCTGAGAGGTTAGCTGTACCTTTAGGAACCCAAACTTGCCTAATCACCCTGATTGATTCAAGGTGGCTAATTTGTTTTCCTTGTGCATCAACATACACTGTCTTTCCCTTAAATGCCTTTGGGAAAGTATGTGTGAATGTGTTAACTCTGTAGGTTTCAGGGGAGTTGTCAACTCTCCTGAACTTATGAGTCCTTTGTGCAGCTTGATGAAATCTTTGAGGAAAGGCATTTTTATGACCATTACCCTTTGGCATGAAGGGTTTTGGTTGTCTCATTTTATTCTGCCTTTGAGGATAGTTTTCCTTAGGTCTATTCAACTGAAGCTTTCTCAGTTGAGTTGGCCTAGGCTGATTATACCTTGGATAACTCCTCTGAACATTGTTCAGGAGAGTTGCCCTTCCATTGGGTCTACTCTGCTGACCAACATTCCTCTTATGTTCAGAAGCCTTGACCTTTTCCAAAGGTTTGGGTCTAGTCTCCTGAAGCACTAGAGTAGGCATTTCATTCATTTTGCCCTTTCCTTTGTTCAGTGGTTGAATTATTTCATTTTCAGCTTGTTGTGCCACTGATTTAACAAAGATTTTCTTAGTGTTACTTGTCGAGGCAACACTAAGACAAGGTGAAGATTCAAATGGATCAAAACCTAATCCACTTCTTTGAGCCATAGGTCTTTGATAACTCTGAATTTCCTCTATTGCTCTAGAGGACTTGTTCAAAGCAGACATCTTTAGTTTCAGGCTCTCTTCACTTGATTTAAGAATATCATATTCATGTGAGAGATTTTCAAACTTGGCATTTAGAATTTTTAGTTCAAAGTCTTTTCTTTTCTGAGAAAGTAGTTGGTTGTCAATCTCCTTTTGTTGGTCAACTATCCTGAGATTTGCTTCCTTCAGCTCTCTCAAGGCTTGTTGATATAACTCAGTAGATTTGACATCAACAGCTATCTCAGAGTTTTTGGTAAGTTCAATAGCTAATCTTTCATTTTCTCTCACACAGTTATCATGAAATTCTTGTAATTTAGTGAAATCTTCCATCAACTTCCCAAAGGAAAGTTTCAAGTTGACTTCACTAGTGTTCTGTGATAGAAATGATGGTGAGCTAGAAGTGGAGGATACCTCATCATCCTCAAGAGCCATGTTGCACACATCATCATCATCATCACTATTTGAGAACAGTCCATCTGAAGAGTTGAAGCTTTCAGCACTATCAGATTCTTCACCAGCCATCATGGCTTTTCTATTGGTGAACTTTCTGTCTCTTTTAGCTTGTCTTTCTCTTCTTTCTTTAGAGCTCAGTTCAGGGCAGTCATACTGGAAGTGCCCTTTCTTTTTGCAATTGTAGCATAGGTCTTCATCATCATCCTTCTTGGATTCATCTCTTCCTTTTGATGATGAGGGGTCAGCTCTACTGGACCTTCTCCTATCAGAGTACTTGTCCTCTGATCTTTTCTCTTCAGGCTTTTTGTCCTTGGCCTGATCTTCAGGGGAGTTATATCTTCTCCTGAATTTGTTGTCTTGGTAGAATTTCTTGTATCTACCAAACCTTGTGTTCAGCTTGTCAAACCTTCTAGCCATCAAGGCTAGTTCTTCCTTCATTTCAGTCTTTGAGACTGACTTTGATGATCTGGGAGTGGGTTGCATTTCAGGTTCAGCAGCTTTGGCTTTGAATGCCACTCCCTTAGTAGGATTTGAAGGTTCCTCAACAGGTTTTCTTCTATTGAGGTCGAACTCATAGGCTTTGAGTTCTGAGAAGATTTGTTGCATGGGCATGGAGGAGAGATCTTTGGTGTTCTGCATCATCACAGCATAGACATCCCACTTTTGAGTGAGACTTCTCAAGATCTTTAGTCCAACTTCTCTCCTGGAGTAAACCTTGCCCAAAGAGTTGATCTCATTCATCACATCAGTGAATCTACCAGCAAACTTATCAATGGATTCATCAGCTTCCATTGTGAATTGCTCAAACTTTTGCACAGCAACTTGGAGCTTGTTCTCCTTGATCTTTTTTGTACCCTCACACATCTCAGCAAGAGTATCCCAGATTTCTTTGGCTGTGGTGCAATGGTAGACTCTTCCCATGACTGCATCTGGAATTGTTTGATAGAGGGTATTCATGGCAAGATAATTTAGATTATCTTTCCTCTTTTCATCAGCAGTGAAGTCATCCTCATTCTTGGGAATCAGTTCCCTTATATCTGCTCTTTGCTCATCTGTTACCCTGGGGTTAGTTTGAGTAAACACAAAAGGTCCTCTTGTGATTACTCTTAACATATCAGTATGAAGAGATGCAAGATGAGCTCTCATTCTAATTTTCCAGAAATCATAGTTGTCTATAGAGAACATGGGCAATTTATGATGTGAAATGTGATTGACTGGATTTGTGGCCATGTTGTCCAATCCTTGAACAGCAGGTGGAGGAACAGCATTGTTGTTGGCCATATCTCAAGAATAATCAGTTAGTCAACAAGTAATAGATTTCAGATAGAGATCAGTTCAGTGACCACACAAATATGTGAATTTTGAAAATCAAGATGGATTTTCAGAGGCAGTGGTCTTTGAACCCCTGCTCTGATACCACTTGTTGGTCCTGAAAGGAGTATATAACAAGTGTATGGGGGGGGGAATACACTTGTATGCAATTCTTTTCAACTTTGATCAAACCAGAGCTCAGCAAGGTTGTCTTGGACAACTCTACTGAAGATGATTAACTCTTCTAAGATAGTCAAACTACTAAGGACTATTGAGTACTCAGTTGAATAACTATCTAGGGAAGTTATATGTGCGGAATAGTGGTTGGCCCTTTAAGTTTAGACTCCTTAAGTTTCTGAAATCACTCTGTCAATCCAAAACAGTCCAGTTAAGTTTCAGGGAACTTGTCCAAATCAGTTTTGCACAGTCTTTGAATATGTATCTTTTGAAAGATCAGTTTTGTATGCAGTGTTGAATGAATGTAAGTACTTTGTAAGGTAAATCAACACAAGAGTTTATAGTGGTTCAGAGACTCAAGCTCCTACATCCACTTTCCCTGATTTAACAGGATAATTCCTTCACTCTTGGAATTAACTTGTTTTATAGTGCCAAGGTGCACTTGATCAATAACACCACTCATTGGTGAATTGATCCCTAGGATGTCTAGAGTCCTAGTACCCTCTTCTCAACTCAGAACTGAACTGTTCTTCTCTCAACAGTCAGCTCCTACCACTTCTACTACTACAACCTTCTCACTTTCTCACTTGAAAGAGGTAAGGGTTGAAGTAAGGTTCCAACTAATGAGATATCCTTTACAATGAAGATCAAGGTATAAGGATAGGATATCTCTCTAAGCTTATGTATGGATATACAATTGGGATTAGCTTAGAAGAAGTGTTTGAAGACTAAGATAGTCTTTGATAGCTTTGAAAGCACTATGACTTGTAGGATAGTTGGATATTCTTGTCACGGTTGAGGTGCTTCAATGGTCTTCACACTCCTTGTATTTATAGACAAAATGGAGATTTGCCCGTTGGAGAGGCAGCTCCAAATTGCTATAAATGTCTTCCTTGAGTTCTTCAAACTGGAAGACAAATTCTTGATAGTGACATGTCCTTATTTGGGTAATAAACGGCTTGTAAGACTTTGTCTTCTTTCTGCAGCACTTTTCCCAATGTTTGACTTCATGTTAGGACTAGGACATGGCTTCTGAAGGTTGATCCAATGATAGGACAACATTCCTTATCAACTGGACAACTCTCCTTATCACTATCAGCAGTTTTGCTTTTCAGCAAGGTTGGCTTGCTCTTCTTCAGATGACTTGGCTCTTTCCCTTTCTTTCACTTCAAGTTGATCTTAGCATGTCTCAATGAAGTTCTTTAGGGTATGGTTGTCTCTAGCTTCTTCAGCATAGTTGACCTTCAACCTTTAAAGCATCTGTTCTGATTCAATCTTGCTGAGATAACTCTTATGGACAACTCTCCTGATCAGCATACTTGGTCTTTTAGCATCAGAGCTTTTTCACATGGAGTTGACTACTCTGGACAACTCTCCTGATCATAATATTTGATTGATCTTGTCCTTTTGAGCTTTGCAATCTTCTTCTGGACAACTCTCCTGATCAGCATCAGAGCTTTTTCACATAGAGTTTGTTCCAGACTTTGAGCCTTGAGGGGACTTGATCTTGATCACTTTGAAGTCATAGGTTCCCCCTCACATTGTGCATCTAATCATCTAAGAGTTGCCTAACATATCAGCTTTTCATCTAGCCTTATGCTATGTGTTCTAACACATTTTGAACACAATCATCTTGACTTAGGCATGTCTCAGAGGGTTTTGGTATTTAATCAAAACATGTATCATTTTATTCCCAACACACCACCTCAACCTAATCAATATCCACCACTTCAACACCCTTACCCTCACCCTTACCCATATCCTCCACCTCAACACATTCAAGAGGAATACATCCCTCCCCCTCCACATATAGAAGAGCCTCAACGTGTTTACCATGGAAGACCAATGAGGGAATATTTTGAGCCTCAACCTAGGGAGCATTACGATGGGTTAGCAAGACCAAGGGTGGAGGCAAACAACTTCGAGATTAGTGCCTCTTTATTAAGGATGTTGAGGGAGAGACAATTTGAAGGAAGGACGGAGGAAGGATTTGAGGAAGACCCGAATGAACATCTTGCTCAATTCTTGGAGATAGCCGACACTCTCAAGCAAAATGGAGTGTCGGAAGATGCTAAAAAGATGAGGCTATTTCCATTTACATTGTCGGGGAAAGCAAAAGCGTGGCTACAATCAAGCATTCCGACCGGAGAAGTGAGAACATGGGAAGAGTTGAAGAAGAGATTCCTATTGAAGTACTACCCTCCGTCAAAGACGATGGAAGCCAAGCTAAAGATCTCTACGTTCAAACAAGGTCCAAATGAGGGAATCAAAGAAGCATGGGAAAGGTTTACGAGTCTTCTCATCACATGCCCCCATCATAGTTTTCCAATAGAACAAACGACATGTTGGTTCGTTGGTGGGTTAAGATTGGAAGATCAACACCACATTGATGCTTGTGCGGGGGGTTCAATTTGGATGAAATCGGTAGAGGAGATCAATGACATAATTGAAGGAATATCAAGCAATACTTTCAAGATGAGAGTAGACCGTGGAGCACAAAATCGGGTAGCTCAAGTGGGTGTTAATGATAGCATGAGAGAGATGATGGTCACACTCATTGAAAAGGTGAATGTTTTATCTCAATCAAGAGATAATCATTTACCCTTTGTGCAAGAGGACCCTCAAATGGGACCTATGGAAGAAGTGCAATACATGGGTCAACAAGGGTATCCTCAAAACTTTCAAGGGAATAGACAATATCAAGGGCAACCACCATATCAAAATTGTGGTCAAGGCTTCCAAGCTCCTCCTCAAAACCGATTCCAAGGGCAACCTTCATCATCTCAAGGACAAGGGGGACCATCCCCTCAATACCAAGCTCCCCAAAACCCGAATTTTCGGAGGAATGACAATTTGTCCTATTCCAATCCTAAAGGTTCTATTCAATATCCTCCCGAATTTGATCCCGGAGCAAAACTTCCAAGTGGAGAAGGGAAATCCTCCAATGATGAGCTTCTTGCACACCTCATGAAGAAGATGGATATGAGTGAAAAGAGATTTGAAACAATTGAGAAGAAAGTCGAAGCAACCGAGTCCATCCTTGCTCAACTCTTGAGTAATCAAAAGGCGATGGAATTTCAAATGGGACAATTGGCAACTTCCATTGGATCTCAACATACAAAGGGTAAATTGCCCTCAAACACCGAGGTAAACCCACGTGAGCATTGTAATGCTATTACAATTTCAAGTGGTGAACAATATGGAGTTTCTTCAATTGAATTGGAAGAGGGTGAGGTGTTGAAGGCAAAAGAAATGGAGGAAGAGGAAAAGAAGAGGATAGAAAAAGTTGGAAGTGGAAAGGTTACTCCAAGAATTCCAAAGTGGAGAATTGCCAAAGATTTGAAAAAGAAGAAGCTTGAGGTACCTTGTGATAGATGGGGGGTACCCATTACATATGAGCCACTTCCATACCTGGGAAGATACATGAAGAAAATGGATGAGAAGTTTGGGAAGTTTTTGGATATCTTCAAGAAAATCCACATTGATCTTCCACTTTCGGATGCTTTAGAGCAAATACCTCATTACATGAAGTTTCTAAAGGATGCAATAGCAAACAAAAAGAAACTAGTGGATGATGAGAAGATCAAGTTGACCGAAGAGTGTAGTGCTATCCTTCAACGAACTCCTCCCGAAAAGCTCAAGGATCCGGGTAGTTTCACTCTCCCATGTGAGATTAGTGATGGTCCCATGATGAAAGCTCTTTGTGATTTGGGAGCTAGCATCAATTTGATGCCACTTTCAATCTTCAAGCGTTTGGGACTTGGAGAAGTAGTGCCCATATCAATTACTCTCCAATTAGCGGACCGTTCCATCACACATCCTAAAGGGATCATTGAAGATGTATTGGTGAAGATTGACAAGTTTATCATTCCGGCCGACTTCGTGGTGTTAGATATGAAAGAAGATGCAAATATCCCATTGATTCTTGGGAGGCCGTTTCTTGCCACGGGGGGAGCAAACATCGATTTGAGAAAATGGGAGGTAACATTGATTCACGTGTTATGCAACACTAAATAAACAACCGCAAGTGTACGGTGTCTATCGTAGCGTGATAAGCACGAGGTCGATCCCACGAGAAGGCTAAGCGTAAAAGTGGTAGTTTGTTAGTCGAGTTCTAAGTAGACGTGATCGATAATTTGAATATGATGATTCACTCTAAAATTACCTACCAAGTGTCACAAATAAGTAATAAAGAGCAAAGACGAAATCGATCAAATACCATATAAATCAAGAAAACGAAAGTGAAATGGATGTAACTCAAAGAAAGAAAGTGGGTTCCAAGGCAATTGTAATATTTAGACGTCCGTTTATGAGAGTTATCTCGTTTAAATGGCCATTAAGGTTATCTCATATAGGGTGATCACACAAGAAGAATTAATTAATCTCTCGATCTAATTAACCAAAGGCGCAATGCAACATAGGCTCGTATCTCTACCTCACAAATGTTACACCACCTAAAATAGCTCATAAGATCATTCAAATCCCTCTCCGATAATTAATCCTCTCTCGAGCTCATAATAATACCGGGTTGCATATTCGCATACGATTAAATGGGATAAATCTCTCGATACTACCCCAATCAACAATGAATCAAGCAAATAATTATGGCCACTAACAACATGCTTTGCAATGGATAATTGAATATGCAAATAAGAAATAAACACCAATTAAAGCAAGAAGTTACTCATAAACATCAATCCAAATCTCTACAATGCCTTAGAACCACAAATTGTTTAAATTACAAAATCCAAATGAAATAACTAAATAAAGAGAAAGGGAAAGAGAAAGCTTAGTCTAGAATGTGGTAGGGAATGGAATTCCCAAGCTAATGCCTCATTTCTTCCTTGATTTGATGAAGAATTGAGAGAGAAATGGCCAAAACACCTCCAAGTATGTGTAACTATGTGTGGATTGGGGGAGAATGGCTTGTAATTCAAGAAATGGGGCTTATATAGTGTTGGGGTAGGGTTTGAATGCCAAAATTGCAAGTTGGTCCTTCAAAAATGGCCAAAATAGGGAAAAAGCACCGAAAATTGGGGTAGCACGGTCGTGCACGGAGCACGGCCGTGCAAATGAGTGTTGGGGGCGAACAGGTGCTCAGCCGAGCTGGCTTCTCGGCCGTGGCATTGGCGTGGCCTAAAAGCCTGTTTCGAAGAGAGCCTGTCCGAGAGCTTGTCTCGAGCGTGGCCTTGATTTTGGCCTGAAAAGTGGCTCGGCCGAGCCCTGAGCTCGGTCGTGCTCTTGCTCGACTTCGTCCCTTCTCGTTTTGTGCATAACTTTCGCCTCGGGTGTTCGATTGACTCGATTCTTTTGGCTATTCCACTCCATTTTTCGAGACGAATCCAACCGTGCACTCCTCTTCCTGATCCAGTAAAGTATGGTTGGTGTTTTGCTCCAAATTCTATCGTATTTCCTACAAAATCGACAAAACACAACCTTTCTCTCATTTCGGCTTAAACAATCATATTCAATGCATAAATCAATGAAATCCACATCAAAACACGCTTAACATGTGCCTCTAAAACGTGTAAATTCCACCCGAATCAAACTCCCCCAAACTTAAAATGTTGTTTGTCCTCAAACAACTAAGCACTTAAAATAATGAGGGTGGAATGATCACAATGGAATATTCAATGCAAATCACACATGCAAAGTAAGAATGTAGTGATATCTCTTTCTCAAAGTGCATTTCTCAATGAAGATCATAGGCTCATTATTGCAATTCACATTCATTAATCAAAGAATGCACAAACACACAACACATTGTGAATGGGAAACACAATCCAAATGCTCAAGTCCTCTACTCACATGATATAGTGTTTCTCTCAAACACACAAACAAATTGAGGATATTAATGCACTCATCAACCAAGTTATGCTATGCAATCACCATATGCTTGCCCAACTTCTACTTTTCACCACACTCAAATGCTCAACAATGTGATCAATAGGACTTAATCAAGGATGTAACATTGGCTCTTTGGTCAAGGTAGGGTAAATTTGGATGAAGTAACTCATAAACTAGTGGGGAGCGAGAGATAAAGACGCATAGACACATCTCAAAAACTTCTCAAGATAAAGTTACAATTGCGCGGATTGCAACTCAAAAACTCTAACTTCCACAATTTATTTGTTCTCTTTTAAGCACATTCTACACCACAAAACCATTGAACACTCTCTTTTTTTCTTTTCAAGCTTTTGGGGCTCTTTGTCCCTCTTTTCTTTTCCCTTGATTTTCTTTTCATCTTTCTCTTTTTCTTTCAACTTTTCCACTTTCACCTTTCACCAAATATATTCAATCAAGCATATGTTTTCCACTTTGTCTTTTGTCCCCCACTAGATGTAGGTATCAAAGGCTCAAAAAGGTTAAGTGGTTAACATTGTAGTTTGCCAAGAAAATGAGGAATTAAGCTCAAGGGGCTAACTACGGAAGATTACTTCGGTTTTGGGAAATTTTGGCTAAGTGACTTTTTAGAACAAGATGGCCTATATCACATCACAAAGTTTCACACAATCATGCTTTCAAACAAGAACTTAGGCAAGTTCTAGGATCACTAGCAATAACCTAGTCCACTCTCAAATGAACTAAACCGGATTACATGCTCGATTTAGGGCTCAATTCTCACCGGTTTATTCAATAGAACTCTCACATTCATCAAATGTTCCCAAACAACAATACATCATGCATCCATGCTATCAAAGATCACAAATATGAACACAACATGATACTATTCCAACACCAATCATGCATACATTCAAAGCAAATAGACATCACCACAACTACTCAACAATGGATTCCAATGACTATTCATGCTCACATTTCACCAAATGTCTACTACCCAACATATGATCAAAACCAACTTAACCAATATAAACATGTGAAAACCAAGTGTGCGCCGGTGCAAAATGTGACACAAGTAGAATGACGAACTGGTGCAAGGGTAACAACTAGTAGAAAAATAAAAGAAAAAAATAACTCCCCCAAACTTAGAATTTTACTATGTATAAATTCTAAGTTTGGGGCTACAAGTTGTTACCTCCCTCCTTGCACATCCAATGCTTCTTCAAAGGTCACCATTGCAACACTTGCTTCCTCCACTCCAAAGTTGGTTTTGCTTCTTCTTCATTCTTCAAGATGTGATATCCATAATGCTCTTCATCCATACCTACAAAATAAACCAAGCTATCAACACTACTAAAGCAATAAAAACATGAAAGCAATAAAACCTTGGGTTGCCTCCCAAGAAGCGCTATTTTTAACGTCCTATGCCGGAGGGTTCTCCTTTGAGGGGAATATCAAGTCACCCCCTTGTCACCCTTGTTCTTGACCTTCCTTGCCCATACAACTTTCTTAAGTCCATCAAAACATCCACTAGCTAGCCCATCCGGCTCTTCAACCATGTCATAAGAAGTTGATGCCTCATTTATCCCCAAGTTTGTACAAGTAGCTTTTCTTGATTTGGGGGAGTTTTTGAAGAAAACTCCCCCAAACTTGGCCTTCTTGCCCATCTCTAACTCCTTGTCTTCCACCTTGGGGTCCTCCTCCACAATATTTATCTTGGGCTCTTCTTCCACCTCCTTTCTCATGGGTATTGGGGGATACTCTCCCTTAGGAAACCCATACTCTCCAGTCTCATCGTTTCGGAGTTTGATAGCTCTAAACATGTCAATCGTAACTATCTCTTGGTTCATTCGAAGCTCCAACTCTCCATTCCTCATATCAAGAATAACCCCTCCGGTTGCCAAAAATGGCCTTCCCAATATCAATGGAATGTTTTTGTCTTCCTCCATATCCAAAACCACAAAGTCTACCGGAAAAAGAAATTTGTCGATTTTGACCAATACATCCTCCGCTATACCCAAAGGGTATGTCATAGACCTATCCGCCAATTGGAGGTTCATTGTGGTTGGTGTGAGCTCTCCTAAACCAAGTGACTTGAAGAGTGACAATGGCATGAGGTTGATGCTTGCTCCCGAATCACATAGAGCTCTTAATGTACCTCCATCTCCAATAGTGCATGATAAAGTGAAGGATCCGGGATCCCTAAGCTTTGGAGGTAACTTAGCTTGAATTACGGAGCTACAATGTTCGGCTAAGTGCACCGTCTCATATGCCTCCATTTCCCTCTTGCTTGACATTATCTCCTTCAAGAATTTGAAATAATGTGGTATTTGTTCAAGAGCTTCGGCGAAAGGGATGTTGATATGGAGTTTCTTGAACATCTCCGCAAACTTGACAAACTTGCTATCCAAGTTCTTCTTCTTCTTCATTCTTTGCGGATATGGGAGGGGCATTACATTTTTACTAAACAAAGGAGGGATTGCCTCCCCACTCTTCTTCTCCCCTTCTTTCTCTTTCACTAAGCCATCATCTTTGTCAACACCCTCGGGTGCCATTACCACTTCCTCCTCTAACGGCATCTTGGGCCCTTCGTAGCTTGTCCCACTTCTTAGCCTTATGGCTTTGCATTGCTCCTTAGGATTTAGCTCCGTGTTAGAGGGTAATTGCCCCGGAACGTGTTGCTTTCCAATGATGGTAGCAAGTTGACCTATTTGCTTCTCTATAGCCTTCATGTGGGTGGTCACATCTTTGATCATCTCACCATGCTCATCAAGTCTTTGCCGAGTTATGTTTGCATTCTCCCTAGTTTCTCTCATGAAGTTCTTTGTTTCCCCCATGAAGGCACTAAACATATCCTCCATTGATGGCTTTGATGAAGACTCCACAATAGCTCCATCTCTAACATTAAAATTTGGAGGTGGGATGATGGCATTCCTTGTGTTGGCATAGGAAAAGTTCTCATGTTACCTCAATCCGGGATGATATTGATTCGGATTAAGAGGTTGCCTCTCATTCCAACCTCTTTCTCGAAAATAACGGTCCCGTTGGTTGTTCATGAAATGGGCCTCCTCATATTGATCATTATTGGGCTCCACTAGTGCTTTGGCCGTCATCAAAAAGATTAGCTTGTCCACTTTGTTGGATAAGTTGACACATTCTTCCGAATTTTGAGTGGAAGCTACTTTTCGGGCTTGCCTTCTCTCGGATGGCCATTGGTTTCCATTCTTTGCCATCTCCTCTAGGAGCACATAACCCTCATCCGTCGTCTTTCCTAGCAAAGAACCTCCACCGGCCGAGGCATCCACCATCCCTCTCGTTCGATGGTCCATCCCGTTGTAGAAATAGCAAATCAATTGATCTCTTGAGAACCCATGTTGAGGACAACTCCGTATGAGATCCTTGAAACGTTCCCAAGCCTCGGCTAAAGACTCATCATCGTCTTGCATGAAAGAAGAAATTTCTCCTCTTATCTTGATGGTCTTGCTTGGAGGGAAGTATTTCATGAGGAAGGCATCTACAAGGTCGGCCCAATTTTCGATTGTCCTTAAATCAAGAGACATGTACCATTGCTTAGCACGATCACGTAGAGAGAATGAGAACAATTGGAGACGGATGTAGTCTTGAGGGACACGATTGATCTTAACCGTTCCACTTATCTCTAAGAATTGAGATAAATGGAGGTTAGGATCCTCCTTTGACAACCCTCCAAATTGGTTGTTTTGAACCATCATGATCAAGGCTGGCTTGAGTTCGAAATTGTGAGCATCTACGGGTTCTCGACCCGCTCCTCCATATGGCCTCGGAATTGGGCGGAAATGATCTTTTAGTACCCTTTGTGGTCGATTTCCCCCATTCGCATTCGGTTCCTCAAATCCATCAACCCCTTGATTCTCAACCTCCTCGTCAACTTCTTCTACAACCGGATTCTCCCGTCGATTCATTCTTTCCAACTCTAGTCTTCTCCTTTCGGCGTTCCTTCTTCGACAATTGGCCTCAATCTCCGGATCTAAAGGTAGCACTTCTTGGTGATTCCTCCTAGATCGTGTGATCATAAACCATGTCTATCAAAAGAGCAAACGAGAGTGAGAAATACAAATAAGCTCAAAGTAACAAACACAAATATTTTTGGATTTTTGCAAATAAAGAAAGCAAATAAATTGTCTAAACTAAAACTCTTCTAGCCTACACTCTAGAGCTTATAAAAACCTCCCCGGCAACGGCGCCATAAACTTGATTCACGTGTTATGCAACACTAAATAAACAACCGCAAGTGTACGGTGTCTATCGTAGCGTGATAAGCACGAGGTCGATCCCACGAGAAGGCTAAGCGTAAAAGTGGTAGTTTGCTAGTCGAGTTCTAAGTAGACGTGATCGATAATTTGAATATGATGATTCACTCTAAAATTACCTACCAAGTGTCACAAATAAGTAATAAAGAGCAAAGACGAAATCGATCAAATACCATATAAATCAAGAAAACGAAAGTGAAATGGATGTAACTCAAAGAAAGAAAGTGGGTTCCAAGGCAATTGTAATATTTAGACGTCCGTTTATGAGAGTTATCTCGTTTAAATGGCCATTAAGGTTATCTCATATAGGGTGATCACACAAGAAGAATTAATTAATCTCTCGATCTAATTAACCAAAGGTGCAATGCAACATAGGCTCGTATCTCTACCTCACAAATGTTACACCACCTAAAATAGCTCCTAAGATCATTCAAATCCCTCTTCGATAATTAATCCTCTCTCGAGCTCATAATAATACCGGGTTGCATATTCGCATACGATTAAATGGGATAAATCTCTCGATACTACCCCAATCAACAATGAATCAAGCAAATCATTATGACCACTAACAACATGCTTTGCAATGGATAATTGAATATGCAAATAAGAAATAAACACCAATTAAAGCAAGAAGTTACTCATAAACATCAATCCAAATCTCTACAATGCCTTAGAACCACAAATTGTTTAAATTACAAAATCCAAATGAAATAACTAAATAAAGAGAAAGGGAAAGAGAAAGCTTAGTCTAGAATGTGGTAGGGAATGGAATTCCCAAGCTAATGCCTCCTTTCTTCCTTGATTTGATGAAGAATTGAGAGAGAAATGGCCAAAACACCTCCAAGTATGTGTAACTATGTGTGGATTGGGGGAGAATGGCTTGTAATTCAAGAAATGGGGCTTATATAGTGTTGGGGTAGGGTTTGAATGCCAAAATTGCAAGTTGGTCCTTCAAAAATGGCCAAAATAGGGAAAAAGCACCGAAAATTGGGGTAGCACGGTCGTGCACGGAGCACGGCCGTGCAAATGAGTGTTGGGGGCGAACAGGTGCTCGGCCGAGCTGGCTTCTCGGCCGTGGCATTGGCGTGGCCTAAAAGCCTGTTTCGAAGAGAGCCTGTCCGAGAGCTTGTCTCGAGCGTGGCCTTGATTTTGGCCTGAAAAGTGGCTCGGCCGAGCCCTGAGCTCGGCCGTGCTCTTGCTCGACTTCGTCCCTTCTCGTTTTGTGCATAACTTTCGCCTCGGGTGTTCGATTGACTCGATTATTTTGGCTATTCCACTCCATTTTTCGATACGAATCCAACCGTGCACTCCTCTTCCTGATCCAGTAAAGTATGGTTAGTGTTTTGCTCCAAATTCTATCGTATTTCCTACAAAATCGACAAAACACAACCTTTCTCTCATTTCGGCTTAAACAATCATATTCAATGCATAAATCAATGAAATCCACATCAAAACACGCTTAACATGTGCCTCTAAAACGTGTAAATTCCACCCGAATCAAACATTGGAGGTGAATGGAGAGAAAGTGATTTTCTCCAAGTATGGCTCAATTGAGAGTTCCCCAAGAAAGAAGGAATCTCCCTCCATCCAAGAATGTGACATTTATGTGAAAGAGCCATTATCAAAAGTCCCATTGAAAGATCCGGGAGATGATAACAAATTGAAGCAAAATCCCAAACTTGAGCAAAACTCAAGTTTGGGGGAGTTTTATAAGGAGAAGAGTTTTGATAAGTTCCTTGAGGGTAGTGAAGATGAAGAGGGAAAAATAAAGAGTTCGAAGGAGAGAAAGATTGAGAAGGGCTTTGAAATTGGAGATACGGTGGTATGGGGCACCTTGGGAGTGATGGAAGTCCTTGGAAAGATGAAGATCAAGGAACGGAGAATGTTGGTCATGAAGAAATTGGTCTATGGAGGAGGCATTGCGTTGGAAAGTGAGGAGGATGAAGTGTTCATCACCGCTGAGCACAATGTCAAGTACTATCATCCTCCATTCAAAGAAAGAGAAGTATGAACTTGTTAAGTTCCGTCCGGCATAGGACGTTAAACCTAGCGCTAAATGGGAGGCAACCCATTTTTACTTGCTTTATTTCATTTTTTGCTCATTTTATTTGCTTTGTTAGTTTAGTTTGATGTGTTTGTGAGTTTTGATGTTAGTTGGAGAAGCTTGGATCGAATGGACGATTGGAGATCGAAAGTGGAACTTTAAGCTTCGAAGAAGGTGTAGCTATAGCAATCGTGAGAGGTACGCCCAATCCAAACTTAGGAATTGCATAGCAATTACTAAGTTTGGGGGGGGTAGTGGAATTTATATTCTTGTTCATAATATTGATTGCTTAGCTACTCTTAGTGTTAATTGTTGGGATAGTGGCCCATGAGTGTAGATTTGTATGGTTAGCACTTGGTGTCAATATCAATGCAACACTATTTTTCCAAACTTTTAATTGCTTTGCAATGAAAAGGTTTGGGGGGTATGTTCGTTTTTACATTTTCTATTGACACCAATGTGTACTCTTGTGTATGTGTGTAATTTGAGCTTTAATGATCATTGAGACACATTTGATAGTGATTTGTTGTGAATTTTATTCCTTGAATGTGTACATGATTGCAATGAATCATTTTGTTTGTGTTGTTGTCATCTTGTTGCCTATGGATGTTTTGCATGCACAATGAGTTATGTGTGGTGGTGATTGATAAATGTTTGAGTCTTTAATGAACCGGTGAGAGTTGAGCTTTGAACCGAGCATTAATCCGGTTTATTTCATTTGTGAGTGAATCAATTCATTGCTTGTTTTTCTAGAACTTGCCCAAGTTCTTGCTTGAAACCACAAGTGTGTGAAATAATGGGATATGATTTAGGCCATCTTTTGTTATTAATAGTCACTTAGCCAAATATTCCCATACCAAAAAGAAGTTTCCGTAGTTAGCCAATTTGAGCCTTAAAACTTGATCTTTTGGCAACCTACAATGTTTAACCTCTTGAACTTATTAAGCCTTTGCCCTTTACTAGTGGAGGACAAGTGAAAAGTGGAAAAACATGAATTTTGATTGAAATGTGTGTGGGATGTTTGAGAAAAGAAAAAAAAGAAAGAAAAGATGAGAAACAAAAGAAAGGGATAAAAAAATGGGAGCCCCTAGAAAAGAGAGTGAAAAATAAAATAAAAAGAGAGAAGAGGGGATCTCCCAAAAAACATGTGCTTAAGAGCAAAAAGTAGACTCTTGAAAGAAACAAAGGAAGAAAATTCTTGAGAATGAAAAGAAAAGTGAGGATGATGGATGGTTTGTTTTGAATGAAATGAGAAAAATGAAAAGAAAAGAAAAATGGTTCGTTGTCCTCCACTAGTCAAGTCACATTTCCCAAATTCTTCCCACCGTTTCCAAAGAGCCAATGTTACGTCCTTGGTTAAGCCCTATTGATCTCATTGTTGAACATGTTTGTGGTGGAAAGATGGTAGAGCTTGGGCAAGCTTATGGCAATTTCAATGCATGATTTGATTGATGAGTGCTTATTGTCCTTAATTTGTTTGAGTGTTTGAGTGAAATACTATTTCTTGAGAGATAAACTTGAACATCTTGATATTGTCATCACCATCACTTGTTTTTGTGTGTAGAGCAAATCTTCTCAGAACTCAAAGCATATGAGTTTGACCTCAATAGAAGAAAACCAGCAGAAGAGACTTCCTTACCAGTCAAAGGAGTGGCATTTAAAGCCAAAGCTGTTGAACCTGAAATGCAACCCACTCCAAGATCATCAAAGTCAGTCTCTAAGACTGAAATGAAGGAAGAAATGGCTCTTATGGCAAGGAGGTTTGACAAGCTCAACTCGAGGTTTGGTAGATACAAGAAATTCTACCAAGACAACAAATTCAGGATAAGGTACAACTCCCCTGAAGATCAGGCCAAGGACAAAAAGCCTGAAGAGAAAAGATCAGAGGACAAGTACTCTGATAGGAGAAGGTCCAATAGAGCTGACCCTTCATCTTCAAAAGGAAGAGATGAGTCCAAAAAGGATGATGATGAAGACCTGTGATATAATTGCAAGAAGAAAGGGCACTTCCAGTATGACTGCCCTGAATTGAGCTCTAAAGAAAGAAGAGAGAGGCAAGCCAAAAGAGACAGAAAGTTCACCAACAGAAAAGCTATGATGGCTGGTGATGAATCTGATAGTGCTGAAAGCCTCAACTCTTCTGATGGACTGTTCTCTAACAGTGATGATGATGATGATGATGATGTGTGCAACATGGCTATTGAGGATGATGAGGTATCCTCCACTTCTAGTTCACCATCATTCTTATCACAAAACACTAGTGAAGTCAACTTGAAACTTTCTTTTGGAAAGTTGATGGAAGATTTCACTAGATTACAAGAATTTCATGATAATTGTGTGAGAGAAAATTAAAGACTTTCAATAGAGCTTTCAAAACCTGCTGAGACAATAGTTGACATTAAATCTACTGAGTTGTATCAACAAGTCTTGAGAGAGCTTGAGGAAGCAAATCTCAGGATAGTTGACCAACAAGGACAGATTGATGCTCAATTACTTACTCAGAAGAGGAAAGATTTTGAACTAAGAATTCTTCAAGCTAAGTTTGAAAACCTCTCACATGAGTATGACATTCTCAAATTAAGTGAAGAGAGCCTGAAACAAAAGATGTCTGCCTTGAACAAATCCTCTAGAGCAATAGAGGAAATTCAGAGTTATCAAAGACATATGGCTCAAAGAAGTGGATTAGGTTTTGATCCATTTGAATCTTCACCTTGTCTTAGTGTTGCTTCAACAAGTAACACTAAGAAAATCTTTGTCAAATCAGTGGCACAACAAGCTGAAAATGAAATGATTCAGCCACTGAACAAAGGAAAGGGTAAAATAAATGAAATGCCTACTCAAGTGCTTCAGGAGACTAGGCCCAAACCTAAGGAAATGGCCAAAATCCCTGAACACAAGAAGAATGTTGATCAGCAGAGTAGACCCAATGGAAGGGCAACTCTCCTGAACAATGTTTAGAGGAGTTATCCAAGGTATAATCAGCCAAGGCCAACTCTTCTGAGAAAGCCTCAGCTGAAGGACAATTATCCTCAAAGGCAGAATAAAATGAAACGGCCAAAACCCTTCATGCCAAAGGGTAATGGTCATAAATAGACCTTTCCTCAAAGATTTCATCAAGCAGCACAGAGAACTCATAAGCTCAGGAGATTTGACAATTCTCCTGAAACTTACAGAGTTAACACTTTCACACACACTTTCCCAAAGGCATTTAAGGGAAAGACTGTGTATGTTGATGCACAAGGAAAACAACTTAGCCACCTTGAATCAATCAGGGTAATTAGGCAAGTTTGGGTTCCAAAAGGTACTACTAACCTCTCAGGACCCAAAACTCAAAGGGTACCTAAACCTATCTAATTGCAGGTACCTATGGGCCACAAGAAGAGGAGTATGAGCAAAAAGACAGCATGGTACCTTGACAGTGGATGCTCAAGGCACATGACTGGAAACAAGGAACTCCTCACTGATTTTATCGAAAAAGAAGGCCCAAATGTCACTTTTGGAGACAGCTCACAAGCAACTACTAAAGGTTATGGTACTTTGATGATTGGTAACATCAAAGTAACCAATGTATCTTATGTAGCTAGTCTCAAATATAATCTCCTAAGTATCAGTCAATTCTGTGATAAAGATTTCAATGTTGAGTTTTCAAGTGGAAAATGCCTAATTAAAGATAAGGCTCAACAAACTCTATTGACTGGAACTAGGAAAGGAAATGTGTATTTTGCAGACTGGGACAAGTCTACTGATGCTGCATGTTTCATTGCTAAGAGCTCTAGTGAACAAAGTTGGTTATGGCATAAAAGGCTAAACCACTTGAACTTCAAATCAATGAACAAACTTGCTAGAAATGCATTAGTAAAAGGACTACCTAATGAGGTTTTCATTAAAGAACATGTGTGCCAACCATGTCAAGAAGGAAAACAGATTAAAGCCTCATTCAAAGGAAAACCAGTCATCTCTACTGAAAGGGTACTTGAACTTTTACATATGGACTTATTTGAACCAATTACCCCTTCAAGCATAAATGGAAGAAAATACACATTGGTAGTAGTAGATGATTTCTCTAAGTTCACATGGGTAGTATTTCTCCTTAATAAGAAGGAAACTCAAGTCAAACTACCTGAACTTTTAAAGAAATTGTCAAATGAGAAAAGCCTTAGCATTATCAAGATAAGATCTGATAAAGGCACTGAGTTCATTAACTCATACATCAATGAGTATTGTTCTTTAAATGGAATAGCTCATGAAACCTCAGCAGCTAGAACTCCCCAACAAAATGGAGTTGCAGAAAGAAGGAATAGAACCCTAAAAGAAGCTGCTAGAACCTTAATTGTTGATTCTAATCTACCTAAAAGGTTTTGGGCTGAAGCCATAAACACTGCATGTTATACTCAGAATAGATGTTTGATTACTAAGGGGCAAGGCAAAACCCCCTATGAACTCTGGAAAGGAAGATTGCCTAAAGTGTCATACTTTCACATATTTGGTTGTAAGTGTTTCATCCACAATAATGGGAAAGAACAATTGAAAGCCTTTGACAGCAAAGCTGATGAAGGAGTATTTCTTGGATACTCTCAAATCAGTAGAGCTTTCAGAGTCTACAACAAGAAAACCCTTATGGTGGAAGAAACACCTCATGTTGTGTTTGATGAATCTACCTTTGAGATCAGGAACAAAAACCTGGACCCTGAAGAAATCACACAAAGAACAACCAGATTGGCCTAAAAGACAAGGACACTGAATTCATAGATGTTGTCCAAACCAATCTCCCTGAAAATACTACACTGGACAACTATCCTGAAGGCAATATTCCTGAAGCAAACCCCACTGAAGGAAATTGTGAACTGAATGATCCAATCCCAGTTCATCCTCAGGTAACAACTACCAATGAAGAAGCAGGCTCTGCTGAGGTAGTTAATGGATCCAATATTCAAGGGGGAACCATAAATGTTGAAAATACCAATGTTCCAAACATTGAGGACAACATCCCTGAATATGATCCTGAATTAGATCCTGCATTCAATTATCCTGAATTCTATAACACTGGTGACTCAACCTTAGTAGAGGACAACTCTACTGAAGGGATCAGAAAAAGAAGGACTTGGTTGTCTGACCATCCTACTGATCTGATACTTGGTGACCCAAGTATAGGAGTCAAAACCATAAGTTTTCATGGTGAAAGTGCTATGTTTTGCTGTTTCTTGTCAGAACAGGAACCAAAAGACATTGATGAAGCACTTCAGGATGCAAACTGGATCACAACAATGCAAGAAGAGCTCAACCAATTCACCAGAAATGATGTATGGGAGCTGCTGGATAGACCTTCACATCAAGATGTTATTGGAACCAAGTGGGTGTTCAAGAACAAGAAGAATGAAAATGATGTGATTGTCAGAAACAAGGCCAGATTAGTGGCAAAAGGCTATTGTCAGTCAGAAGGCATTGACTATGATGAGACCTTTGCACCTGTGGCAAGGCTAGAAGCAATAAGGTTGTTCTTAGCCTATGCAGCCCACAAGAGGTTCAAAGTGTACCAAATGGATGTCAAAAGTGTCTTTCTGAATGGAGTTTTGAAAGAAGAAGTCTATGTGGAGCAACCACCTGGTTTTGAAGTTGAAAACCAAGTTTACAGACTGAAGAAAGCTCTATATGGACTCAAGCAAGCTCCAAGAGCCTGGTATGACACACTGTCACAGTTCCTTTTGGATCATGGTTTTATCAAAGGAACTGTGGACAGAACCCTCTTCAGAATCACTGAAGGAGAGGACATCTTGCTTGTCCAAATATATGTGGATGACATCATATTTGGATCTCCCAATGAGAAGCTGTGTGAGAAGTTCTCCAAGCTCATGCAAAGCAAGTTTGAAATGTCCATGATGGGTCTGATGAATTTCTTCTTGGGACTTCAAGTCAAACAATCTAAAGAAGGAATCTTCATCAATCAAGCCAAGTACACCAGGGAAATGATCAAAAAATTTGGGTGTACAACTAGCAAGCCAGTAAGGATCCCAATGAACACAAATTGGAAGATGGATCCTGATGAGAGTGGTATCTCAACCAACTCTACTGAGTATAGAGGAATCATTGGTTCACTTCTCTATCTCACTGCCAGCAGACCTGACATCACCTTTGCAGTAGGTGTTTGTGCAAGGTTTCAAGCAAATCCTAAGAAAATCCATCTTGAGGCTGCAAAAAGGATTTTGAGGTATCTCAAAGGCACTGAAAATCTAGGCCCTTGGTATCCTGCTGATGACAACATTGAATTAACTGGCTACTCAGATGCTGATTATGGAGGATGTAGAATTGACAGAAAGTCCACCTCAGGGACTTGTCAGTTCTTGGGCAACAAACTCATATCTTGGTTCTCCAAGAAGCAAAACACTGTGGCTACCTCAACCACTTAAGCTGAATATGTTGCTGCTGGAAGCTGTTGTGCTCAAATTCTTTGGTTGAGACAACAATTAAGAGACTACAATGTCAACTCTACTGAAGTGCCAATCTTCTGTGACAACAACAGTGCTATTGCAATATCACAGAATCCTGTATTGCACACAAGATGCAAGCATGTAGACATCAAGCATCACTTCATTAGAGACCATGTGGAGAAGAAGGATATCAAGTTGGTGAAAATCCACACAGATCATCAAAAAGCTGATATTTTGAAAAAACCACTTGCAGAGGCAAGGTTTCTGGAATTATCAGCAGAGTTGGGTCTTCTTGATCCAGGAAAGTTGGACAAATGAGTCCAAAGGAATTTAGTCACTAAAGGGGGAACTGATATTAAAGAATCAGTAAACTTGGTCAAGTCTACTGAAATTCAGAAGAGATGACCTAAATGATTCAGGACACTTGTCCATTGAATTTCAGGACACTTGTCCACATCTTTTCAGGACACTTGTCCTAGTAGGGTCAGATAAGTTGTCCTAGCTATCAAACCAAATCTTGGTCTGATAAGCACCTATTTTGGGTAATTATTGCCTATCTCAAAATCTGTCCCATTCCATATACAGATTTCACCTTTTAGGGATTTAATTTGTCTCCCACCCAAAAGGTCACTTTCCATGCATTAAATGTCAAGATTTAACTCTTGTTTGCATTACACCTTTTCAAGCCATGATCTACCTTGAAAACTCCCCAACCATTAACTAATATTAAATAGCCTCCACGTTTTGAATAAAACCAACCACTCACTGTTACATTGGTTTTTGACCATTGGATCAAAATTGGACAACTCCCCTGAAGTCAATCCTAGCCGTCCATTTTGATTTCCACTTTTGTTCACCTTTGAATTGCATCAAGACTTCACCAACTCATTGACAAACATTCTTTTTAGAATATTCACAAATCTTAAGATCCCCCACAAACACTTCTTCCCCAAGTATTCGAAACCCTAGCTCTAACTTACTCAATATCTCTCATTTTCTTTCTCTGTAATCTTCAATGGCCCCCAAAGCAAAACCAGAAATGGTTATTGATTTCTCCAACAAGGTACTTGACCTTGATTTTGGCTATCTAAGCCACAAAAATAACCTCACATTCGAGCCAATCCTTTCATTTGAGAGTGAGGATCCAAATGTTACTCCAACCTTGAGATGGTTGAGAAGGGCAGGTCTCCAGAAGTTCATGCAAGAGAAGCCAGACTCTTGTCTTGAATCTTACATGGCAGAGTTCTTTGCTTTTCTCAAATGGAGAGGCAAACCTGAAGATGGAGAAGTTGCCACAAGACTGTCCTTTGTAGCAGAAGGAGAAGAGGAGGAAAGATTTCACAGGGTGAAATTTTCTGAGGAAGAGGTTGAAGCTGCTTTTGGATTGCCTTCAGAGGGAAGGAATCCAGAATTCTATGGAAATGGTCTTGAGCAAGAAATTGCTCAAGAATGGCTTATTACTCCAGGGCCACTATCCTCTACTCAACACAAAAGAACTCTCAAGCCAAAGTTCTTAACCCTATTTGAGGTAGTAGCAAAGAGCTTGCTCAGCAACACTGGAAGCTTAGAGCAAGTAAGCCATCCTAGGATAAGGATTATGGCAGTTGTGATTGATGCCAGTGATAAAGGCATCAAGTTTGATTGGAGGACTTTCATCTTGTCTGGGATGATGAAAGAAAAGGCAAAGTTCAAAGTGAGAGCTCACAACAAGGTTGTGATGGAAGGAAAGCTGAGATATTGCACCAGGGCAAGTCTCTTAATTGAAAAGTTTGCTCACTATTCTGAAATGCAAACCTTTGTCAAACCCCTCCCAACCCAGAAAATATTGTTTAGAAAGCCCAGCAAGAAAACTGAGCAAAGAAGGATGCTTCTGGCCAACCCTGCTGAAAAGGTTGAAGAAAAGCCTAAGATGAAGAAAAGAACTAAAGCCAGGGCTGTTAAAACAAAGAAAATGTCTCAAATATCTTCAGGAGAAGCCTCAGGAGCATCAGCTGAAGTTGATGAAGTGGCAGAAGAGGGAGTAAATGTGTCTTCTGACCACTCAGAAGAGTTGAGGCTGAAGTATAATGAGACAAGGCAAAAGAAGAAAGGTGATAAGAGGCCCAGGGAGGTTGTCCCTGAGAAGGAAGTAGAAGGCAGTGGGAGCAGTAGGGCAAGCAAGAGAAGGGCCAAGCCCACTGAGAAGGTGTTGGAATTTCAGGAAGAAAGGTCTCTTCAAATTGCTCTAAGGGAGAGCAGGGCTGAAAGTAGGACAAAATCTAAGTCCAGGACCAACTCTTCTGGTTCTGGAACCCCAGAGTCCAAAGTCCCTGAAGGCCAACCCTTAGAAGCCAACATTCCTGAAACCCAAAATATTGAACCCAACTCCCCTGAAACCCATGTTACCCCTCCCAACCAGCCTATCACCCCTGTAAATCTCACTAAGAGATACTCTCCAGAAGGAAGTGTGCAGAGAAGTGGCATTGATGTGCTAGCAGACTTAGCAGCAGATGAGACAAGGCTTCTGTCCCCTCTTGATTCATCTATGCTAAACTATTCCAAACTCTTAGAACATGCACTTCATGAGCCAACACCCCTGAGCAAAGCCCCCTCAGAATCATTGCTCTTAAAAGCAACTGAGGTACCTTCAACTGAGCCTAATCCTTCTGAAGCCAACCCTCCTGAACTTAACTTGCCTGAAGCTGCAATTAATGAAACCACAGCCAACTCCCCTATAGCCCAAAGTTCTCCATCTAGTGAGAATGAGGAGGAGTATACTTATGAAAGTATGCTCAGAGGTGGAGCCAAGGCCACTGTGGATAGCTTGTACCCACAGCTTGCTGAATTTCCCAGAATTCAGAAAATGTTCCATGACTTGAGAATGTTAGTGGATGTCAAGGACAAAACATTGATGGAAATCTCTCAGGTCATCCAAGATAAGGGTGCTAATTGGTGGCAAGTGGAGGAGAGTAGACTGCTACACTTTGCTGGTGTGTTGAAGACAAGATTTCTCATTGATGAGGAATTTTTTGCAAAGTTAGTAGATGAGAAGATCATTGAGGAGAAGGAAAGAAAAGCTAAGGGCATCAAACACCCTGATAGTAGCTCAAATGATGATGACTCCCCTGATGATCCCTCAAACCCCTCAAAACCCAACCCTCCTGTTGGGATATAAATTCACCCTAAGCCCCATTTGATGTTAGAATAGTTTTGATGGCCAAAACACTTAGAGTTTATAAATGTAATAGGATCAGCTGACTTGTATAGAACAGCTTAGACTAGTCTTGTGTGATCAACTGTATTGATAGCAGCTGATCAGCACAGTCATGGCTTACATGCCTATCCTCAAGATCAGAAGAGTAGAAGACATGAAGACTAGAAGATCCTTGAAGACCAGATATGTTAAGGTACTTGTATACCTACTTATCTGATGGAGTCCCAGATTAAAGATGGCCTAAAGTATTACAAAGAATTTCCAGATCAGAAGAGTAGTACTCGTCTGATACCAGAAGACAGAAGACCTAAGGCCAGAAGAGCAGTCAGAAGACTAGTAGTACAGATCAGAAGACTATGTGCTCTTTCAGGACTCGGCTGATTCCCAAGTCATCTTGCAATTCAAACGAAGACCTACCTTATTTAGAAGATTGACATGATCCCAGGATTGAAGCAATCAAGCGGCTGGAATCAAGGAATCAAGCTATTATGGGAAGATTGTTCAAACGGCTAGTCAACTCCAACGGCTAGTTGCACTCAATCTCCATTATAAATACAAGAGGTTGGAACACAGAAGAAACACAAGAGAGAATTCACAAGCTAAGCAAGCCATCAAGCAAAAAGCCACATTGTTCTAAGAATTCTCAAAGAGCCTGAAATCCATTAGATTATCCATAGCTCTTAAGTACTTCTTATCCAACCCTTAAGAACCTGAAACTTATTCATACTGTATATCAATTGTTTTAGGCATAGTGGTTAAGCAAATTATAAGCTTGAACCATTAGTTGGATACATCTCAAAAACCCCAAACCCTCACCGAAAGGTTTAAGTTTTTGAAACCCCCCCAAAGTGCAAGTGCTTACAATCACTTGTGGAGACCGCAGCTGTTAGGACGGCTCAGATCTCAAAGTCCTAACCTTGGGACTATAAAGGACAAGACCCTTGTAATTTGTGGAAATTAAAGGGATTAAACATCACGTTAGGACGTGAGAGTGGACGTAGGATCGTATATCCGAACCACTATAAATCCGGTGTCATTTACTTTCTGCACTTTACATTTCTGCTTTTACATTCATTATTATATAGTGCATACTGTGATTTCAACACTCTTCAAAAAGGGCCATAACATTCAAACCAGCATCAGCTGAGTAATTTCACAAAGTAAAACAAGTTACAAGAATGAGTCTAAACCAGGGCCACCATATTTCCGCATATAACTTCTTCAGTCAGATCACTATAGTCATCTGGACCAGCAGACTTGCAGTCCAGTTGACATAGCAATCAGAAGAGGTTCCCAACTCTGTTTGAAAAAGTTTTAAAGTCTATTCACCCCTCCCCTCTAGACTTTAATCCCATTCACTACTCGTTCAGGGACCAACAAGTGGTATCAGAGCAGTGGTTCTAACGGACTACTGTCTCTAGATTATCAGAAGACTTGAGGGAGTCTTTCTGTAGTCCTCTTGAACAGATCTTTTTGAAAACTTGTTTTTGAAAACTCATACAGCATGAGTGCTAATATGCGTAAGTTGCCTAAGTTTTCAGTGGAAGATTATGATTACTGGAAGATCAGGATGAGGAAGAATCTCACATCAGTCCACTACAAGATGTGGTCTGTAATCACAGAAGGCCCGATCACCATCATGACAGTCAACACTGCAAATGGTGATCCAGAAGTTCCAGTTGGAGAACTGGTTCCCAAGCCCATGAAGGATCTCACACCAGAAGAGATGAAGCAATCAAACCTTGATAGCATTGCTCAAGATTACATAATGCAAACTCTTCCAAATGAGTACATTGCAAAGGTAATCCATTGTGAGTCAGCCAGAGAGATGTGGGAGGCATTGGCACTTCTCTGTGAAGGAACTGAGCTGATCAAAGAGTCCAAGTTGTCTACAGTAGTCAAGAAGTTCGAACACTTCAAGATGCAACCAGAAGAGTCTATTGATCAGTTAGACAACAGATTTACCAAGATCATCAATGAGATAGAATCTCTGGGCAAGAAATACACAAATAGAGAGAAAAATCTAAAGATCTTAGATTCTCTAACCAAGAAATGGAGACTCAAGAAGACCATCATCAAAGATACTCAAGATATCAAGAAGTGGTCTGCCCAAACTCTATTTCAGAACCTGAAAGCCCATGAATATGATCTTGAAAGAGAAGAGAACTCAGGAAGTGATGAGTCAACTGCAACCCCATCTACCTCCAAGACTGTAGCCTTCAAGGCAGCCAATACAAAAGTTGCAAACACCTCATCTGGCAAGACCTCTCTGAAAACAGAAGACTGTGAAGGATCAGACATGAGCCTAAAAGAGCAAATGGCACTTATGATCAAGAGATTTGAAAGGATGAACACCCTCAACAGTAAATATAGAAAATTCTATAGAAACTACAAAGATAGAAGAGCAAGTTCACCCTTCAGAGGTTCCAGAGAAAGAACACCAGAAAGGCATCCTAGAAAGGATGTGGAGTCATCTGACAGCCGAGGATCTAGAAGAAGAGATGCCACTCCTCTAAGGAGAGGCAACTCAAATCAGAAACCTGGATCTTGCTTCAACTGTGGCAAACCAGGACACTATGTCTATGAATGTCCTGAGCTGGATTTGGATGACAAGAAAGAAAGAAGGCCAAGAAGAACCTCAGACAAAAAGGCAATGGTGACTGAAGAATCTGAATATCAAAGTGATGAACTTCCTACATCACCAGACGATCAAATCTTTTCAGATGATTCAGACGATCTAGCTATGATGGCCATAGGAGAAAATGAGGTAAACTCTTATACTACTACTTTCCATTCACCTATTTTCTCACAAACAGATGACATAAACTCATCTGAAGGCGAATCAGAAGACACCTATTATCAATCTTTAAGAAAGGTAAAAGGTGATCTGGATATTGCCACTAGAGCCTTTATAGAAGTGGAAGAGGAGAATAAGGACTTAAGGAAAGAAATTGCTAGGTTGAAAAAGGTAAAGTTTGATAACACCCCTGAGTTAGTCACCATAAATGAAAGGTTGACCAAAGAAGTGGAACTTCTTAAAGAAGAAAATACCACAACAACTCAGTTGTATGAAGGGATGTTAGAAACTCAAGCCTTAGAAACCAAAGAATTTCGTATACTTCAGTCTAAGTTCGATGATCTCTTCCAAACACATAAGCTCTTAGAAAAGGAGAAGGAATGCCTAGATCGAAAAATATCAGAATTCAATAAAGCTTCGACTACTATTGAAAGTATCTCTGAGTATTATAGATCAAGTGGCAATAAGATGGGTTTAGGTTATGAACTTAATCCATCAACATCCTCTCCAGCTGGGGGTAGTACACCTAACCAGTGCACTACTCAGACACATGAACAGGGTGAGTGTTCTAAACACAATGAACACAATATGAACCAAAAGGCATTTGTACCAGCTAAGGCTAACTATCCCAAAACCAAGAATGGTAGAGGACAAGCTAACCCCAAGCCTGTACAGAGGAACAGCAAACAGCCTAGACCATCTCGTCTGAGACAGTCTCAGCTGTATGCTGCTCCAGCCAAGAAGAAGAAATCTTCTTCAAACAAATCTGTTCTCTTTGCACCCCCTATCTCTTATGATATTGTGAGAACAGAAGAGTATGGTCCATATAATCGTGTGCATCGACCAGCTAATGCACCCAGGCCGAATGTAACTAGTCAAAAGATCATGTATGTACACTCCTATAAAGGGAAACCATTTGACTACTACTTAGCTGACACCAAGAACAAATCAGATCAGTCCAAGGTGCTGACTGGTAAGATTTGGTTCTGTGATGCCCGAGGGAAACAACTCAAATGTTCAAGGTTGTTTAAACGACCAATGTATATGTGGGTTCCCAATGGTAGTACTAACACCCAAGGACCCAAAACAAAATGGGTACCTAAAACTTAACTTTTCTTGCAGGAAAGGAAGGACCTATACAAAAGAGGAGGTCTAGCAGGAGAAACTTGGTACATAGATAGTGGATGCTCAACTCACATGACAGGAATCAAAACCCTGCTGACCAACTACATAGAGAAGAAAGGTCCAAAAGTTTTCTTTGGTGATAACGCGCACGGTAACACAAAAGGATATGGCACCCTTAAAAATGGTGACATTGAGGTACATGATGTATCATATGTAGAAGGTCTTAAGTTTAATCTATTATCTGTTTCTCACTTTTGTGACACTGGTTATTCAGTTAAATTCTCTAAAGATGAATGTCTCATAAGTGATAAAAGAACAAAATAAAACCTTCTAACAGGATCTAGAAAGGGAAGTATGTATCTTGCAAATTGGAACAGCTGTCCTAAGGATACATGCCTGCTTGTGAAGAGCCCTAAAGATGTCAGCTGGCTATGGCACAAACGTCTTAGCCATCTGAACTTTAAGACTATGAACAAGTTAGCAAGGGAATCCTTAGTTGATGGTCTGCCTAATGAACTCTACTGTAAAGATCAGGTTTGTGATGCATGTCAACAAGGAAAGCAAACAAAGGTCTCCTTCAAGACCAAGAAGACAGCATCAACAAGCAGAGCTCTTGAATTGCTTCACATGGATCTCTTTGGACCAATCACTCCAACCACTCTAACAGGAAGGAAGTACACTCTTATTGTCGTAGATGATTATTCCAAGTTTACTTGGGTTATCTTCCTATACAAGAAGAGTGAAACACAGCAGAAGCTACCTGAATTATTGAAGAGGATCCAAGTAGAGAAAGGAGAACCAATCGTGAAAATTAGAAGTGACAAAGGCACTGAATTCATTAACTCTTATATAATTGCCTATTGTACTTCTAATGGTATTCAGCACGAGACAAGTGCAGCAAGAACACCACAACAGAATGGTGTAGCTGAAAGAAGAGTCAGAACACTCAAAGAAGCTGCCAGAACACTCCTTGCTGAATTCTCTACTCCCAAGAAGCTATGGGCAGAAGCCATCAACACAGCTTGTCACACTCAAAACAGGTCAGGTATTCATAAAATACATGAGAAAACCCCATATGAACTGTGGAAAGGAAGAAAACCTAGAGTATCTTACTTTCATATATTTGGTTGTAAGTGTTTCATTCACAACAATGGGAAGAGTAAGTTGAATGCTTTTGATGCCAAAGCAGATGAAGGGATATTCTTAGGATACTCCTCAACTAGCAAAGCATTTAGAGTACTCAACAAACGAACCCTTCTTGTGGAAGAAACACCTCATGTTGTTTTTGATGAATCTTGTGAAAAGAATGCAGTAGAAACAACCTCAGCTACAGAACAGATGAAGAAACTAGTGATCAAGAAGAGGTCTGATGAATTTATTGAAGTCAATGAACCATTCCCTGAAGAACCAGAGGAAGATAAGCCTCATAGACCTGTCACTAGATCTCAAACTCAAGCAAGGCAAGCTGACCAGAATCAAGATGCATCAATTCCAAATGCCAGGGGGAATGATCTCTTTGACACTCAAGATACAGAAGATGATCGAACTTATCAAGTCAACCCTCCTGATGACACTAGATCAAATGAGGATCCAAACTCATCCAACACAGATACTCCAGTGAGGCATACATGGAGGAACAACCATCCATCAAACCTCATCTTAGGAGGAGCAGAATCAGGTGTCAAGACCAGAAGACAACTGAATCAGAATTCTCAATCATCTATGTTCTGCTGGTGTGCTTTCCTGTCCAACATTGAACCAGCTGACATAGAAGAAGCAATGACAGATAGCAATTGGATCACTGCTATGCAAGAAGAACTAAACCAATTCGAAAGAAATGAAGTCTGGGAATTGGTAGATCGTCCTGAAAACCACAATGTAGTAGGAACAAAGTGGGTATTCAAGAACAAGAAGGACGAAAATGATGTGATAACTAGAAATAAGGCAAGACTAGTTGCAAAAGGATACTCACAGTCTGAAGGGATTGACTATGATGAAACTTTTGCACCAGTAGCCAGATTAGAAGCCATTCGACTATTTCTAGCTTATGCATCATATATGGGCTTCAAGGTATATCAAATGGATGTCAAGAGTGCTTTTCTAAATGGTATTCTGATAGAAGAAGTATATGTAGAGCAGCCTCCAGGATTTGAAAAAGGTGATCAAGTATATCGACTGAAGAAGGCTCTCTATGGTCTAAAACAAGCCCCTAGAGCTTGGTATGACACATTGTCACAATTCCTACTTGACAATGGATATACAAAAGGCAAAGTTGATAGAACTCTCTTCAGAATACAAGAAGGAGAAGACATTTTAATGGTACAAATATATGTAGATGACATCATATTTGGATCACCCAATCAAGAAATGTGCAAAAAGTTCTCTGAACTTATGCAAGGAAAATTCGAAATGAGCATGATGGGTGAGATGAATTATTTCCTAGGACTTCAAGTCAAGCAGAGTCCAGAAGGGATCTTCATCAACCAGTCCAAGTATACCAAGAGTCTGCTAGAAAGATTCAAAGCTCTACAAAGCAAGACTGCAAGGATTCCAATGATGACATCTTTCAAAATGGAACCAGATGAGTCTGGACAGGCAGTTGATCAAGCTGAATATAGAGCACTGATTGGATCTTTACTATATCTTACAGCCAGCAGACCAGACATAACATTTGCTGTAGGAGTATGTGCTAGGTTTCAAGCAAACCCAAAGCAAAGTCATCTAGAAGCAGCAAGGAAGATTCTCAAGTACCTAAAAGGATCAGTCAACCTAGGTCTATGGTACTCTGCTGATGACAATCTAGAATTGAGTGGCTATTCTGACTCAGACTTTGGAGGATGCAGAATTGATAGGAAGTCCACATCAGGAACCTGTCAATTTCTAGGAAACAAGTTGATATCATGGTTCTCTAAGAAGCAAACCTCAGTTGCAACCTCCACCACTGAAGCAGAATACATGGCAGCTGGTAGTTGTTGTAGTCAGCTGCTCTAGCTAGTTCAACAACTCAAGGATTACAATGTAGAGGCAAGAGAAGTCCCTATTTATTGTGATAGCAGCAGCGCCATTGCCATCACTCAAAATCCAGTCCTCCACACAAGGTGCAAGCATGTCGACATTAGACACCACTTCATAAGAGATCACCTTGAAAAGAAGGACATCAAGATGGAGAAAATTCACACAGATATCCAAAGAGCAGACATCTTGACTAAGCCCCTAGCTGAAGACAGGTTCAAGACCTTATGTTACAGCTTAGGACTCCTGGACCCAAGCACATGAAGAAGGAGAAAACAGCTGAAAACCTCAGCTGACCCAAGTGCAGCAGACTAGGAGAATCAGATGAGGTGAATAGACACCCTCATCTTCAGGTAAGTTCTATCCCAATGAAGACAAATAGAGCTGAGGGAAAACTTAGAGTTATCTAATCAAGGGGGAATCAATGATACCTTAAGAATCCTTGATGAAATACTCTAAAATCTGCATTGCATAATATACATATACATATATATAGCAGACTTGAACAAAGCTATTTGATCTTCCTACTCTAAGCAATGTATAACTATGTATATTAATAAACTATTCTTCATAAAATACTTTATTCATATACATAAATACAGTATACTAAGTGAGTCATACTTGGCTGGATTAATACACCATCCTCACCGACTCAACAGTATGCATGCACAGTACGGATTTCAAATAACTCATGGTCAAAATTCATAATTTCTGCATTCCATTAGATAAAGTCTGAATATCCTTAAATGTGAACCCTTGGATCAAGAAACTCACTGCTGATCTTAAAGAATCACTTTTCAGAAATTCAGACCTATCATCCCTATAGTTTTGTCATCTTTCTCTCCACTACCTCATTTCTACCTCTATAAAAGGAGAAGTTATGAGAACACCTAAGAACACAAAACACCTAACACTTTTCTTATTTCAGGTATGGAGACAGTTGAAAGAAGAGATGGAATGGAGATCATTCTTCAACCAAAATCTTGGGTAAAGGAGATGAAGATTTGTCCAGAAGATGAAGATGATGCAGATCCATGGCTTACTCAACATGAGTATGTTCATGAAAGCTAAAGGAAGAAGAGACGTTCTTGTTGAAAGCTAAAGGAGGAAGAGATGCAGAGGACAAAGTAGCAAACAAGCAGAGCTTCTTCTCCAGAAGGAAGTTCTACATGGAGAGCTTGTTATCAAAAGCTACTGTGTCTAAACAGAACATGAAGGCTGAGTCCATGGCCCTCTCTTCAACTCCATTGAAGCACCCCTCAACCTTCCTTCCTCTTCTAGAGAAGCGAAGAAATTCAACAAGAGCACATTAGATGCTACATCCCATCTGATGATGAGGAACATCCGATGGTTGGATCATCACTCACAATAAAGCTGGAAGGATCCATCCAGGTTGGATCATGAGAGCAAACACAGTTTCCTCTACTCAGCTGATCAGAAGACCAACTCAGCTGACCAGAAGACTTTTCAAAGACAATCAGCAGACATCTTGCAGAACTCAGAAGACCTCACTCTGCTGATCAAATCACACAAATTTAGAGTATAATGACTAGTCTTGATCATGTAATTCATTCTAGATTTATTCCTGAATGTAATTAAACAAATTGGCTTATATAAGGAATGCAATTTTCTTATAGAAAACGGCCTTGATGATCAATTCTTACCATAAATTAGTCTCAACGGCTATTTTTGGTAATGATGTCATTAATACTCAAGTATCATATCGCCAGCAAATCAACAATTGCCAAATGGCATAACCAGCCGGCAAATTTAAGAAATCAAAGAAAGAAATCTTGGGCTCTACTCCAAATTCAAACGCAAATCTGACCGTTAGATCAAATTCTGTGGAGTATATATATATTCACATCCCTAATCTCTGCCACCCTTATTACTCAATTACTCACATTACTCTCTCTCGTTCTGCAAATCTCTTTCAAGCCTTCAAACCCTAACACTCAGACTCTACTATGGCGATCATTGAAATTTACGACGAGAAGACCAAGAATACTGGCACCTTGGATGCTGCAAAGTGGTCCAAGGAAGGGAAGATTTTTACGGAGAATGCTCTGTTTTTCAAAGGCAAACACACAGATGAGAACAAGGAGATACTGCTTCGGTGCGTCAATCTTAAACTCAGGGACTTTTTGGAAGCAGCTCCGACTAATGTCTATGAACAAGACGTCCTGACATTCTATGCAAACGCCGTGATGAAGGGTTCTCATGTTGAAAGTGTCATGAACGGACACAAAGTCAAAGTTACAAGGGAAATTCTTCAGGAATTGTTTGGCCTTTCAAGGGGGAAAATAAATATCTCTAACTACATCATGAATAAAGAAAAAGAGTATATGGAGATGTTTACTGGTGGACGAATCAAAGCTACTGATGCAACTGGACTAAAGAAATCCCAACTTGAACCAAAATTCCAAACCTTGTTGGATATTGCAGGGAAGATGTTACTTGGTAACACATTCAGCCATGATGCTGTTACTACTTTAAAGGTTCGAGTAATGGCTGCAATCTGGGATCAGATCGATGGAGACTGGCAAGGACTATTCTTAGAGAGAATTGCTCTTGAGGCAAAGAAAGTCACTCTGGACTTACAATCAAAGGTATGGAAGGTAGCAGCCACAGTCAGCTTTGTCAACAAGCTGAGCATCATCCTTCCAGATATTCTCCCAAAGAAGTACAAGATGGGACCTCATAAGACCTTTCACATCTCCAAATATTATTTGAGAAAGGAAGCTCTTGCTGAGGCAGAAAGGTTAAAAGAAGAGAAGAGGAAGCTGTTGGCTGAGAAGGCAGCACAAGAGTCTGATCATGACTCTGCTGAAGAAGAGGAGCCAACCAAAGAAGAGGCTCAGAAGAAGGTTGCTGAGGATGATGATGATGATGACAATCAGACCTTAGCACAAAGACGATATCTAATCATATCTGGGCTCATCTCCCCATCTGATTCAGATGCTACTCCCACTGCCTCTCCCTTGAAGAAGGCAGGTACCTCTAAACCCTCTCCCTCTTTTACTCCTTCTAAATTGTCAAAGGGTCAGAAGAGAAAGAAGAATAATTCTTCTTCAAACAAAAAGTCCAAGAAATCGAGGCTTCCTACTCCCATGTTAATAGCCCCGATTGCATCCTTCAACCCTTCTGATGATTCCACCTCATCTGACCACTCAAACACTGATATCCAAATCCCTGCTGATACTCACACAGCAGAGGAACAAGCTCCACCTACCTCAACCCCAGAAACCCTATTGCCTAACCCTGCTGATGTTCAAGATCCACGTATTCAAACTTCTACTGATCTTCATGAAGGCACCATTCCAGACCAGCAGACCCAAACCCCTGCTGATGAACAGACGACTAAAGATCAAGAACATATCACTTCCCAAATCCCTGCTGATACTCACACAGCAGAGGAAACTACCCCACATACTCAAACTCCTACCATCATTATTGCTTCTGTTCCAGAAGACATGGCACCAGCAGACCTTGCTCAAGCTGGTACCTCTCAACCTCAAACCAGAATGGTACACTATCCTATGTGCACAAGGGAGAAGATAATGAGGATGAAGATAGCAAATCTGCTCAAGTCTACTATTCCTGGTATTGATGAGGAATCAGTTCAGTTCGAACAAATTCTCAGAATCTGCACCTGGATTGAACTCAAGAGAGATGATGTGGATGACCTTATTGAAGTCATGGAAGGAATGGGAGGAAAAGCTAATTTCCTCGACTGGGAAATGGAGCAAAAAGAAGTTGCTCAAGTCACATCTTTTACTCAACTGCTACCTGAGGAAGCCTTTACAGCAGTATGCCACAGAATTCTAGGTATTCAACCTATCCCAGAAGACATATCAGATCATCAGGCAGGTGGCACAGCAAAAGTGATTGACTCAGCTGTGTCAGTTCCTGCAGAAGACTCAGCTGAACCAGCTGAGAGAACCAAGATTGAAAGAGAAGTAATCACTATTCCTGATCACTTCATGCCTAAGGATACTCTACCTCACTTCATTGACAAAGGAGACACCATCATGTCTCACCTGGTTAAGGCCACTACCACATTTCTCAATGAAGAGTACCTTTCAGCTGAAGAAAGAGGCAAAGCCCTAACAGTCCATCCAAAGCCTCAAGGTACAGCCTCAACTTCTACTCCAACAGCTGACTATACGGCAGACATATGCTCACAGGTCAAGACTGCTATAGACCTACACTTTGAAAAGGGTTTAGGCCTACAGCTTGGAAGATATGTTGAAAAGGCAGTCAAGGAGCAGAGAACTCGTCTTCAAAACCAGATCATTGACATTGAGGACAAGTTTGGAGAATCTCTTCACAATCAGATAAGTGAGTATCTGACCAGCATTCTGAAGATGGCAGGTGAACATTCCACCAGGTTTGCTGATCTCTACACCAATGAGGTCAACCGCATGGAAAACACCTACAAGCAAAGAATTGAAGATGCTGAAGCAAGAGCTACTGAAGGTCGAGCTCTTCTCCAATCAGCTACAGCAGAGAATGAAAAACTTCAGATTCAGCTGCAGGAGACAGCAACAAAACTGGCGGCAATTACAGCTAAACTAGAAGCTGCCTCCGCCTCCAACTCTCATGCTCAGATTCTAGAACATAGCATCACACATCTGACTCATATTGGCAGAGTCAACGCCATGGCTCTTCAACAAACTCTTAGGGTGGAGATTCTGAATGCCATGAAACCTTTTGCGGCTGCACTTGCTGAAGCCAAAAAGGGGGAAGATGTATTGATAAAAGCTCTAGAGAAGACTACTGCACAGCAAGTTGTAATGGTAGTATCTCAAGATGAGTTGAATGAAACCTTGGGTGATTTATCAAGCAAAGTCAAGAGCAAGAAAGGCAAAGGCAAAGAAATTGCTCAAGAAGACAACCAAGCTCCCACTCAAGCAACTGCCAAAAGCCTGCAGATCACTGCCTCTACAGAACAAGTTTCCGAGAAAAGAATGTCTAGGAAAAGGAAAGCAGATGAGCTAGCAGAAGAGCAAGCTCAGAAGTCAACTCCAGCAGAGCCCACTGCAGAAGAGAAAGAGGCTTTAGAGTTGAAGAAAAGAAAAGAGCTTGAAGCTCAAGAGCTTAAACAAAAGAAGCTAAAAGATGCGAAGGCAGTCAAAGCCAAATTTGACAGGAAGATAGCCAAACTCAGGAAAGCTCTCAAGGAGAAAGCACTGAAAGAAAATGCTCTGGCACAGAAAGATAAAGTTCTGGTGTTTGATAGCAACTATGTGGACTATCTAGCCCTTCAAGATGAGCTGCCAAGGTGGTACCCTCTGAAGAAGAAATGGCAAATTCAACACCACATTGTAAGAAGATTTGGCCCTCTCCCAACCTATGAAGATGAATTCTTCCAGTTCAATCAATTCATGAACATTGAAGATCCAGAGTTCTGGAAAGAAGTAGTCAAGACAGCCAAAGAACTTGATAACTGCAGAATCTTAACTCCTGAAGAACCCAAATGGGATCCACCCAAACTGGATTCTGGAAGAACTGACTCCATTGAAGTCAAAAAGATCCTAGAGAAGATCTATGAAGAGGAGAATGTTACAGACCTGCAGCACATGGAAGAAGTTCGATCTCGTCTGTACCTTGCCTTCCGCATCTGAAGACAGAAGACCTGATGAAGACCACTTTCAAAGTCTTAAGAAACTATTACTTGTAATCTGTAAAAGTTATATATATTCAAGTTTAGTTCTCTTTGCTTTCAAGACAAACTCTCATTGTCTTCATCAGATACTTCAGTTTTTATGAAGTTTATAAACTCCTATCTTACCTTAGTAAGAGCATTTATCATAGATATAGTTTTGGCTTCATCAAAAAGGGGGAAATTGTTGGGATATAAATTCACCCTAAGCCCCATTTGATGTTAGAATAGTTTTGATGGCCAAAACACTTAGAGTTTATAAATGTAATAGGATCAGCTGACTTGTATAGAACAGCTTAGACTAGTCTTGTGTGATCAACTGTATTGATAGCAGCTGATCAGCACAGTCATGGCTTACATGCCTATCCTCAAGATCAGAAGAGTAGAAGACATGAAGACTAGAAGATCCTTGAAGACCAGATATGTTAAGGTACTTGTATACCTACTTATCTGATGGAGTCCCAGATTAAAGATGGCCTAAAGTATTACAAAGAATTTCCAGATCAGAAGAGTAGTACTCGTCTGATACCAGAAGACAGAAGACCTAAGGCCAGAAGAGCAGTCAGAAGACTAGTAGTACAGATCAGAAGACTATGTGCTCTTTCAGGACTCGGCTGATTCCCAAGTCATCTTGCAATTCAAACGAAGACCTACCTTATTTAGAAGATTGACATGATCCCAGGATTGAAGCAATCAAGCGGCTGGAATCAAGGAATCAAGCTATTATGGGAAGATTGTTCAAACGGCTAGTCAACTCCAACGGCTAGTTGCACTCAATCTCCATTATAAATACAAGAGGTTGGAACACAGAAGAAACACAAGAGAGAATTCACAAGCTAAGCAAGCCATCAAGCAAAAAGCCACATTGTTCTAAGAATTCTCAAAGAGCCTGAAATCCATTAGATTATCCATAGCTCTTAAGTACTTCTTATCCAACCCTTAAGAACCTGAAACTTATTCATACTGTATATCAATTGTTTTAGGCATAGTGGTTAAGCAAATTATAAGCTTGAACCATTAGTTGGATACATCTCAAAAACCCCAAACCCTCACCGAAAGGTTTAAGTTTTTGAAACCCCCCCAAAGTGCAAGTGCTTACAATCACTTGTGGAGACCGCAGCTGTTAGGACGGCTCAGATCTCAAAGTCCTAACCTTGGGACTATAAAGGACAAGACCCTTGTAATTTGTGGAAATTAAAGGGATTAAACATCACGTTAGGACGTGAGAGTGGACGTAGGATCGTATATCCGAACCACTATAAATCCGGTGTCATTTACTTTCTGCACTTTACATTTCTGCTTTTACATTCATTATTATATAGTGCATACTGTGATTTCAACACTCTTCAAAAAGGGCCATAACATTCAAACCAGCATCAGCTGAGTAATTTCACAAAGTAAAACAAGTTACAAGAACGAGTCTAAACCAGGGCCACCATATTTCCGCATATAACTTCTTCAGTCAGATCACTATAGTCAGCTGGACCAGCAGACTTGCAGTCCAGTTGACATAGCAATCAGAAGAGGTTCCCAACTCTGTTTGAAAAAGTTTTAAAGTCTATTCACCCCTCCCCTCTAGACTTTAATCCCATTCACTACTCGTTCAGGGACCAACAAGTGGTATCAGAGCAGTGGTTCTAACGGACTACTGTCTCTAGATTATCAGAAGACTTGAGGGAGTCTTTCTGTAGTCCTCTTGAACAGATCTTTTTGAAAACTTGTTTTTGAAAACTCATACAGCATGAGTGCTAATATGCGTAAGTTGCCTAAGTTTTCAGTGGAAGATTATGATTACTGGAAGATCAGGATGAGGAAGAATCTCACATCAGTCCACTACAAGATGTGGTCTGTAATCACAGAAGGCCCGATCACCATCATGACAGTCAACACTGCAAATGGTGATCCAGAAGTTCCAGTTGGAGAACTGGTTCCCAAGCCCATGAAGGATCTCACACCAGAAGAGATGAAGCAATCAAACCTTGATAGCATTGCTCAAGATTACATAATGCAAACTCTTCCAAATGAGTACATTGCAAAGGTAATCCATTGTGAGTCAGCCAGAGAGATGTGGGAGGCATTGGCACTTCTCTGTGAAGGAACTGAGCTGATCAAAGAGTCCAAGTTGTCTACAGTAGTCAAGAAGTTCGAACACTTCAAGATGCAACCAGAAGAGTCTATTGATCAGTTAGACAACAGATTTACCAAGATCATCAATGAGATAGAATCTCTGGGCAAGAAATACACAAATAGAGAGAAAAATCTAAAGATCTTAGATTCTCTAACCAAGAAATGGAGACTCAAGAAGACCATCATCAAAGATACTCAAGATATCAAGAAGTGGTCTGCCCAAACTCTATTTCAGAACCTGAAAGCCCATGAATATGATCTTGAAAGAGAAGAGAACTCAGGAAGTGATGAGTCAACTGCAACCCCATCTACCTCCAAGACTGTAGCCTTCAAGGCAGCCAATACAAAAGTTGCAAACACCTCATCTGGCAAGACCTCTCTGAAAACAGAAGACTGTGAAGGATCAGACATGAGCCTAAAAGAGCAAATGGCACTTATGATCAAGAGATTTGAAAGGATGAACACCCTCAACAGTAAATATAGAAAATTCTATAGAAACTACAAAGATAGAAGAGCAAGTTCACCCTTCAGAGGTTCCAGAGAAAGAACACCAGAAAGGCATCCTAGAAAGGATGTGGAGTCATCTGACAGCCGAGGATCTAGAAGAAGAGATGCCACTCCTCTAAGGAGAGGCAACTCAAATCAGAAACCTGGATCTTGCTTCAACTGTGGCAAACCAGGACACTATGTCTATGAATGTCCTGAGCTGGATTTGGATGACAAGAAAGAAAGAAGGCCAAGAAGAACCTCAGACAAAAAGGCAATGGTGACTGAAGAATCTGAATATCAAAGTGATGAACTTCCTACATCACCAGACGATCAAATCTTTTCAGATGATTCAGACGATCTAGCTATGATGGCCATAGGAGAAAATGAGGTAAACTCTTATACTACTACTTTCCATTCACCTATTTTCTCACAAACAGATGACATAAACTCATCTGAAGGCGAATCAGAAGACACCTATTATCAATCTTTAAGAAAGGTAAAAGGTGATCTGGATATTGCCACTAGAGCCTTTATAGAAGTGGAAGAGGAGAATAAGGACTTAAGGAAAGAAATTGCTAGGTTGAAAAAGGTAAAGTTTGATAACACCCCTGAGTTAGTCACCATAAATGAAAGGTTGACCAAAGAAGTGGAACTTCTTAAAGAAGAAAATACCACAACAACTCAGTTGTATGAAGGGATGTTAGAAACTCAAGCCTTAGAAACCAAAGAATTTCGTATACTTCAGTCTAAGTTCGATGATCTCTTCCAAACACATAAGCTCTTAGAAAAGGAGAAGGAATGCCTAGATCGAAAAATATCAGAATTCAATAAAGCTTCGACTACTATTGAAAGTATCTCTGAGTATTATAGATCAAGTGGCAATAAGATGGGTTTAGGTTATGAACTTAATCCATCAACATCCTCTCCAGCTGGGGGTAGTACACCTAACCAGTGCACTACTCAGACACATGAACAGGGTGAGTGTTCTAAACACAATGAACACAATATGAACCAAAAGGCATCTGTACCAGCTAAGGCTAACTATCCCAAAACCAAGAATGGTAGAGGACAAGCTAACCCCAAGCCTGTACAGAGGAACAGCAAACAGCCTAGACCATCTCGTCTGAGACAGTCTCAGCTGTATGCTGCTCCAGCCAAGAAGAAGAAATCTTCTTCAAACAAATCTGTTCTCTTTGCACCCCCTATCTCTTATGATATTGTGAGAACAGAAGAGTATGGTCCATATAATCGTGTGCATCGACCAGCTAATGCACCCAGGCCGAATGTAACTAGTCAAAAGATCATGTATGTACACTCCTATAAAGGGAAACCATTTGACTACTACTTAGCTGACACCAAGAACAAATCAGATCAGTCCAAGGTGCTGACTGGTAAGATTTGGTTCTGTGATGCCCGAGGGAAACAACTCAAATGTTCAAGGTTGTTTAAACGACCAATGTATATGTGGGTTCCCAATGGTAGTACTAACACCCAAGGACCCAAAACAAAATGGGTACCTAAAACTTAACTTTTCTTGCAGGAAAGGAAGGACCTATACAAAAGAGGAGGTCTAGCAGGAGAAACTTGGTACATAGATAGTGGATGCTCAACTCACATGACAGGAACCAAAACCCTGCTGACCAACTACATAGAGAAGAAAGGTCCAAAAGTTTTCTTTGGTGATAACGCGCACGGTAACACAAAAGGATATGGCACCCTTAAAAATGGTGACATTGAGGTACATGATGTATCATATGTAGAAGGTCTTAAGTTTAATCTATTATCTGTTTCTCACTTTTGTGACACTGGTTATTCAGTTAAATTCTCTAAAGATGAATGTCTCATAAGTGATAAAAGAACAAAACAAAACCTTCTAACAGGATCTAGAAAGGGAAGTATGTATCTTGCAAATTGGAACAGCTGTCCTAAGGATACATGCCTGCTTGTGAAGAGCCCTAAAGATGTCAGCTGGCTATGGCACAAACGTCTTAGCCATCTGAACTTTAAGACTATGAACAAGTTAGCAAGGGAATCCTTAGTTGATGGTCTGCCTAATGAACTCTACTGTAAAGATCAGGTTTGTGATGCATGTCAACAAGGAAAGCAAACAAAGGTCTCCTTCAAGACCAAGAAGACAGCATCAACAAGCAGAGCTCTTGAATTGCTTCACATGGATCTCTTTGGACCAATCACTCCAACCACTCTAACAGGAAGGAAGTACACTCTTATTTTCGTAGATGATTATTCCAAGTTTACTTGGGTTATCTTCCTATACAAGAAGAGTGAAACACAGCAGAAGCTACCTGAATTATTGAAGAGGATCCAAGTAGAGAAAGGAGAACCAATCGTGAAAATTAGAAGTGACAAAGGCACTGAATTCATTAACTCTTATATAATTGCCTATTGTACTTCTAATGGTATTCAGCACGAGACAAGTGCAGCAAGAACACCACAACAGAATGGTGTAGCTGAAAGAAGAGTCAGAACACTCAAAGAAGCTGCCAGAACACTCCTTGCTGAATTCTCTACTCCCAAGAAGCTATGGGCAGAAGCCATCAACACAGCTTGTCACACTCAAAACAGGTCAGGTATTCATAAAATACATGAGAAAACCCCATATGAACTGTGGAAAGGAAGAAAACCTAGAGTATCTTACTTTCATATATTTGGTTGTAAGTGTTTCATTCACAACAATGGGAAGAGTAAGTTGAATGCTTTTGATGCCAAAGCAGATGAAGGGATATTCTTAGGATACTCCTCAACTAGCAAAGCATTTAGAGTACTCAACAAACGAACCCTTCTTGTGGAAGAAACACCTCATGTTGTTTTTTATGAATCTTGTGAAAAGAATGCAGTAGAAACAACCTCAGCTACAGAACAGATGAAGAAACTAGTGATCAAGAAGAGGTCTGATGAATTTATTGAAGTCAATGAACCATTCCCTGAAGAACCAGAGGAAGATAAGCCTCATAGACCTGTCACTAGATCTCAAACTCAAGCAACTCAAGCAAGGCAAGCAGTAGCTGCTGATATAAGCACTGTGATCTCCCCACAACTGCCATCTTTGAACCTTGTTAAGGTGGAGATGTTGCAGGTCTAGGTGAAGGTGTTGAAAATGAGAGTTTAGTCAAAAAAACAGAGGGAGTAGTAGATGATAGAGAGGTTGTAATCACTAAGATAGTGAGTGTACCACAAATAGAGGGTGGTATAAGTGAGGAAGGACAGGTTATTCTTGAAGTCAAATTTGAACTTCAAGAATCCCTTGATGAAAGGAGGCCTGATTCCTTGGGTGAGAACATTTTAAATGAAGGAAGAAAAGAAAGAGTTGAAAATGAGAAGAAGACTGCTGATGTATCAAAGTCTTATGCAAAAGAAATTGAGGGTGATGAGTGTTTATTCCCTAACTTGTTTGATTTGTCTAACATTGCAGGCATTTCCCTTGACCAAATATTTGCAGATGAGTTCTTGACAGATGCCCCTATCCAAGTAGATACAGGCTCAGCACAAGCCTTACTTGGAATGCAATCAGAGAAATTGGACTCCTTGGCTCATCAGGTCCAATCTGCTCATGCTGAAACTTCAGGAGCATTAAATGAGCAAGGAAGAACTCTAGCATCTGTAGAGATGAGGCTAACAGGCTCTGAGCATGTGGTGCTACCCACATTGGAAGCAAGAATTAGTGGTGTGGAATCTGGTCTCCAAACCATTTCCACTGAAGTTCAACAAGCCAAATCCACCATGGAAACCATCTCAGAGGAGGTCAAGAAGGAACAAAAGCTGCTGAGAGACAATCATAATGCCAATGTCAAGGCTCTCAGGTTAACTGTCAAACAAGCACTTGGCAAGAAAACTGCATTACAGAAGAAAAGGGCAGAAGAACAAAGACTTGCCATGGTGAAAGCAGCCTCTGAAAAGTTTTCCCAAGAAGTGCTGGCCAACATTGCTGAAAGTGCAGTGGCCAACCTCACTGAGCTTCTTAAGGCCCAACTTGATGCATCTCTAAAAGCAACCATGGAGGAGGTTGTCCAACAAAAGATGAAGCCTGTTCTAGCTTTTCTTAGCTTGAGCAATGATAAGATGCAGAATATACATGATGAAAATGTATATTTGTTGGAAGAGATGAAATCTCTAAACCTAGCCCAATCCCTGATGGCTACAACAATGAGTGAAATCAAACCCCAGTGTTTTGATGCTGCCAAAAAGGGGGAAAGGGAAAGAGCAAGAGCAAAAGGTGCCTTAGTCATTGGAAGCCCAGGAAAGGGAAAGGACAAAGCTGCTGAAGGAAAAGGAAAAGAACCAGCTGTGCTGAATTTAGAAGAATTGGATGAAGAAGAGCAATTAGCAATTGCCCTGAAGAACTCAATGGCCTCAGCACAAGAAGAAAGAGTTAGGCTACAGCAAAGACCAGGAGGAGAGGTATCTGGTTTGGACAAAGATGCTGAAGGTGTCCAAACTAGAGGAAAAATAAAGAAGGCCAAAGGAAACAAAAGAAAAGCAGAAACATTCACTGATTTTCCCAACAGCCTTGATCTACCTCCTGAGTTCAGAATTGATGATGATGAGCCTATCTCCAAAAAGACAAAGAGTGATAAAAAGGACAAATCTGCTGAAGTGTCCAAGTTTGCTGAAGAAGACAAGTCTTCTGAAATGGTCAACATTCCTGAAGGTGCCAAAGTTACTGAAGATGTGGAAGCATTATATGAAGAAGGCTTTGGACCTGGACCAAAGAAGACAAAGGTTGTGGTACTCAATGATCCATCAAAGTTGTTTCATGAAGGGTATGGCAAAGACCCTGAAACACAACAGAAACTGGCCATGATGAGGGCCCAAGAGAAAATGGATTTGATGGAAGAGGCCAACAGAGCAAGAGATAAGAGAAGAGCTGACTTCCAAAAGCCAAGAAGAATGAGAGCAACATACAGCAAGATGAAGCCTCAGCTATTAGTCCCAATGGACACCAAATATCCACACTTGGATAAATGGGTGCCAATTCAGCTGAATGATACATGGGAAGAGGCCAAAAGGGAGTTTGTCTATGACTATTATGTCATTGACAGATGGAATGGAGGAGATGCCAACTCTTCCTTTGCTGAGTTCATGATAGAGTATTACAGAGAATTGTATCAACAATTGCTTGCAGCTGCTGATATTGCAAGAATTGAACTCAATGCCCCCAAGCCTATCATTTACATGCCTCCAAAGCTTGATGGATGGATTGACCAATCAAGGATCCTGAGGGAGTTTCTAGAGATTCTCAAACTGAACAAAATGACCCTTGGACCCAAAGGAACCAACCAGGAAGCCATGGAACTCAAGAAGAGAGTATGGGCACAATATGGGATGGTGCCACCTAAAGAAGATGATCTCTGAAATGGCTAAGTTTTCCTGACCCTTATATGCTGAAATGGATGTTGGTTGCTAATTTGTTGTTTTGGTCAACTATGCTGAAGATATGTTTGCTCTGATACCTAAATGCTTAATGACTTATGAGTATATCATTAAGTTCTGCTTTTGTAGTAAATTTGTGATTATATGTAATGTTTCTCATGCTCTGATAAGTTTTTGTTCAAACTATCAACATGTTGTAATGACTCTCATTTGAATGATAGTTGAACACATTTTGAATCAAGAAACACAAGTCTCTCTATGCCTATTCTTGAAACCTATTTACAACATGAATGGTGAGTACACTAACACATTTTCTTTCAGGGAAATTGACCTCAGTCATGTCTTCTGAAGATAAATGTAATAGGTGTAGTCAAGTCACTTTTGCATAAAATGTATAGGTTTTGGCATCATCAAAAAGGGGGAAATTGTTGGGAATAAAATGACATATGTTTTGATTAAATACCAAAACCCCCCTGAGACATGCCTAGTCATAAGTGATTGTGTTCTAAAAATGCTAGAACACATAGCATAAGGCTAGATGAGAAGCTGAAATGTTTAGGCAGCTCTTAGATAATTAGATGCACAAGTAAGGGGGAACATATGCTTTGAAGATTATCAAGGCTCAAATTCTGGAACAATCACTAAGGCCAAGTATACTCTATTGAAAACCAAATGCTCTGATCAAGAGAGTTGTCCAGAGAAGTTGTCTCTTCTCAATTAAAGCAAGAACAAAGGTTCTAAAGCTCAAAAGGCCAAGTTTATTCAAATGCTCTGATCAGGAGAGTTGTCCAGAGAAGTTGTCTCTGCTCAATTAAAGCAAGAACAAAGGTTCTAAAGCTCAAAAGGCCAAGTTTATTCAAATGCTCTGATCAGGAGAGTTGTCCAGAGAAGTTGTCTCTGCTCAATTAAAGCTAGAACAAAGGCTCTGAAGACCATGAATGTTGATCAGGAGAGTTGTCCAGAAGAGTTGTCTCTGCACAATTAAACCAGAACAAATGTTCTGATGCTTAAAAGTCAACTATGCTGAAGAAATAAAGACAACTACACCCTAAAAGACTTCAAAGAATGATGCTAAGATCAAATCCAAGTGAAGCAAAGGGAAAGAGCCAAGTCATCTGAAGAAGAGCAAGCCAACTGTGCTGATATGCAATGTCTACTGATAGTGATAAGCAGAGTTGTCCATTTGATAAGGAATGTTGTCTTATCATTGGATCAAACCTCATAAACCATGTCCAAGCCCTAACAAGTGAATCTTAAAGTCAGACATTGGGAAGAGTGCTGCAGAATGAAGACAAAGTCTTACAAGCCGTTTATTACCCAAATGAGGACATGTCACTATCAAGAAACTGTCTTCCAGTTTGAAGAACTCAAGGAAGACATTTATAGCAATTTGGGACTGCCTCTCCAACGGGCAAATCCTCAAATTTGTCTATAAATACAGAAGTGTGAAGACCATTTGAAGCATCAATCCATTCTACATCCAACTGAACAATTATTCTGAAGCTTCAAAGTTCTAAAAAGACATTCTTAGTCTTGAAACACTTCTTCTAAGCTGAACCTATCTGAATATCCATACAAAGCTTAGAGAGATATCATATCCTTATACACTGACCTTCATTGTAAAGGATATCTCATTGGTTGGAACCTTACTTCAACCCTTAACCCTTTCAAGTGAGAAAGTGTGAAGGTTGTAGTAGTAGAAGTGGTAGGAGCTGACTGTTGAGAGAAGAACAGTTCAGTTCTGAGTTGATAAAGGGTACTAGGACTCTAGACATCCTAGGGATCAATTCACCAAGGAGTGGTGTTATTGATCAAGTGCACCTTGGCACTATAAAACAAGTTAATTCCAAGAGTGAAGGAATTATCCTGTTAAATCAGGGAAAGTGGATGTAGGAGCTTGAGTCTCTGAACCACTATAAACTCTTGTGTTGATTTACTTTCAAGCACTTTCATACATTCAACACTGCACACAAAACTGATCTTCAAAAGAACTCATATTCAAAGACTGTGCAAAACTGTATTGGACAAGTTCCCTAGAAACTGGACTATATTGCTTAAGTGATTTCAGAACTTAAAGGAGTTGAAACTAAAGGGCCAACCACTATTCCGCACTTATAACCAACCTAGATAGTCATTCAACTAAGTACTCTGTAGTACTTAGTAGCTTGGTTATCTTAGAAAAGGTTATACATCTTCAGCAGAGTTGTCCAAGACAAACTTGCTGAACTCTGGTTTGAACAAAGTTAAAAAGAATTTGCATACAAGTGTATTCCCCCCCCCCATACACTTGTTATATACTCCTTTTAGGACCAACAGTAACATTACTAAAAAGTCTAAATTAGCCCAGCTTCTCTCAATTGATCCTTCTCCCCTCCCCACTTTCTGTCTCTCAATTGCAGTGGAAAATTAATTTGGAACGTGTTTCCGGGATGTGGATTGAGATTAAACGTTATCACGAAGATAAAACTATTTTGAAGCAATATGCTGAAAATTGAATTATGCATAAATGGTATGCAAAATAGTCATCATATTTCAATCGAATGCATTATGCATAACGTGATATGCAATATAATCATCATATTTTGAATTATGCATAACGTTATATGCAAAATAATCATCAGATTTTAATTAAATTGTAAGAAATTATTTGAATTATGCATAAGTGATATGCAAAATAATCATCATATTTCAATCGAATGCATTATGCATAACGTGATATGCAACATAATCATCATATTTTGAATTATGCATAACGTATGCAAAATAATCATCATATTTTAATTAAATTGTAAGAAATGATTTATTTTGGGAAGTTAATTAAATACACCTATTAAATAAATTTAAAAATCAAATTATAAAATATTTGTAATTAATTCGAATTGTCGTATTTTTAGGAATTTTTGAATTATGGAAGGTGAATATTAAAGAATTTGAAATTATAATTAATTCGAATTGGCGTCATTTTAGGAATTTTTGAATTATGAAAGGTGAATAGTAAAGAATTGAAATTATTTAAATGGAAAAAGGGCAACACCGTCTTCTTAAGTGCCAATTTGACTCTATTGGATAAAAAACAATAACATATTCCCTATTAGAAAAAAGTGTCACTGAAATGACTCTAACAGGAAATTCCCCTAATTTCTATTTTAATCAATAATTTCCTATTGTATTCAACAATACCTAATTTAATCAATAATTTCCTATTTTAATCAACAATAACCTATTTTAATCAATAATTTCCTATTTTAATAAATAATTTCCTATTTTAATCAACAATTTCCTATTTTAATCAACAATCTATAACTTAATAAATTTAATAATAATTTTCTAACTTTAAAATGACAATTTCCTAATATAATTAACAAAACCCTAATTTAATCAATAATTTCATAATTAAATCAACAATAACCTAATTAATATAATCAATATCTTTCAAAGTTAATTAACAATAACATAATTTAATTACGTACACTGCACATACACTAACTAACAATTATGTACATCCCACATACACTAATTAACAATTAATTAAACTTGAAATTAACAATTTATATATAATTAACAAAAATGCAAAAAAAATAACTTAACAAATAACATTAATTTATCCACGTATAATATCAACTACATGCAAACTAATTAACTATATACATCAAATACAAGCAATTTCATATTAATATATATAACAAATTAAATTAACACATGCAATTTAATTCATAATAGGCATTACAATATAACTTAAAAATTAATTAATAAATTAAGAAAATGTACTGTATAGATTTTTTAATCGGGAGGGAGATGCTCAAAACGCCCGTACAAAAATCACCTCGTCAGGACCTCTTCACGATAGAATTTACGAGACAAAACGACGAAAGAAGAATTTTTTTTCTTTCTTTCGAAAGAGTAATCTGCTTGCAGATTATATAACCGAAAATACACCTCTACCGACGGAAATTTTCGTCGGTAAAGACAAATAATAAATTCAATGCGTAATTCAAGAGGCGGTGTATTTATGTCGGGTCGATTACCGACGGATCCGATCTGTCGGTATTGATAAATTATAATTCCCACGCGTACTTTTAGTGGTTCACGAGGTGGCGCAATAATATGGGGCGGTTACCAACAGAACTGTTCCGTCGTTAACCCTAATTTAAAATACCGACTGAAAATTATGTCGATATATGACCCAAAAACGACGTCGTGTAGAGAGGTTTGTGTTTCCGTCGGAAGATACGTCGGTATAGCCGACGGAATATGAATTCAGTCGACAGCGTCAATGACTTTCCGAGTCCGTCGGTAAAGCGTCGGTACTGCCGACGAAACTTGATCCATCGGCAAAACTGCGCGTTTTTATAGTGTGTAATGTAACTTTTTTGTTTTGATTAAAATTATAAAATGTCCATATAATGGCTCAGACTAACGACATTTAATTCATGTAGCAATTACTCGAACATTTTATTTAAAGCATTTAATAAAAAATAACAAATGCATTAAAACTCTATCAATCACAATAAAAACCCCACTTTAAATTATATGTCGGGGATACAAATGAATGCAATGAAATATTTTTAATCCTCGTCATCTAAAATAATATAAATACCATACCTTTGAATTATTAATAAATTACAATATATATATATATATATATATATATTACTCACTTAATAATATAATAATATTATAACAAATATATAATTCGAACTAAGGAAAAGAAAACCAGGAAAAGGATTTTGGCCTAATTCTTAATAATTGTGCATATCATAGGAGATTAGTTGAGAATTTTAAGGGTTTTGATTCTTAATTTTAGGGATAAAGGGTTATTGAGATAATCCAACATACATATTGAGTCGTGTGTTCAACATGGAAACCTAGTCAAAACAATTTAACATATTTTTGGGGATAAATTTTAATATTTTGATAATGATTAATATATGTATTTATTCTTATAATATATATTTTTAAATGTACCGTGTATAAATTTTTAAGAGAGATGTAAATCTGATTATATATATATATATATATTGTAAAATTTCATTTTACTAATTTTCTAAAAACTGCTTAATTTTTTCTTGTTATTTAAAAAAAAAAGTGAATTAAATATTTTTTTATATTTAACAAATAATTATTTTTGAATTATAAAATATTTAATATTAAAAATATAATTTGGTTTTACAATCCCACAAATTACGCAGTTTTCCACTAGTATATAGTATAGTATAATAATAAGACGAGGCAGTCTATATTCCCTACTACGAGAAATAAGAAAAATGTTTTTTTTGAGTGAAATAGAACACACTCTGCGGCTGCCTCCGCGTCTCCTCAACCTCCCTCTCAACGAAGCCATTAAAGGAGAACTCGATTCAACCTTCTTAGACAAGGTTTCTCTTTCTCTCTCTTTGTGTATTAGACAAGGTTTCTCTTTCTCTCTCTCTTTGTGTATTTGCTCAACTGCTTACCCCGCTGACATGCTCAATGTTATCAGATTATCGACCAATTAGGGTTATGCATAAGCGTATACGACATCCTATCCATCGAAGGTGGATTTATATTTCCTGGCGATGGGGCTTCAACTTACACGGTAAACCAATTTTGGTAATCGAGTCTGTCAATTTTGTTTTCCGTTGTTGTTATTTCTAATATCTGTCTGTTGTTATCATTTTTTTTTACCCAATCCTTCAAATCTGCATTTTACGAAACATTTTTTTAGTTTAGCTTTGAGGTAATTTGCTAATGTTTTTTGCCAATAGTTGATAGCTAATTATTGGATTGTGACAGTGTAACTCTGTGTTGTCTTTAGGTGAAGTTCAGACTGGTAATGTTTCGCCCATTCGAGGGAGAGATTATATTGGCTAAACTACTGGAATCCACAAAAGATGGTTTACGCTGTATGATATTCATTTGCTTACTTTGTTCTGATTTGTTGGGGCTATTTTTGTCATTTTAAGTACCATTGGCATTATGATCATCTTTTCAAGGTTCTACATATTCCTAAATTTATGGCATAACAGTGGGATCAAGAACTCAATTCAATTATTTATTGAGTGAGCACTTGTTTTTTATGAACTAAGGAGATACTTTGTTCAAATTCTTCAATGAGAATCATTGAATACAATGAATAGTGAATTATAATGAAAATAATAGTTACATTGTTTGGTTGAGGAATAGTGAATGATTGAGGAGAAATCCTTATAGGAGTAGAGATAGTTGATAAAGATAGGGTAATGATTAGCTTATTTTGAGTCTTATGTTGAAGGTGAACTGAACTGGTCTTCTTTTATTCTCACTAACCACCACAACCCCTCATTCGGTACAATTTATTAACGAATAGTTTCTATGGTGATTACTCACATTTTAATTCATGACCATGTTCTTTGCAGTATCACTTGGATTTTTTGAGGACATATATGTACCTGTCCCTTTGTTGGCCTCTCCCATCCACTCTGAACCTGACCCAAGACTCAAGTTAGAATCTCTGATCTCATCAAATTTCTGTTAGCTTGTAGTTCATAGTTTGGTTTTCTTTTTAGCACATCTCTTATGTCTATTTTATTTTATTTTGGCATTTTTACAGGGATAGTGTTACTTGGATATGGGAGTATGATGACCAAAAGTATCCAATAGACGGGGCAGATGAGGTTGCTGTCATTCATTGGTTCAACAAATGGTTGAAAGTTGTGATGTGATGCAATCTAACTAGTTTCTCGTTTGATTGCAGATAAGGTTCAGAGTTCATAATGTGAGTTATCCACCTATACCGTTGCCAGAAGAAGTCGAAGTAGAAGAGGATTCTGATTCTGATAAAAAAGTTGTAAAGCCATTTGCTCCTATGGTAGTCACTGTAAGTCGGGCGTTGATTTCTTAAAAATAAATTATGGGATTTCCAACATTGATCATTTTTGGCATGGATTATCTTTGTCTTGCATTTGGTTTTTCCTTAGAATGGTATAGAAGATGTAATCACTATTATGGTTCAATAGAAATATGTCAACTGGCCAAACTAGTTAACGTCGTTTTTAATTTTTGTCAGGGTTCTCTTGATGGTGATGGTTTAGGCCCCGTTACGTGGTGGGTATGATTGGGGTCGTGAGATAGATCGAGTCGAGGAAACTAGAATCAGTATTGTTACAAATTACAACTTAGGTAGAGTATTTTGATATTGTTTGGATCTCCTACTCTACAAGAGGGGATGGATCCTCTTCCGTTTCTTGATTTCAATTTAGAATTTGGATCTAGTTTATATTTTTCTGTCTAGCCTCTCTGGTAATGGAATCTGCTGGTTTCCTAATTTAGAAAATTAAATTTGGTGTTATTTTTACTTGATATAGTTATGTTACTCCATTCGTTCAATTTTATTATTCTTAATTTTTTTTTTTTATCAATCTCATTAGGTTCATTCACCTTTTAGAAATAACAATATTCTTTTATTTAAAAATGGATTTTACAATATTTCTGTCGTACCCTCAACAACATGTCTACTTTATACTCTGAAAAAATGAATATAATGAATAATATTTTACTCTTCTGTCCAATTTCATTAAATAATATATGTACATGATTTAGACAATAATATAATTATATAGATACATTTCTTATGCAGTTATGCCAAAAACATTCTATTAAAGTGATATACTCCTTTTTGTCATAATTGGTACTCCGTCCGCCTATAAGTTTTCCATTTTATCATTTTGGTTCGTCTGTCTATAAGCTTTCCATACCTTTTTTGGTATGTACTTTTTTTCACACTTTACTTTATATCTTACTTTTTCTCTCTCCTCTCTCAATCACGTCACTTGTACTATATCTAGGGGTGAGCAAAAACCGAAAAACCGACCGAAACCGAACCGAAATCTGAATTTGGTTCGGTTTTTCGGTTTCGGTTCGGTTAGTATTTTTTGTACATTTCGGTATTCGGTTCGGTTTCGGTTTTATTACCAAATAATTCGGTTAACCGAAAACCGAACCGAATTTGGGGACATAAAAATAGCCGAACCATAATTCAATTTAACCCTAAATTCTAATTGAAATTTTCAAACCATCTAATTCTCATCCAAATCCACCAAACCATCGGCTCCGGCACACACACCCACACTGTCTGGTGCTTTCCACGCTACCGGCGTGGCAGCTCGCAGTCGCACACTCACCCTCCTCAGCCCCCGCCGTACGGATACCGTCCACCACCCACGGTACGGACACCGGCGAGCACTCCCCACTGAACACCGCGCACACACTCACAGACCATATAATTTATTTCATTTTTTTAAAGAATTGTTGTAGGTATTTAAATTATTAAACCTTAGTTAGATACTTAGTTTGCTGATTACTGAGTAGTAGGTAGGTAAGTTACTGTCTTTTTAAAGAAAATAAATCCTTAGTTTAGATTAGGTAAATAAATTACTGTTTTTTTTAATTAAATAAACAAATAAATGTAATTAGATTCGATTTTTTTTTTCGGTTTTTTACCGAACCCGAACCGAATAATTCGGTTCGGTTAGTTTCGGTTTTACTTTAGTTCGGATCGGTTTCGGTTAATTATGATGAAATTTGGTTCGGTTTCGGTTCCTCTAATTCGGTTCGGTTCGGTTCCGTTGCACACCCCTAACTATATCTATTATTTAATCACTTTTCTTAATCTCTGTGTAAAAAAGTAACGTGAAACTTATAGACGGACGGTGAAATTTATAGGCGGACGGAGGGAGTACATTTTATCATTTTGATCGTCTCAATTTAATGGACACTTTTTTTAATGACACGGTATCATCTACTAATTTGTAGGGATCAATCCCTTCAAATCAACTCCTTGGAGTTCTAATTAACACGTTTTATAAAATCTTTTTCTACCTTTTTCCCTTTTCTTACTCCCCCTATCTTTATTCTTCTTTATCATTTTTACCAACTCAATATTACTCTATATGTTTCACAATAACTTTTATATTTTCGTTTTTTATAGTTTCACAATAACTTTTACACCTTTAAAAAACACTTTATAAACTTCACCCTCACAAATCATAATATCTTCAAAATTAGGATATCTTCACATTTACACAAAAGTTATACTTTTTTAATTTGTGTGCTCACATATACGTGAAAATTGGACGTGACCACTAATTAATTTAATAATATATATTCTTATCCCTCCATCAAGAAAAGTTTTGGAGAAGAAGTTGGGTAGAAATGTAGAATTACATTACAAACGCCGCGTATAAAGATAACTAGCCAAACCAACTGTGAAGCACAATCTCTAATGGCGGCTTCCACTCTCAGCACTCCTCGCCTCGGCTCCTCTCCCGCCTTCCAAACCCTCCGCAACTGCAAATTCCCCATTAAATTCCTCTCCTTCTCTCACTACACCAAATCTCTTACCTCCGGATACTTCCGCCACTCCTCTTCTCCACCTTATCGGACCCACCGCCGCTTTTCCACCGCCATTCGTGCGCTTTCCTCTAACGCTGCTGAGCCGCCTGGCCACTACGATTTTGACCTCTTCACCATCGGCGCCGGCAGCGGAGGCGTCAGAGCTTCCCGCTTCGCCGCCAATTTTGGGGCCAAAGTTGCCGTGTGCGAGCTTCCTTTTTCCACCATTTCCTCCGACTCCACTGGCGGCTATGGCGGCACGTATGTTTCGATTGTTTTTTCACGAATTTAACTTATTGCATTGTTCATTTGATTGTTTCCATTGCTTAAAGTAGACTATGTACGTTTTACGAGTCCTGGTGTGTGCGCGGTAGGCAGTTAACTTAGTTTGTGTTCGGTGTTGATAATTTTTTTTAATTTGAAGAAGTTGTTCATTATCATTTCCTAAGAGACCAGCATCAACACATATTGTGAATTCGAGAGACTGGTCATATGGCTGATGAAGTAATTTAGTCTTTAGCTGCTATCTTAAACAATATTATGGGCTTAGAGTTTCCTTTGGAAGAAGCTTAGCAGAGTTTTATTTGTGAGTCATTGGCTATGATAATCTTCTGAATTTATCTCAACCGGTAGATATATTGGAACATGATAGATATAATGCGTTTGATATTAGTCTCTTCACGGCAAAATGAGATGGCTATGTTTGAAAACAAATCTTTTTTTTCCCTGTATCATTGGCTTTCAAGGGAAAGGTTCTCTTACAAAAAGAAGTTTATTTGTATTGGTTTCTAAAATGAAATATATATGTAGATTAGTATCAAAATCTTGTACTTCTGTTGCTGCTTAAATGCTAAAACACCAATTTAAATTCTTTCTCCAGTCTAGAAGTAGACATTGTTGAGTAAACAAATATATTGAATAAGCCTGAACCTTATCTCTGGTATTCAGGTCAAATTCAATGAGTTGCTATTTTTGCATGCATGGTTTGAATTTCTGTTAAAGGCCAACCACTTTCCTTTACACATTACTACATTAGTTGAAATGATTTGCAATTTATCCTGTTTCGTGTAATTAGATTAACATTGAGAATTTATTTGATTTTACATGAAGCACATTTTGCATAGCTCAAGAAGCTTCTTGAAATGTCTAATAGTTTCTGACAAATCGTTTGAAGGTGTGTGCTCCGTGGATGTGTACCGAAAAAGCTACTTGTGTATGCATCCAAATTTTCTCATGAATTTGAAGATAGTGGTGGATTTGGATGGAATTATGAAACAGAACCTAAACATGATTGGAACACCTTGATTGCGAATAAGAATGCTGAGCTGCATCGCCTTACTGGAATTTACAAGAACATTTTGACAAATGCTGGTGTCACATTATTCGAAGGGCGTGGCAAGGTTGGTGATATCCTGGACCTACCAAATGTTCTAATATAGATTAATTTGCAAAATTGGTCTCATATTTATTGGGTGTTGGCATTTTAGTCTCATAGAAATCACTTTTCTCAATTAAGCCCCATAACTTTTAAGATGCTGCAATCTTATTCCTATATTGACATTTTTTTGTTTTAGGATGATAATAATTTGTGATTTAATTAACTCTTTGATTGAAATTATTATGTTTGGGTATTATATACCAGGTAAGCGATGTTAGTCCGGTTGCTACATGAAATTCCGGCAGCTCCCATGAGCGGCATGTGCAAGAATCCTGCAACATTCTCAATATAGGACTAAAATTGCATTGTATTAAAAGCAATGGGACTTAATTGAGAAAATTGAACTGTATGTGACGATAATTACCAACTCCTAATAGATACTAGACCAATTTTAAAATTTACTGCTCCAATATATGTGCTTGAAGTTCCTGATTGTCTGTGTGCTTTTGTACCTTCCATGCAGATTGTGGATCCACATACAGTCGATGTGAATGGAAAGCTCTACTCAGCAAAAAACATTCTTATTTCAGTTGGAGGGCGTCCTTTCATTCCTGATATTCCTGGAAAAGAATTTGCAATAGATTCTGATGCTGCCCTCGATTTGCCATCAAGACCTAAGAAAATTGCTATAGTTGGAGGTGGTTACATTGCAGTTGAGTTTGCTGGCATCTTCAATGGTCTGAAGAGCGATGTCCATATATTCATAAGGCAGAAAAAATTGTTGAGAGGTTTTGATGAAGAGGTTGAAAATCTTGTCCTAACAGAGTTGAATACTTGAATGGTGTTTTTTTTAAAATATTTTCATGTTTATGTAAGAAATTTCTCGTTCATTCTGCAGATCAGGGATTTTCTTGGAGAACAAATGTCATTAAGGGGAATTGAGTTTCACACTGAGGAGACGCCTCAGGCTATAGTCAAGTCATCAGATGGATTGCTGTCGTTGAAAACGAACAAAGGAACGGTTGATGGCTTCACTCATGTCATGTTTGCAACAGGACGAAGACCAAATACGAAGGTGACGATTTCTTGTTTATTAACTTTAAATTATGTAGTTTGTCAATTTTAGTGAACACATTTATATACTGCTTTTGGTTGTTTTTCCTCAGGCCAATTTTAATGGTTTCTTTATCCTTTCTTTTGCCTGGTTTCTCTGGATAACTTTGGATATGTTAGTATTCATAATTAGCTATAGTTTATGATGGAGCAATAAAAAAAAACTACTCCAGTATTTACTAATGCATCTTTGTTTCGCAACAGAATTTAGGTTTGGAAGAAGTTGGAGTGAAAATGTCAAAAACTGGTGCCATAGAGGTATTTTTTCTAAGTTTTCTCACCACATGTCCCATAATCCCTAGTCACCATGCATTCTTACCTGAACGAATACATTAACATTTGTATGTTCTTTCATTATCGTAAATTCAGGTCGATGAATACTCTCAGACTTCTGTTCCATCGATTTGGGCAGTAGGAGATGTTACTGATAGAATAAATTTGACCCCAGTGGCCTTAATGGAAGGAGGAGCATTAGCAAAAACTCTTTTTGCAGATGAACCAACCAAACCGAATTACAGGTACTCTCTTTTGAGATGAAATCTATGGTAGCTTAGAAATGTAATAATGGAAAAAGTAATATGGACAAAGTAGGTGTTTATTTTATTGCGTTGGGAGATATATTTCTATTTTGGGTTGATTTCAAAAAATATATATATAGATGAACCAAAAAAAAAAAAAAATATATATATATATAGGCTGCCACTTCAACATAAGTTGCTGGAAAATAGTTATATGATATAATTGTTTTTAAGTTAAAAGTGTATTGAATTGCAAACTCTAAAAACATATGTTATAATTGAAAAAACGTGCAATGGTTGTGATTTTTTTTATGCAGTTGACCCTTCTATTTTTGGAATTACAATAATTATTTTATGGAAAATTTCAAGATTCTTTTCCCTGACATGTTTCTCTGTCTAATGCAGTGCTGTCCCGTCTGCAGTCTTTTCTCAGCCTCCTACTGGACAAGTTGGTCTCACTGAAGAAGAGGTGAGAATGAGGATTAGTGTAGTGGAAGTTTGGTTGATTGGAGCAATTCCTAATATGAAAAATCTCGCAGGCAATTAAGGAATACGGTGATATTGATGTTTATACATCAAATTTCAGGCCTCTAAAGGCTACCATTTCGGGCCTGCCTGATCGGGTTTTCATGAAACTTATTGTATGTGCAAAGACTAACAAAGTTTTGGGTCTGCACATGTGTGGTGAAGACTCGCCAGAAATCGTCCAGGTTTCCTCTTTGGCTTGGCTTTCATTTTTAATCAGATACTACCTATGTTCCTAATAATCTATCTGATTGTATCCATTCACACAAAACAATATTTCATTAATTACGACATCAAAAGACTAATACACCCTTTTCTATTACTTCTAGATTATCTTATAATTACAAGAAGATGGTTAGTATTAATTAGAGATATCGTTGAAAAAAAAAAGTTCGAAAAATAATTAGGAAAACTATTATGGATAGAATCAGACAGGTAATTAGGAACAGTGGTAGTTTCTTTTTTACGTGATGTTTTGTGTCATTATATGGTATGTCATCCTTAAATATGAATTCCAGGGATTTGCAGTTGCTGTGAAAGCTGGATTAACTAAAGCAGATTTTGATGACACTGTGGGTGTCCACCCAACAGCAGCAGAGGAGCTTGTCACCATGAGAACACCCACACGGAAGGTTCGAAATACTTTGTCAGAGGTAAGGGTGCTTCCTCGTTTTCCCTCCAAATATATGGTTTCTGAAAATACAACCCTGGAAATCTCCCCACGCTTATCTTTTGAATGGATGCCGGGGGTGCATAGGCCCCCCTGAAATTGAGTTGACATCCTGGAGACGCCTCTCTGAATTACCAATTTATTAATTACATTCATTTTTTTTAATTGGTGATAATGGCTCGTAGCTGCTAACTACTGTATTTTTACTTATTTTGCCATTCAGGGGAAAGCAGATTCTGATATCAAAACTCCTGCTGGTGTTTAATTTTTTGGGATTAAACAACCAAACATTGCTGCATTCAAGAAATTTGCTTTGCGGTAAGACACACAATTATTGCAATATCATGCCCTTAATAGTTTACAAATAGTTAATGTGATTAGTCTGCGTCCAATAAATGGAGTATGCCAAAATAAGTAATTTTTTATTCGTGATCATCATTCAGCTTAAGTTGGTCTTCTCTGATTTCATAGCCTGAAGATTTTAACCACCAAAACGAGGCAGATTGAGCAACCTCATTCCTGGCCCCTCGGAATTCTGGGTGGAACGAGTTTGCATATGGCTATTGATGAAGAAATGTAAATGAAAGCGCATCTTTGCAGGTCTTTTTTCAGTTTCATGTACATGTTTCCTTTCTTGCATAGAGTAATATTGAGGTATTGGTATGATCTTGCTTTATATGTGTGCTACTATTATCAAATTATATACAACAGATTGTGTTGTGGGGGGTTTGAGTTTCTTCTACTCATATAAGTTTACATGACCTCATATTGGTGAGATGGTTTGTTGTGCACGAAAGGGTCAGTCAATAGTCGAGACCACTCGATTGTAATTTTATCATTTGAGTTTTGTTTTTTGATCGACTAGTTAAGCTTGTGTAGTTCGTGGGACGGGTGTCACTCACTAAAGAATTTGTTCGTATTGGCTGGCTAAAACAAATCCTTTAAGATTTTGAAAGTGTTGGATTGAATTGGTGTTGATATATGCGACTTCGACGTTGAAATTGATTAAGGTTTTATTACTATGCGGGCGCAATTTGTTGTACCTATTTGGATATTGGATCTTTTTGTTATAAATTATTTGTGTTACATTTGGTATTTTACGTTACCAGGGTATATGCAACACATGTTATAGTGAAGAATGTGAAAAATAGTCACCTGTTCCACTTTTCGCGTTCCACCCTACTGGATCTTTAACACGTGTCGTTTTCAATATTATAGGACATTGATTATTTTTTAATATGACACGTGTAAATCATTCATATAATGAAATAAAAAGTGGAACATGTGAAAAGATAGAAAAAAATAGAAGTAAATAAGAAGTCAAGTCTAACACTTTGTGTTGTGTTGAAAGTTAGTATATTATTGAGACATTATATACTCATTTAAGTTATACTATTGATGAGAAATTATATATTGATCAACGGAATCCATTTATAAAATAAAGGGAAGAGAATCACATTCTCTCTTTATAACAGAAAGTCATGTAAAGGGATGGGGGCAAATGGGTGTGTATCATGAGTGTAGATTTTTTTTATATGGGTTAAATGTAAATTAAATCACTACATTTGACTTAATTACAATTTAATCTAAACTACTTAATTACAATTTAATCTAAACTTTTGAATAATTGTAATAAATTATCAATTTTAAATATTGTTGCAATTTAAACTTCTAGGTAGCCTCATTTGTGCTCGAAATTGACGTTTCGAGATTAGATTGCAATAAAAAAAATGTTGTTTAATTAAGAAGGATATACGAGTATTTTCGTTGCAAAATGTGTTGAAACTTTTATTTATGTCGCGTTGATGATCTCGTGTAGATTGAGAGTGTACTTGATTGGAAGAGTGGTGTGAGTATGGAAAATAAATAATATCATTAAATTAAATAATGTATATACCTATGTACTTATATACAAACTTTTATAATTAATCCTTACTAATAACTAATCATGTCATCAAGTATATTATGTAATACTATTAATTTAATCTAAACGTATTCATATGGATTCTAGTTTCAAATATGTTCGTGGGACATGCGAAAAGATAAAGGTGTGTAAATTTTTGTGAAACGGAAAAAAAAGAAAAATATGCTAACTATCGTGAGCTTCTAAAATACAGGAGGCTTTTGTAGTGGAATAGATTAAAGATCCTCTCTTATTTTTACAGACTCTGCTAGAATACTAAGGGGACGAAAGTAGAAAATATGATATGGAACAGAACCTGGGTGTTGGTATATCTCTTTCATTTAGTCTTTTTTTTAGTACAGTGTTAATTTAGAATTCTTATGATTTGGAGCCACAGGTGCAATGAAATCTTAAAAAAAATATATAAATTGAATTACTTTACTATTTAGTTACTTTACTTTTTAGGTTGGAAATAAAATCCAAACAAATACAATCAAAGCACTAAATCTTCAATTCGAAGTAGATCAAATTGAACAATGTTGTCTCATCCAATCGTGAGAAAGTGGAAAGATGAGAGAATCATTTGCCCACAAATAAGCTCAAATCTTCATTTGCAAAAGAGACAAGTACCCCACAATAAGGTACTCTCAAATTAAGAAATTTTGAGAAAAAATAAAAACAAAGAACACCCAAAATCAAATCAAGATCTATCGAACCACATGCAAGAAGAAACAAACCCAAGAGAGAGAAGGGTCGGACAAGCCGTAAGGAAGTTAAAGCAAAAACAAAGAAAGAAGGAAAAATAAAGCAAGCTAAGAACCACATAAATAAACTAGAAATAACAAAAATATAAACGAGATCAACGGATCTCTCACACGATCGGTCACCGTAACTCCATCGGGGATGTTGACTTGTTGATCTCAAAGCACGGTAGCGAACCGAAGGGTGGGGTGGTGACAACGATCGGCGTTGGTTGGTGGTGAAAGTAGCTTCAAATCAAAGCTAAAATTATAGAGAGAAGGAAAAAAGGTGATCAATTTACTTGAATTAATTGTAAAATAATTTTTAATTTCTAGTTTATGGGAAATGCTGAAGCAGAATTAATTTACACCATTTAGTTTCTTGAATTAATTATGAAGTCGCATTTTTATTTTTTTTTAAGTTCATCATGGGAAAAATGCTACGTAGAAATAAAGAACAAAAAGGAAACAAACTTATCCCACATCGAAGACACAAAAGCCACACGGATGCTTTATATACCGAAAAATACACAAGAGCAATCGCCGGGCTTGGTAACTCAAGCTTGTAACCCAAGTGGGGGCACTAAATTGGTTGGACTTTGGGCCGTTCCAAATGATTGGGCCTTTGAGGCTACATTCTGGGCCGTCCGTTCCAAGCTGGGAGATGTTCCATGGGGCGCATGCGAAGGCTTGGGCTTCGTGTCTCTTAGAGAGGTGGGCACCGCGCCAGGCTGGCTTTACAGAGCAGCGACAACCCCCCACTCTCGGCAGTGGAAGGATTGCGGCCCGGTTGCTTTCTAGGCCCACTAACGGTCAAATGGCTCAGCCCAAAATGGACAACCAATTTTTTTTTTTACACAACACTTATATCCCAATTTATTATCCAAAATACAACAAAAAATGCTAATTTTAAAAACATTATTACTAAAATAGGACAATTTTAAGGAAAGTAAATTTAATAGAAATTATATTAATTCTTATAAGAAATAATAATAATAATTTTTAGAGCATAGTTATTATAATAATAGTAATAATACGATATATAAGTAACGTCATTTAAAAGTTGAGACCATCAAACAAGAGATAATTAAAATTCACAGTTAAATAAAACACATATAAATTGTATATCTCTATATATAAAGTAAATACTTGAGTCGATTTGTGTGTATATACGAGCTCAAAAATAATGATATTTTATGTAAAATTGAGAATAATGTAAATTTATAATTTATAAATAGTTTTTTATTTTAAAAATGTGAAGGTTATTGTGAACGTTTCAGGAAAAAAAAAATGTAAAATTTATTGTGATGTGTATAGAGTAGTAGGTCAATAAATATGTGAATAAATTACATTTAATTTATATATTATACCCCAAATTAATAAAATTAGTAGGTCAATAAGTATGTCAATAAAACCACATTTAATTTATATCTATACAATACCTCCTAAAAAGCTATATCTATACATTACAAAAATTGATACACATTAGTAGGTCAATAAGTACGTGAATAAAATCACATTTAATTTATATCTATACAATGCTCGTGATAATCTACTATTTAATTTTTACAGCAAAGGTGCTATGTTTTGTCACTAACACCTATATTTTGGTAGGATAGGCGAGTCTAAAATAGATATATAATCAAATTCAGAATACATATACATACAATCAAATTTATACATTTAATACATAAAAACACACTCAATTGTATACATGCCAAATAATCAAAATGTATATCATATGCTATTTAATTTGAGCCAGTTAAAATATTCGAGTTTGACTATAAATACCTCAACATATATACTAAACATGACCTAACAAGAAATAAGGAAAGTACTCACTCTGTCCTATAATAAGTTTCATGGGTACGTGGACATACATATTAATAAAGTGTAATATTTCATTTTTTAATAAATGAAATTTCATGAAATTTGTTGACATTCAAAAAAGGTATGATAAATATACCCTCAATTAACAAAACAAAGAAGATCTCTAATCACATTAATTTCCTAATTTTAGTCTACTATTCAAAACAAACTAATCCTTTTCATATATGAGAAGTTTGCGTAGAAATTAAGAGATTTTATAATGTTAAATGGAGGGTATAAATGAAATAAACATGGTAAAAAATGGTAAAACATCATTTAATTGCATAAAAAAAAAAAAAACCAAAACTTCACTTATTAAAAAAATGAAGGAGTAATGAATAAATTTTGAAGGGTAATTTTGTAAATATTTATGTATAAAATAAATAAAGGAAATGACTCGTGTGTATGTGGACTCAAAAGTAAATGACATTTTGTGTAAAATTGAAGATATTATAAGGATATGATTTATGAAGAGTTTTTCATTTTAAAGATATGAAAATTATTACTCCATGAAAGGTCGTAAAAAGGAAAGTGCAAAAGTTATTACGAGAAGAAGAGGGTAAAACTGGGAAAAATATTTTCAATATTAGGTCAAAGATGGGGTTGGCACGTGCCAAATGAAAGTATCCAAACGCTCCAAAATACGCTCCTTCGCCAAAATTAATTTAAAAAACACAGGCGCCAATTTCCCCTTTTCTCCCGCGCCCCCCGCTCTTTTTATTTCTTTCCCATTTTCAACATATTTTCTCACAAAGTCTCTCTCTCCTCATTTTCTCACTCTACATTCACTCATCGGAAACCCTATGCAGGGCCACCAACCCCACCCCGCCACCCCTATCTCCGACGCCGCTTTCCTAATCAAGAGCGGCAAGAGGAGGGGGAACTACAACTGTGGACGTTGCGGCTTGCCGAAGAAGGGCCACAAGTGTCATTTACCATCTGAAAATGACGATGTTTCAACTCCATTCTCTACGCCGGCAGCCGTCGCCGACGCGGCGGTCACGTCGCCTGCGTCGGTTGTCCGTCCTACGCCTTCCGCGAGGCGACGGCGGGCGCTTTCGTTTGATGATGTTAGCGTAGCTGAGTCGATCGATGAGTTGGAGGAGGATCTGTTTGAGTTGGATGAGGAGCTGGATCTGGATGGGTCGGGGAAGTTGCCGGGGAGTTGTTTGTGGGAGGTTCTTAGGAGATTGCCTCCGGTTGGGCTGCTGTCGGCGGCGAGAGTGTGTAAAGGTTGGAGGGAGACGACGAGGAAGCTGTGGCGTGCTTCGGAGGAGCTTCGTCTTAGAGTTCCGGCGACGGCGCAGATTGGATTTGTTGGATCCGTATTGCAGAAATGTCCCGGACTTGTGAATCTGTCTCTTAGAATCGAAAGGTGATAGATCTATGCTCTTATGAACTGGATGCGGGAATTCCTCAATCACGCAAATGAAAACTTCCATAATCAAACCAATTAAATATGTAATAAAGATCTAGGATGAAGAAACGTGATGAATTCTGATTGTGTCGGAATAAACTTGATAAAAACACAATTAATAATTATCTCACAAGGTGTTTGAAGAATTTACTGAATGAACTATGGATCTTAAGAATTGGATTTCTTAGGTACAATTTGTTAATGACGATGGTAAGGGTTAAAAAATTCAATGCTAGTAATGGTTGAAGAAGATGTTGATTGAATACTTGGTAGGGAAATGTGGTTTAATCTGATTATTTGTGTTTTGTTCTTCTGGTTTTGCAGTGATGTTGATTCAACAATGCTGGCCTGCATTGCCTTCTCGTGCCCTAATCTGAAGTCTTTGGAGATCTTGACCTCTGATTCCTGCATCAATCGGATCACTGGGTATCAATCATAACTCTTTGAGACAGATCTACATATTTGTTGTATATATGATCTTGCAAAATTTGTATCTTCTTATGTAGCTACTGTATAGTCTTGCAAATTTTGTTAATCACTTATCTGTCTCTCAAATCTACGGTCTTGCCAATTTTGTTTATCACTTATTTGTTTCACAAATCTATAGTCTTGCAAATTTTGGCTGATCTAATCATCTATAGATTTGTGAAACACAATGAAATATAACCTGTCTATTTAGATAAGTTTGCTCTGTGCTACTGCAATATTTAGAGACTTCAATATCTGAATGCTAAGTTGGTGGTCTTCCTTAGGTGGCCTATTTTGTGGTATAAAATTAATGAATTGTTAACATAGTGACATAGTGTATTTGCTGGTGATAATTCTGGTTTCCACACATATATGGTACCTCTTTTTTCAATAACTATGTCTTGATATTGTTTAATTAGGTCCTTTGGTTGTGGCTACTGGAATTGAGTCTTTTAACATTATGTGCTGGCTGATTTTTTTTGCTCTCGGTAATTATTTGTAGACCGGTGCTAAAAGAGTATCTGATTTTGTATTTTAATCCAAGTTCACCATTTGTCCATGTTTTTATACATATGGCCTATTTTCTTTCAGGATAATTGTATACTGTGTTTGTTTCAGTAAGTAATTAATCCTATATATTCATTCAGGGATGAGTTGAGTCGTTTAATTGCTGATAAAAGGTGCCTAACTAGTCTCAAGATGGAAGGGTGCTCCAACCTTGGTGGTTTTGCATTTTCATCCACTAGACTCTCTAGTCTTTGGCTTTCCGATCTTCATTCTCTATCTAAGATGGTACTTACTCTTTAGGTTCACCAGTTCTCATTATCAAATCCACCACTATCATCTAATTGATTTGAAACCATCTTCAGGTTTTTAACTGCCCAAATTTGAAGGAGATTTCTTTGGACTTCTCTCGCCAAGAAACTGATAGCACTGATCTTACAGCTGTTATGGATAATCTTGGAAGAAGCTGCCCAAAGCTTCAGAACATTCACATTGCTTCAGTTGTGCTTTCACACGAGGCTGTGTTGGCTCTCTCTGCTGCCAATTTGAGGTAGATATTAATTTTTTGGGCATAACTCTTCAATAAATCCTTAAACTTTCAATTTTTGTTTAAAAAGGTCCTTAAACTAATTTTAAAATCCCTTCAAGTATTGAAATTCTATCTCATGAGCTCTCTTTAAATGAAAATTGACAGAATTTTATGATTTATCTTAATGGTCCTATTAAATAATATGTTTGTTAATAATATTAATATCCAGTTAAGTTTTGGGCAAGTTGTTTAAACCCCAATAATTCTGCTGATGGGTACTTGAAATGGTGAAAACTACTTTTGTATGTAATTAAAATTAAATACAAGCTTATATGTACATTGTTTATCAATTATGGTCTCGAGGGAGCTCGTTAAATAAAATTTTGATACTCAAGGCTTTAAAAAAAAGTTTAGAGACCTCTTGAAACCAAAGTTGATAGTTTATGGACATTTTTATGCAATTTGCCAATGTTTCCATTTCATGATCTCTGAAAGCTTATATCTACTTTGTTTAGGGGACTGCGAATGCTCTCTCTTGTTCTTGGATCTGGGATAACTGATGCATCAGTTGCAGCTATTGCTTCAAGTTTCTCAAAGTTGGAATTGCTTGATCTAAGTGGGTACGTTTCAAGATTTCTGAAGAATTTCTTCTATTAAAATCTGTCTTATTAGTTACTCTGTATAACTTGCCTGAGGAATATTGTAGATGACATTAGAATTATTAGTATATATTTTCTCTCAACTGCTTAGTTGATAAATGGAGAATTCTATTGCTTTATTGCAGGTCTAGCATCACTGATAGTGGCATTGGAATGATATGCAATGTCTTTCCCGAGACATTGTCAAAACTTCTCCTTGCTCTTTGCCCCAACATCACTTCAAGTAATTCTCACAATCTTTATCCATATTATCATATTTTTTAATAGAATATTCCTCCCATCATTTTATTGAACTCTTGTCCATATCTATAGGTGGCATTCAATTTGCTGCTGCTCAACTTCCTCGTTTGGAGCTTCTGGACTGTGGAATGACCATATGTGATCCAAATACCGAAAAAGCCATTGATGAAGAAGATGACGACTCTGAATTACAGAAAACACCCAATAGCAAGATGCACCTTATACACCAAAAGTTAATTATCAAGCATAACCGTTTGAATAAACTAAGTTTATGGGGTTGTTCTGGTTTGGATGTAAGTTTTGTCAAATTTATCTTTGTTTCTATAGTTAGTCCTGTTTAATGACTTGAGCATGATAATTCTTTTTATGCAGGCATTATATTTAAACTGTCCTCATCTCAATGAACTGAACCTTAACTCTTGTAGAAATTTGCATCCAGGTATTTTCTTCGAACTCTTCAGACAATATTAGTGTACTAATGCTATCAACTTGCTTTCTTTGAAATTGACATTGATTCTGCATTTGATTCCAGGGAGGCTGCTACTTCAGTGCCCTAATTTAGAAAGTGTCCATGCAACAGATTGCGAAGACATGCTGATTGAAACCATTGAGACTCAGGTATTGTGGTCCATGTTTAGCTTAATTTTGGAGTTCTGTATGGCTCTGTCTGTTAAATTTGCTAGAATCCAGATTTCAAATGCTTTCTCATTTTTGTTTGATGAGATGTTTAAGCAAACACAGAAATGTTCCCTAGTGTTTTGTTTAGATTATGGAGTTTCAAGGCCTTTACCTTCACATTATATCAAACCCGTATATGAAACCCGTGTTTGATTTTGTGCAGGTCAAAAGTGAATATTCAGATTTAGAAAGTCATTTCCCTTCCAAACGTCTACCTGACGGCTCCAAAAGAGTTCGAGTTCCATATTTCTGCAGCCCTCAGGTAAACATTATAGCTTTTGAACATAGCAAATGTATTTTGATATTTGGATAAAATCCAAATTCAACTTTATGTCCATTGAGTCTAGTTTGAGTTTTTTTTTTTTTAATTATTTAATATTAGTACTTAAACCAAACTAAGGGACGTTTGGTTCAAAATTATTCGATGAGAATGATAATGAAAATGCAGTAGTGGGACAGATGATTAACTCACTTTTATCCTACTTTATATGAGGTAATGCAACTCAAAATAAGTTGATCATTATCAATTTTGATTAACTTATAATTATAATTACCTGATTTTGATTTACTATCTTTCCTCCTATAATCATCTCTCTTCAGTCATTCATAATTCTTTAGCCCGTAATCATTTTTTGTCTTCATTAATTCTGAGATTAGATCAAAATACTAACAATGTGACTACCAATCTTATTGTAATTCTTTATTCAATGATTTCATTATCATTCCCATGGAGAATTGATCCAAGCACCCCCTGAAGATTTTGAGTTTATTGAGCCTACTATCCAGTCATGCTCAAGTGAAAAACTTAGGAGGTGCTTGGTTACAAAATTTTCAACGGGAATGGAAATGAGTTGTCTCTATGGTGGTTACATTATTAGTGGTGTGTTCTAATTTTGGAAAAAAGTGATAAAAAAAGATTGTTAGTTGCATAATAGAAGAATGACTGAGGAGAAATGATTATAGGAGGTGAGGTCGTCAATCAATTCGGGTAATACTTATTACAAAGCGGAAGAAGTGTCATTGATCATCTATTGCTTTTATTAACAACTACTCTATTCTTATTCTCATTTCATTGAATTTTTGTCAATGTCACATTTAGCCTGATTGATTGAGTTCAATCTTTCTGATCAAATCAAAGCTCAAGTTGATAATAAATTAACTTTTATGCACGTGATTTAATGGTGGTTTACTTGTGCAGCCGTTGGATGATGAGAAGAGATGTGAAAGGCCTGCGAAACGCCATTGTGCAGTCATCTCGGGCTCATAGAAAACTCGTTTTTGTTGTTCAATTTACATTAGTCAGGTTTGGTGGAATTCTTCAATTATATATTTAGTTTATAAACTATTTGTTGAGGCTCCTGCCTTAGTATATGTATTAAATGTATTCTCCTACTTAGTGTACCATAACTATAGGAGCTTGTCTTATTTATGGAAGAGAGAGGGTACAGTTAATTCTAGTTATTAAATAAAACTTAACTTGTTCTTTGTAATTTTTTTGTATTACTCTTTTGACTCAAATTTGTTTACATTTGTGTAAGATTGCGGGTTTTGAGTTGATGGATAGTATTTTTCGTTGGTGCATGCATTATATTTTTTTCGTTTAATATGTATAGATTGTGAAACGAGTTGGTGAGAAGTATATCAAAATATTATTTGGATATATGTGTAAATGAACATGAGATTGAAATCGTATACATATTTTGATATATGTGTAAATGAACATGAGATTGAAATCGTATACGTGGAATCTAGACTGGTTCAATTTTTATACCGCTAAAGTAAGGTATCGTTAAAGTGTTTCTTGCTTGAATGCTTGTATTCAATGAAATTTGTAAAATCATGTTTCAAGTATGATATTATCTCACAAAACTATTTATAGATTTTCTATTTTTCTCCAATTTCATACTATGATTTTCCCACAAATTCTAGAATTTTCTTTAACCTATATTCCCACAAATTCTAAAATTTTCTTGAACTTGTATTCTAATTATTCCAAAGGCACCATTTATTTAAATTTCCATTCACTCTATACCTAACAAGTGACAACTAAATACCGCAATAAACGTCTAGATTGAACGAAAGAATACCTTCTATCTATTAATTAATTCATAATTTTTTGAGTTTTAAAATATCTCACGCAATAAATAAATAGTAAGGAAAAGACCTAATATATTATAAGCTCTGTTGCAAAGTTCCTGACTAAGCGGCACTTACTTAGGTGATTGTCGTCGGTCTATTGTCCGTTTAACAATTTTCAACTAGACACTTTTTTTTTAACTTCCCAACGTTGAAATTCGTTCCCAGCGATTAAACACAATTTTTAAAATGAAATAGGCGCTCCAAACAAAATCATTGATGATTCCTATAATTATTGTTTTTTTCATGATACATTATGATTTGAGTAAATGGCATTTATGGTCCCATGGACCATGCATACGTTGGGATTTGACCACTGACTTTTGCTTTTGGACTTGATTCCAATCGATGTTTTTTTATGCACAAATGGCCCTATCGTTAACTCGGCCGTTAAATCTCGTTGCAAATATGGTCCCATAGGATCCAAAAGTTAACCTTGACACATTTTAGCCATTTTGAAGGAAAAAAAACATAACCCTCATTGCATTTTTGGTCCCATACGACATAACACTGCTGTTTTGGAGGGAAACAAGTAAACTTTTCCCTCCAAACATTATATTGGAGGGAAAAACACCATGCCACAAGTTGAATTTGCAAGTCCTAGCACAAGAGTGATCTTCATTTATTTCTCTAATCTAGAAGGCTTCTTGGTCTTTTACCTTCAACGCATTGATATGCCAATCACAACCTTCAAATTTGCACCTTGCATATATCCTTCTACCATCATTTTTTGCAAAACGTAGGCTTCTTCCAGTCTGAACACTATGAGTATTCACAACATCCTTGATCAATTTCTTAGTGGCAAATATTTGTGATAAAAATGAATGTTGGGTTGCTTAATTGGGATGGCCTGAAAGCCAAATCTCTAGTGCCAATTGGGTTCTCATCCTCTGATTCCTCATCAATGCTATCAAAGTCCTCTTCATTCTCATCAACAATCATGTAATCTTCACCTTCTGAGGAAGCCTCCTCATCTTGCACATCATCAGATTCATAAACACCAGCCCACTCTGCTTCCATGTCTACATTCTCATCATATATTATGTCATCCAATATTTCATCCCCACTGTCTTCTCGCAATTGAAATAATCATCATCATCCTCCTCACTAACTTCTAGAGAATCTGCCATGTCAACACCCAAGACTTCATTCTGAACTCCCACTTCATTCTCAACATTATGATCATCACCCAATGTATTGTCCTCAATATTATAATCCACAACACCTAATGTAGCCTTCAACATTACGATCATCACCCAATGTATTATCCTCAACATTATGATCATCAACATTCTGCACTAAATCATTAGGATTCCTCTCAATTGGTAGCAACATTCCAGGCACTTTAAGTAGTTGCACAACATCAGTACTCAGCTCCATTAGTTCATCCTCAGCATAAAACTCTACCTCCCACAATACGACATCCTCATCAACATGTGGGTTTTCAGTTTTGTTTGGTTTCAATGCATCTTACCACATTGTTATTTCTTTGTTGATAGCACCATTAAAGCATTGTTCTATATCAAACAAACCCTCCACTAAATGCATTTTACCATCTCTTCACAACCCATAATACACCTTAGAGCCAATATATTCTAACTGCTCACACAATCTACCCAGATACTCAAATGAACACTTTTTATCCTCCACAAAACCAAACACACTTACAGTACCTCCAATGTAGTCAAAGCTTCCATCCTTTTCAACCAACATTCCTCCATGGCGAATCTTAATGGTGTAAAAGCTCTTCAAGAAGGGCTTTTGTCTTGAGGCAAGAAAGTTTTAAAAAGTTATAAGCATCAAGAATCAGTCAAAATGAATAATGATCAACATTCCTTATAGAACACTAAAACGGGGCATGTAACCTTAAAACCGCCACTAACCACCATTAACCCCCACAAAAAATAACGCAAAAGCTCCACAATAAACCACTGCAAAAGAATTTCACCCTAAACTCCCATTTAACCCTAAGCTCGACACAAAATAAACACAAACTCAACATAGAAGGTAAAAACAGAGCATACATATACATACCGTAATCTACTACGCCGTATGTCACTAGGTTCTTCCTCCGCAACATTTTACGAGACTACAATCAGCCAGAATTTTGTGGAGAGATCATCGTTCTAGGGTTAACGAGAGTTTTTGGATTTTTTGGATGATTTTCTTGTTCAAAATTTTTTCTACTAACGTTTCGTATGAAAGGGGCAATGGTAATAGGGTTGACGGCCACGTGACCCGCACGTGTTCAACCATCCGTTAACTTTTAACGGAGTATGAGATCAAATTTACAATAAAAATTCTTGTAGGACCACTTGTGCATAAAAAACATCGACTAGGACCAAGTCCAAAAGCCAGGGGTCAAATCCCAACGTGTCCATGGTCCATGAGACCATAAATGTCATTTACTCATTATGATTTTATTATAAGATTACTATGATTTTTATGTATAAATAAGGAAAACAAATTGGACAGTCTAAGCAGCCAACTAAATAAGGACTAGACAACGCCTAGACGATCTAAAATCGTTCAATTAGCGATTTTCGACTTCTACACCCTTAATCATAAGTAAGACCCATTAAAATTTGAGCGATTTTCGACTTCTACACCCTTCATAAGTAAGACCCATTAAAATTTGGACGCACAAACAAATAAAATAAAAGCAAAACATGAATTATGAATGCAACTTCATCATATCATGTGTTTCACTTTTCATATTTACTTATTATATTTTTTAATTTTAATGTTAGACGTCTTATTTCAAAAACAAAATGGAATAGATAGCTTAATCTCCATCGGTCATTAACACGTAGACAAAATCAAAGAAACGTGTATTGGGCAAAAAAGGTGATTGAATCGCCAAAATCATTCATACTGCTTACACTAACCTTGTATCGCCACAATTTTAAGTTTTTGATCATGGAGGTTTCTTTGTTTTCCACAAACTGCAAAGCAATCCACCACTCGCCCTCCTCAGGTACCACTCATTTTCTTTTCACGCCGACAATTGTTACCATTTATCGGAGTTTTACGAAATTTTCCATTTTCCGATTGGATTTCTGAGTGATTTTTCGCTAATCTCGTTTAAATTTCAATATCCAGGATACAATTTATGCTATCGCAGCTATTTCGTGTAAATCTTATGCTATTATTGTTTTAATTTGCTTGAATTCAGAGGCGTTTCTACTGAAGAATCCATGGCTTCCGAAACGGAATCAGGTTCATTTGTTTTCAAGGAAAAGAACCTCGAGGCCTTTGGTGGGTCAGAATGGGGTTTTAACTCAGAAGCAAAATCATTTACAGGTTCTCTTTTAAAATTCAGTTCATTTTCTAATTTTGGCTTCCACGTTTTTATTCATTTATGTAGCAAATGTGAATACAATTTGCTCTTCTTGAGGCTTCTTATCTGTTGATACTGTTATAAAATGGTGTTTTTTTATCAGGTTTTAAATTGTCAGTTGAAGGAAGTCCCCACCGTAGAGGCAGGGTATGCTGTGGTTATTAGTACTGAGCTCGTCGTTCCGTAGTGTCATCTGTTCCTAGATTTTAGTAATTAATTTCCTCCACAATATGTTCCTTTGACCTTAGACATACTTCTGCAGTTAGGGATTTGTCTATCTCCTTTATAGTTTCTTTGACACATTTGGGAAATATTGTATGTGGTTATTGTGTTTTAAATGAAGCGTGTTCAACTGTGTCTACATTTTCTTTCTATTGGTGCTTATTTGACTCTTTAAAGATCATGTTGTTGTTAGGTGTTTGCCTGTGACTTTGTTGTTTTGCTGTGTGTGTGTGTGTGTGTGTGTGTGTGTTTTCCTTGTGAATTAACTCAGTTCTATCAGGTGCATGGATGATATATACAAAATCTTGGCAGAACGTCTTGTTCCTGTTGCAGCAGCTGAATCAAATCCTAATTTTAAGTGAGTTCTTAATCATTAATTATAAAAGTTTCAGCTCTCTGAAGTGAAGCAAATTGGAATTTTATGGGTAAAATCGTTAATGCAGTCTTCTCTACAGTATCCTTGCTTTTATGGGCAATATTGTTAATGCAATTTTCTTTAAGTGTATAGTATGTATAATCTCTCTTTTTTTTCCAAGTTTTCCTCTCAAGTTGCAGGATAAGATCTTGAATGCTAAATTCATTAGCGTTAAAACATGTACAAATGTTCATTGATTTGGGGATTTACTTTAACTACAACTTTTTTTTCTATACTATGGTCTATCAAACATAACGAGCACTATACATATTGTTTGTCCCATCTGTCCATAGTGGAGTGCTGCAAGATTACAAGTTACAATATTTCTCAAGTATCACAAGGATTAGTAGTCAACTAATTATATACAAAACTTTTGCAAGAGTTATAGTAATTACAAACTACTTATAAACTCAACTTGCAGGCATATTGTTGGTGTGTGTGGGACCCCTGGTGCTGGAAAGAGCACACTTTCATCTCAGGTAGCTAGGCTTGTTAATGAGTTATGGACCCAAAGGTCTTCTTGCTTTGATGATCAAGTGGAGTCCCCAGAAGTTGCAATCGTGCTTCCAATGGATGGCTTCCATCTTTATCGTCGTCAGCTAGATGCAATGGAGGTTAAATCATGCTAAAGCTTTAAATCTCTCAACTACTAGCTTACATTCTTGAGAGTTTTTTATATGATTTGGCATAGAAGTTCAGTTCTTTTATATGGTGTAAAAGTGAAAAACATATTGGAAAGTCCTTAGAGGAACTTATGGGGTATACAATCTGTATTTTTCTGGCTAAAGTAATCTGCATTTATATGCTCCTGACTTTCGACTATGTGATTCTCTGATGTCTCAGGGATTTTACTATTTACTTATTGTATGCTCCTGACTTTCGACTATGTGATTCTCTGATGTCTCAGTGAGTCTCAAGGGTCTCCCCACCCAAAACTTCTTATTAGTTAATACAGTATAATTTGTAGAGAAATGATTTGTTTAGTCCTGTAAGTTTGCTCATTTTTGCATTTAGGACACTCCACTTTTAGGAAATGAATTTCGTCCTCCTAACTTTTAAAATTCAAATTTTCAGTCCTTCGACCGGCCACACCAGGTTAGTAATCAGTTTTGAAAGTTAACAGGATGAAATTAAAAAAAAAAAGGCGCGATGGCTCAATACGGGCTGGTACCTGCTGTAGCTGGTCAAAAGACAAAAATAGGTTGAATTTTGAAAGTTAATAGGACAAAATTCAATTTCGGAGAGTGGAGTGTCCTGAAAGCATAAAAAACCTACAGGACTACAAAAAACCTTTTGCCTAATTTCTATATTAATTATCTTTAGATTTGTGTGTGTGTATATGTCTAAGAATATATATGCATGCATGTTCCGGCTCACATCCTTGAAAATTTTGTGATTGCTGTTATTACAATCTGTTGGCAATTCTGCGCTTTGACTTTTGTCATTTTCTTATTAGGATCCAGAGGAAGCCCATGCAAGAAGAGGATGTGAGGCCTTTTATTTGTAGTAACTTTATTTTGAATCTTATATGAATGACAAATATAATGGTTTTTCTGACGGTTTTTCAGCTCCTTGGACATTTGACCCAGAACGACTCTTAAGATGTCTGACAGACCTAAGAAACAAGGTGATAATTCTTATCTCGAATCAGTCTGTGTGTTCTCAACATGATACGAATCAACTTTAGGCTTTGCATTTGCTTTTGTGCTGACTGGATTATTTAATGAGAGTAAATTGTTTTCTTGCTTCAGACACTGCCTTGAAATCTGGATATTACTGTTCTAATCCTACATGTTTATAATTTATAATTGACTTAATTGCTGCTAAAATATCACCACCTTTTCGCAAATTGCAATATAATCTAAACTTTTGAATTTTGGCAAATAAAACCTCAATTTGTACTTCCAGACAGATTGACTCTTGCTCGTTTCTGATGTGTCATCCTAGTAGGAAACAATTAAATCCCTAACGATGTTCACCCTAATTACTACCCAAGCGAATGAAGCGATGTCTTCAGCCCAAAAACTACCCAAATGAGCAAGAGTCAATCTACCCGGATGTTCGAATTGCATTTTTTTTATTTTAATTGAGGTTATATTTGCCAAAACTCAAAAGTTCAGATTAGATTGCAATTTGTGAAAAGGTGATGATTGAAGCAGCAATTATTATGCCTTTATAATTTGTTTCCAGTAAACACAATTTTTTATGCTATATTTATTTTCTCCTACAGGGATCAGTTTATGTACCATCCTTTGACCATGGTGTGGGTGATCCCGTTGAAGATGATATCTTTGTGAGTCTTCAGTAAGTACACACATTCATTAATGTTGGACTGTTTGCCTTACTTCATTTAAGTGCTATGTTAACATAATTAAAATCATGATCTTTTCATATGTTTTTAAAATTTGCAATTCGAACAATCGTTTTAAATCATATGACTATTTTCCGGCAACTTATGCCAGTGTGGCAGCCGAAAAATCTTTGTAAATTTTGCAAATAAATTCACGACCCTTTGTTATTGTTTCAATTTAATCACTTTTTTTTTTTTTTTTTTGCAATTTCGTACACTGCCACATCAGCAGGACTTTCCGGGAAATAGCCATGTGATAAAATTGAAACAGTTTGAAGGCTGTGTATCGAATTGAGAATTTAAAAACACATGCCATAATTGAAAACGACGTGAAAAGGTCGTGATTTATTTTTCAATTAACCTTTATTTATATACTAAATGAATTTTGTGCAAGTAGATGCTCATCATTAGCTTCACCTTTTGTTTGTATTGGATACTGCCCACATTGCAAATATTGATGTATTTTTCACTGGATAATGAACTCATGAGATACACAAATGCTCCTACTATAATATCTGATATTTTGATCCAATTTCCTGTTTTTTATGTTTGCTGAATACTGTAGAACCTATCTATGAGACTGCTAGTTGCAGCAATGTTTTTTTATATTACACTTATTTTTTTCCTTGTTGCAGGCACAAAATAGTGATAGTTGAAGGTAACTACTTGCTTTTGGACGATGGTGTGTGGCGGGATATCTCATCTACATTTGATGAGAAATGGTAACATACATCTTCTCACATCTTGCTTTTCTTAAGTTATAATCCATGAAAGTATATAAAAATGGCCAATTAGCACTCTACAATTTGTATGCTTCTGGGGCAATCAGCAATTGATCCTTGAGAATATACAAAATCAGCGTACAATATATTAAATTTTTTAGGTGGTTTTTTAAGATTAGCTATCGATATAAAATCAAACCTTTATTACCAGTACATCATGTTCACTTTCCAGGTTCGTTGATGTGGACATCGAGAAAGCAATGCAGCGGGTGTATAAAAGACATGTATCAACAGGTGCAATTCATCTTCTATAATTAGTGGATTGAAATAAAACTTCAAATAATTTTAAGAAAATTGAGTAATGTTGATTTTTGTTTGGTGTTGAAGGAAAACCTCCCGATGTTGCTAAATGGCGGGTAAGTGTTGATTCCACTTTCATCTTAGCCAATTGAGTTTAAGAATGAGAGTATTGGTTATGATTTAATTTTGGTGATTCATTTTGTAGATTGATTACAATGACCGGCCTAATGCAGAGTTGATACAGAAGTCCAAGAAAAATGCAGATTTGATAATTAAGTCAGTTGACTTATCAAGTTGATTCATCGACACCCCTTGTTTTTCGAATAAAAGTTCCAAGTTCAATAATGGCCGAATATTGCTTCTGTAAGTAACATTTTTCGAAATGTACGTATTTTGTTGCCCCTCAGCCTCATTACTACATACCACACCACTAAAATAGTCTTAGAAAGAGGCAGTAATGATCTTTGTCAAACTGAATTTAGAATTTGCATATGAATGTTTAATTAGTCGTCGATCTTTCGCTACATATGTCGCGCAGCTTAAGGTCTATAATAGTTGCTGATGTTCATTTGTATATTTTAAATCTTATGGTCATGAATTTATTAAATTCATTGCATGAAAAGATTGTTATACAAACTACCTCTCAAGATTCGCAGGCGGTGGAGATGTTTGTATTGTTGAGCGAGAGAGAGGAGGATTCAGTTCCGATCAGGTTAGTTGAAATGGATATACTCCCTCCGTTTTTTTTAGTTTGTCGCTTTTGAACTTAAATTTTTAGTTTGTAGCTTTTGGACTTAAATTTTGTTTCAAAGTGATTGTGATTTTAGCTATTACCACCCTCTTTCCTCCCCTCCCCTCCCCCTCTCTCTCTCTCTCTCTATATATATATATATAAATGTAAATATTACAGTTGCATACTAAATTGACCAAATCTAGTGTATCTGCGTTTCTGCCAATTCTGTATTTATTGTTTGTGCACATGACCTGCTCATTCCGTATACAAATAATACATTTCTTTACTCCCGAGTTTATCATCTACTAACAACAATTAATAAATAAACCAAACACTAATTTTTTGATTCTATAACAATGTTTCTTCTTGTTTCAGTGTCATGTTATGTACTGCATTATATACACACGAAGTCATGTTGATGCGCAGGAATATAGGTTAATTAAATGCACAATAATTAAAAAAGAGTAGATAATATTTTCTCAGTTTCATTATAACTTCTTCACTTTTTTTTTTTTGGATGTATCTCTATAAAATTTTCACTCTATTTTTAGGCTCCGTTTGTCAAGTATTTTGAGATATTTATGGTCAGATCTCGTATTAAATTGTAAATGATGTGTTTTTCAATCATTTGGTAAGCATATAATCGATTATGATTTGTGCGTTGGGTTGACATCTATCTTAAGCTTGATTATACAACTATCTTAGATTAATTTACCCTACCAAATTGAACTTTAACATATTATTTTATTTCTTTCAATCACATCAATTGTATTATACTTCCTCTATTCCAATGAAAGTTATCCTGTTTTTCTTTTTCGTCTGTTTCAATAAAAGTTATAGATAACTTTTTACCAAATTAATATATCTAACATGGGCAATTCTTACGGTAGTCACATTTTACAAAGTGACTACGCAGTCACTTTGTCGAATCGCGCCATGTGGCGTCGTAACCGTAAAAATGACCTGCTATATGTCATACATGTTTCAGTTATTTTTAGCATTATTTAAATTATATTTTGTTATTTACTATATTACCCTTCTTTTTAAATTTTATTTATATTTTACCTGCATCCACTAATTTAATGAGTGCACCCCCTAATCATATTTTTACTACAATTATTTGCACCCGCTAATTTAATGAATTCACCCCCTAAACATATTTTTACAACAATTATCTGCACCCGCTCATTTAATGAGTTTACCCCCAAATCATTTCTTTTTTACAACAGTTATTTACACCCGCTCATTCTATGAGTTCACCCCCAAATTATTTTTTACCACAATTATCTGCATTCGCTCATTTTATGAGTTCACCCCCAAATTATTGTTTTACCACGGTTATCTGCACTCGCACATTTTATGAGTGCACTCCAAAATATTTTTTAAAAAATAATCACATTTAAAAGACTATATTATCCTTTTATTATTTTACACAAAATATAATAAAATAAACTCTAAAAAATCAATTCACCACCAAATCACCCATATTTAAAAAAAAAAGCGTAAAAATATAATTAATAAAAAACTATCAAAATTAGTCACAAATCTCAATTTTTTTCTTTTTAATTTTTCTTCCCCCTCCTCTTTTTCTTTTTTCTTCCCATTTTCAATTTTTTTTTCAAATTTTTTATTTCCTTGTTTTTTTTTTCTTTTCCTTTTTAAATTTTACTGTCTTTCTTTTCCATTTTTTGCATGTGTATTTTTTAAATTTTAATACAAAATAATATTATAGGTATAATTTTATTAAAGTCGATCGGCGGTGCACCTAAATTTTAATTTTAATTTGATGGGTAAAGGACCTGCCGGAAATCCATGCATGTCGGCGGGTGACCCAGCCACCACCATGACCGACCACCCCCTCGACGGCGAAGGCGGCGCTACGGTCTCGACCGCTGAAGCCCGAGACCCCTCCTCGAATCGCAATCGCGATTCTTCACTTCCATAACAATCGACATAATCTTCCATCTCGGCCACGATCCATGGTGGTCGAAATCCTCTCCTCATTTCGACCACCGACGCGACTACTTCGATCAATCTCCCTTGCGTTCGCGATCCAGGAGCTTCTCCTACATCAACGACGCTCGCCTGCAACACTCGGATCGACGCTGCCTCTCTCTCGTCGTTCATCTCTGTCCAAATCGAAGCTACATTGCTTCATCCGTCTTCTTCACCCTGCTCCTGCGTAGCCTCTTCCTCCGGCTGACGACGGCCCGACGGAGGACTGTGAGTATGTTGCTGATGGATCTCTAACCGGACGACACTCGGAGCCGGTGACCTTACTGATGAAATCCCAAGCGACGACTACTGACCTAGGGTGCCCTCCCATTGGGCTAGGGTTTCCTTCAATTGGGCTTGGTAATGTGCACCCTCTATTTTCTTTAGTACACCCCGATCTGCACTCTCTCCACTTTTTTTATGGTATTATTGTTATTGGTATTATTGGTACTGGTATTACTAGTTATTGATTGCGGTATTACTATTAATACACCATTGAATTAATATTAATGATTATTGATTATTAATTGTGGTATTACTGATTATGTGAAATTATTTATTACTGATTATTATTATTTTTAAGGTATTACATATTATTGTTTATGGTATTACTGATAATTGTTTTTGGTATTATTGAATATAATTATATTTGTGGAATTATTTGTTATTATATGAGATATTACTATTCAATGTTCATGGTATTACTACTTACTGTTCATGGTATTACTGATAATTATTTTTTGTATTATTGAATATAATTAGATGTGTGAAATTATTTGTTATTGTATAAAATTTTACTGATTAATATTAATGGTATTACTGATTAATGTTCGTGGTGTTACTAATTATTGTTAATGGTATTACTGATTACTGTTCGTGGTATTACTAATTATTGTTAATGGTATTACTGATTACTGTTTATGGTATTACTGGTTATTACTTGTTGTATTACCGACTACTCCCTCCTTCCTATTGAAAACTACCCAACTTTCCTTATTTGTTTATCCCAATGAAAGTTGCTCATTCCTTTTTTGTCAAACTATTCCCTCTCACATTTCATTATATTCTTCTCTCTCTCAATTACATCACCTCTCATACATCCACTTATTATATCATATTTTTTAACCTTTGTGTCCGAAGCTCATGAGGGGCTTTCACTGGGACGGAGGGATTATAATAAAATCATACATATAATATTATTTTGTATTAAAACTAAAAAATATACTAATGAAAAAAAAGTAGGAAACAAAAAAAACGAAGAAATAAAAAGTTTGGAATAAAAATTGAAAATGGGAAGAAAATTAAAAAGAAAAAAAAATTAAAATTTGTGCCTAATCTCGATAGTTTTTTTTAATTATGTTTTTATGATTTTTTTTTCTAAAAATATGAGTGATTTGGTGGTGAATCGACGGTAACTCGGCAATGACTCGGTTGTAGATTGTAAATGTATAAATTAGGGTTGATTTTATTATATTTTGTGTTAATTAATAAATAAATAATATAGTCTTTTAAATGTAATTATTTAAAAAAATATATTATGGGGTGAACTCATAAAATGAGCGGGTGCAGATAATTTTGGTAAAAATATAATTTGGGGGTGAACTCATAAAATGAGCTGGTGTAGATAACCGTTGTAATAAAGAAATGATTTGGGGGTGAACTCATAAAATGAGCGGGTGTAGATAACCGTTGTAATAAAGAAATGATTTGGGGGTGAACTCATAAAATGAATGGGTGCAGATAACTATGGTAAAAAATGATTTTGGTGAACTCATAAAATGAATGGGTGCAGATAACTATGGTAAAAAATGATTTGGGGTGAACTCATAAAATTAGCGGGTGTAGATAATTGTTGTAATAAATTATTTTATTGTATAAGGATAAAAATGTAAATTTACAATAATATATTTTAATTAATTTAATTTAATAGAAAATACAAATTTATGACACTTTACGACACATTACGACAATACATATTGTAAAATTTACAAAAGGTAATAGGTCATCAAATCTAGATCTTTAGATTAGATTTTTAATGACTTATATTAACTGACTACGGTAGTCATTACGACACGTTACGACACCTGACTACATATGGAAGCACCCATCTAACATTTTAATTACATTCTTTTCTCTTTCAAATCACCTATACTACATTTACTTATTTTAGTATAATTTTTAATTTTTGTGTCGGAACTTATAGATAACTTTTACATGAACAAATGAAGTATTTTATACAGTTCATCTCATACATATCTTCTACAGTATTTTTTTTTCTCTTCAATTACATCATTTATACTAACTATATTATATTTCTTTATAAAAAAATCGAAAGGGATGAATATAAGCAAATGAAGACACACATACAAATACTTTAATATACAAGTCAAAGGGTATCATTATTAAGGGAGAGGCACACTAATAATAAAAGATTCTAACCAAACACAACAAGGATGAAAATTTCTGACATTTACTTATTAATAATAATAAAAATAAAATAAGAAAAAGTAGAGAAACACAATCCAGCATCCTGCTCGATCCATCTCGTGCATTTGGTACAACTCACCAAGATCAATGGAGCAGGCCGTGGTTGAAATTACATTACTGCCCTCACTTCAGTTTCTGCTCTTGCATTTCTCCATTGCCCTTGGAGCTGAAGAAAAAAAACACCAAATTTAATTCTTCTATTTTAATTCAGATTTACACAAATATATGCTAAGTGAAAGATTAATGGTACTCACCGAGCCCCTTGGCGTCCGTTCCTTTCATTATGCGAAGGCGCTTGCACGATTCAACGAACATCCTAGTCGATTCACAAACATAATTGTGAGATGAAAATTTGAGGAGTTAGTAGTTAAAAGTAGTAGTGATTCGACTTACTCCCAAGGGACGTCGCCTACAAGCATCCAATCTCCGTCCCTGTCTTCATAAGACGGAACATAATCGGAGCTATTCAGAAGGTCCATGAGCTTCCTCTCATTCATCATTCCTTGGCTCTCACATTTACCTACAAACACCACCACCAAACATCACTATTTCAACCATCCATAGATTTGGATGATATTGGTATCGTTCCTACTATTCCAATAATACAACATCGCATATTCGTACACAATTAATTTAACATAAAGTTATGTCATATCTTTTTCAAAATTTTAAAACAAACACATACCATCACTATTCATCTGAGATTTCTCCATCCGAATTTCTCTCATTCTACATAATCTCAAAACAAACATGGAAACATGGCCTAAGTGCAACTAAACAAACAATCATAATATCATATACCTACCAAATTTTTAGTTTTAATGGATTTTGAAATGAATAAATTTCATAAAAAGGAGAAATAATTGAACAATTTAAAGGAAATTGAATTACCTATAGTGAAGGAACTGAACATTTTGCCTAAGGCATCAGAGAGCTGTTGGTAAGTCTTGTACATCTTCAAATCAACTTTCCTCAGGTAAGGCGCGCCGTCCATGCTTACTTTCACAAAGGCGGCGGCGGCGGCGCCACTCTCCTCCGTCTCCTTCCCCTTCTGAACCGCCATAACATTCTTCCGGAACGACCGAACCGGCGGCCACCCAACAACCTGTGCCCTACATTAAAAAATTAAGCCATTACAAACAAATTTCTGTAAAATACGAGTTTTCACAACCGAAAATTCTCCAGAGCTGAATAATTTAACAACTGAAAACGAAATCAAAAACTTACTTAGCAGGAGGCTTAACCGCGGCAGGTTTGTTCAAATTATCAGTCTGATCCGACGCCATATCCTTCGAAGAGAGATTGAGCTTCAAATCGACGGTTTCTTCAAACCCTCTTTTGCCGTAATTGGCATTAACGGGCAATCCGAGCCTGAGCTCCGTCTCCTCGAATTCCAGCTTGTAATTGGGCACACAATCAACCATTTTTCAGTGTCGATTTTGAGCTCGTTTTTCGCTTGATTTATCTAGATTGGGGGAATTTAGGGGTGTGGTATTATTGGTGAGGGAAATAGTGCAGAAATTGAAGATGATAATATTTGAAGAAAGTAGAAAATGGAGGAGTGTTTGCCCAAAATGGGGTATTAATAAATTTTTTAAAGTTTTGGTATTCGGTTAAGTTTCGATTGATTCGAGAAACCAATCTCACCGTTGAATATTAGCGGGATATTAATACTAGATTATGCTCTTTCGTTCAATTTTACTTTTTCAGTTCATTCAAAAGTTATTTATTTATTTTTTACACATACATTAAAAAATATAATATTAAGCGTATAGTGAATCGTTGGAGTAGAGAAAATGAAAGAAATGACATACCTAAATAGTGAGTGTTAAGAAAACGAATAACTTTCAAAGTGACGAAGGAAATATTGTTTCATTTTTTTTTTCTGAAAATAATATTATTTGCTTGATTTTATATTTGCTCACAACTATCACTTATTTAATTAAATTGTAATTCACTTTATTTATAAACAATCATTTTATTCATAAGTACCTCTAACAAATCTATTTTATAAATAAACTAATAAATATTTATTAAAACTTATGCTAAGAGAAATGAACATTACAAAATTGAACAAAAAGAGTAATACTCAAATTGTGTATGTGTAGCCTTTCATTTTTTATCCAAACGTATGCCTCAAATTGAAAATAATATTTTTATAAACCATAACTTATTCACTTTATATAAACGTCTTTCAGTTTATTTATAAGTAGATTCCACAATACCTCGTAAATCTTTGTCCCGGTAAAAGTTACTTATGAGTTTTGGACACAGAGATTAAAAAATATGATACGTGATGAGATTGAGAGAGAGAATAATATAAAGAAATGTGAGAGTTTATTTTGTAAAAAAAAAAAAAAAAAAATCTTTCATTGGAACACGAATGAAAAAGAATAAGAAAAGTTGAACAACTTTCATTGAAAAAAAAATGAGGGAGTAATACTTTTGAACAAGTCTATTTTATATAAAAACAATCAGTGTTTATTAAATTTGTATAAATAAAATTATACATAGAACTAGAATAGAAGGAAATTTGTCCTTTGAGGGAAAAGGTGACACGTAGGTGAATGAATGAGCTGTATATCCAATCTTGCTGGAATGGGAGTGGACATGCTTAGTTAGCCTACTTACCCATCCTTCATTGCTCCACTTTATGTAGAAAAAAATAATTCTTTCATTTTTCTTAATTTCTATTTAATCATATAAAATAAATTGCACTACTAACTTAAATTTTGCAATTTGTGTACAATAAATGTCTGATTGCATTTGAGGATTAAAAAAGAAAAATGAAAATTAACAAAACAAGCTCCTAGATAAAAGGATAGCGAAACTTGTTCGTCGGATTAGAAATTTTTCACAATTTATGTTCAACTTTGTTCGAAAATGTAAAATTTACCGTCGTCGTCATGTTTCATCAATTCTTTGTTTTATGATTGTGTTATCGGGGAATTTTTCGTTTTCCAACTACATTTAACATATATTGGTAATGAATGGACATAAATTGTAACCCCTAACAGGCTAACATGACGAATAAGTTTTGCTCACTTTGCAAATTTCGCAAAGGAAAAATGGATTCAAGTGGTCTAAGTTGTACTCTTCCCCTCCCTTCTATGGTTTTTTAAATATTTTTATTAATAAATACTACATTCGTCCCACTATAATTTTTTTTTTTTGAAAGGAACATCTTGTGTATTATAAATAATCATCATTAAAAAGCAAATACACTCGACATAATGCATGTTCCCCCAAAAAATACTGCCCCATTTCAATCGTGAGAAGCTGGAGAGGACGCTTCACGTCGCGCCATACAATGAGCTTTAAAGTTCAATTGCCTTGGGATATAACAAACCTTGCATCCATGCATGTTTGTTAAAATCTCTCAAATATCCTCAAGAATAAAACCTTCACTCTTTCAAGAAGTCTTCTTGTTATTAATTAAGGGAACCACTTCCTTACAGTTCGATTGTATCTCAATAACCGGATTAGGTTGGTGCAACCTCAACTTGAGTCCACTCCGAATAGCCATCATTTCGGCTCCCAAAATGGAACCATGGCCATAAATAGGTTGCCCTCATTCCCTCAAAATATCACATGTGCTATTACGAATGATGGCCCCAATTTCATATTTCTCCTCATCCTCAAACAAAGCTGCATCCACCTCAATGGAGACACCATGTTCTTCATCCCCTTCGGCTTGTATATGTGTAGGTGTACTCGGTAGACTGGGCTTGCATCGTGTTAATCTCGTGTGTTGCTGAAATTCTTTAAGATAGGTTCTTGCTCCAAACACTGGATTCCCTTTATGCACCTCTGTTTTGAACCGTCTCTTGCAGGTATCAGTCCATAAATCCCAAGCTATCATGCATGTTTCCTCCATTTGCTCCCTTGATAATGATTCGTGTAAAAGTGTAATGAAATCACGCGAACGGCCCCCTTCCAACAATGTAATAGCTTCCAATATTGTTTAACTTCCGGACAGAAGAATAAAGCATGATGTGTAGTAGCTCTCAGATCATCACACCACATACATTGAGCACTAGTGCATATATGTCTTTGATTAAGGTTGAACTCAATTGGGATGAAGTCATGAGCTACCCTCTACCAGAAAATGCGCACCTTTGGTGGAAGTTGAAGCTTCCAAAGTGATCTCCACATCTCTTTACTACTCGCCCCTGAAGTAGAGGCCTCTTCATCCCCTTGGCCATATCAACCTCTCGTGCACTCTTATAGCCCGATTTGACCAAATAATCACCTTTCTTGTCAAATTTCCAAAAAAAAGAATCAGCCTTGTCTTCACCCCCAATTGATGTCTACACAATTGCTTTAGCTTCGAACGAGAGGAATGCCGCCTCCACCAATGCCTGATTCCAACGACCTTGATTATTAATATATCTTGAGACCATAGAACCGGATGCAATTTTGGAGAGTATTTGTCCAGATTGAATATTTTCAACCCAAGTTTGTTTAAATATGTGTATATCCTCCCCATTGCCTACTCTCCATCGTAATCAATAGTTGATGACTTCCCTACTCCAGCATAAAGACCTCCACAGGTATGATGCATTTGTTCCCACTCCTGCCTCCAAAATCGTATTGTATCTGAAGTATCTTTCTTTGAAAATCCTGGCCATCAAAGAATTGGGATTCCGCATAATCCTCCACACTTACTTTGACAACATAGCACGATTAAAGTGAGTCAATTGTTTGAATCCCATGCCTCCGATCTTCCTTTGTCACACAAAGTTTTTCTCAGTTCCTCCAGTGAATTTTCATCTCCTCCCCTTTCGAGCCCCACCAAAACCGGTTCAGCTCCCTCTCAATGTCTCCACAAATTGTAGCTGAGATCCTAAAGCAGCTCGTTGCGTATGTAGGAATGGCTTGTAAGACTGCCTTAATAAGCATTTCTCTTCCTCCAATCGAAAAATTCTTAACTTTCCATCCTTCAATCCATTTGTTCACCTTGTCTAGAAGGAACCCAAACTGAATTCCTTTTAGCTTGCATAGTGAATGTGGGCAAACCCAAATAAAGAGTATGGCCTTGATCTATCCTGACTCCCACCCTAAGCTTTGTCTTTTCTTTTTACACAGAGATAAAAGAATATAGTATAAAATGTGTAGTGTGGGAAAAATGTAGGAAAGTGAAAAGTAGGTATAGATAGAAATGAAAAAATGGTAGAGAGATAGTGAATTTTGTCATTTAAGAAAAAAAAAATTATGGTGGAACTTCCAAAATATGTAAGTGAAAAATTTATGACAATGTGACAAATGGAGTATATGTGGGTGCTATTGTACATGAACAAATTAATACTCCCTCCGTCCTATTATTATTTGTATATTTGTCAAAAACATTCGTCTCAAACATCTTTTATTTATACCACACTAGATGAGCACCTGCGTATTACGCCGGAGTGTCAATAAAATCAACAGTTATAATATATTATATATTTAAATAATTTTATAAAATAATATGTAAACAAAAAAGTTTCAAAAGAAATATATTAGGTAATTATTTTTAAATATTATTACAAATAAACGTTCAACAAAATTAGTATTCAAAATATTAAAAAATTTATAAATTGATTTAGTTGGTAAATAACCTACCTTAATTAATGCTTTTTTTTTAAATTGCACTTAATATTAAAATGTCACATGGATCAATAAAAAAATGACATATCATTACAATCATTATTACACATATATATACACTTCATGAGAATGCGACACATCATTCAAATTAATCTAAAGACGACACATCATCCAAATTAATCTCAAGACCGACACATCATCATATTAAACTCCCTATTAGTATAATAGGGGATGTCATTACTTTTTATCCACTAAGTAAAGATTTATCTTCAATAAAGTTGAATTACTAATAAATATTTCTAATATTAAAACCCGTGCAAATAGTAAATGTTCAATTAATAATGGGACGGAAGGAGTAACAATTTTGCATAATTTCCCTCCAACTGATTGTTTTTTTTTTTTTTTTTTTAAGTTTACAAGGATTAAAATAATTTAAAGCTCAAAATCTTCAACCCGAGATGGATCACTACGATATCGTTGTCCCTTTCAACCGTGAAAAAATGGAAAGATGAGTGTACCATTCACCCACAAAAACGTCCAGATCTCCATTCTCAAAACGATACAACCGCACACTAAAACATTCTTATCTCAAAACTAACATTGATAAAATAAAAATAATAATAAAAATACACCAAATACCACCATCCTAAGTACCATCGCCAAGTCCAACCCAAACTTACACAATTTGATTGATGATTATTAAAGTTAAGTGCACATTGCCTACCTAAATTATCAATTAATATTTGGTGCACTCTATCTAATATAGTACAATGCTCTTAATAAGCCATCAGGTTATACATAATACTAGTATTTGTTGATCAATATTTGTGAAACATCACTTATTTGCACACTTAATTTAAAATGACTATAGTATAGAAAATTTAATAAATCAACTAAATTAATATTTATTAAATAAATTGTTTTTTTTATTAGTAATCTTTTGGGTTTTGAAAACAAAAGTTTAGTTAATGAATGTCTTTTGGATTTAAATCTATATTTTCTGGGTACATAGTAATTATATAAATAAATTGTCATATACAATTAATTTTTCATTAAAGAAAACATCATTTGTGAATTTTGAAATATATTCTTTACATTTAAACAACATATTCTTTTCTACACTTTTAATTTTGGAGGAGGTTATATATTTCTTGGCCATTATTCCTTACTTTACCTTATTGTTTAATAATTATTTCGTTTAGAGGAGTGTATCTGTTTTCTTTGTCTTGAATTTTATTTTTAAAAAGATTTTTTTATGTGCAAGATTTTAATGATACCACGACTTCTAATTCGAACTGTAAACTTATAGTTTTAGAAAATGAGAAGTTGTCCAAAATATGAGTCAAAATGAACGTATATCTCACGAAAAAAAGATAAGTAGAACTGTAGAACCGTTTCACATACATTTTTATCAGAATATTATTATAATATTATCATCATCAATGTCTTGGATTGCTTTCAATTTGGATCAAGTTGCTTTCTTTTTCTTAAAATACAACAATGAACAATGTCTCTTTCACAATACACCTTAATTTCCACACTTTTTCTATTTTTTTCCTAAACGATTGAAAGTCCAAATGCTTGTGGTCACTCTCATTTGACAATTTAACTAACAGTATACTACAAATATTAATTCATTACTAAGATATATTTGGTTTATTCATAAGAGTCGGTCTTTTAAGATTTTATAGATATATATGGAACGAACAAGAAATGGGTCCTTGTTCTAGCATTTTGAGAGTAAATAAATTTTTATATAATGGGAATGGTGAGAGAGGAATATTACTTTTTATAAAGGGTATAAATGGTATTTTATCACTCATTTTGCACTTAATAGTAACTCTGAAAAAAGTCAGCACTAGAATGTAAAAAATGGAGGTGTAAAAAACATCTAAGAGTAAAAAAGGAGATAGAATAACACCCGAGTTTAAGTAAACCTTTTTTTCCTTTTCAAGCGTCATTGTTATGCATATAAAGTGTCGAACTAGTTTTAAGTGAGAATGTCTCACAGATTCAATATGTGAGACGGGTCTCCATTGACCTCATATAAAAAGTGATAATGGACAATAAAAGGTTGTAAATTAAAAGGGAAAAAAGAAAAGATAAAAGCCATAAGTTCACAAGTCGAACCAGAGGCCGGGGTGCATCGAAATTGGTACACCCCTGAGAATCACCTACTAAGTAAAACAATTAAAGAGTCCAAAAAAACTAATCAAAATGAGAACCCGAGATCGGATGAAGGATCTATGGTGGGTCAAAAGTATCGGCCCATTTGTACTTGAACATGGAGACACGAATCATATCATTGTCGAGTCTTGTTGAAGAGCTGACAGTGTAGTCCGCGCAGTCTCTAGCCTCGAAGTCATCGATAGCGTTGTCTGAGATTTGTTGATGGGATACGCTCCCACCAAGCACCTTGCGGCGTCTGGATTTCTCTGTGGGGCGGTTCAAGGCCGCCTGAGCAGGAACGAGAGCGTCTTTGGCCGACGGCTTCAATGATGCACCAGCCTCCAAATCCTGAGTGTTGTTGATCGCCTCAGCCGCAGGCTCCAAAAAAATGTCTGAGGGCTCATCCATGCATGGATCATCGAGGCTGGAGAAGGAGTTGCTGGTTGGGACCGGATCAAATCCGCTAGTCGAGGTGGGGTCTTGTGGGGGCAGTCGAGGTCGGAGGTCTAATGGGGAGGGCCTCGACCTTCTTTTGTGGCGAGTCCTACCACGGGGATCGTCACGAGAAGGTGGTTGTGGATCCGTGGGTGGCGGGGCATATCCCCTAGAGCAACGTGCATACATGTGTCCAACCACCTTACAGTGGTTGCAAAACTTCGAAAGCTGTTCATAGAGCACTTCCACCGTCACATATTGATCCTCGCATTCTAGGACCAGTCGCTCCAAAAAAGGTTGTTTCATATTCACCTCGATCAAGATTCTAGCATATTGTGCCATGGTTTTAGCCGATGTGTGAGCGTCCATCTTGACTAGAGTGCCAACCGCCGAGGCTGCAACCGAGAGAACCGTTGGCTGCCAAAGTTAAATCGGAAGGCTGACGACTGACGAGGCACACCCAAACCTGAGTCATCGAAGTCGGGGCCTGATTTGGGTTGAAAACGGGAGACCATTTTTGTAGCCGGATGGAACTTGAGCCCAACTGCCAGGCCCTTCGCCTAAAGATTTTGTCGCGCTCTTCTAAAGATTGAAATTTGAGAACAACAAACCCTTTTCCGATCGGAACAACGGACAGGGCCCCTTGGAGGGACCAGGTCTCGACGAGCCTCTTCGAAAAATCAGCATACGGGATCGGGGCTTTGCCACGAGGAGTGAGTAAGCGACCAATCAGAGCATCCTTGAATTCATTCACACCAGCCTGTAGCGTTGCGTTATCAATTGAAATCGTGATAAAATCTCCCTTCTTAAACGAACGTGTGTGGTTTGGAAAGCCACTAGACTCGTGGGAGCGGGGTTATTCAATAAGGCGGGCGCCTTAGTTAAGCTCGGTGCAGAAGCGTTTTGTCCAACCAAGTCAGCCACGGACGAGGTAGGAGACAGTAGAGCAGGCAAAGATCCAACGAAAGGTTCGAGAAATGCAATAAATCCAGGAAAGTGTTTCTCTAATGAAGGGAGGTGAACACCAATGGGTACGGTTTGGTCGAGAGATTTCATGAAGACAGCCAGGCCTGGAAACTGAGCTATAAGCTGCTTAGCCAATGCAATATCACTTGAGGAGAAAGAGGTTAGCACCTGCCCGCACGGGGATGGCTGTCGAACGGGAGGAGAAGTGCGAGGGGGTGAGGCAGTCGCCGGGGGAGGGGCGTGGCAGGCTGCAACGACGGGAAAGGGAGAATCGGCGTGTTTGGGACCGTGGCTATTCGGGGAAGGCGGCCAGACAGCGGTCGATGGCGCCGGGCATGCCGACCCGAGCGCAGGCCAATCCGCGCCCGTGAGCGGCGCTGGGGGAGACCGTGTGCAGGAGGGGCCTCCATCCGCAAAGCTTTGCCGGAAGATTAGAAGAAGAAGGTCGCCACCATGAGCGGCCGAGAGAGGGGGTGGCGACTGGAGGAGGAGGCGAGCAGCGGGAGTGGTTGGAAGAGGCTGCGGGAGTTTTTTTTTTTTTTTTGTCAGTAAAAAAAGGCTCTTTATTGCATATAAACCAATTAGCTAGTAGCCAACTAATGTATTTTTACATGCGCAAGAGCACAACATAAAGCTAAAAATGATATATTACAGTGGTTTTCCAGAAATTCTCCAAATCAGCATTCAAAGAAGCTTACAGGGTCGTTCCTCCATTCATCGAAGGATCTATTAAGAAATGTCGCCTCCTTTATCGATAGCCATCCCCATAGTCTTCCTTTAATTTCCTCTATCACGTTCCCCACCACAGTGCTTGAATTAGAGAAGATCACCGAGTTTCTCCATTTCCATATACTCCAGACAGTGCATACCCATAGACAAATTACAAAATGAGTGTATCGTTTGCCATGTACTAACCCGATGTGTTGTAGAAAATGTTCCCTCGCTTTGTTGTGCATTGCCGTCGAGATTCCCAACCACCTATAATTGTCATTCCAGATTTTCGTTGCGCCTCGGCACTCAAAAAGTACGTGGTTTGATGTTTCAATGCCGCTTCCACAAATGGCGCATCTAGTTTCCTCCATGTTATGTATGAATTTTCGACGGAATAAGTTGTCACGTGTTGGTAATATGTTCCATAAGACGCGCCATGCTGTTGCCGATACCTTCATGGGTGCTAGCTTGCTCCACACTCGGTTGAATTCCAGTCCTGTTCCTTCCTCCTCCGTTGTGGTCCTTGTTTCCGTGTGGATCACATCGTACGCTTCTTTGGTTTTATACTCGCCACTCTTTGTTGTCCTCCATCTCCATTTATCCTTGGTGAGTGGCTGGGAGAATAGGGGGTGACGACGATCCTACTGTGTGAAATCGCACACACAGTAGGAGGTGTTGACAAATTAAGTAAAGAGTGATAGTCTTTTTTATTAAAAACATTATCCACATTTTATTTGAACATTATCACTTTTTTTAACAAACATAAAAAAATGGGTTGTCCAATCTACAAATTTGAAACATAAGTCAAAAGAAATCCGTCTCACGAAAAAAGATTCGTGAAATAGTCTTACACAAGTTTTTATCTAAGTGTCATTATTCATTTACGTAAACATTTTTTTTCCTTTTTACAACACCATTGCAATGCATATTAAATAATGATACTTCATATACAATTATACATAATAATAATACAGGAGCATATACATATACATAATAATAATAATGTAAAATTCAGGAGACATATGCATTGTATTTATTTTTTAATTTTGAGTTTCAAGTTGCCCACTATTTCAATTTAACACACATATTAAAGTTTTAAATTACCCAAAAAAAAATCACATTTAGTATATATGTTGGGTATGAATGTTGTAGAATAAAAATTATGAACCATGCATTAATTTGATATTTCAGACATTCAAAATAGATTTGAATCAAGAAATTATTATGTTTTTTTTTTTTTAGGAAACCAAAAATAATAATAATAATAATCAACAACAATAATAAATGCTCGTAAAATTTAGGTGAGATGGTCCATAATCAAAACTTAAAAATTAAATTAAATTAAATAAGTTGTTATGAATTTAAATCGCAGCTCTGTTGGACACTTGGACTCATAATTTGGGAATAAAATTATCGTTGGTTAACCTATTCAAAATACAATGATAATTTCAAAGATAATACAAATATATACTTTTATAAAAATAAAAATCAATAATAATAATATTAAATATATATATATATATATAATCATTCCAGCCCGTAATAATATTTTCAAAGAGTACCAATCATGCTCTAATAAGCAATAACCATGTATATTATACGAAATCATTGATTGGCATTTGTCTTAAAATAAAATCATAGGTCATTCCTCTTAAAGAAATTAAATAAGTCCATCTACATTTGACTCTTTAATTTAAGGTAAAATATTTATAGTGGGACAAAAAGTCAATGAAAGTTAAAATATAGACAAACACTTTTATATGCTCGTTTCACCTTTAATTGATGTATATATATTTATAAGGTATAGTCACTTCACTAAAAAGAACTAGTAGATTTTTTAGTGTTAGTTATTTTATTAAAAATATAAATTAATTTATTAAAAAATATTACCATACATCAATTGCATAGTATAACCATGAATATATATAGAGAGAAGTAAAAGAAATAACGTTTTTGTTTTCTCTAAAAGCTATGATCATATTTATTTTTATTTAAAAAATAATTCATTCACCTTTTAATTGAAAAATCTATTTTTAAGATTATGATGAACTATATCACTATTTAGCATACATAATTTCACTGTTTTATGAGTTTGATATGAACATTACATAAAATCAAATCTTTTTTAAATTATAATACTACATTTATAAAAAGTGATATTTTCATATTTAAAGAAAAAAAAAGTAATGTGAAAACTACCTATTTTTATTATTATCCAATAAAGAGGCATTTTAGTCAAAATATCCATATTTAATAGTATTAAAAATTATAATACTACATTTATAAAAAGTGATATTTTCATATTTAAAGAAAAAAAGTAATGTGAAAACTTCCTATTTTTTATTATTATCCAATAAAGAGGCATTTTAGTCCAAATATCCATATTTAATAGTAATACAAAAGGTTGCCACCTTTATAGACTTCAAAATAATTAATCAAACATATTTTTAATGGAAAATTATAATTGGTTGATATGAAAATTTGAAACTAATAAACATAAATGTTGAAATGTGAGTGGTGGGTGAGTGGGACCCAGGGGATAACTCATGTGCCAAGATTCAGCAGGTGGGGCCCTTATATAAAGTTGGCACGTGAATATGTTGGCTGAGTCAAACCCTATTCCAAGTTAGCCCCACCTTCATCCGATTCGATTCTTCTGTTTCACTTTTGTTTCACTTTTCGTATTCCACTAATATTTTATTTTACTGAACTTTTAACATGTGGCACCCCTAATATTATAGAACGTTGATTATTTTTTAATATAACACATGTCAATCATCCATACACTGAAATAAGACGTATGTGTGTATGGAATAACAAAATTGAAATAAGTGATATCATTCGATTCCCCCTTCTCCCTATTTCATTTTTTTCTTCAAAGTATGTATGTATGATTCATTTTTATGAATTTTAAAAAATATTAATTATTTACGTATAAAGTCGACGTGCAAAGTAAGAAATGAATGGCGTATAAGGGTATTTGGAGAATGAATATTTTTATTTATGAAAGTGTGCATATTAAGTTTGGACAAACTAAAAAATAATACTTACATATAAAAGTTTGACGGATGGAGTATTTTTTTAGTATCATATGTTTTATCCAGATAAATTCTTTATGCTTCTTTTTTTAAACACGAGTTTTAATTAATATTGATAATTTACATACAAAATAGATAGGTTCTTTATGCTCATTTCTCTAATTACGAGTTTTAATTGATATTGATAGTTTACATACAAAATAGATAGGTTCTTTATGCTCATTTTTCTAAATACGGGTTTTAATTAATATTGGTAGTTTACATAAAAAATAGTTAGGTTTCATAATATTATTGTAAAAAAAATGAATGAGAATAATGAAATTGGAGAAGTAATAATTACTATAAACTTTTTATGTTTCCAATTTAATGAACATGTGTAGGAGTATATCTTCTTGATCTATAATGACTTCCACATTTTCCTTATTCACACGCACTAAAATAACTTGAGTGCCCAAATATAATTTTTTTTTTGTAAACTGTATTCTTACAATATTCAATATTTTATACGGAGTACACAAATATAATTTTTTTTTTTTGTAAACTGTATTCTTACGATATTCAATATTTTATACGGAGTACAAAATATCATTATTTTTTATTGCACATAGACATATTATTCAATTTCATTTCTTTAATTTATATATAATTTTTTTTTAAAAAAAAATTCTCAAAATCCTACTCATAACTTTGCTTTCTTATTTTAGTGGCCAAGAGTTGGTGCAAGTTAGGTGAGATGGAGGGAGTATTACTCCTATGTGATAGATTTTTTAATAGATAATGACATTTTTTAATAATCCGAGTTTGAGTCTGAAAATCTATTTAAAATATTCTAAGCCTTTTTAAGGTATTTTCATTTTTAAATCTTAAATTTTATAGTAATTGTATTAATATTTATTTATTTTAATTTTTTTTAACGAGATTTAAGAATTATTATGGTTGAGTTATTTTATTTAAATTTATACTATTTGTTATATATGCTTTATTAATATAAAAATATTTGTATACACCCTCCGTCTCCATATTATTTGTACGTGTATAATGAAACTCAATTAAAAAACGTAAATTTGGTGATATGTGAGGTCAAATAAAGGAGGGACATTTTGGATGATTAAGTGAGGTGTGAGATAAAATGTGTATTAAAAAGAGAAAAAATCATTTTACGTCCTGTAACTTAGGCCTAATCCAGAATATATCATTTTCGATCCTAGAGTATAAGTTTTCACGTTTTCAATTTAAAGTTTTCATTTGGCCTAATTCATTTGGTTATAATTCATTTGGTTATAAGTTTTCACGTTTTCAATTTACGTCCTAGAGTATCCAATTTACATCCTTTTCGGTCCAATTTACGTCATTTCCACCGGAAAATTGGAAATCCGATCAAATAGTCCAATTTACATCCTTTATGTTTGAAAATTATAAATTAATAATTAAAAAAATCTTAAAATATCATTAAAAATCTAAAAATCTCATTAAAAACTTATAAATTGTGTAAAATAAATATAAAAATTCTAAAAAAAATTATAAATTCTACAACTCAAAAAATCTGAAAATGTGTAAATTAATTTTTTTTTCTAAAAAATCATAAAAATAAAAAAATCTATAATTTCTACAATTCAAAAAATATGAAAAATGTGTACATTAAAAAAAATCTAAAAACTCATAAAAAGAAAAAAAAATCTATAAATTTAAATTTTAAAAATGTTTAAAATAAAAAATTCCAAAATTTTAAAAATATCGTGAAAATGAATTTGGGACGGTTCCAAAATTGATCAAGATGTGGAACTTACACTCAACCTCGACGGTGAGTTGGAAAATCTCGTGGGACCCAAAATTTTTAGGAGTTCGAGCAAAACTTTAATGGCAGACGAGTCCGAATCAAGTCTGATTTTTAATGAAATGTTAATAATTTATATTATTCTTATTAGATTTTTAGAATTAGTAATTTTTAATATACACATTTTTAATAAATTTTAAATTACAATTTTTCATTCTTTGAATTGTAGAATTTTTTATTTTTTGTATTTTTAAAATTTTTGAATTTTTTATTTTTAATTTACACATTTTATAATTTGTAATGATATTTTTTTCGAAATTTTAGTGATATATTTCGAATTTTATTTTACACATTTTATATTTCTTAATTTTAAGGATATACTTTTAGATTTTTTAAATATTTAATGGGATTTTTAGAAAATTTTAATTATTAAATTTTAATTTTCAAACTTAAAGGACGTAAATTGGACTATTTGGCCGGAATCCTTATTTATTCCTCACATTCCGGTGAGTTTTAAAATTTTCCGGCGGAAAGGACGTAAATTGGACCAAAAAGAACGTAAATTGAAAAAGTACAAACTTAAAGGATATAAATTGGATTAGGCCTAAGTTACAGGACGTAAAATGAAATTTTCTCGTATTAAAAATGAATGGTAGTTTTAAAAATAAAATAATAATGTTGTGAGAGCTGAGTATTAATTTTGTGTATTATTTTTATATTGAAAATATGCAAATAATCTGAAAATAGACTGAAAAGAACAGTGCAAATAATTGTGGAATAGATGAAGTGTCAGATAATATATACTATATACAAAATACACACATGTACTTACGAGTAGACGTGAACATTTATAAAGGCACGAGTCGTGTAAGTCTGATTGATTTATTAAAAAGGTCGAGTCAAGCTTTCGAAAACTGTGTCTTAGGCTCCTGTTGAATAACTTAACCCATTCTTACACTTACTCGTACAGTGTTTTAACACTCAATTTTTCGTATACCTTAATTTTATTTTTAAAAAAATGGGAAAATAAAAAAAAGAAAGCAATAGGACACTAAATCTTTAATAATTAATTGTTTACATACAATAAAATGTCACTTCCTATTTATATATTTAGTTTAATTTAGAATATATAATTGCATAATTTTTTTATAGTACTATTTAAGATGGAGAGTGACAGATAAACGCAAAAAGTGGGTATTTAATTTAATTTAGGGACAATAAAATGGGCCAGAAAGTCCAGCCTCATTGCCTAACCCCCCACGTGTGGGGAGGCCCACGTATTGCAATCGCCATTTAATGCTTCACACGTGTGTACTCATCTCCCTATTTAATGCCTTGCTTCCTTCAACCTAGGATCCCCCCATGCAATGCATCTCTTTCCTATCCAATTCCTATCTAACCATGCAATAACCACCTCTAATCGGAACTCGTCACATTTTAGTTAAAGTTAGTGTTACGTTTAAATTGAAACTAGTATTCTTTTCTAAGTTAGTGTTACGTTTAAATTGAAACTAGTATTCTTTTCTGTTTCATAATTGTTTGCATTAGATTTGTAGCACATAAATTAAAAAAAAAATACTTTCCCCGTTCAACAAAGATAGCTACATTTGACTTTACACACGAATTAAGATAAATCAATAAATGTGGTTAATTTGAACTAATATGTCTATTTTACCCTTGACATTCCATAAATTTGGTGTAAATTCCAAAACAATTGAATTTTAAGAGTAATTATGGGGTGAGTTTAATTAAGGGTAAAATTGTCAATAAAACATTTAATACTTGAACAAAAGAGAAAATGTGAATATAATTTGAGACATCAGAAAAGGGAAAACGTGACTATCTTTGTGGGACGGAGGGAGTATATAATGAGTGGAGTGTCGAAAAGTAATTTTATAAGTTTTTATGAATAAAGTAAAGAAAACGATTGTAAGAGTGTAAAAATAATGACATTTTGTGTAAATACGTGAATATTGTGGAAGTGGGGTTTATGAAGGAGTTTCATTTTTGAAATGTGCACACAATTGTGGAACGGACAAATAATAAAAGTGTGCAAACAATTGTGAAAGGGAGAGAGTATCATGTTTCATTTATCAGCGATTGTTTTATATAAATTAATATAGTCTAGTTATATTAACTAACACATTTCAATTAAAATTAGCGTTAACGTTTTCGTCAAAGTTTGATGTTATATTTTATCATTATGCTCAGTTACACGGTGCAACTAGTTTACATGAAATGGACTCTTCCGAAAATCCTTAGTGGGATTATGATTCACGTATCTACATAATATTGTCTCAATTAGTCATACCTCTCATTAAATTTGGAGTGTGATTGGTTTATATATGAATGATGAATCAGAGATGAACAGTTTCAATAAGATCTCATTCTTGACAATTTTGAAAGAATTTCTCATTTTGTAATAATTCGAATGTGTAGAAACACGTGAAATCAATTTATTTATACTTAATTAATAATCTAATACCCTTCACTAGTGGATTGAATTGTCGCCTCTTTTCATACAAAAAAGTCTATTGAGTAGACAATTTAATATAAATAAATTTACTTTAAGTATAATTTGAATCCAAAATGTTCATATAAATTTACTTCCTGTATAATTTGAATCAAAACGTATGAACGCAAGTTGGTATCAACGGAATTTAAATCCACACACCCACCCTCATCTAATAATCTACATTTGAACGGGTCAAAAATAAATAAATCATGGGCCCTTCTCTAAATGGCTGGGATCCGTGACACAGTTTTTTTTTTTTTTTTAAGGTGCCACACTTACAACGTTCAATTTTATTATGCCCACTTCTCCGGACACAGATTTTAATGAATATTGATTAGTTTATTGATAAAGTAGATAAGTTGAGGGTATGATGGGGTTCATTTGTAAATAAATGATTGTTTATGAATAAAGTGAATGACAAAGTGGGTAAATAAATGATGGTAGGAGGGTGCAGATAAAGTAGTATGAATAATATTGTTTTCAAAAAGGATATAGACATAATAAAATTGAACAACCAAATAAGGAAAGTGGGAATAATGAAATTGAACGGAGGAGTATAATAGAAATAAGAAATTCATATAATTAATTAATCAAACAATTTAGAAAAGTGAGGGGCTATTAACATCCACAAAATTATAACTTTATACCCTCATTTTATAGATTTTCTATTTTTAATTTCGTGTAAATTAATATATTTGTACATGTGAGTATCTCTATAAAAAAAAAATTGTACTACATCACATTATTATCCTCATTTTCCTTCACTCCCAATTAAACTACACAATTAGAAATAATGACGAATAAATGTTACGGAGTATATATTAATAGAAAAAAAAAAGGACCTAAAATTATAAGTTTTCAGTCGAATAAAAGGCCGTGACACCATTAAAATCTTGTCCAAAAAAATCCACCTTAAAGATAAAACTCGGAATAAGGGAAAAAAGTACATCCCTCTAAGCCGCCCGAAAAAATCCACTCCATGGACAAAACTCGGGACAAGGGAAAAAGGTACACTCCTCTAAGTCGATCAAATCAACACAAAAAAAATCCCGCAAAAACCAACCAAACCTAAAATGATTGAAAATAAGGAAAAAGACTCGTTATTTTAAATATGAGTAGGTCAGTTGTGAACCTGAGTTTATTTGAAATTTTTTTCAGAGTTTGACTATTGTACATAGAAATATCATTATTTAAAAAATAGTTATAATTTTTTAAGTATGTGCACGACATTATATATATTTAGAAAAATATGTTGATATTTAAATAAAGTTAAGTAAACACGGTTGAGAGAATTTTTTTTTTCTGTGTTTAATTATTATGACAATATATATAATAATATTGGTGTATATATGTCTCAACATCATTAGCCGACCGTTTATTCAATACTATCATGTTCCAATTTCTAATCTCATTAACTCAATTAAACTGTGAACAAAAATGAAAGAATTCGAAGACAAAATAATTGAATTTAGAAGGCCCACAACACATGGATGAGGGTTGAAGGTGTGTATGAGTGTGATGTTTGGTATAAGACAAGGCCCAAAAAATATTCAAAGTTCACATCTAATACTCATTTCGTTCCAGTGAAAGTTACCCATAAGTTTTAAATACAAATATTAAAAAAAATATGATAGAATAAATATACGTAGTAGAACTGATGTGCTTGAGAAATTAAAAAAAAAGTGAGATAAAGTAATTTGAAAAAAAAAAATTGTAACTTTCATTGAGACAAACTAATAAAAAAAATTTAGGTACAAATTCCCTTAAAAGATAGGAGTAATATTTTTTTAAAAAGGTAATCACAGGAGTTTGCCTAGTGGTTATACCTAATTTCGAGGATGCTCCAAAAATTCTTTCAATTGCTCATTCGAGAACTACGGTCGTTAGCTCTAGAACTAAACCATTTTCTTTTCTGAGAAAACCTTTCAGATTAATAGAAAATAAGCTTAATCAGAATAAATCCAATTTTTTATAATATGATCGATCAAAGAGATTGTTGGAGAGGTGACAAAACCCTATGTGTTGAGATTAATGCAATATTGGAGAACTGTTCTTACTATCAGAAGTGGTAGTGTGCTGATTTTCAGAACTGTGCTTAGTATAAGCACAGTAACTAGTGTTCTGATATTTGGTTATTTCAGTACAAGTAGAGTAATGAGTACTCTGCTGATAAGGTTTAGTGATCTTAGGTATCAACTCTGCTGGTCGGGTCAGAACAGTACTGCTCTTAGTCTGCTAAAGAGTACTGTGCTGATATAGTGTTCTTAGTCTGCTGAGACAACTGTGCTGAGTTTTACTGTGCTGAGGTCTACTGTGCTGATATTCCAGTTTCAGAGTTAGTTGATTTCTGTTAGTTAGTTAGTTTGTTAGAGGCAGTTACAACTTGCATTGTACATCTATAAATACACCATCTAGTGTATAGATTGTGGGTTACACACATAGAGAGTTTAAGAGAGAGATCAAGCTTAGTGAATACTTGTAATCTGTAACTTTCATTTGTGATTAGTGAAGAGAGTCTTCTATCCTCCGTGGACGTAGATCATTTGATCGAACCACGTAAATCCCGTGTTCTTTCTTTGAGTTCTTTATTCGTTTCAATTCATTGCGTTTCTAGTTGTCTTGATTTATCATTTGTAAGGAGTTGCTTTGTGGATACAATTCCGTAACAATTGGCGCCGTCTGTGGGAACCGAAGATAAAGTCAAGAATCAAGAAATGGGCTCTGTGAAGTTGGAGATAGAGAAATTCAATGGTAAGACAGATTTTGGCTTATGGAAAGCCAAGATGAAGGCTCTGTTGTCACACCATGGGCTGAAAGAGGCCCTTACTCCCCTTGACCCTGCTGCATCCGATGCAGACCAGGCCAAGAAAGAAGAGCTTATGGAAAAAGCTTACAACATTGTTGTCCTGAGTTTGGGAGACAATGTGTTCAGGGAAGTTATGAAGGAGAAGGATGTTGTTGCTGTATTTGAGACCCTTGATGATCTGTATTTGACACAATCTTTGTCAAACCAGATGTTTATGGAGAGGAAGCTCAACAATTTCAAGATGACAGATGATAAGACACTTGATGAGCAGTTAATAGAGTTCATGCAAGCTGTTGATGATCTTGAAAATGTTGGAGTTACTTTAGATGATCACAAGAAGTCTTTTCTACTTTTGGAGTCCTTACCACCTTCATATGATAGCTTCAAGGATGCTTTGCTGATTACCAAGGAGGGTAAGGCAAAATTCAAAGAAGTCTTGTCCATTCTGAAAACTAAGAGTTTACATGTAGCAAACTCAACCAAGAAGACCAAGAACCAAGCTGAGGGTCTTAACATCAAACTTAAGAATGACAAGAAGAAAGGGCAAGGCAAGAAGTTCCATGCCAAGCCAGCTCAGAAGAAGAATGGATTTGTAGCCAAGAACAGAGCTTGCTACAAATGTCATAAAGAAGGACATTTCTTTAAAGATTGTCCAGAGCAAAAGAAGTCTACTGATGCTGCTAAAGCTGATGTAGCAGAAGGAGAAGGATATGATAGTGCTGAGGTTATGAGCATAACAGATAGCAAGCTTGTTAATGAATGGGTGCTGGATTCTGGATGTTCATTTCACATGTGTCCTACCAAATCTTGGTTTCAAAACCTGGAGATGATGAATGGTGGATCAGTTCTGTTGGGTAATGATGAAAGCTGCAATGTGAGAGGGATTGGCACTGTGAGGGTGAAGATGTTTAATGATAAACATGTGATCCTGACCAATGTCAGATTTGTTCCAGATTTGAAGAGAAACCTTATATCTCTTGGCACACTAAATGCTTTGGGTTATGAATTCAAGACTGAAAAAGGATGTTTGTTTGTCACCAAAGCTGATAGAATAGTGATGCAAGGGAAGAAGTCTAATGGGTTATATTCTTTAATTGGTGAGACAATCACAAGTGCTGCTGATGTTACCATGAGTTCTGAAGATGCTATGCTTTGGCATAAGAGGCTGGCACATGTAGGAGAGAAAGGCCTGATGGAGTTATCCAAGAAGGGGGCTTTCCACCAGAAGACATTCAAAAGCCTGGAGTTATGTGAGCAGTGCATTCTTGGCAAGGCCAAGAAGAAGTCATTCCAGAAGGGTAAGCACACTACAAAGGAGCTGCTGGATTATGTTCATTCAGATGTCTGGGGGCCATCAAGAACAGAAACCATTGGTGGAGGTAAGTACTTCATGTCAATTATAGATGACTATTCTAGAAAAGTTTGGGTGTTCATTCTCAAACAGAAAAGTGAGGCCTTTACAAAATTCAAAGAATGGCTACTTGAGATAGAGAACAAGAAAGGAAAGTCCTTAAAACATTTAAGGACAGATAATGGCCTTGAGTATCTATCAGCTGAATTCAATGAATTTTGTAAAGAGAAGGGCATTACTAGACATAGAACTGTCCCTCTTAATCCACAGCAAAATGGATTAGCAGAGAGAATGAATAGAACTATTCTAGAACGGGTCAGATGCATGTTAGCTGATGCTAAATTACCTAAAAGCTTTTGGGGAGAAGTTGTATGTACTGCATGTTATTTGATAAATAAAACCCCATCATTTGCTTTAGAAGGTAAAACCCCAGATGAGATCTGGTATGGCAAGCTGAGTGATTATTCAAAACTCAAAGTGTTTGGATGTCAAGCTTATGCCCATATTAGACAGGATAAGCTTGAGCCTAGGGCTCTGAAATGTATATTCATTGGCTATCCAATATGTGTCAAGGGCTATAGATTGTGGTGCCTTGAACCAGGTCATAAGAAACTAATAATCAGCAGAGATGTTTATTTTAATGAAAAGGTAATGGGATATCCTCATAATGGAAATTCCCATGACCTAGATGGAAGAATTGTAAATGAATCAGAAGAGAGTTTCTCAGCTGAGGTGGAGTTTCCCACATCAGATCAGTTGGCACCAAAGGAGGTAGTCAACCTTACTGATCTGGGAAATAACACACCAGATGAGGTTGTTCCAGAACAGGTACCAGAAGATAATTCAGAAGATGATACCATGGAGGACAACCCTGCTGATTTGAGAAATTATAGTCTTGCAAGAGATAGGCTCAGAAGGCACATTCACCCCCCATCTAGGTTTGGCCAAGCTGATCTTGTATCATATGCTCTGATCACAGCAGAAGAGGTGGAGCATTATGAGCCAAGAAACTATAGGGAAGCAATCACCAGTCCTAAAAGAGAGCAGTGGGCAGCAGCCATGTCAGAAGAGTTGCAATCTTTGGAGAAAAACCAGACCTGGATCCTTGTTGAGAAGCCTAAAAACCAGAAGTTAGTGAGCTGCAGGTGGCTGTTCAAGAAAAAGTTTGAAGTTGGATTTGGTGGTGCTAGAGAGCAGATCAGATTCAAGGCTAGGTTAGTGGCAAGAGGATTCACACAAAGAGAAGGCATAGACTTCAATGAGGTATTCTCTCCTGTTGTTAAACACTGTTCAATAAGATTACTTTTGTCTAAGGTTGCTCAAGATGATCTTGAGTTACATCAGCTAGATGTTAAAACTGCATTTTTACATGGAGAACTAGCTGAAACAATATATATGCATCAACCAGAAGGGTTTATCATGCCTGAAACTGAAAGTAAGGTATGCTTGCTTAAGAAATCATTGTATGGGCTCAAGCAGAGTCCTAGACAATGGTATAGAAAGTTTGATACCTTCATGCTTTCTATTGGTTTCTTAAGAAGCAAATATGATGGATGTGTATATATTGGTAAACAAGATTATCTAGAGAGCACCTATCTACTGATCTATGTAGATGATATGTTAATAGCTAGCAAGAGTATGAGAAAGATTACCCAGCTGAAGCAGCAGTTGAGTAGCAAGTTCGAGATGAAGGATTTGGGTGAAGCCAAGAGAATATTAGGAATGGATATTCTCAGAAATAGGAAAGCAGGCAAGCTGTTCCTATCCCAGAAGAGTTATATTCAGAAGGTCTTGAGAAGATTTCTTATGCACCAATCCAGACCAGTTAGTACTTCATTTGGTCAGCAATTCAAGTTGTCAGTCAAGCAATCTCCTCAAACAGATGAAGAGAAGAAGCAGATGCTTACTGTTCCTTATGCAAATGGAGTAGGAAGTCTCATGTATGCTATGGTCTGTAGCAGACCAGATCTTGCCTATGTTGTTAGTATGGTGAGTAGGTTCATGGGAAATCCAGGAAAGTTTCATTGGGAAGCTTTGAAGTGGATTCTAAGATATCTGAATGGATCAGAAGACTTAGGATTATTGTTCGAGAAGTGTGATGATACCAAGAGTCCTTTAATTGGATTTGTGGATTCTGATTTTGCTGGAAACATAGATACAAGGAAGTCTTTATCTGGTTATGTGTTTACATTGTATGGCACTGCTATAACATGGAGAGCAGCCTTACAATCTATGGTGACCTTATCCACAACAGAAGCTGAGTACATAGCCTTGACAGAAGCTGTGAAGGAAGCAATGTGGTTGAAGGGCATTCTGAGAGATTTTGGCATATTCCAGAAGAGTGTTCCTGTGCTGTGTGATAATTAGAGCACTATCCATCTAGCAAAACATCAAGTGTTTCATGAGAGGTCAAAGCACATTGATGTGAAGCTGCATTTTGTTAGAGACATCTTGGAGAAGAGCATTGTTGAAGTTCAGAAGGTAGCTTCAGAAGAGAATGCAGCTGATATGTTAACTAAGGCATTACCAAGCAAAAAAGTTCAACCATTGCATGGAGTTGGTAAACCTTAGTACCTGGGATGTTCATTAAGAAGAGAATGAACAAACAGCCTTGGGGAGGGTTGGGAAGAAGGCAATCTTGCATTAAGGTGGAGAATTGTTGAGATTAATGCAATATTGGAGAACTGTTCTTACTATCAGAAGTGGTAGTGTGCTGATTTTCAGAACTGTGCTTAGTATAAGCACAGTAACTAGTGTTCTGATATTTGGTTATTTCAGTACAAGTAGAGTAATGAGTACTCTGCTGATAAGGTTTAGTGATCTTAGGTATCAACTCTGCTGGTCGGGTCAGAACAGTACTGCTCTTAGTCTGCTAAAGAGTACTGTGCTGATATAGTGTTCTTAGTCTGCTGAGACAACTGTGCTGAGTTTTACTGTGCTGAGGTCTACTGTGCTGATATTCCAGTTTCAGAGTTAGTTGATATTCCAGTTTCAGAGTTAGTTGATTTCTGTTAGTTAGTTAGTTTGTTAGAGGCAGTTACAACTTGCATTGTACATCTATAAATACACCATCTAGTGCATAGATTGTGGGTTACACACATAGAGAGTTTAAGAGAGAGATCAAGCTTAGTGAATACTTGTAATCTGTAACTTTCATTTGTGATTAGTGAAGAGAGTCTTCTATCCTCCGTGGACGTAGATCATTTGATCGAACCACGTAAATCCCGTGTTCTTTCTTTGAGTTCTTTATTCGTTTCAATTCATTGCGTTTCTAGTTGTCTTGATTTATCATTTGTAAGGAGTTGCTTTGTGGATACAATTCCGTAACACTATGCTTTTCATTACAATTAAACCAATAAACCGGAAAAATGTGGATTATTTTGTGAAATATTTTTCGTGCCCGTCAAAAGTGGAATTTGTGCTTATAGAAATTATCAAGTAATCGAAGATGAAATAAAGATCCGAAATTTTGTGAACAACAGAGTCGAATTTGTAGGCTTGAGACTTAATAATGTGCTCCTATCTAGGTTTCATGTTCGAAACTTCAAATTAAAGTACAAACAATTCTTAAGGGGTCAGCCCATAGAGAATTTAACTCTGACTTTAAACGGAACCTTCGCAAGTGGACAATGAAATTATCCCCCAAATTAGTCGGTTTTTAGATCAAATACCGAGATTTTAAAAAATAATTTAAAAGAGGTAGGGCATAGTTTGTCTGTGGTCCTAACACATATCTGTCACAAAAATATTGGTTGGATTCATTGCACTAGACTAGACTAGAGTGAGGAGAATGCCAGCAGATTTTGGTCCAAACAAGTACACATTTTGAAACATCTTAGTTCGTGTTCTAAATTAATGAGTTGGTTTCTTTTGGAATTCAAGAATTTATTGACAAACAAACCTACCCATATTTACTTGCAAGTGAGTTGTTTGGTCCTCATGTCCATCATAAATGTTGGGATTTCAAATATTCGCTTGAGACGGTTTTACGGTAAAACGAGTCGCAAACTAGTATTTCTTCTATCACAAATCAGTTTTCACACTGATATGAACACGGAAGCTAAGAAAGAAAAAATGATAAATGAAGAGTATTGAAGTCCTTTCAACTTTATTATTGAAGTAATCAAATGAATGTGTTGTGTAAGAATATATAATGACATATAACATAAATAAGTGAAAATTTTGAAGGTAATTTTTTTTTTATATGTAAAAGTAAATGTAAAACAGACAAAAAAAAAAAAAAAAAAGTGAAAAAACTTATTTAAGGATGAGAGAGTACAAATTAACATCCATATTTTTTAAAGTGTTAAATTGTCATGCATAAATTATACACCGTCTCAACTAATCTTGAATCCAAATCTTATTTCATCTAATTAGATTGAATTTATGAATTTTGAAAACTGATCGAGGGTCTTAGTGAAATCACCTATTCAACCTTTTTTTTTTTTTTTTTGTTGTTGTTGTTTTAAAACTCCAATTTGAAATTAAATAAATATTTTACAGTTAGGTTCTGGTTCCAAATATTTTACTTTTTTTTTTATAAGTAAATAAGAACTCTTTATAAGTTTAGCTACAAGGAATAACCATAATGAAATTGTAACTGTGTTTAATGTTTATGGCCTTCACTATCTGCTGTCATAATAGTGGTGGCCGAATTTTTTGTGATATTTCTATGTTAGTAATCTATTATATGCAAATTATACGGGTTGAGTACCCCAAATACTCGAGTGGAATACAATTTTTACCGTTTAAAAAAAAAAAAAAAGTAAAGGTTACATTTGTTCCAGTTTAAATTTCAAAGAAGCTTGTCGGATCATTTCTCCATTCGTCGAAAGATCTGATGTGAAAGGCGGTCCCTTTTGTCGATATTCGTCCCCATAATCTTCTCTTAATTTTCTCTGCCATAATGTTTGCGTTTTTGAAGATCACTGCGTTTCTCCATTTCCAGATATTTTACTATTAAAATCGAATCATTGGTTCCAGTTTAAATTTTAAAGAAGCTTGTCGAATCATTTCTCCATTCGTCGAAACATCTGTTATGAAAGGTCGTCCCCTTTGTCGATAATCTACTCTTAATTTCCTCTGCTACGTTCTCCTCCACAATATTTGTGTTCTTGAAGATCACCGCGTTTCTCCATTTTCAGATATTCTACTATTAAAGTCGACAATTCTAAATTAAAATGTTTTTGAATCACTAAACACTTCTAATGCTATATAGCGAAAGTCCAAAATAGTTCGAGCTTGATGTAAACTTGAAAAATTTGAGCTCTAACTTATAATACTCCTATTTCATTAATAATAAAAGGCAAAAATTAAACATCAATAGACAATACTCTCTCAAACTCAGACATCAAAGTCACATGACTCACATACAAACATATCTTGAATATTCATCAATTAAAACAGTTGGAGAATATTTTTTCTCTTTCCAAAGCTAATTAATAATAATACACGACAATTCTGAAAAACAGATAAATATTAAATCAAATAATTACCGACAAAGCCAGTATATTACATTACAAATAACAGTATTCAAATAAACAAATATTCAATCAAAAGTTTATCGCTTATTCGAATGGACCGAATCTGAAGTGAAACTTTCATAATTGTTAAAAAAACTAGTTACATGAGACGATTTTCTATCCATTTAAGTATATACACTTCATACTACACTTTAAAACATAAGTTCATAAGTATACAATATAAGTGCATATGTATAATTAAATAAAAATCAACCTATATAATTAAATAACAATTGATCGACAACAATCAACACATATATCTATTATAATCTAAATGAGGGAGTTGCATTATGTTGGCCAGTTTCTTTCCGGTTGCAGGTAAGTTATAGCTGGCATTTTAGAAATTTGGCCTCATGATTTAATTCTAATAATCCATATAATCAATTGTACGGAGCATATGGTAATAAATATAGACATATAAATTAAAATGTTATGCAACAATCTTATTATTTTATATTCCAAATATGTATTACTCCATTCGTTCAAATTTTGTATATATAATTTATTTTCTACGAATTTAAAAAAAAAAACTCGTAAAATTTTGCTCAGACCAAATTTTGGGTCCACTGCTAGAGTATACGTTTATTCAATTTAAATAGTTAAATTTTGAAAAAAAATTCTACTTTATTAATAAGATTGAGTATCTACCAACAATATTCTTTACTCGTTATTCCACATATATTTTTTATAATTAAAATATGATTTTTTGAAAAACATGTATAAAAAGAAGTGAACAAAGAGGGAATATTAATTATTTATGCAAAAAGTAGACGAGTTGGAGGGTATTATGGAGTATTATGAGGTTCACTTATAAATAAAGTGATTGTATAAAAATAAAATTAATTGCAATTTAAATAAATAAATGATGATTTGGAGGTTTATGATAAAAATATTATTTTAATTTTAAAACATAATATAAAATATATTTTTATTTTATACTATTAAAATATTATTTATATATATTGTTTAATCGTTTACCCAATTTAAAACTGAAAGTGTACATGTAGTTCGTTATGGAGAATGTCATATAAATATCAAGAAAGTCAAAGAAAGTTGTGTATAAATTGAAAAAAAAAATTGAACCCATTTACAAGGTGAATCCGAGAGCGTAATTCTATTAAAACATTGTCCAAAAAAATTATTTTTAAAAATAAAATTTGAAGTGAAAGAAAAAAATACACCTCATTCTAATTAAACAAAAATGAGTAAACAATTAAATTACACAAATTATGGGCAAACACCTCAAGAATTGAGGTGCTACCCATACTAGTAATATTTAAAAAGCCACATGTATAGACACTGAAATTTTATTAAATTTTGAACGTAATTTTATTAAATTTTGAACGTGTCTGTAAAATAATATCTCCAAAATTGAGGAATTATCTCTTTTCTTATTTTTAGGTTTTTCGAATATCTTTTTCTTGCTCTCTACGTAATTCATCTCTTATAAATAAGAGTGTGGAAATAGAATTTAAGCAAATTCAAATGGAATAAGTCAGTCACGACTCCATCTACTCTCTACTACTAAATTGTAGGTCAAATTGAGTATGATGGAATAAGTCACAAATGACTCCATCAACTCCCTACTACTACTAAATTGTAGGTCAAATCAAAATCCGGAACACGTCGCTGAGCTCCCGGTATCACATATGTTTAGAGAGAGGAATCAAAAGATCAACGAGAGTTGTACCAACAATTTTAAATAAAAAAATGTTTACCTTATTTTTATCACCATTCTTTTGTGTATATCTACGGGTGTTTAAATTTATTGGTTTACACCATATTTTAATATACCTTAATTCATGGGTTTGGAAGAATCAATTCATGTTGTGTATGACTTGAATTTCGATAATAATTAAATGTGATATTTTTGGATGGAATTAAAGTAGCTTAGCAATTAATTAATAAATGTTTGGTTATTCTTGAAAAATAAGTTAATGGTATACATATAATTTACGTGTATATATATATATATTGATTACGAACACATATAGTATTTAAGTATTTCGTTTTCATACTTACTAATTATGTCCCCAGCATCGATTTGCCAACTAAAATTAAAAAGTGTTAATTGGTTATGAATTTTCCAGCAATTGTTGTCACATTTAATTGGTATATAGCTAGAATATTTGATTTGTGGATGAAATTTAAATAAATGTTTTTTAAGGAAAGACTTTACACATATTAGAACTCTTTTTTCAAAAAATAAAATAAAAATATACAATACTCCATTATTAAAATAGTGCCGACAAAATCGACTTAGTATTATTATGTAGAACATCCCCCAACATAAATAATTGTGGTTGTTTTATACATAAATCATTGTGGTTGTTTTAAAATATGTATAATTAAAACATTTTTTAAAATGTGCAGGTTCTATTTATGTTTGGATTCGGTTTGTTAAAAAATATTGTGATCGCCACATAATTTGGATCATATAGTAAAACACTATTTGAAAGTGAAAAAATATATTTTAAATTTAAGTTAGATCAGCATTGATCCGTGAACTTTTACTTCAAATTTATATTAATTAATTACTTTTCTGTCGTCTATGAAATGTAATCTCATTTGTCTTATATTTTTCGTCCATAAAATATAGTCTCATACACTTTATTTCAATCATCATTTTATCATGAACCTTCAACTATCACTTAATTATTCAAAGGATTGGTCTGCTATGGACTCGAGTGCAGTGCACCCTAGTCCATGTTGCACTTTTCAGTTTATTGACTTTAGGGATGGCAATTTCAACCCGGCCCGCCCCGACCCACCCGACCCGGACCCGTATTGAAATGGGGCGGGTCCGGGTATCACCCTCGACCCGTGGGTCGGACCCGTGATCCGTTTTTATATTAATTTTTTATATATATTATACATATAAATATAATATATCTTCAATATTTTGATGTTTATTAATATATATAACAATAATTCACCTTCATAAATGTGAAAATAAATTTATAAACATGCTTCTAACACTATTTTATTTATTTTTCAATACAAATCTAAATTTTATGTTATATGTTTTTAAAAATAATAATTATTTTTTAATTTTTTCTATAAAAAAAAATTATAATGGATCGCCCCGATTTGCCCCGACCCGCCCCGTGACCCGAACGGGTCGGCCCGACCCGGAACCGAATTGAAACGGGTCGGGTCCGGGTATCTAGGTACCCGGCCCGACCCGGCCCATTGCCATCCCTAAGTCTGACTTACACTTTTTGGTAAATGGTGTTGCACTTTTCAATTATTAAACTGTATAATAATATTTTTAGTAATAATTGAAAAGTGCAACACCATTTATCAAAAAGTGTAAGTCAGTAGTACAACATGGAGTAACTCAGTAAAGTGTAAGTCAGTAAACTGAAAAGTGCAACATGGACTAGGGTGCACAGCATGCACTCGAGTGCATACTAGACTTTACCATATTCAAATTGTCATTAGCTTTATTCGCAATAAACTTTAGGCTCTGTTTGGATGGAGGGATTTGATCTATAAATTTCAAATCTACCATTCAAATCAACTCCACATGTTTGAATTAAAAAGTAAATGAATGAATTTAAAATTCTAAACATATTTTTTTAGTTAAAATTTGAGAAATTCCTCAATCCAAACGCAACCTTATATATTTTATATATAAAATATTTCATATTTATGAATTGAGGTATTTTTAGGTATACTTTTGTAAATGGTCAATTTAGACGTGCTTAGGATTCCATTGAAATTAGACTAGATCGACTTAGACTACAGGTATTTATTTTTCCTTTAATGTGTGCTGCTTGCTTAATTATGGTTAAGTTACGTAACTACTTTACAAGTCAGACACTATGTTTGAACGAGTACTATGTGAAATATATATATATATATATATATATATTATACTCCCTTCATAAAATGTAGTCTCATTTGCTTCATATTCTTTGTCCACCACTCATATACTCCCTCCGTCCGCCTATAAGCTTCCCGTTACTTTTTGGCACATAGATTAAAAAAAGTGATTAAATAATAGATATAGTACAAGTGATATGATTGAGAGAGGAGAGAGATAGAGAGAAAAAGTAAGATATAAAGTGAAGTGTAAGAAAAAATACTTACCAAAAAGGGTATGAGAAGCTTATAGACGGACGGACCAAAATGGTAAAATGGGAAGCTTATAGGCGGACGGAGGGAGTACTTTATAAAAACCATCACCCCTCAACCATCACTTAATTACTCAATTTGCCATCAACTTTATTCACAAACAATTACTTTATCTAAATGGACCCCACAATACCCTATAATACCCCTTACTTTATCTTTCTTTTTCTTAAAACTTATGTCCACCCCAATGGAATTACATTTGATGGATGGAGGGAGTACCAATCTTTTAACTTTATATTTTTCTACATCCTCTAGAAATTTCATATTTCATTTTTCAACCGATTGTAATTAATAATTATTTTCTTTTATACAAAATTATATTAATTGTAGCATTTATTTTTACTTTATACAAAATTATATTAATTTGGTGTTTAATTTTATCAAGAAATTTGTAGCATGAGAAAATATTCCCATCCGTGAAGGGAGGAGGGAATGCTGGATAATTTTAGGTGGACATAACCACATCACATGCCCATGCACCCTTCATCTTACATACATGGTATATTCTCGTCCATTCAAACTGTACTCACTTTTTTATTTGGTTGTCCACTAAAATTCTGCTCATTTTTTTTACGAAACAATCACTTTATTTCTATCCAATAATGACTCCACAACACTAAGGACAGACTGTAGCTATAGGTTTAATTGGAATTAATTTATGATTGGTAAATCGTGTTTAGATTGAGAGAGTTAAGAATGAATTTGGAATACATAGTTGTGATTGTTTGAATTGAAAGTCCATCTTTTATTTCTAACTAATAGTTAGTTAGCAGACTATGAAATTCACTCTCAAATTGAGTGAAATTAAATTTTACAGAGAAGGTGTTCTATGAAATGTCAAAAATTAATTTGGTTGTTTCAGCTACGCTTTATTGATTTTTGTAGCAAAATGTCATTCTATATCTACTCTCAATCACTATGTTATTTGAGTGTCAGTTCGTCCTAAATTTTGATCATGAGTTCGTTCTTGTACAACATCATCACTCTATCTACATTAATATGAACACACTTTTTATGGACAGAAAAAAAGAAATTAATTATTAGCCTCATACCGGGTCCCAGCCACCTATGTATATTAAAAAACACACATGGCCATGCCAACTACTTAATCGACAATACATGCCCCACTTCACATGTACAATATCATTTAACAAATTTAATGTTTCTTTAGGTTTCATCATCGGACGGTCCTAAATTCACGGTGGTACGAAACTCATCTGAGCCGTTGATCACAGGTCAACAGCCTTGAATAACGGCGGTTGTGTTTGTCCCACCTCTGTTTCCTGTTGCTGCCCTTTCTCCCAACATCTGCATCTTCACTTATAACTCCATGTCCCCACGCTGACCACCTCTCCCTCACGCGCTCCTCCCACAACGTGCACAACAACGGAACCATAAATTCTAGACTGGAGGGGTCTGACTTACATTATTATAAAGATAAAATAATATTGTATTTACAAAATATAAAATTTTCAATACATTTCATTAATTTAAAATATTTAACTAATTTTGTTATGTTTGGAAGGAAATTAATTTTAATTGTTTCGGTTCATAATAGACGAAATCGTGTTAAAATTGAACTTGCAACCCTGCAGAGACATTAGTCAATATTAGACAAATGTAGAACTTAAATTATACTTCCTTCGTTTCATAATGTCTTGCTTAATTACGTACCTTGGCTGGTTCATTTTTTAAGAAACGTGAATTTAGTTGAGTTTTAGGATCAAATAGAAGAGGAGTATTTTTTGTGATTTAGTGAGGTGCAGATAAATATTAATTTTGTAGATTATTTTCATATTAGAAGTGTGTACAAGTAATCTTGAAACGTCTGAACAAGAAATATGCACAAATAATCACCAGACCAAAAAAATATATCATTTGTCCTGCTGAACCACACGTCATTGCTCATAAGAGTATCAGATCACCAACATTTTTAGTCTTTTACTATATCATTTATTGACGCTTGTCATGTCAAAAATTAATAAACGTTTCATAATAATAGAGCGACACGGTGATCGAACACGGTGAAACAGATAAATTGATGGAGTAAGTTATAAGCGCGTGTGTATGTCGGTCACTGAAATCCATGCACACGAGGAATAGGCTATAAAACATTGCATACCTCCCTACAAACTCATTCACAACTTGCCTATTTCTCTCTCTCTCTCAAATTACATTTAAAAAAAAAAAGAATAATATTCTGAAGAGAAAAAATGGAAATGGAAAATCTCAAAGCAACCGAATTGACATTAGGGTTACCCGGAAGAAGAGATGAATCCGAGTGTAAGAGCAACAAGAGATCCAGCTCTGAAATGGATAATGGATCTTCACAAACTCAACAATCTCCTCCTAAGTAAGTTCAACTTTTCTTTTCCGTCATACCGATCTGAACACGAAAACTAAGAAAAAACTGTTAAAAAAAAAAAGTGTGAAAACTGATTTCTGACGTGGAATATTTGGAAATTTTGCAGGGCACAAGTGGTTGGATGGCCGCCGGTTAGATCTTACCGGAAAAAGGCTGTGCATCGGTCGGAATCGGAGGGATCGGGGTTCGTGAAAGTGAGCATGGACGGAGCTCCATATTTAAGGAAGATTGAGCTAAAGTTTTACAAGAATTACTTTGATTTAGTGAAGGGTTTGGAGGGCATGTTCAAGTGTAACATAGGGTCTGAATTGGCTCCAACTTATGAAGATAAAGATGGTGATTGGATGCTTGTTGGAGATGTTCCATGGGATATGTTTATTGCATCTTGCAAAAGGTTGAGGCTCATGAAAGGTGGATCCGTCTGAAGTCTCGGTATCCGATTCAAAAATCGAGTGACTAATTCGGACGAAGGTCCAGTTTAAAGTCAGAGCTGTATGAACGACCTGTCTTAAAGATAAAGATCCAATAAGGTGGAATACGAAAAACGGAACATCGATTGTATATGCAGAGAATAGAGATGCTAGATAGAGATAGAATTAAGTTGAGGTTTTTTTTTGTTTTGGAAATTTCTTAGTATGTAGTTACAGGAATTAAATACACACAAAATATTTATAGTGAAATTAAAGCAAATCCGAATTTGTTGTTCTTGAGCAAGCTGGAAATATAATAGATGTATCCAGATTAATTTTTTTTTTCAGATCTGGTAATATCTTGTACGAGAATAATACTAAGTCGGGTTGTAGAAGAATTTCTTCAAAGATATATAACTCAAGTAGTTAGAACACTACTACTAAAAAAAATCATATCGGATAACGAAATAAAAGACTTATTGAGCTAGTGAGTCTTCTTTGAGACGAATATTTACCTTAATATTTAGATTTTAGGCTGTGCTTACTTTTAAAACATAACTAAATGAGACATAATTTCATTAGTTATATAATATGACACAATAAAAAAAAACTTTGAATCACGAGGGAGAAGTTCTCGCTAAACAAAATAACGAGAGATTTTTTCTACGGGTGAATGCTTACTACTCCCTATTATGAAAATCCTCGCTAATTAGTAAGAACATTTAAACTCTCGGTAAATAATTAACGATTTGCAGAATCCCTCGTTAATTAGCGAGAACTCTTGACATATCAACTAGGGCTTGAACCCTCGCTAACCTTTTAAAAAAGAATTGCTTCTACATCTCTCGTTAATTAGCAAGGGATATAAACTCTCGATATTTGATAAATTTTTGAGAAAACGTGAGACCTGGTTTTCAAACTCGGCCACGAGCCTAATCAACATCCCCACCACTTGGCCACAATAAATGGCCAATTAATCACCCATAGACGGCAAATAACGAGGACTCGAACCCTCACCAATTAAACCTATTTTATAAAATTTTATTTATTTGTTTCATCGCTAAATCCCTTGCTAATTAGAGTGGGAAGGGCTCGAACCTTGGTTAACCTTTTTTTTAAAAAAATAATTCTCTCGCTACACCCCTCGCTATTTGATAAATTTAAAAAAAATGCAAAGACTTAAGTTTCAAATTTAGGTCATCCTCCCCCTCCAGTCACCACTAGGCCACAACAAAATGAACTGGTCCTCGACCGGTCACGGGTGCTTATGTGCCCCCGTGCTTATCGTTTGGACTAGAAGTTTCATTCGTTAGAAAAAAAAAAAACTAAAACATATACATCCAAATTAAAACAAACATATTTTCTAATCCACAAAAAAAAAAAAAAAAAAAAAAAAAAATCTATTCGATCTATAATAAAATGGATCGGGCCCAATCTTCAAAGCCCAAATATGTGTGGGCTGGATTCAGACCAGATTGTGGTCTTGTGTAAAACACGTTTCTTAACAAAGCGGAGTGTGGCGTAGTCCGTTAACACTGGAGCTAACCCGAGGCCTGAAACCTCGATTTCTCTCTTTTTCCCCAAAATTTCTCAATCTTCTCCATTCCTACAGTTGATAATCCTTCAGATTGAAACTGAAAATGCTCCGCCATCTCGCCGGTCAACGTCTCATTGAGATCCGTCAAGCTTTTCGTCAGTTTCCCCAGGTTTTTTCTTCCTTCTCGATTTTCTCGAAATTTCATTATTATTTGCCCCATTATTTCATCCAAATGGTGAATTTTTTGCAGGTGTCCAGATCGTTCTCGACTGCGTTGAACTACGTGAGTTGTGATTTTCTTAATCGATTAGTTTTTGTTTTTTGTTTTTTAATGGAAATTTGATATCTGAGTTGTTGGAAATCAGCATATTGATAGTCCGGATAATAATCCAGACATTCCATGGGAATTCTCGGAAGCGAACAAGGAAAAGGTTAGTTGTGTTCATTTTATCAAATTGGTATTTGAATGTGCGTAAATAGATGTTTCGGTCTTCGTAGAGCCATTGATGTAGCGTTTACTTTCTTTAGCTAGTTTAATGGAGAAATGTGCAGAAATGGCTGCTGGAAGAGGATCAAGCAATTATGCATGCTATTCACACTGCCTAGTTTTATGTTCCTATGCTATTACATGAATGCGTATATTATCATGTTTAGTTTTGTCAGTCTTAAAATCTGATTTGTATGTTAATAGCCATTTTATTTTATGCCCCGATTCTTGCTAGTATAAGTTATTATGTTCAGTTTTCAATTTTCTATTTGAAGATACATTATTGAAGCTGCCATTTCTAATAATTACCCTAATTGTTTCACTGTAATGTCGAATATACCAACCAGTGGCATATATGATTGATTGTCACTCTTGTTATTCTAGAAAATTCATTTTAATGTAAAATGTGACTGCTTCGTTTTAAGTACAGCCCATAGGCGTCCTTTTTGTTTTCCCCTTGTTAATCTTTAAATATATACCAACCAGTGGCATATATGATTGATTGTCACTCTGGTTATTCTAGGAAATTCATTTTAATGTAAAATGTGACTGCTCCGTTTTAAGTACAGCCCATAGGCTTCCTTTTTGTTTTCCCCTTAATAATCTTTAAATATTCCTTATTATATCATCTGGAAGAAATAAAAAAGTGAAAGGTAACTATATGAAGTTTTCATTTTGCACAGGTTAAAGAGATTATGTCGCACTATCCTTCAAACTATAAGCGATCTGCTGTGATTCCTCTGCTCGATCTTGCACAACAGCAACATGGTGGTTGGCTCACAGTTTCAGCAATGAATCATGTATGTTAATATGAGTTATAATTAGTACGTTGTGCTAAATAGATTCATTAATGCTTCAAATTCTGATTAGGATCTTATATATACAAATTATCTGTGTGAATTCTTGAATTTGATCGATTCCATACTCAACACTTAATTAGCATTGGTTGATATGATTTAATTGGTGTTAGTAGAACAAGTTGAACAACATGTAAATGCATATTCATTTAGTGGTAATGATGCTTCATTATGATGTTGTGACCAGAAGTTTGGATGATAAAAACCTCTCTCTTGCAATGAGAATTGCAATTTTTATATGTACAGGTAAGCTCTAGTCAAGGTAGCATAATTGCAAAATTCCCATATTTTTTCTATGTTGGAGATTGGCAAAAGTTCATTCAGGCAAAGTAAAGCAAAATTCCCATATTTTTTTCTTAGAAACTATTCTTTCACCTAATAAACTCTATTGTTTTGGTGGTGTTTTAAAGATCTCATGCTTACTTGTTCCTTGGCATCTCAATCTATTCTAAGTTCTAACTCTCAAAGAATTCCTAGGATTTTAGGTGGAGTGGGGATTGTAAGCCTTACATGTCCTGCTTATGGTTATGATGTCAATTTTGTCACTTAAACTAAAACAAGTGTTTCCCGTGAAAGCTCTTAGCACAAGTTATCTTAATGACAATAACACTTCTATGTGTATTTTTTTGTTTTAAGTATTGACATTGCGACTGATGATTGATCTGATGATTTGTAAGATAATTGTATCCTTACGCCTGATGCCTCAGTATGATTTATTGATACCTGATAAGTAATAAGTATGATTAGACCAAATTACTATGAAAATGAAATAAACTCTCTTCTGATTTCTCTGTCTTCATTAAAGGTAGCTAAGGTCATTGAAGTTCCTCCCATCCGTGTATTTGAGGTTGCAACCTTCTATTCAATGTTCAACCGAACAAAGGTAACTCATTATGCTCCAAATTAATGGTAGCATGTTAGATCTTCTAACTATGCTGTGTGAATTTCTAAACAATTGTGCTACATGCTTGCAATTAAAGGTTGGTAAGTACCACCTTTTGGTATGTGGAACTTCTCCTTGCATGATACGCGGTTCTAGAGATATTGAAGCAGCATTGCTGAAGCACTTAGGGGTAAAGCGCAATGGTAAAGCTCTGCGTTACATTTTTCATGTTATTTTATTTGATATTTCTGTGTGTTGGGAAAGTGAATTCTTGTAGAACTCTTTCTGATTCTAATTTGAAATCACTATATTACGCTTTTGCAGAAGTAACTAAGGATGGCCTGTTTTCTGTTGGGGAAATGGAATGTATGGTGAGTTATTTTATGAGAATCTCTCTTTAATGGCATTGGCATACTTAACTTGTTCTGCTTTTAATAATCCACTCATTGGCCTGCTAATGGACAGCACATGGAGTTAACTGAATATGACTGATGTACTCATAGAGCACACTTTACAATAATTCAAAATACTTCTCCCATGATTTCCATTGTAATATGCATACAATGCCCACAACAAATGCATATTGAGTAGTCGACTCACCATAATTGATTGACATGTGTCTAACTAAACATAAGCTTTTGAATACTTTTTTTTTTTTGAGGGAATAAGCTTTTGAATACTTTATTCGTGTGGACATGGGCGCCCCTCTTCATTTTCTATGATGGTAAGTCTAACACTAAGCTCATCGCAACTGATAAGTTCTGCTCCAGCATGAGCTAGTAATTAAAGTCTATATCAACTGACAAACCTGGTTACGGTGTAAATGAGCTGAATCTGTATTGCCCAGCTTGAACTCGGCTCAATTATAATACTCAAAGCTCGACTCGATGGAAAACTCGAAATGCTCAAGCTCTTCTCAGCTAAACTCCGTAACATGCATAACATTAATTAGAGAATTTATTTGATTTATAGTTAAGGTTACAATTGCAAATAATTAACATATTATGTGTAAAATAGTAAAATTAGGCGAACTCGATTAAGCTAATGGGGAGAGTTGAAACTGTCATTTTTTCGTTCTTTAATGGGAGAGTCGGGAGACTAGATTCTTCTGTGTGTATTTCTGCTGCCTACCATAAAAGCTCTACACAGGTAGTTGACATGACAATTTTTTGATGCAATAGGGATGTTGTGTGAATGCTCCAATGATTACAGTTGCTGACTACTCCAATGGCTCTGAAGGATATACCTATAATTATTATGTGAGTGCCTTTTTTCAGATGCTGCAAATTGTAATGTTATAAAATTGAATAAATTCAGAAATCATGTAAATCCTGTTTGATGATTACAGGAAGACGTTACTCCAAAGCGAGTCGTTGAGATTGTGGAGGCCTTTAGAAGAGGGGAGAATCCACCTGTAAGACAACTCTCTCTAGGCCCTTTATTAATATTGCTAATATTTTCTCTGATATAATTAATTCTTTTCAGCGCGGTACACAAAATCCAAATCGCATAAATTCCGGACCAGAAGGTGGGAACACGACATTGTTAGGAGAGCCTAAGGCCCCTCCTTGTCGGGATCTTGATGCCTGCTGAGCAAAGATGAGTTTTACCTTGTTGTTGCTAATAATATACTTCTAAGAACCAATCGAGTTTTCTTCTAACACCATTTTCGTGTGTATGTTATAAGTAGAGATGTTCATACACTTAAAATTGTCGATTACGGTTTGACCATTTTACAAATCGAATCGTAACAGGATCAGTTACGGTTTTTAATTGCCGGTTTGGATTTATTTATTTCTTATTTGAAATCTTTTTGTAGATTTCATTTAATGACTAGGTGTCCACTGCCTTATTCTTCTGCATTGACAAACTAAGAAGAAACATAAATGAAAAAGAAACATTTATTGCATATTGAGAATATTCTTTTACATCATCTCATCATCAGTATTCACTCCCCTTCTTCTTCTTCTTCATCTTCCCGTATTCACTACTCAAGCACACCCCCCAAACAACCTTCAATAAGGCCCGCTACGAGTTCAGCTATTATATCTGATATAAGATGATAAAAAATGCCTAGATTATTTTTAATGCATTGCCAGACTCTCTGACAGAAGTTTGGAGGAGGAGGAGGAGGAGGGTTGGGGGAGGAGGGTGAGGGTTGGGGTTGGGGTTGGGAGGAGGAGGAGGAGGAGGGTTGGGGTTGGGGTTGGCAGGAGGAGGAGGAGGGTTGGGGTTGGCAGGAGGAGGAGGAGGGTTGGGGTTGGCAGGAGGAGGAGGAGGAGGGTTGGGGTTGGGGTTGGCAGGAGGAGGAGGAGGAGGAGGGTTGGGGTTGGGGTTGGGGTTGGGGTTGGGGTTGGGGTTGGGGTTGGCACGAAAATTTCTATTTCATCGCAAAATATTAGTGACGAAATATAATTTTCATTGTTGTTCTGATTATTAACAACAAAATGAAGCAATTTGTTGCTAATATAGCGATGAAATATATAAATTTTGTTGCAAAAATTAATTTCAAGAAATTAGCCACGAAATTTTTTATTTGAGTATTGTTTTGACTGGTTCTATTACTCTTAATAAAAGATGTACTTATCCAAAAAATTGAATCGGCTAAAAATGTTTGATTACCAATTTTCAACTTTTGTAATCACTACAAGAAATTACACTTTACATGACGATTTTTTTTGTGACGACACAAAATTTGTCACAATATGTTAGTCAAAGGTGACAAATTTAATTTTTCGTCACTTAATATTTAAAATCCGTGACAAAGCTTTATTTTGTCACCATTAATAATTTTATTCGTAACGAAATTTTATTTTGTTACAAATAATAAAAAAATTCGTCACTAATTCGAAAATTTTGTGACAACACTAAGAAATTTATCACTAAAAATTCTGGTGACGAAATTTATAATAATTGACCACGATGTGATATGTCATGAAAAATAATATTTCCATGACGATGCTATGTTTTGTCATAAATTATTCGAAATAGTTAGTGACATAATTATTTCGTCACAATATTATTTGGCAACGATATTCGCCTTAATTAGTGACGATCATATTAGTCATATAATATAATACATTCATGACGACATTATGTTTCGTCATTAATTGTTCGGAATAATTAGAGACATATTCTTTCATCACCAATATTTATATATGGTGACGATTAATAATTATTTGTTACTTTTCGCAAAAGAAAATCATAAATTTCATAATAGTTTTTGTGACGCATGAATTTCGTCATAATTTATCATACAAACATGACAAATTTAAATTTAGTCATTAAACCATCTAAGTTAGATAATAGTTTAAGTCCTTTTTTTAAAAGTGTAATAATTTAGATTTGAATCTTGCACCTTTTGTATAAAATTTGTGTTTACCAACTAAAACCGTCTATACATTATTTTGAATATCAATTTTATTGAATACTTCTACGAAATTTTAAAATAATTATTTAATATATTTCAACCTAATAGTATAAATAATTTTAAAATTCAATTTTACATAAAATTTTATATGCTGTATGCACCTCTTGTATAAAATTGATGTTTAGCACCTAAAACAATCTATACGTTATTTTGAATGTCAATTTTATTAAACACTTCTTTATATTGAAATTTTAAAATAATTATCTAATATATTTCAATCCAATAGTATAAATAATTTTAAAACACAATTTTACATAAAAATATTATTAAAAAAAAAACTTATGTAACATGCAACCTCTACACTAGTTCATAGATATTAAAGACAAGTCCTACTAAGCTTTCTTTAAATCCACTTACCTACTAAGTTAGATAATATTTATATTGAATATTTAAAGTTTGTATTTTTATTTATAAAATATATTAAAACTAAAATAAGTATAGCTTTAAAAAATACGAGTTACCCATGACAATTTATATATAATGCACCACTTATTGGAGAATTTGTAACACTTTGAATCCTCAGATGTGTTACTTTTAGAATTCATTAATTAAATATATATATATATATATATATACTCAATGAAAGATAAAATTATATTGATAAAAAAATAAATATGTTAATAATTTTACCAAGTTAAAATATGACATGAGATATCTATAAGTTATGTATCTTGTTCAAAAACAAAATTGATGTAACAAAATTATTTTCCATTGTGGCAAATCACCAGGGAATCGTAAAAGAAATTGAACATGTACTGGACATAACTTAAAAAATTACCCAATCATCACGAAAATCAAAAACTCTGTAATAAAAATGATCCAATTTGCAAAATTGCCAAAACTGATAAACCAAATTCGGAATTGAGAAACGCTAGAAACAAAACAATTGAGAAAAATAATTCGACTGAATCAAAAGTCATATAAAAAGTTAATACTCGCACAGGGAGATAAAGAAACCAAGATTGAAGAACTATTGATATATAAAGACACACACATAAACATGTCGTATATTTCAACAAGTGCAATGTGTATACATGACCAAAACCTATATCCAAATTCTAAAGTTTCCTAACCATCATTAACCCAAACACTTATATCACGGCGAAGTGTTTGCAGAGTGTACATTTAATATAAGTGTCTTTCATTTTGCCCCCAAACAATGAAAAGTCAGTATAGATGCAATACTACAATGTTTATAATTTTAATATAAAGATCTAGCCATCTATGTGGATTGTGGACATTCCATTGCTTATAGAAAATATTCATCTCGTTTTTTCAGATCTGTTAATTTCAACACGTTGTCTCCTTTTTCTTCCGTGATTTTCAACGTTGTTTGGTTACCGCAAAGGATGTTCGAATCTAAATAATTCCGACGAAGACGCCATGGCCGCCGATCTGCAGCACTCCGACGAAGACGAAGATGAAGGGAGCCTTGATCTGTGCGTGGCGAAGGCGAAGAACGTTCGTGGTGGGGGCCGATCGGCGACGGAGGACGAAGGTGGGGGCTGGTCGGCGACGGAGGACTAAGGTGGGAGCCGGTCGACGACGACATTTGTGGTGTGGGCGCGCGGCGGCAGCCAACGTGGGGTGGTGGTGGAGGGCTAGGGTTAGGGTTTTGACAATTGGGCCTGGGCTAGGTTTCCCACCCCTAATGTGAACCCGCTTTTTCAATCAAAACACCCACTTTTTCTAACCCCTAATGTGCACCTACACTTTCTAATGTTTGAAGAATCGTCGTGGTGGTGGTGAAGAATGAGTTCTTAGGGTAATACATTTTTTTGAATTTTGAAACTGTGTTGTAAGACTCCATTTTTGTTAAGTTGAAAAAAGATAAGGGATGAAATATTGTAGGAAAATTCTTAAAAGACGATGAAGAAGATTATTCATCTTTTGTTTTCGATTTTACTGATTTGTCCGGTTTCTGCTCTAGTTTCTACGATTCGATTTTTGTATTTTTCTTTTTTCATGGGACTCGAAAATGGATGGTTTTTGGTTCTGATTGTGTAATAATTTTGAAGAAGACATTTTTTTACTGGAACTGTTGTTGGTGCAAATATTTTCTCATTTGATCCAAATTATTTCTTCTTTCAAATGCAAATATTTTCTTCCTTGTTGCAAATATTTTCTTCCTTGACGCATACATTTTATTGGTATTGGTCAAGTCCCTAAATGCAGAAAAATACAAAAATTAATATAAAACTAATAAAATCATAAAAAATACAAAAATAAAATTTGCATCAATGAGAAAAAATAATTTGCATCAACGAACAAAAAATTTAGCCAAAAAATAAATTTGCATCAACAAACAAAAATAAATTTGCATCAACAAAAAATAAATTTGAATCAACGAACAAGGATCTTCATCTTCTTCAACACAAAAAAATTAAAAACTCAACCTCGATATTGTTATTGTATATCTATTTCTTTGAATATTTATGTATTTTCATAGGAATGTTATATACAAATTTTTTTTAATGGATGTTATTTAACTATCATACCCCATATTAAAACTTTGAATCTGACCACAACTATATTGAAAATACTAATAATATATCACAACATTTTAAATTAACCTTCCATAAAATTAATATATATAGTTCCTTTATTTGAGTATTGTTTTGACTGGTTCTATTACTCTTAATAAAAGATGTACTTATCCAAAAAATTGAATCGGCTAAAAATGTTTAATTACCAATTTTCAACTTTTGTAATTTTGAATATCAAAAGTATATGAGATGAAGTTTTAGCACTCTACAATTTGATGAGAAATGGTAACATACATCTTCTCATATCTTACTTTTCTTAAGTTATAATCCATGAAAGTATATAAAAATGGCCAATTAGCACTCTACAATTTGTATGCTTCTGGGGCAATCAGCAATTGATCCTTGAGAATATACAAAATCAGCGTACGATATATTAAATATTTAGGTGTTTTTTTAAGTTTAACTATCGATATAAAATCAAACCTTATTACCAGTACATCATGTTAACTTTCCAGGTTCGTTGATGTGGACATCGAGAAAGCAATGCAGCGGGTGTATAAAAGACATGTATCAACAGGTGCATTCATCTTCTATAATTAGTGGATTGAAATAAAACTTCAAATAATTTTAAGAAAACTGAGTAATGTTGATTTTTGTTTGGTGTTGAAGGAAAACCTCCTGATGTTGCTAAATGGCGGGTGAGTGTTGATTCCACTTTCATCTAGCCAATTGAGTTTAAGAATGAGAGTATTGGTTATGATTTAGTTTTGGGATTCATTTTGTAGATTGATTACAACGACCGGCCTAATGCAGAGTTGATACAGAAGTCCAAGAAAAATGCAGATTTGATAATTAAGTCAGTTGACTTATCAAGTTGATTCATCGATTCCCCTTGTTTTTCGAATAAAAGTTCAAAGTTCAATAATGGCCGAATATTGCTTCTGTAAGTAACATTGTTCAAAGTTCATTGGCTTACATTTCATTTTCGAAATGTATGTATTTTGTGTACTACATACCACACCACTAAGATAGTCTTAGAAAGAGGCAGTAATGATCTTTGTGAAACTGAATTTAGAATTTGCATATGAATGTTTAATTAGTCGTCAATCTTTCGTTACATACTCCGTATGTCGTTTGTATATTTTAAATCAAATGGTCATGAATGTATTAAATTCTTTGCATGAAAAGATTGTTATACAAACTAAGATTCGCAGGCGGTGGAGATGTTTGTATTGTTGAGCGAGAGGAGGAGGATTCAGTTCCGATCAGGTTAGTTGAAATGGATATACTCCCTCCGTTTTTTTTTTAGTTTGTCGCTTTTGGACTTAAATTTTGTTTCAAAGTGACTGTCGTTATAGCTATTTCCCCTTATAATTGAAAAATGTATTTTTGCACCCATATTTCAATCTTCTATTTCAATTCAGATTTTTACACAAATATATGGTAAGTGCAAGATTAATGGTACTCACCGAGTCCCTTGGCGTCCGTTCCTTTCATTATGCGAAGGCGCTTGCACGATTCAACGAACATCCTAGTCGATTCACAAACATAATTGTGAGATGAAGAATTTGAGGAGTTAGTAGTTTAAAAGTAGTTGTGATTCGACTTACTCCCAAGGGACGTCGCCTACAAGCATCCAATCTCCGTCCCTGTCTTCATAAGACGGAACGTAATCGGAGCTATTCAGAAGGTCCATGAGCTTCCTCTCATTCATCATTCCTTGGCTCTCACATTTACCTACAAACACCACCACCAAACATCACTATTTCAATACCATCCATAGATTTGGACGATATTGGTAACGTTCCTACTATTCCAATAATACATCATCGCATATTCGTACACAATTGATTGCTCAAAATCCCAAAACAAACACACACAATCACAATTTATTTAACATAAAGTTACACCATATCCTTTTCAAAATTTTAAAAATACACATACCATCACTATTCATCGAGCCGTCCGAATTTCTCTCATTCTACGTAATCCCAAAACAAACATGGCCTAAGTGTAACTAAACAAACAATCATAATATCATATACCTACCAAATTTTTGGTTTTAATGGATTTTGAAATGAATAAATTTCATAAAAAGGAGAAATAATTGAACAATTTAAAGGAAATCGAATTACCTATAGTGAAGGAACAGAACATTTTGCCCAAGGCATCGGAGAGCTGTTGGTAAGTCTTGTACATCTTCAAATCAACTTTCCTCAGGTAAGGCGCGCCGTCCATGCTTACTTTCACAAAGGCGGCGCCGCCGCCGCTCTCCTCCGTCTCCTTCCCCTTCTGAACCGCCATAACATTCTTCCGGAACGACCGAACCGGCGGCCACCCAACAACCTGTGCCCTACATTAAAAAATTAAGCCATTACAAACAAATTTCTGTAAAATACGAGTTTTCACAACCAAAAATTCTTCAGAGCTGAATAATTTAACAACTGAAAACGAAATCGAAAACTTACTTAGCAGGAGGCTTAACCGCGGCAGGTTTGTTCAAATTATCAGTCTGATCCGACGCCATATCCTTCGAAGAGAGATTGAGCTTCAAATCGACGGTTTCTTCAAACCCTCTTTTGCCGTAATTGGCATTAACGGGCAATCCGAGCCTGAGCTCCGTCTCCTCGAATTCCAGCTTGTAATTGGGCACACAATCAACCATTTTTCAGTGTCGATTTTGAGCTCCTTTTTCGCTTGATTTATCTAGATTGGGGGAATTTAGGGGTGTGGTATTATTGGTGAGGGAAATAGTGCAGAAATTGAAGATGATAATATTTGAAGAAAGTAGAAAACGGAGGAGTGTTTGCTCAAAATGGGGTATTAATAAAACTTTTTTAAGTTTCGTTATTCGGTTAAGTTTCGACTAATTCGGGAGACCAATCTCATCGTTGATTAGTCGACTATTAATATTAGATTATGCTCTTTCGTCTAATTTTACTTTTTTTATTCCTTCGAAAATTGTAAATGATCATTTTATTCATAAGTAGATTCCATAATATCTCGTCATACCTTTTCGTTAATCTATTTTATAAATAAATTAATCAGCTTTTATAATACTTCAAAATTTGTATATGTAGTCATTTATAAATAAACTAATTAATATTCATTAAAACGTATACTAAGAGAACTGAACATTACAAAATTGGACGAAGAGAGTAATACTCAAAATTTGTATGTGTAGCCTTCATTTTTAATCCGTTCAAACGTATGTCTCAAATTGAAAATAATATTTTTATAAACTATCATTTATTTATTCAAATTGTCATTCACTTTATATAAACATCTTCATTATATTTATAAGTAGATTCCACAATATCTCATAAATCTCAGTCCCGGTGAAAGCTACTCATAAATTTTGAGCACGTAGGTTAAGAAATATGATAAAATAAGTAGATGTATTAGAGATGATAAGATTGATAAAGAGAATAATATAACGAAATGTGAGATAAAGTATTTTGCTAAAAAATGAATAAGTAACTTTCATTGACACGAACATAAAAGAAAAATTGAATAATTTTTACTAGAACGAAGTGAGTAATACATTTTAACAAATACTCACACCATCCGCCTATAAGTTTTCCATTTTACCATTTGGTCCGTCCGCCTATAAGCTTCTCATACCTTTTTTACTTTTTCTTACAATTCACTCTCCTCTCTCAATCACATCGCACTATATTTATTTTTTAATCACTTTTCTTAATCTATGTGCCAAAAAGTAACGTGAAGCGAAAACAGAAACAAAACGGGGAGTGGGAGGGTTGGAATTTGTCTTTTGAGGGAAAAGGTGACACGTGGGTGAATGAATGAGCTGTATATCCAATCTTGCTGGAATGGGAGTAGACATGCTTAGTTAGCCTACTTACCCATCCTTCATTGCTCCACTTTTTGTAGAAAAAAATTTATCTTTTCATTTTTCTTAATTTTAATTTAATCATATAAAACTAATTGTAGCTTGAATTTTGTAAAAGTTCAGCCACCACCACTTTTAATTGTGTGTACAATAAAAGTGTGAGAGGATTAAAAGGAGGGGAAATTTGCAATTTTTTCACAATTTATGCTCAATTTTGTTCGAAAAAGTAAAATTTACTGTCGTCGGCATGTTTCATCAATTTAGTATCTCATTGACGGGTTTGGAGAGAAAAAACATTTCAATTCATTGTTTTTTGATTGTGCCATCCACTACAAGAAATTGTTGAATTGCCTACAGAATTTTTCAACGAAAATAATTTCGTCTTTAAATATTGAGAATTGCCTACAGATTGCCTACGGATCTTTATAAATTATTTTACACATTTTCACCCACGAAATTACCAAGGAAAAATCTGATGGTGATTTACCTACAAAATAATCGGTAGGTAAAATCGCATTTTCCTACCGAAACGGTTGTAGGTGATTTTTTTTTTATTTACCAACGAAAACTTTCCTAGATATTTATATGTATAAATTATTTAATTGTATTACCTACAAAATTAGCTAGGAACTTAAAAAATATTGATTTACCTACAAAATAATCCGTAGGCAAAATAGCATTTCCCTACCAAAATGATTGTAGGTGATTTGTTTATTTATTTGCCTATGAAAATTTTCCTAGCTATTTATATGCATAAATTATCTAATTGTATTACCTACAAAATTAGCTAGGAACTTAAAAAATAATGATTTACCTACAAAATAATCCGTAGGCAAAATAGTATTTCCCTACCAAAATGATTGTAGGTGATTTGTTTATTTATTTACATACAAAAAAATTTCTAGCTATTTATATGTATAAATTATCTAATTGTATTACCTACAAAATTAGCTAGGAACTTAGAAAATATTGATTTACCTACAAAATAATTCGTAGGCAAAATAGCATTTCTCTACCAAAATAATTGTAGGTGATTTGTTTATTTATTTACCTACGAAAATTTTCCTAGCTATTTATATGTATAAATTATCTAATTGTATTACCTACAAATTAGCTAGGAACTTAGAAAAACAATAGTGTTATAACAAATAAACATATGAACTTTATTATGTCCCACATCGAAAGAGTAGAAAAAACATAAGAGAAAAAACAATATAAAAGTAGTAGTATTAATAAGTTAGTAACCAACACACATAAATTTTTTGTCCCACATCGAATAAGGAGTACAAGAAACATGAGAGGAAAACATTATAAAAGGGGCCTAATGTGCACCTAAATTTGTATTTTTAAGACTTTTTGAATCGGTTTTATGATCGATTCATGGTTGGGCCGGTTGAACCGACTGGTCCAATGTTGAATGAATTTATTTTGTAGGCTAAGGCTAAAAAGATAATTTATTAATAAAAAATTTAAAAAATATATATTAAATTTTTTTCCACTGAAATGTTTTTTGTCAAATTTAACTACGGAATTACCAACGAAATGTTTCGTAGTTGATATTTACCTACGGAATTTCATTTATTATGGTAATCATATTACCTACCGAAATGTTATGAATTTCCTACGAAATTGTGGTAGGTAATTGCCTACGGATTAAATTTTTGTTGGCAACCGAATTACCTACGAGCGAATTCGGAATTCCATACGAATGGTTTTCGTTGGTATTCCGTAGGTAAATTTAAATGCCTACGAAATTGGAATTATTGCCTACAAAATATTCCCTAGCCAATTAATTATTTTCTTGTAGTGATCGATGAATTTTTTTCGTTTTTCAATTACATTTAACATATATTAGTAATGAATGGACATCCCGTCAAAAAAAAAAAAGTAATGAATGGACATAAATTGTTACCCCTAACATGTTAATATGACGGATAAGTTTTGCTTACTTTGCAAATTTCGCAAACAAAAATGAATTCAAGTGGTTTACTCTGTACTTTCCCCCTCCCTTCTAAGTTCTATGGTTTTTTTAAAATATTTTTATTAATAAATACTATATTCGTTTCGTCAAAAGTTTTGTTTTTATTTTTTGCACATAAATTAATGAATATAGAAAAAAATGTGTAGAAGAAGAAGAAAATGTAGGAAAGTAAAAAGGTACTCAGTATAGATAGAAATAATGAGAAAATGTAGATAAATAATGAATTTTGTCATTTAAAAAAATAAAAAATTATGCTGAAAATTTTAAAATATGTAAGTGAGAAGCTTACGGCAACACGATAAATATATATATTGTAGAATGAAGAAATTAATAACAAATTTGCATAATTTCCCTCCATTTGATTGGTGATTATTAAAGTTAAGTGCACACTGCCTACCTAAATTAGCAATTAATATTTGGTATAGTACAATGCTCTTAATAAGCCATCAAGTTATACATAATACTAGTATTTGTTCATCAATATTTGCGAAATATCACTTATATGCACACTTAATTTAAAATAACTAGTCTAGAATTCTTCAACGGTAGGATTGGTCCCCTCGAATTAGTCGATCCTTGAACGGATACTGTGGCATAAAAAAAATAACTATAATTTAAAATATTTAATAAATCAACTAAATTATTTTAATTAATAGTAATCTTTTGGGTTTTGAATCATATACAATAAATTTTTCATTAAAGAAAACAGCATTTGTGAATTTTGAAATATATTCTTTACATTTAAACTTCATATTCTTTACTACACTTTTAATTTTGGAGGAGGTTATATATTTCTTGGTCATTATTCCTTGGTTTACCTTATTGTTTAAATTATTTCATTTTTTCTAGGTGTATTTGTTTCTTTTATCTTGAGTTTTATCTTTTAAGGTGGATTATTCTGTGCAAGATTTTAACAGCACCACGACTTCTAATTCAAACTGTGAACTTTTATGACTTTAGAAAATAAGAAATTGTCCAAAATATGAGTCAGAATGAATGTATCTCACGAAAAAAGATTCGTAAGACAGTTACATATACAATTTTTATCAGAATATTATCATCAATGTCTTGGATTGCTTCCAATTTGGATCAATGTCTCTTTCACAATACACCTTAATTTCCACACCTTTTCTTTTTTTTCCTAAACGATTGAAAGTCCAAATGCTTGTGGTCACTTTCATTTGACAATTTAACTAACAGTATACTACAAATATTAATTCATTATTAAGAATGGACTTACAACCAATATATTCGATTTATTCAGAGTCGGTTATGAAATTTTGTAGGCCTGAACGAACAAGAAAAATGGGTCTCTTCTGTTAGCATTTTGAGAGTAAATGAGTTTTTGTATAATCGGAATGGGTGAGAGCCGGAGATTACTTTTTATAGAGGGTATAAAAGATATTTTACCACCCATTTTGCACCTAATAGTAATTCTGAAAAAAGTTAGCACTAGAATGTAAAACAAAATGTGTAAAAAGCATCTAAGAGTAAAAAAAAACTATTAAAATAAGTATAAAATGTGTACATGTGGACCGTGCATGAAACATGCATATACATATCATGCACAAAATGTGCACATAACATTTGTATTTTATTCACTACAAGAAAAAAAGTATTTTATCACATATCTTTTGTCACACTATAAAATGTGTCACACATGCTTCGTCAAACCTTATATATATATATATATATATATATATATATATATATATATATAAGTGTCGAGCTAGTTTTGGGTGAAATCTGTGAGACGGGTCTCCATTGACCTCGTATAAAAAGTGACAATGTTTAAGTAAAGAGTGTTAGTGTTTTTTGTTATAAACATTATCACTATTTACTTGAACATTATCACTTTTTTAACAAACATAAACTTTGAATAAAAAAATGGATTGTCCAATCTACAAATTTGGAATATGGATAAAAAAGAATCCGCCTCACAAAACTTTTTTTGTAAGACAATCTCACATAAATTTTTATCTAAAGTGTCATTATTCAATAATAATAATTTAAAAAGCTTATTTTATTTTTTAAAATATCATTGCAATGCATATAAAATGTCATTATTTAATAATAATGATACTTTATATACACAAATGTAATTTAAATTTAAGAGACATGTGCATTGTATTTGTTATTTATGAGTTTCAAGTTGCCCAATATTTCAATTTAACACACATATTAAAGTTTTAAATTAACTAATAAAATCACATATAGTATGTTGGGTATGAAGTATTGTCAGAATAAAAATTATGAACCATGCATTAATTTGATATTTCAGACATTCAAAATAAATTTGAATCAAGAAATTATTATGTTTTTTTTTTTAGGAAACCAAAAAAAAAAAAAAACTAAATATAATAATGGCAACAACAATAATAAATGCTCGTAAAATTTAGGTGAGATGGACCATAATCAAAATTTAAAATTAAATTAAATGAGTTGTTATGAATTTAAATCGCAGTTATGTGGGACTCGTAATTTGGGAATAAAATTATAGTTGTAATTCAAAAAAATCAATCAGTAGTAATAATAAAATTTTAAATAATAATAACCAACCTAACAACAATAATGTTAATATTAATACAATAATTTCAAAATAAATAAATATAAAACATAGTATAACAATTATCAATAATAAATTAATAATAATAACAACTTTACAATAAAAATAGTGATAAAAATATTATTACTAGTTAATAAACATACTCTTAAAATTCAATTATAAAAATATTACTAATAATAATATTATAAATATATAATAATTATAAATTTAATAACATTAGCATTATTAAATGATAATTTCAAAGATAATACAAATGTATAAAAACAAAAATCCACACAATATTTACATTTTAAGAATGATTAATTCTATGTTTTTTTCTTTTTGTTATAATTTCGTTTATTAATATCAATCATGCTCTAATAAGCAATAACTATGTATATTATACGAAATCATTGATTGGTATTTTTCTTAAAATAAAATCATAGGCCATTCCTCTTAAAGAAATTAAATAAGTCCATCTACATATTGACTCTTTAATTTAAGGTAAAATATTTATAGTGGGACAAAAAGTCAATGAAAGTTAAAATATAGACACACACTTTTATATGTCCCTTCCACCTTAAATTGATGTATATATTTATAAGGTATAGTCACTTCACTAAAAAAAAAATAAAAAAATTAGTAGATTTTTTTAGCGTTAGTTATTTTATTAAAAATATAAATTAATTTATTAAAAAACATTAACATAAAATTATTATTTTTTCTTTCTAAAAGCTAGGATCATATTTATTTTTGTTTAAAAAAGAATTAATTCACCTTTTAATTGAAAATTCTGAATTAGTATCACCTTTTAATCAAATAATATATATGTATATATATATTTTTTTAAGTCTCGGTATCCGATTCAAAAAACTACTAATTTTAAAGGATCAATTCCACCGTCCATTTGCGGGGGCCTCATTTAAAGTCAGAGCGCTAATTTTGGGGGACTAATTCCACCGTTCACTTGCAGGAGTCCCGTTTAAAATCAAAATTTTGCGCTCTGTATGAACTGGTCTCATATAAATTATTTGCACCTTAGAAGGGTCGGAGCACACTCCTAAGTTTCAAGCCTACACCACTAGGTCTACTATAATACTCCATTTATAAAGAAAAAAAAAGTAATGTGAACTACCAATTTTTTATTATTATTCAATAAAGAGGCATTTTAGTCAAAATATCCATATTTAATAGTACTAGATTTTTACCCGTGCGATGCACAAACTTATTTTAATTTTTTCTTCAATTTTATATTCCTTTATCGTGCAAGAAGATAAAAAATAATTAGTAAAGAAACTAACAACAAATCTCAAAATTACACAAATTTCAAAAGATTTTCCAAATTTCTGAAGCTAATAGAGTATGTGAGATTTTTTTTGATGCTAGAGCACATTGCACTGATTGGTTTCCTCATAAAATATAGGATAAACTTTTTTTTTTTTGGATAAACATATTGCAACAAATTTCATCACTTAAGTAAAATTAATAACATATTTGATTGATTTGTAACTTTCGGTTAGAATCACCACGCAATAATTGTTTAAAAGTCGAAAGGTTTGCAATTTAACCATCTAGATTTAAAGCCCACAATTTCCTTTGCAGGTGCTCCAACTGGATAATATATATCAGAGGAAAAAAATCTTTAATCAAATTTAACAAAGGAAACACCTTTATTCCAAAATATTCACATACCTAAAGAATAATTTCTATAACCACACAAAAAAATAAAAGATAAGAAAAAACACCAACAACATTATAACACAAATATAAAGCAATATCATGTGTAGTTCGTGGATAATTCTAAAGACTAATTTTTTAAAGCATTGAATAACATATAAACACTAAATAGTTATTATAAGAATCTTAAAATTAGAAGAGGAAGAGGGAGGCCAGGGTTTGAAATACACATTAGCAACAATAATAAACATCAGTTGAAATCTCTTCAACTCAATAAAGCAAATGAATTAACCGGTCTTTGTAAAACAACTGTTGGAAGTACAAATAATTTCCATACTTTACTTTAAATTAATGCAACAACTCTCTTAATTTCTCTTTGGGAGGGAAGCTTGATTTACTGCTGCAAAAAGATCTAGATAATTTTACTAACTTCATACACTATCTAAACAAATAATTTCATGCTTGTAGCAGTCTTGGGACTCTACATGTAGTTTTTGCCTTTCGACAAACACACAAATATTATACACTACATCATCACAATTTGTCATATTGGTGACTCCAAAACATGACACTTATTTATCAAGGGGAGCATTTAATAGTCAATTAATCTCCTGAACCGCTTACTTTAAAGTCTCGTCTCTATTGCCTCGTAAATGTAATAATAATTATTTATATTTGATGAAAGCTCCTCTACATCATATAACTGAATCTACCTTATGGCACCATGCAAACACAATGAAATATATGCTCATGTTTCTATTAAAAGGTTCAAATGTCAGCAATGGAATAAGAAAGCTTTGCCCAGACTATTCAGAAACGAATCTACATTAATTTTTGATAAGAAGCAGAGAGATTCCAATTTTCCAAAGTTTCGTTCTCTCAGAAAACTCTAATTTAAATGGCTTCAAAGGAACACCTATATATATAAAAGGAGATTTTCATAAACATGATTCCATATTATGAGAGAAATAATTGTAATGCTAATTGCTACAACAATTTCAATTCAATCATGAACAGTATGCAATAGATTCCTTTTATTCTCTACGATATCACTCGACTCAATTCCAAGACCTTAGTTTTCAAAGCTTTATCACACTTTTTTTCTTCTAAACATTTAACAACTGCAAACAACAAACTTTTTATCAGTAATGTACTTACAAAAATATTCTCCCACATCATTCAAACAATCAAATCCAAAGCCATATACTTAGATCCTACTTCATTTAAAACATATAGTAAGGACAAAAAATAGAGAAAAAAAAATACAAATTTCTAGGTATATGTACCTTGCAAGGCCAATGGTAAAAGTGAAAGAAAACACGCTCGCTAGCCTTTACAATAGAGCAAAACTCCTTCTCGTTTGGGATCTCCGTGTATTCGTCGTGTGGCCTAGGGCGATCCAACGACTCATTTTCTCCGTCATTTTCTTCATCTACTACAACCGCAGCTCTCTAAACACTTTTATATCATCCAAATCTTGCCACTCCAATGCCATATTTCCTCATATATCTTTCATGGCCTTCGCCACCATAGGTATTTGCTTCTCCCATACCTGTAAAATTATATCAGAGAATTGAATTACCAAGAACATTAATATCCAAAACTGCATGAAAAGCTAATAAAACTTGCGAGAAGAGGTCAATACTGAAAAAGATAAGAAACTGAGGAGACAAAAAAAAAAGATGGAGAAACCTTGTTCTCCAAATCATGCATATAAGCCTCTAAAGCAAATTTCTAAGCTACCAACATCAAACAAATAAAGGAATCAACACCCACTCATGAAATGCTTGAAAAAAACCCATGCTTTCCTTGCTCGTGATCTCACTGTATAATCGCTGTTCTTTATCCATCATCCTCTTTTGCCTTCTTTCAATTCTCCTTTCTCCTATATCATCAGGAGCAAGCCTTTTTATCATTGGTGTGTGTGATAAAGTGCCTTCGGGAATATAAATTATCCTACCAAAGTTTTAAAGAAGAGCAAATAGATAACTCAAATATATATATATATTTTTTGAATGGGGATAACTCAAATATATTTAAGACAATTATTGATAAACTTTGATTCTCTGATAAAATTTATTGTGCCCCAAAGCTCATCTAAGCTATTTTTCACACTCTCAAGAGCCTCAGTCACCATTTAATCCACTATTAGCCACTCAAAATTAATTCTTCCAGATTATTTTTGAGAGTATTATTACCACTCAAAAGTACCTGCACAACTCAACTTTAGTTATAAGTATTAAGATTAATGTTTCTTTCTATACAATATGTTTAAACAGTAATGTCATGTAGTTAAGGATGGATGCATATGTATGATCAGATTAAATAAACCTGTAAGCCATTTCATCCATCACGGAGAAGTTGATGTAGCAACTGAATGTGTCCTCGCCCAATCCGGATTTTCAAAACCTGTCTCATACCCCTCCACGTCGAATCTGGAAAATCAAGACATTTCTTATTTAGAATTACAGAATTTACAGAGATAAAAACTACATTATTGCAATTTTACAATCAACACACACCAATAAAATCATTATTCTTACAAGGCAATAAAGAGATCTCAACTATATGCATCATACCTTGTCATAGTGTTTTCTGTTCAATCAGAACTATCTGCCACTAATCAAATAATGAAAAATAATACCCAAGGGAAAAATCTAGGATTGAGAAACCAGGCTTATAAATTGTAGTATTGATGAAATCACTTAAATATGATAAAAGTTCTATTTAGGTATATGAAATTTAACACATAATCCCCATCAATGTCTAGGTTGGGCGTAAATTCAATTTGGTAAAATATATTAACTTGCAGAGGTTTCATGATGAAAATTCAGAGCAATTACACTCCCTCTTGGAGTTCACAGTTAGCTAGCCATCAATTTAGTAGCATCCCTAAGAAAATTATGCAACTTCTGCCAGATTGATGCAGATAACAGAGGAAATACAAACCAATCATTTATGAACACCAAAAACAATATCAGTAGCTGCATAACAATGATAAAACATTGATTAAGTAATCAATTATGAAATTACCACAAACAGAAATAAAGTGAACTACAAAGGACATAATTTTTCAAGAAACTTGAGTTTGTAATGAGATGAGAGATTTTATTTGTTTAGTGAATCATGTCATAAAGATGAATGGTGAGGCCGAATGGAATATGATATATATCAGCAATACATCCAAAATCATATTAAGCAATTGGTGTGGTAAACTTAACTGAGAATTTTTTCAAACAAGAAACAGTCATCTATTTCATTTACCTCAAAAAACCTAAAGCATAAGTTGCGATATGCACACCATAGATAAATTATTCATTTATTCTCTCTACACTCTGAAAGAAACTCATAAATCGTGTAGATAGTGAAGATTATGCAAAAAGAAAAATACTCTTCTTCCGCCTGTTTTCTAGTATTTATTCTACCCTGAATTGAAATCTTTTGTCTCTCTTTATAGATAGATAAATGGTTCTACAAAATGAGAATAATTTTCATTCTCGTAGAATTATATCCCACAGATTTCCTTTTCTCTAAGACCATGATGTATATATATTAAGGTATCCCACATCAGATAGAGAGATGGTCTTGGGTGGGCTTATAAGCCTAGGCAATCCTCACACTTAACACCTTGGTTTTAAGTGTAGAGTTAGGCTTTATCACATGGTATCAGAGCCAACTCTCTACTTCGATATGTGGATCCACCTGTGGAACCATGTTGACCTGGTTGACCTGGACAGAAAACCCTTTCTGTTAAAGTCATATTTGAAGACGGCTACCGTCAGTACAGTCCTCGACGGCATACTTCGATGTGTGTCTGTCGATCTGTGTGGATCCACCTGCACGTGTTGACCTGGACAGAAAACCATTGAAGGTTGTGGACATTGATCCACTTCGATCTTCAGATTTCTGTCGATCGATCGCCCTTTCTGTTAAAGTCATATAATACAGTCCTCGACGGCATACTTCGATGTGTGGATCCACCTGTGGAACCACGTGTTGACCTGGACAGAAAACCATTGAAGGTTGTGGACATTGATCCACTTCGATCTTCAGATTGAAGTTTCTGTCGATCGATCGCCCTTTCTGTTAAAGTCATATTTGAAGACGGCTACAGTCAATACAGTCCTCGACGGCATACTTCGATGTGTGGATCCACCTGTGGAACCACGTGTTGACCTGGTTGACCTGGACAGAAAACCATTGAAGGTTGTGGACATTGATAGAGACCACTTCGATCTTCAGATTGAAGTTTCTATCGATCTGTGTGGATCCACCTGCACGTGTTGACCTGGTTGACCTGTACAGAAAACCATTGAAGGTTGTGGACATTGATCCACTTCGATCTTCAGATTGAAGTTTATGTCGATCGATCGCCCTTTCTGTTAAAGTCATATTTGAAGACGGCTACAGTCAGTACAGTCCTCGACGGCAGCGTGGGTGTTTCAGAAGTTCTGGCGGTGGTGACACTGAAGAGATGAAAAGGATTCTAAAAAAATGAAAAAATTGAACGGGAAGACAATGATTAGAAATGGCCAAATGGGAAACTAAACCTGCAAAATTGAACGGGAAGACAATGATTAGAAATGGCCAAATGGGAAACTAAACCTGCAAACTGTTCGGTGTCCATTGCAAAATGACGTGAACTCTTCGTTTTCCCCGGTAAAATGACATGTCGCTTAATTTGATACGTGCCAAAATAGTATTTGTCTCAAATGACACGTGGCGACAGGTTGGATAGACTCAAATGACACATGTCGAAAGAAGGAGGACTCCAAAATGACACATGTCGAATGGCTAGAGAAACTTTCCTCCTTTTATTATATAAGATTACAAAAGGTTGCCACCTTTATAGACTTCAAAATATTTAATCAAACATATTTTTAATGGAAATTTATGGTTTATATTGAAAATTTGAAACTAATTTTATAGACTTCAAAATATTTAATCAAACATATTTTTAATGGAAATTTATGGTTTATATTGAAAATTTGAAACTAATAAACATAAATGTGGGTGGTGGGTGAGTGGGACCCAGGGGATAACTCATGTGCCAAGATTCAGCAGGTGGGGCCCTTTTATAAAGTTGGCACGTGAATATGGTCAAACCCTATTCTAAGTGAGCCCCATTCCACGTCCTGGTTCGATTCTTATGTTCTACGGAGTAGTATTTATTAATATTTCATTTTACTGAATTTTTAATACGTGTTAATTATTTTTTAATATGACACATGATAAATTGTCAATTATACATGCAGTGAAATAAGATGTACGTGGAACAACAAAATTGGAACATGTGATCTCATTCGATTCCCCTTCTCCCTATTTCATTTATTTTTTATCTTCAAAGAATGTATGATTATTTTTCGTGGATTTTAAAAAATATTGATTATTTATGTATAAAGTCGACGTGCAAAGTAAGAAATGAATGACATATACATGTATTGGTAGAATAAATATTTATATTTATAAAAGTGTGCATATTAAATTTAGACGAACTAATTACATATAAAAGTTTGGACAGATGGAGTATTTTTTTTAGTATCATATGTTTTCTCCATATAAAATCTTTATGTTTCTTTTTCTAAACATAGCTTTTAATTAATATTGATAGTTTACATATAAAATAGATAGGTTCTTTATGCTTATTTCTCTAAACACGAATTTTAATTAATATTGGTAGTTTACATACAAAATAGTTAGGTTACATAGTATTATTGTAAAAAAATAAATAAGAATAATGAAATTGGAGAAGTAATAATTACTCTACATTTTTTATATTTTCAATTTATTGAACAAAAAAAATGTATATTTACACGTAGGGGTGGGAATGGTAGGCATATACTAATTATATATCCTTTTGATCTATAATGACTTTCTACATTTTCCTTATTCGCACGCGCTAAAATAACTTGAGTGGCCAATTTTTTTTTCTTTTTTATAAAATGTACTCTTACAATATTCAATATTTTATACAAAATATTACTATTATTTTTGGTTGCACATAGACATATTATTCAATCTCATTTCTCTAATTTATATATAATTATTACTCCTATTTGATAGATTTTTTAATAGATAATGACATTTTTAATAATCTGAGTTTGAGTCTGAAAAACTATTTAAAATTTTCTAAGCCTTTTTAAGATATTTTCAATTTTAAATCTTAAATTTTATAGTAATTGTATTCATATTTATTTATTTTGTTTTATTTTTAACGAGATTTAAGAATTATCATTGGCTGAGTTATTTTATTTAACTTTATACTAGTATTAGTTATGCTTTATTAATATTTTTCTCTCGAAATTATTTGTACGTGTATAATGAGACTCAATTAAGAAATGTAAATTTGGTGATGTGTGACATTGTGAGGTAAAATAAAGGAGGGACATTTTGGGTGATTTAATGAGGTGTGAGATGTGTATTCAAAATGAGTGGTAGTTTTAAAAATAAAATAATTTTATCAAGATATTAATTTTGTGTGTTATTTTCATATTAAGGGTATGCAACTAATCTGAAAACGGATCGAAAAGAAAAAATGCACAAATAATTATTGGTTGAACGAAGTATTAAATAATATATATATATATATATATATATATATACATAAATGAGTAGACATGTTAAGTTTAAAAAACATTTATAAAGGAACGAGTCTTATAAGTCTGGTTGATTTATTAAAAAGTTCGAGCCAAACTTTCAAAAGCTGAGTCTTAGGCCAATAAAAGGTTGTGAAATAAAAGGAAAAAAAAGTCATAAGTTTACAAGTCGAATCAGGGGCCGGAGTGCATCGATATTGGTACATCCCTAAAATTCTCCTACCAAGTAAAATGTTTAAAGAGTCCGAAAGATCTGATCAAAATGAGGAACCCAGGATGAAGGATCTGTGGTGGGTCAAAAACATATATCGCCCCATCTGTCCTTGAACTTGAAGACACGTATCATATCATTATCGAACCCTGTCGATGAACTGAAAGTATAGTCCGTGCAGGCTCTAACCTTGAAAATATCAATAACGTTGTCCGAGATTTATTGATGGAATACGCTCCCCAGGCACCTTGTGGCTAGGGCTGTAAATGATTCGAGCCGAACGCGATGCTGTTCAAGCTTGTTTGAAATATTATCGAGCTTTGAAATTAGTGTTTGAGCTTGTTTGATAATTAAACGAGCCGAGCTCGAACGAGCTTTATTCGAGCCGAACACGAGCCGAGCTCGAGTAGTTTGACATTTTTACACTAAATTTATCTTTTTTTACTTATCGAGCTCGAGCTCGAGCTGAGCTTTGGACCATACCGAACGTAAATTTATGTTCAAGCTTGTTTGATAGCTATGTCAAACCGAGCTCAAACGAGCTTTTATCGAACAATCTCGAATCGAGTATCGAATAGCTTGGTTTGATTTTCAGCCCTACTTGTGGCTCATCCAATCTCACACATACTCGCATGGTGTCTAAACGCTCATTTTTTATTTATTTTTTTACCTTAATTTTATTTTTAAAAAAATGAAAAAAACAATTAAGACACTAAATCTTTAATATATTTTTTTTCACAAAAAAATGTCACTTCCTATTTATATATTTAATAGCTTAATTTAGAATATATAATTGCATAATTTTTTTATATTTAAGATGGAGAGTGACATATAAACGCAAAAAGTGGGTATTTTTAATTTAGGGACAATAAAATGGGCCAGAAAGTCCAGCCTCATTGCCTAACTCCCACGTGTGGCGAGGCCCACGTATCGCAATCGCCATTTAATGCTTCACACGTGTGTACTCATCTCCATATTTAATGCCTTGCTTCCTCCAACCTAGGATCCCCCCATGCAATGCATCTCTTTCCTATCCAATTCCCATCTAACCCGAATATCTGATCCAATAATCGACTAATTTTGGGGGACCAATCTCGCTGTCATTTATAAGATTTTTTATGAATAAAGTAAAAAAAATGATTGTAACGAGTGTAAAAGTAATGACATTTAGTGTAACTACGTGAATATTGTGAAAGTGAGGTTTACGAATGAGTTTTCTTTTTAAGATGTGCAAACAACTGTGGAACAAACGAACGAATAATGAAAGTGTGTAAACAATTGTGAAATGGAGGGAGTATATATCACGTTTCATTTATCTGTGATGATTTTATATAAATTAGTATTGTTCAGTTATATTAACTAATACATTTCAATTAAAATTAGCGTTACGTTTCCGACAAAGTTGATGTTACATTTTATCATTATGCCGACTCTTCTGAAATTCCTTTGGTGGTGTTAGGTTTGAGATTGTGGTGAATTGAATTGGAATTGAGATTGAAAAAAGGTGGATTGGTGTAATCCATGAATAGTAATTGTACGTAAGTTGTGTTTGGTTAAGGATTGAGAATTAGGGATAAATGTAACTTTATGTCACATCAAACGTAATGTTATAATATTTTATTATTGTTAGTTAGTGAAATAATGATTGGATGATGTGAATGAGAGTGTCAAAGAAAAGTAAAGAGAGAAGAAAGTAAAAAAAATAATGAGTGATTGAAAAGAAAAATAGTAATTTAATTGTATAAAAATAAGTGTATTATAGGGATGAATTGATATTTGTATTTAAATTTAGATGGATTGAAAGAGATGGAATTGGGATTGGGTGAATCCAAATCCGGATTCACCAATCATAAAACAAACACAGCCTTTGGTATCATGATTCACGTATCTACATAATATTGTCTCAATTAGTCATACGTCTTTCTTCAAAAAAAAAATAGTCATACGTCTCATTAAATTTGTAGTGTGATTGGTTTATGAATGATGAATTAGAGATGAACAATTCCAATAAGATCTCATTCTTGAACACAAAATAAACATTAATATTTCAAGATTTTTTTTTTAAAATTAAATAAAAATAGTTTAATAGGATTTTGAAATAAACGTTAACAGTTTAAAATTTTGAACATATATTATACCTTCATCTTTTACATTTATTTCAATGGAGTATAAATTAGGTTAATGGGTAAACTCTCACCCTATTTTTTGTTAATGAATTTTGACAATCTTATCTAATATAAGATGGGGTTTGAAAGAATTCCGCATTATGTAAAAGTTCGAATTTTTAGGAAGACATGAAATCAATTTATTTATACTCCATTAATAGACTGAATTGTGACTTAAGTAGTGCTCATCGAATCTAAGTCTTTTGTTTTGAAGCACCAATAGTTGTAGTTGTGGGTAGAGCTTTCGTTCTTATTGCTCCGGATTCCAATCTATATGACTTCTCTATCTATAGAAAAAAGTTTATCGAGTGAACAATTTTTTATTTACTTTCAGTATAATTTGAATCCAAAACGTATGAACGCAAGTTGCTATCAATGAAATTTTAAATCCACAAACCCACCCTCATCTAATTATCTTCATTTGAACGGGTCAAAAATAAATAAATCATGGGCCCCTCTCTAAATGGCTAGGATCCGTGACACATCTATTTTTTTTTTAAAGGTGTCACACCTATTTTTTAGTATAATAGAAATTCTTATAATTAATTAATTAATCAAACAATTTAGAAAAGTGGGTGGCTATTAATCATCCACAAAATTATTTTATAACCTCATTTTATAGATTTTCTATTTTTAATTTCGTGTAAATATATTTGTACATGTGAGTATCTCTATACAAAAATATATTGTACAGCATCACATTATATTATCCTCATTTTTCTTCATGCATGGACCAATTAAACTTCATAATTAGAAACAATGGCGAATGAAGGTTATACATTAAGAGAAAGAGAAAAAATAAAATCTATAAACATAAGTTTACAAGTGGATCAGAAAACCTTGTCCAAAAAAATCAATCTTAAGAAAAAAATTCAGAACAAGAGAAAAAGGCACACCCCTCTAAACCGATCAAACCAACACGACAAAAAATCCGCAAAAATTAACAAAACCCAAAATAACTGAAAACAAGAAAAAAGACTCATGGGAACGCTTAATCGTTCTTTTAAGTATGAGTAGGTAAGTTGTGAACCTGAGTTTATTTGAATTTTTTTTCAAGTTTTACTATTGTGGACAGAAATATCATTATTTAAAAAATAGTTATCATTTTTTAAGTAGTAATACTTTATTGTGCACAACAATAACATTGTATATACACAATAATGAAATTTAAATAAAATTAAGTAAACACAGTTGAGAGAAGTTTTTTTGTGTTTAATTATTATGACAATATAATAATATTGATGTATACATGTCTCAACATCATTAGCCGACCGTTTATTCAATACATCATGTTCCAATTTCTAATCTCATTAACTCAATTAAACTGTGAACAAAAATGAAAGAATTCGAAAACAAAATAATTGAATTTAGAAGGCCCACAACATGAATGAGGGTTGAAGGTGTATGAGTGCGATGTTTGGTATAAGACAAGGCCCAAAAAGTATTCAAAGTTCAGATCTAATACTCTTTCGTTCTAGTGAAAATTACTCATAAATTTTGAGCACAAATATTAAGAAACGTGATAGAATAAATAAACTTAGTAGAACTGATGTGATTGAGAAATAGAAAAAAAAATACGAGATAGAGTAATTTGAAAAAATAAATGTTAACTTTAATTGAAACAGACGAAAAAAAGAAAGTAAGACACCTTTCCCATTAAAGATAGGAGTAATAATTTAAAAAAAAAAAGGTAATCACGAGAAGTTGGCCTAGTGGTTATACCTAATTCTGAGGATGCTACAAAATCCTTTCGATTGCTCGTTCGAGAACTACAATCTTTAGCTCTGGAACTGAATCATTTCCTTGTGTATTTGAGAAAAACTTCAAAATTAATAGGAAGGAAGCTTAATCAGAATATATCATAATTTTTATTCTATGATCGATCGGTATAAACACCAACATCTCTGAGAAAAACTTCAAAATTAATAGGAAGGAAGCTTAATCAGAATATATCAGAATTTTTATTCTATGATCGATCGGTATAAACACCAACATCTCCAAATTGAATTACTTTCTTCATTACAAAAACAATAAATCGGAAAAAGGTAAATTATTTTGTGAAACAATTTTTGGGCCCATCAAAAGTAAAAAAAAAAAAAAAAAAATTGTGCTTGTGGAAATTATCAAGTAATCGAAGATGAAAAAAACACCCGAAATTTTGTGAACAGTGCGGAGTCGAATTGTGGGCTTGAGACTTAATAATGTGCTCCTCTTTAGGCCTCAGGTATGAAACCCCTAAAGTATAAACAATTCATTAGGGCCAGTTCATACAGATCGAGTTTTGTTTTGACTTTAAATGTAACCTCCGCAAGTGGACGGTGAAACTAGTCATCCGAATTAGTTGGTACTTGGATCAAATATCGATACTTTAAAAAATAATTTAAAAGTGGTAGGGTATGTTTGTGGTCCTAAAACATACCTGTCACAAAAATATTGGTTGGATTCATTGCACTAGACTAGACTAGAGTGAGGAGAATGCCAGCAGATTTTGGTCCAAACAAGTACACATTTTGAAACATCTTAGTTCGTGTCCTAAATTTATGAGTTGGTTCTTTTGGAATTCAAGAATTTATTGACAAACAAACCTACCCATATTTACTTGCAAGTGAGTTGTTTGGTCCTCAAATGTCCGTGATAAATAATGGGACAAAGACGAGACGATTTTCTCGATAAGACGAGTCATGCACAAACTAAAATTTTCTCTGTCGTAAATCAGTTTTCACACTGGTATGAACACAAAAGCTAAAAAAAATAGTACTGACATACAAGGTAAATAAGTGAAAATTTTAAAGATAAACATTGTGAAAACTTTTTTTTAGGTGTAAATTTATGTGAAACAGACAATAAAGAAAGTTAAAAAAACTTATTTAAGAACCTCAAAGTGTTAGAAATGTCATTCACAAATTATATATGTCTCAAGTTATAACCTTGAATCCAAATCTTATTTCATTTAATTAAGATTGAATTTATGAATTTTAAAAATCGACGGTTTTAGTGAAATCACCTATTCAACCATTTTTTATTATTATTGTTTTAAAACTCTAATTTGAAATTATATACTAGCTACTAACAACTAAGAAAGTAGTTTACTTATTTAAAATAAGTTGAACTACGTACTCCTAATTAATTATAACAATAACACATAATATTTTCATTTTTTTAACGTGATTAAAATGGGAAACTATTGATTTTAACCCGGAATAGATGGTCTAAAATTGTAGCCATATGCGTGTAAGTGACCCGAGTCGACTCGTACTCGATTATAAAACTCGAAACTTAACTTAAATCCAATCGAGTTCGAGCTCGAATAAAATTGATAAATTTGAGCTCCAATTTATAATACTCCTATTTAATCTTATTAATAATAAAAGGCGAAAATTAAACATCAATAGACAAAACTCTCTCAAATTCAGACATCAAAATCACATACAAATTAAAACAGTTGGAGAATATTTTTTCTGTTTCCAAAGCTAATTAATAATAATAATACACGACAATTCTGAAAAACAGATACATATTAAATTAAATAATTACCGACAAAGTCAGTATATTACATTACAAGTAACAGTGTTCAAATAAACAAATATTCAATCAATAGTTTATCGCTTATCCGAATCTGAAGTGAAATTTTCATAATTGTTGAAAAAACTAGTCAAGAGATTATAAGACGGTTTCACCATATAATAAAATTTTCATAAGTGTTCAAATTTATATAATAAAATTAAGTGTTCAAATTTTTAATGAATAACAAAAAAAAATGAAAATTGAGTAGCTTTCACCATGAGAGTATAAATAAATAACAATGGACAGCAACCAACACATATATAATATTAAAAATTCATATTTTAACATACCTTAATTCATGGGTTTGGAAGAATCAATTCATGTTGTGTATGACTTGAATTTCGATAATAATTAAATGTGATATTTTTGGATGGAATTAAAAGTAGCTTAGCAATTAATTAATAAATGTTTGGTTATTCATGAAAAATAAGTTTATGGTATACATATAATTTACGTATTTAAGTATTTCGTTTTCATATTTACTAATTATGTCCCCACTCCCCAACATCGATTTGCCAACTAAAATTAAAAAGTGTTGGTTATGAATTTTCCAGCAATTGTTGTCACATTTAATTGGAGTATATAGCTAGAATATTTGATTTGTGGATGAAATTTAAATAAATGTTTTTTAAGGAAAGACTTTACACATATTAGATTTTTTTTAAATAAAAATAAAAATATACAATACTCCATTATCATTATTAAAATAGTGCCGACAAAATCGACTTAGTATTATTTTGTAGAACATCCCCCAACATAAATAATTGTGGTTGTTTTATTCATAAATCATTGTGGTTGTTTTAAAATATGTATAATTTTTTTTTTAAATGTGCAGGTTCTATTTATGTTCGGATTCGGGTTGTTAAAAATTTTGTGGTTTTCGCATGTTCAAAATATTAACACTTACAAGATTAAATTAAAATGTACTATTATATGTTAAAATAATATTATGATGAATTCGCTCAAAAAATTAAAAATTAAGTGTTCATAATATTTTTGAATTTGTAATAGTATATTTTATAGTAATAAAATTAAGTGTTCAAATTTATATTAATTAATTATATTTTATGTATGAAATGAAGATTAATTAATTAACTATATTTTATGTATGAAATGAAGATTAAGGTATTTTTAGGGTATAACTTTGTAAATGGTCAATTTAGACATGCTTAGGATTCCATTGAAATTAGACTAGACTAGAGTACTAGGTATTTATTTTTCCTTTAATGTGTGCTGCTTAATTATAGTTAAGTTACGTAACTACTTTACAAGTCAGACACTATGTTTGAACGAGTCAATTTGAAGAAACAATTAAATTAACTATGTGAAAATTATATATATATATATATATTCTTCAAACTTTACATTTTTCTACATCCTCTTAAAATTTATGTTTCGTTTTTGGGTAATTAACCATTATTTTAATTTTATAAAAAATTACATTAATTGTCATTTAATTTTCCTTTCTTTCTTCACCCTTTTGCTTTTCTTACCCATTTTTTTTTTTTGACATTTTTTATTTTTCTTACACATTTTACCAGCTTCCTCACATAAAATATTACTCCCACTTGTTTGTACCAGCACACAAACTAAGAAAAAAGTGTAATGAGTGAAATGTTAAAGGGTAATTTTTTTAATCTGAATATTATGAGGGTAGATTATATGAAAAAAAATTCTTTTTAAAAAGTATAAACAATTGTGAAATGGATGAATAAGGAAATAGTGTAAACAATTGTAGATTTGATGGAGTAGTATTTAATTATCTTTCGAATGTAAAATTTAAAGAACGAAAGGAGTATTAAATTGAGGTTTGATTTTATCAAGAAATTTGTAGCATGAGAAAATATTCCCATCCCTGAAGGTGGGGTGGGCATAACCACATCACATGCCCTTGCACCCTTCATCTTACTAACATACATTATATATTCTCGATTTGATTCTTCTGTTCCATTTTTTCTATTTACTTGTATGTATTTCATTATATTTAATTTTTAATACGTGTTGCCAGATTTTGATCTCATCATAAATTCTTCGTCTACTAAAACTATGTTCATTTTCCTCATTTATCTGCCTACTAAAATTGTGCTCATTTTTTTTTTTATGAAACAATCATTTTATTTCTATTAGACAAAAACTCAATAACACTCTTACTTCATCTACGTTTTCTTTAAAACTGAATTAAAAAAAATATGAACACACTTTTTATGGACACATGTAATACTCTCTCCATCACGTGATTACGTTCAACATTTTCCTTATTTAAACGTTCCAAAATTACTTGCACACTCTCCGTATAAAAATATCTCACAAAATAAATACCCTCTAAACATCATTTTATTTTTAAAATTGTCACTAATTTTTTTACCTACATGTTATTTTACACTTCACTAAATCACCTAAATACCTCTCTTTTATCTTACATTTTCAATCACTAAATTCATTTTTTTTTAAACTGTGTCCATCAAGGTATTAATTATTAGGTCCCAGCCACCTATGTATATTAAAAAACACACATGGCCATGCCAACTACTTTTTTTTTTTTGAACAGTAAAAAGTATTCTCATATCACTTGAGTATTTTGGGTACTCAACCCATAATTTTACAAGTAAAGCCTAACTAGTTCGCATAATTTAACTTCCGCCTAGTCGACACTCCGATTAATCTATGATGCAAAGAAAAGGATCACAACACCACGCCGATACCGCCGAATTTTTTGTCACCAAATTTTGACCTCCAAACCAAGTCCATACATGTATTTTTATATTTTCTAATGCTTTTTTCACCTCCTGCCGTTCATCGTTAAATCTTTTGGCATTTCGGCACCTCCAAATTTCCCAGACGATACAAGCCCATAGGCTCGTCATGAACTTCTTCCTAACACTACCGTATCCGAGCGCATCAAAATGTTGCAAGGCATGTGTCTTTATACTATTATGTGGCACCATAAACACCTTAACCCAACTATAACACTGCTGCCAAATAGAGGTTGCAAATTTACAATCCAGCAGCACATGTGCATTGGTCTCTGCTGCTTCATTACACAATTGGCATCTCATATCCTCAACTGGAATTGGGACTCCTCTTTTGCAAAGATTGTCAGTCGTCGCGAGTCTACCTCTCAACTACTTAATCGACAATACATGCGCCCCACTTCACATGTACAACATCATTTAACAAATTTAATGTTTCTTTAGGTTTCATAATCGGACGGTCGTAAACTCACGGTGGTACGAAACTAATCAGAGCCGTTGATCACAGGTCAACAACCTTGAATAACGGCGGTTGTGTTTGTCCCACCTCTGTTTCCTGCTGCTGCCCTTTCTCCCAACATCTGCATCTTCACTTATAACTCCATGTCCCCACGCTGACCACCTCCCTCACGCGCTCCTCCCACGAACGTGCACAGTGACGGACCCAGAAATTCTAGACTGAAGGAGTCTGATTTACCGTATTATAAAGATAAAATAATATTATATCTATTAAATATAGAATTTTCAATACATTTAATTTTATTAGTTTAATTGTTTCAATTTATAATAGGTAAAACAATGTTAAAATTTAACTTGCAACCCTGCGGAGACATTAGCCAGTATTAGACAGATGTAGAACTTAAATTATACTCCCTCTGTCTTGTTATATCTAGCGTCGGTTCACTTTTTAAAAAAAGGGAATTTAGTGGAGTTTTTTTGTGATTTAATCAGGTGTGGAAAAAAATGTGAGTCTAAAATGAATTGACGATTTTGAAAATAAAATGATACAGTGAGGTATTAATTTTGTGGATTATTTTCATGTTAGAAGTGCATGTGCATGTAATCTTGAAACATTTGAATAAAAAAAGTACAAATAATCACTGGACTATAAAAAAAAAATTGTACCGCTGAACCCATGGTGGCTTATCAGATCACCAACATTTTTAGTGTTTTACCGTCTCATTTATTGCTACGTGTCATATAAAAAATTAATAAACGTTTTATATTGATAGACGACACGTATTAAAGAACGAATACGGTGGAACAGATAAATTGATGTAACTTATAAGCGCGTGTGTATGCCGGTCACTGAAATCCATGCACACGAGGAATAAGGCTATAAAACATTGCATACCCTCCCCACAACTCATTCACAACTTGCCTATTTCTCTCTCTCTCAAATTACATTTTAAAGAATAATATTCTCAAGAGAAAAAAAAATGGAAATGGAAAATTTCAAAGCAACCGAATTGACATTAGGGTTACCCGGAAGAAGAGAAGAATCCGAGTGTAAGAACAACAAGAGATCCAGCTCTGAAATGGATAATGGATCTTCACAAACTCAACAATCTCCTCCTAAGTAAGTTCAACTTTTCTTTTCGTCACATATTGATCTGAACACGAAAACTAAGAAAAACTGTTCAAAAAAAAAAAAAAAGTGTGAAAACTGGTTTCTGACGTGAACTATTTGAAATTTTTGCAGGGCACAAGTGGTTGGATGGCCGCCGGTTAGATCTTACCGGAAAAAGGCTGTGCATCGGTCGGAATCGGAGGGATCGGGGTTCGTGAAAGTGAGCATGGATGGAGCTCCATATTTAAGGAAGATTGAGCTCAAGTTTTACAAGAATTATTTTGATTTAGTGAAGGGTTTGGAGGGCATGTTCAAGTGTAACATAGGGTCTGAATTGGCACCAACTTATGAAGATAAAGATGGTGATTGGATGCTTGTTGGAGATGTTCCATGGGATATGTTTATTGCATCTTGCAAAAGGTTGAGGCTCATGAAAGGAGGTGGATCTGTCTGAAGTCTCGGTATCCGATCCAAAAATCGACTAACTCGGACGAGGGTTCAGCTTAAAGTCAGAGCAAAACTTTGTATGAACAACCTGTCTTAAAGATAAATACTTAGTAAGGTGGAATATGGAAAACGGAATATCAATTGTATATGCAGAGAACTGAGATGGTAGATAGAGATAGAGATAGAGATAGAGATAGAGATAGAATTAAGTTGAGGTTGTTTTTTGTTTTTGGAAATTTCTTAGTATGTAGTTACAGGAATTGATCGAATACACACAAAATATTTATAGTGAAATTAAAGCAAATCCAAATTTGTGATTCTTGAGCAAGCTGGATATATAATTAATAGATGTATCCAGTTTTTTTTTGGTGATTTCAGATCTGGTAATATCTTGTACGAGATTAAATGCTAGGTTGGGTTGTAGAAGAATTTCTTAAAAAATAGCTCAAGTAGTTAGAATTTAGAACACTACTAGAAAAAATTGTATCCGAATATCGAACTAATTATATTAACCATACAAACAAAATAACGAGAGATTTTTTTCATGTGAGAATGCTTGTTTCTCCCTAGTCCCTATTATGAAAATCCTCGTTAAGCAAGGGCATTTAAACCTTCGGTAAATAAAGAGAGCTTGAACCCTCGCCACACCTTTTTTTATTTTATTTAATTTATTTATTCCCTCGCTGAATTTCTCATTAATTAGTAACGAGGATTCGAACCCTCGTTTACCCTTTTTTTTTTTTTAAAAAAAAAAATTCCTCTACATCTCTCGTTAATTAGCAAGGGATATAAACTCTTGATATTTGATAAATTTTAAAAAATGCAAGATCTGGGTTTCAAACCCGGCCACGAGCCACCCCACCATTGGGCCACAATAAATGACCAATTAATTGTTCATTGTCAGTAAATAATGAGTACAATAAAAGGTAGATTATATAAAAGAAATCTAGAATCATAAGTTCACAGATCGAGCTAGAGAACGGAGTGCCATTAAAATCTTGTTTGGAAAAACCCTCCTTAGGGATAATTGGATAAAACTCAGATAAAAAAAAAAAGATACACTTCTCTAAAAGTTAATGTCTATAGAAAGCAGTATATAAATCATTATGCAGAAATGAGAGTAAAAAGTCCGGGGATAGCCTCTCCAGACACAATCAAGGCCAGTCTTGGTCACAACATCCGCCGCCTAGTTGGCCTCTCTAAAGACGTGTGAGTATCTGATGTGCATGTCATGTGTAAGAGGGTGGATCTGGCTCCAAAGGCCTTGCAGTTGCCAAGGAATAGAGGGATTGGTGCTCATAAAAGTGTCAATCGAGAGTGTCGAGTTCGACTCAATCAAAAAGAAATGTCATCCTTGATCATGTGCATACTTGATGGCCATAAGTATCGCTGCCAACTCAGCCTCAAGAGGGAGGCCCCAACCCACCTTTGTAACGACCGCAGCCACGAAGAATTCCCTGAAGGTCCTAAAAACCGCCCCCGCATGCAGACTACCCGGGGTAGAAGAGACACTACCGTTTGTGTTAACCTTGTACCAGCTCGGATTAGACGGGAACCAAATCACAGATGAACCTTGTCTCGTTGGTCTGTGTCTGCTCGAAACACCAAGAGCCATAATAAATAACGAGGGTTTGAACCCTAGACAAACCATTTTTTATTTAATTTATTTATTTAGTCGCTAAATCCCTCATTAATTAGCAAGGGATAAGAACCCTTGACATATTAACAAGGGCTCGAACCCTCATTAACCTTTTTTTAAAAATAATTCCCTTGCTACACCCCCTCGTTAATATAGCCCTCGCTAATTTGATAAATTTTAAAAAACGCGAGACTTGGATTTCGAATTCGGGTAAGGAGCCTAATCTACACCCTCCCTTCCTTTATGAGTCCGGGATCTCACCTAGTTTTAAGGTGTGTTTTGAAATACAACTAACTGCTTATAGAATCACTTATTTTCAAAACTCTCTCTCACAGGTTTTGAAAAAAAAAAAGATTCTGTAAGCAGTTAATTGATTTTGTAAACGCCCCTTAAAATTGGAGGCAGTAGTTATGAAATGAAAAAAAAAAGAAAACAAAAATATATACCCCATCCTTAATAGTTATGAAATGAAAAAAAAAAGAAAACTAAAATATATACCCCATCCTTAAATAATACTTGCGCACTTTTCTTATTAGAACATGCACAACTTTTAATATGAAAATATCCTCCCAAAATTAATACCCATCCAACATCATTTTATTTATAAAATTGTCACTCATTTTTTATATATATTTTACTTTACACCTCATCAAATAATCTAAAATATCCTTAATTTATCTTAAATCATCAACCATTAAATTCCCTTTTTTTAAATATTGTGCAAGTTATCTCGGGATGGAGAGTACATCAAAATTAAAACAAATATATTTTCTAATGCAAAAAAAAAAAAAACAAAAAAAAAACTTTCTATTCGATCTTTAATGAAATGGATCAGGCCCAATCATCAAGAAGCCCAAATATGTGTGGGCTGGATTCCGAGCATATTGTGGTCTTGTGTAAACCACGTTTCTTAACAAAGCGGAGTGTGGCGTACTACGCACCCCGTTAACATTGGAGCTAACCCGAGGCCTGAAACCTCGATTTCTCTCTTTTTCCCCAAAATTTCTCAATCTTCTCCATTCTTACAGTTGATAATCCTTCAGATTGAAACTGAAAAATGCTCCGCCATCTCGCCGGTCAACGTCTCATTGAGATCCGTCAAGCTTTTCGTCAGTTTCCCCAGGTTTTTCTTCCTTCTCGATATTCTCGAAATTTCATTATTATTGCCCCATTATTTCATCCAAATGGTGAATTTTTTGCAGGTTTCCAGATCGTTCTCGACTGCGTTGAACTACGTGAGTTGTGATTTTCTTACTCGATTAGTTTTTGTTTTTTTTTTTAATGGAAATTTGATATCTGAGTTGTTGGAAATCAGCATATTGATAGTCCGGATAATAATCCAGACATTCCATGGGAATTCTCCGAAGCGAACAAGGAAAAGGTTAGTTGTGTTCATTTTATCAAATTGGTATTTGAATGTGCATAAATAGATGTTTCGGTCTTCGTAGAGCCAGTGATGTAGTGTTTACTTTCTTTAGCTAGTTTAATGGAGAAATGTTCAGAAATGGCTGCTGGAAGAGGATCAAGCAATGATGCATGCTATTACATGAATGCATATATTATCATGTTTAGTTTTGTCAGTCATAAAATCTGATTTGTATGTTAATAGCCATTTTATTTTATGCCCCTATTCCTTCCTGCTATAAGTTATTATGTTCAGTTTTCAATTTTCTATTTGAAGATACATTATTGATGCCCTTTATAATAATTACCCTAATTGCTTCACTGTAATGTCGAATATACCAACCAGTGGCATATATGATTGATTGTCACTCTGGTTATTCTAGGAAATTCATTTTAATGTAAAATGTGACTGCTCCGGTTTAAGTACAGCCCATAGGCTTCCTTTTTGTTTTCCCCTTATTAATCTTTAAATATTCCTTATTATATCATCTGGAAGAAATAAAAAAGTGAAAGGTAACTATATGAAGTGTGTCAAGTTTTCATTTTGAACAGGTTAAAGAGATAATGTCGCACTATCCTTCGAACTATAAGCGATCTGCTGTGATTCCTCTGCTTGATCTTGCGCAACAGCAACATGGTGGTTGGCTCACAGTTTCAGCAATGAATCATGTATGTTAACATGAATTATAACTAATACCTTGTGCTAAATAAACTTATTAATGCTGATTAGGATCTTATATATACAAATTATCTGTGTGAATTCTTGAATTTGATTGATTCCATACTCAACACTTAATTAGCATTGGTTTATATGATTTAATTGGTGTTAGTAGAACAACATGTAAATGCGTATTCAGTTAGTGGTAATCATGCATTCATGCTTCATTATGATGTCGTGACCAGAAGTTTGGATGATAAAAACCTCTCTTGCAATTTTTACATGTATATTGTTTAAAAGACAGGTAAGCTCTAGTCAAGGTAGCACAATTGCAAAATTCCCATGTTTTTTCCATGTTGGAGATTGGCAAAAAAAAGTTCATTAAGGCAAAGTAAAGTAAAAGTTTGAAATCTGATTTAGTTCAGTGATTGAATAGACAAAGGACAATCCGCAAAATCAATAAAAACTCAACACACACATGGATTGCAAATCAAGTTTCATAATGAGTTACAAATTATAAAATAATTGCTAAGGAATGACACTACTTTGGCCTATTGCGTTTTTTGTGACTTCTATTTAGCCTTAATAGGGTTTAAAATTGTAATATCTGTTTGTAGTATTATTCTTTCAGAAAACAGAGTTCAGAAACTAGCTGACTGCATCTTTCTTTTCATAGAAACTATTCTTTCACCTAATAAACTCTATTGTTTTGGTGGTGTTTTATAGAACTAAATTCTCTACACCATTCCTGAAAATTTCTTCAAAAATCCTCAAGAAATAAAATTTTGTTTGCCACACCCTTACTTTTTAGCTAGTCTTTAAAGATCTCATGCTTACTTCTTGTACCCTTGGCATCTTAATCTATTCTAAGTTCTAACTCTCAACAAATTCCTAGGATTTTAGGTGGAGTGGGGATTGTAAGTCTTACATGTCTTGCTTATGGTTATGATGTCAATTTTGTCACTTAAGCTAAAACAAGTGTTTCTCGTGAAAGCTCTAAGCACAAGTTATCTTAATGTAACACTTCTATGTGTATTTTTTTGTTTTAAATATTGACATTGCGACTGATGATTGATCTGATGATTTGTAAGATAATTGTATCTTTACACGTGATACCTCAGTATGCTTTATTGATACCTGATAAGTAATTTGATTAGACCAAATTACAGTACTATGAAAATGAAATAAACTCTTCTGATTTCTCCGTCTTCATTAAAGGTAGCTAAGGTCGTTGAAGTTCCTCCCATCCGTGTATTTGAGGTTGCAACCTTCTATTCAATGTTCAACCGAACAAAGGTAACTCATTATGCTCCAAATTAATGATAGCATGTAAGATCTGCTAACTATGCTGTGTGAATTTCTAAATAATTGTGCTATATGCTTGGAATTAAAGGTTGGTAAGTACCACCTTTTGGTATGTGGAACTTCTCCTTGCATGATACGCGGTTCTAGAGAAATTGAAGCAGCATTGCTGAAGCACTTAGGGGTAAAGCGAAATGGTAAAGCTCTGCGTTACATTTTTCATGTAATTTTATTTGATGATATTCCTGTGTGTTGGGAAAGTGAATTCTTGTAAAACTCATTCCGATTCTAATTTGAAATCACTATATTACGCTTTTGCAGAAGTAACTAAGGATGGCCTATTTTCTGTTGGAGAAATGGAATGTATGGTGAGTTATTTTATGAGAATCTCTCTTTAATGGCATTGTCTTACTTGTTCTGCTTTTAATAATCCACTCATTGGCCTGCTAATGGACAGCACATGGAGTTAACTGAATATGACTGATGTACTCACAGTCACAGAGCACACTTTACAATAATTCAAAATACTTCTCCCATGATTTCCATTGTAATATGCATACAATCCCCACAACAAATGCATATTGAGTAGTCGGCTCACCATAATTGATTGATATGTGTCTAACTAAACATAAGCTTTTGAATACTTTATTCTTGTGGACATGGGTGTCCCTCTTCATTTTCTATGATGGTAAGTCTAACACTCAGCTCATCGCAACTGATAAGTTCTGCTCCAGCATGAGCTAGTAATTAAAGTCTATATCAACTGACAAACCTGGTTACAGTGTAAATGAGCCGAATCTGTATTGTCAAACTCGACTTGAACTTGATCAAACTCAATTTTCTCGAGCTCGACTCGATTGAAAACTCGAAATGCTCAAGCTCATCTCAGCTAGACTCCGTAACATGCATAACATTAATTAGAGATTTTATTTGATTTATAGGTAAGAGTACAATTGCAAAATAGTAAAATTAGGTGAACTCGATTAAGCTAATGGGGAGAGTTGAAACTGTAATTTTCGTTCTTTAATGGGAGAGCCTGGAGACTATACTCTTCTGTGTGTATTTCTGCTGCCTACCGTAAAAAGCTCTATACAGGTAGTTGACATGACAATTTTTTGATGCAATAGGGATGTTGTGTGAATGCTCCAATGATTACAGTTGCTGACTACTCCAATGGCTCTGAAGGATATACCTATAATTATTATGTGAGTGCCTTTTTTCAGATGCTGCAAATTGTAATGTTATAAAATTGAATAAATTCAGAAATCATGTAAATCCTGTTTGATGATTACAGGAAGACGTTACTCCAAAGCGAGTCGTTGAGATTGTGGAGGCCTTTAGAAGAGGGGAGAAGCCACCTGTAAGACAACTCTCTCTAGGCCCTTTATTAATATTGCTAATATTTTCTCTGATATAATTAATTCTTTTCAGCGCGGTACACAAAATCCAAATCGCATAAATTCCGGACCAGAAGGTGGGAACACGACATTGTTAGGAGAGCCTAAGGCCCCTCTGTGTCGGGATCTTGATGCCTGCTGAGCAAAGATGAGTTTTACCTTGTTGTTGCTAATAATATACTTCTAAGAACCAATCAAGTTTTCTTTTAACACCATTTTCGTGTGTATGTTATAAGTAGAGATGTCCATACACTTAAAATTGTCGATTACGGTTTGACCATTTTACAAATCGAATCGTAACAGGATCAGTTACGGTTTTTAATTGCCGGTTTGGATTTATTTATTTCTTATTTGAAATCTTTTTGTAGATTTCATTTAATGACTAGGTGTCCACTGCCTTATTCTTCTGCATTGACAAACTAAGAAGAAACATAAATGAAAAAGAAACATGTATTGCATATATTGAGAATATTCTTTTACATCATCTCATCATCAGTATTCACTCCCCTTCTTCATCTTCCCGTATTCACTACTCAAGCACACCCCCCAAACAACCTTCAATAAGGCCCGCTACGAGTTCAGCTATTATATCTGATATAAGATGATAAAAAATGCCTAGATTATCTTTAATGCATTGCCAGACTCTTTGACAGAAGTTTGGAGGAGGAGGAGGAGGAGGAGGAGGAGGAGGAGGAGGAGGAGGAGGAGGAGGAGGAGGAGGGTTGGGGTTGGGGTTGGCAGGAGGAGGAGGAGGAGGAGGAGGAGGAGGAGGGTTTTCCAAATCCATATCACTCTCCAATGATTCCAAAGATTCAAATGAGGGTGTAGATGAGTAAGTTGGAGAGGGGGGAGCCTTTCTTGAATCTCGAAATAAACCAGCTTCGAATCTATACAACACACAGATATTAACATTGATCATCACAGAAATTTCATCCCATAATATTAAATGAACGTGGAACTTCACATACCTGCCGCTGGACATAGTGGGGAAGATGTGTATTAAGAAGAGAAAATGCCTACAAGAAGAAGAAAGAAATTGATTAATCTGGAGAAAATGCATGCCTACAAGAATTGACAAGAAGAAAGCAGAGAAAATGGTGCCTACAAGAATTCGGAGAAAATTTGAAGATGATGGGTAGAAGGAGGAAGAGATATTTAACAGGTAGAAAAGTTAGTTATCAAGAACCTGGCATAACTAGTATTTCAAAAATAATTAATTGAGCATAATTAATAAATATTCATTTTTAAAACAATTTCAATTGTAAAAAATCAATGTTACTTTAACAATTCTAAAAAATTAATAAATATTACATCCATTCATCATCATCTCATCTTTATGTCGCATCTTCATATTTATAAACATTCAAACTGATTTATATAAGACACAAAATTTTGGAGAATTATTAAACATTTAAATCGATTTTCTTGATTTAATATGCATAGTTGAAGTAGTACTATTCCCTCACTCTCTCTCAGTAGAAACAACAACAAATAATTAATGAAATCAAGAAACTAGAAAAATATAAAACAAATTATATATAATGAAATCAAGAAATTATACCCCAAAATAAATCAAACAAAAAACTTAATATGTCAAATTAATGAGTGTAAATGAAATTATATTGATCCTATTATATTTCAAACATGATAGTGATAGAATCGTCTCTATTGTTTCACACTATGCATGCACTCAAACTTTTTTCATTTATTATGTTTAAATGACAACCATTTTGATTCATGAGAATTAAACATGAAAATTTAAATTTCATCACTAAAATATTAGAGACGAAATAGAATTTTTATTATTGTTCTGATTATTAACAATAAAATATTATTTTCCTAATAAGGTGATGAAATATTTTAATTTTCTCGCAAATATTAAATCCACAAAATTAGTCATACAAATTTCAACTTTGTCACTAAAATATTAGCGACGAAATATAATTTTCATTGTTGTTCTGATTATTACCAACAAAATGAAGCAATTTGTTGCTAGTATAGCGATGAAATATTGTAATTTCATCGCAAAAATTAATTTCAATAAATTAGCCACGAAAATTTCTATTTCATCGCAAAATATTAGTGACGAAATATAATTTTCATTGTTGTTCTGATTATTAACAACAAAATGAAGCAATTTGTTGCTAATATAGCGATGAAATATATAAATTTTGTTGCAAAAATTAATTTCAAGAAATTAGCCACGAATTTTTTTATTTCATCGCAAAATATTAGCGACAAAATATAATTTTCATTGATGTTTTGATTATTAACAACAAAATGAAGCAATTTGTTGCTAATATAGCGATGAAATATATAAATTTTGTTACAAAAATTAATTTCAAGTAATTAGCCACGAAAATTTCTATTTCATCGCAAAATATTAGCGACGAAATATAATTTTCATTGCTGTTTTGATTATTAACAACAAAATGAAGCAAATTGTTGCTAATGTAGCGATAAAATATATAAATTTTGTTGCAAAAATTAATTTCAAGAAATTAGCCACGAAAATTTCTATTTCATTGCAAAATATTAGCGACGAAATATAATTTTCATTGCTGTTTTGATTATTAACAACAAAATGAAGAAATTTGTTGCTAATATAGCAATGAAATATATAAATTTTGTTGCAAATATTAAATCTAAAAATTTAGCGACGCAAATTTCTATTTCGTTTCAAAATATTAGCGACGAAATATAATTTTCATTGCTATTTTGATTATTAACAACGAAATGAAGCAATTTGTTGCTAATATAGCGATGAAATATATAAATTTTGTTGTAAATATTAAATCTAAGAATTTAGCGACGAAATTTTTTATTTCGTTGCTAAAAATTGATTTTAGCGATGAAATTTAGATTTGTCGCAAAATTTTCATCGCTATTCCCCCTGTTTCTTGTAGTGATATCTATTTCTTTGAATATTTATGTATTTTCATAGGAATGTTATATACAAATTTTTTTTAATGGATGTTATTTAACTATCATACCCCATATTAAAACTTTGAATCTGACCACAACTATATTGAAAATACTAATAATATATCATAACATTTTAAATTAACCTTCCATAAAATTAATATATATAGTTCCTTTATTTGAGTATTGTTTTGACTGGTTCTATTACTCTTAATAAAAGATGTACTTATCCAAAAAATTGAATCGGCTAAAAATGTTTGATTACCAATTTTCAACTTTTGTAATCACTACAAGAAATTACACTTTACATGACGATTTTTTTTGTGACGACACAAAATTTGTCACAATATGTTAGTCAAAGGTGACAAATTTAATTTTTCGTCACTTAATATTTAAAATCCGTGACAAAGCTTTATTTTGTCACCATTAATAATTTTATTCGTAACGAAATTTTATTTTGTTACAAATAATAAAAAAATTCGTCACTAATTCGAAAAATTTGTGACAACACTAAGAAATTTATCACTAAAAATTCTGGTGACGAAATTTATAATAATTGACCACGATGTGATATGTCATGAAAAATAATATTTCCATGATGATGCTATGTTTTGTCATAAATTATTCGAAATAGTTAGTGACATAATTATTTCGTCACAATATTATTTGGCAACGATATTCGCCTTAATTAGTGACGATCATATTAGTCATATAATATAATACATTCATGACGACATTATGTTTCGTCATTAATTGTTCGGAATAATTAGAGACATATTCTTTCATCACCAATATTTATATATGGTGACGATTAATAATTATTTGTTACTTTTCGCAAAAGAAAATCATAAATTTCATAATAGTTTTTGTGACGCATGAATTTCGTCATAATTTATCATACAAACATGACAAATTTAAATTTAGTCATTAAACCATCTAAGTTAGATAATAGTTTAAGTCCTTTTTTTAAAAGTGTAATAATTTAGATTTGAATCTTGCACCTTTTGTATAAAATTTGTGTTTACCAACTAAAACCGTCTATACATTATTTTGAATATCAATTTTATTGAATACTTCTACGAAATTTTAAAATAATTATTTAATATATTTCAACCTAATAGTATAAATAATTTTAAAATTCAATTTTACATAAAATTTTATATGCTGTATGCACCTCTTGTATAAAATTGATGTTTAGCACCTAAAACAATCTATACGTTATTTTGAATGTCAATTTTATTAAACACTTCTTTATATTGAAATTTTAAAATAATTATCTAATATATTTCAATCCAATAGTATAAATAATTTTAAAACACAATTTTACATAAAAATATTATTAAAAAAAAAACTTATGTAACATGCAACCTCTACACTAGTTCATAGATATTAAAGACAAGTCCTACTAAGCTTTCTTTAAATCCACTTACCTACTAAGTTAGATAATATTTATATTGAATATTTAAAGTTTGTATTTTTATTTATAAAATATATTAAAACTAAAATAAGTATAGCTTTAAAAAATACGAGTTACCCATGACAATTTATATATAATGCACCACTTATTGGAGAATTTGTAACACTTTGAATCCTCAGATGTGTTACTTTTAGAATTCATTAATTAAATATATATATATATATATATACTCAATGAAAGATAAAATTATATTGATAAAAAAATAAATATGTTAATAATTTTACCAAGTTAAAATATGACATGAGATATCTATAAGTTATGTATCTTGTTCAAAAACAAAATTGATGTAACAAAATTATTTTCCATTGTGGCAAATCACCAGGGAATCGTAAAAGAAATTGAACATGTACTGGACATAACCTAAAAAATTACCCAATCATCACGAAAATCAAAAACTCTGTAATAAAAATGATCCAATTTGCAAAATTGCCAAAACTGATAAACCAAATTCGGAATTGAGAAACGCTAGAAACAAAACAATTGAGAAAAATAATTCGACTGAATCAAAAGTCATATAAAAAGTTAATACTCGCACAGGGAGATAAAGAAACCAAGATTGAAGAACTATTGATATATAAAGACACACACATAAACATGTCGTATATTTCAACAAGTGCAATGTGTATACATGACCAAAACCTATATCCAAATTCTAAAGTTTCCTAACCATCATTAACCCAAACACTTATATCATGGCGAAGTGTTTGCAGAGTGTACATTTAATATAAGTGTCTTTCATTTTGCCCCCAAACAATGAAAAGTCAGTATAGATGCAATACTACAATGTTTATAATTTTAATATAAAGATCTAGCCATCTATGTGGATTGTGGACATTCCATTGCTTATAGAAAATATTCATCTCGTTTTTTCAGATCTGTTAATTTCAACACGTTGTCTCCTTTTTCTTCCGTGATTTTCAACGTTGTTTGGTTACCGCAAAGGATGTTCGAATCTAAATAATTCCGACGAAGACGCCATGGCCGCCGATCTGCAGCACTCCGACGAAGACGAAGATGAAGGGAGCCTTGATCTGTGCGTGGCGAAGGCGAAGAACGTTCGTGGTGGGGGCCGATCGGCGACGGAGGACGAAGGTGGGGGCTGGTCGGCGACGGAGGACTAAGGTGGGAGCCGGTCGACGACGACATTTGTGGTGTGGGCGCGCGGCGGCAGCCAACGTGGGGTGGTGGTGGAGGGCTAGGGTTAGGGTTTTGACAATTGGGCCCGGGCTAGGTTTCCCACCCCTAATGTGAACCCGCTTTTTCAATCAAAACACCCACTTTTTCTAACCCCTAATGTGCACCTACACTTTCTAATGTTTGAAGAATCGTCGTGGTGGTGGTGAAGAATGAGTTCTTAGGGTAATACATTTTTTTGAATTTTGAAACTGTGTTGTAAGACTCCATTTTTGTTAAGTTGAAAAAAGATAAGGGATGAAATATTGTAGGAAAATTCTTAAAAGACGATGAAGAAGATTATTCATCTTTTGTTTTCGATTTTACTGATTTGTCCGGTTTCTGCTCTAGTTTCTACGATTCGATTTTTGTATTTTTCTTTTTTCATGGGAATCGAAAATGGATGGTTTTTGGTTCTGATTGTGTAATAATTTTGAAGAAGACATTTTTTTACTGGAACTGTTGTTGGTGCAAATATTTTCTCCTTTGATCCAAATTATTTCTTCTTTTAAATGCAAATATTTTCTTCCTTGTTGCAAATATTTTCTTCCTTGACGCATACATTTTATTGGTATTGGTCAAGTCCCTAAATGCAGAAAAATACAGAAATTAATATAAAACTAATAAAATCATAAAAAATACAAAAATAAAATTTGCATCAATGAGAAAAAATAATTTGCATCAACTAAGAAAAGATTTACATCAACGAACAAAAAATTTAGCCAAAAAATAAATTTGCATCAACAAACAAAAATAAATTTGAATCAACGAACAAGGATATTCTTCATCTTCTTCAACACAAAAAAATTAAAAACTCAACCTCGATATTGTTATTGTATATCTATTTCTTTGAATATTTATGTATTTTCATAGGAATGTTATATACAATTTTTTTTTAATGGATGTTATTTAACTATCATACCCCATATTAAAACTTTGAATCTGACCACAACTATATTGAAAATACTAATAATATATCATAACATTTTAAATTAACATTCCATAAAATTAATATATATAGTTCCTTTATTTGAGTATTGTTTTGACTGGTTCTATTACTCTTAATAAAAGATGTACTTATCCAAAAAATTGAATCGGCTAAAAATGTTTGATTACCAATTTTCAACTTTTGTAATTTTGAATATCAAAAGTATATGAGATGAAGTTTTAGTTTAATATTGACATTATACTTTCTTTTGAAATAAGATTGGTTGGGGCTCTCATAAGTTCATTCCAAATAATATAAAATATCTTTAAATTTCATTCAAAATAACATAAAATATCTTTAAATTTGATCAACGACAGTGCGAGAGAGAGAGGAAAATCGAGTTTTAGTTTCTATCATACAGCAAGGAGAATCGGCTAAAAATGTTTGATTACCAATTTTCATTCCAAATAACCTAAAATATCTTTAAATCTGAGCAACGACAGTGCGAGAGAGAGGAAAAGAGAGCTTTAGTTTCTATCATACAACAAGAAGAGTCGAGAAGGAAAGCAGTGCTGAGAGTTGAGACAACATTTAGCTACATGTATGGATATCAGGATATGATTATGTTAATCAAGGATCCATGAATCAAGCTAGTCAATATCCAAAATCCATCATTGATGTGGAACAGAGAGGCGATAAAGTGAGATTAAAAAGATGCATTATTATAAGGATGTAAACAAACCGAACCAAGCCAAATACCATCAAGCTTAAGCTTGATTCGAACTATAATAGTAGAGCTCGAGCTCGGCTCGGCTCGACTCTAAAATATTGGGTTTGTGAATAGTTTGAGTTCTACTCGCAAAAAACTCATTAGCAAAGTAAATGAGCCTAGTTTGAGCTCAACTCGAAAAAAAATTAAAAAAACACATCAAAATGTTCAATCTTCAATCTCTACAAAGATTTATAACAACAAAAACAATAAACAAATCCTAAAAATACCATTATTGAAAACAGTCTGAAACCAAGAATACAACATTTTTTCTAATTTTCTCATGTTCCTGCAAGTATATGGGATAAAAGCAATATTTATATATGTAAAAACATAACACAATGTTCCAACTTCCACCCTATCAAAGTAGCACTTATACTCCGTTCGTCTATAAGCTTTTCAAACTTCCCATACCCTTTTTGGTAAGTACTTTTTCTTACACTTCACTTTATATTTTACTTTTTATCTCCCCTTCTTCCAATCACATCACTTATACTATATATAGACGGACCGAGAGAGTATTTGCCTAAACTAAGCGAAAGCATATCATAATGTAATAAGAACACAAAATCAAATTCACATATCAAAATGTAATAAGAACACAAAATCAAATTCACAGTTTACAGGCCTAAATCGAATCTAACAAGTCACTAATTTCACAAAAATACAAAATTAATATAAAACCCAAAAAATCACAAAAAATACGAAAATAAAATTTACATCAATGAGAAAATAATTTGCATCAACTAAGAAAATACTTGCATCAACTAACAAAAATTTTACCCAAAAAATAAATTTGCATCAACGAATAAAAATAAATTTGCATCAACGAAAAATAAATTTGAATCAACGAACGAGCTTTTTGCATCAACCCAACAAAACTTCACAACAACACAACAGTTCATTTTAGTAAAAAAAAAACAGATCAGCAGGACAAGATCTTCATCTTCTTCAACACAAAAAAATTAAAACTCAAAATCTCTATTACAAAAGCTTTGCAGGACGAAGATCTTCATCTTCCTCAACACAAAAATATTAAAACTCAAAGCCTATATCTTCTTCAGCACAAAAAATTTAAAACTCAATACCACCATTACAAAAATCTGCACCCCCACTATACCAAAAAAAAAACAATTCAAGTGTTTCAAGGGGTGTATTGATTACAAGAGTGGGTGCGCATTAGGGGTGGAAAACCCTAGCCCACTAGCAGTCCCAAGTGGGGGGTGGGAATCCCTAGCCGCCGCCTAAGAAAATTCCGGCAACGACGATGGAGGTTCGTCGGCCATGGCGAAGGGCACCATCTTCTTCAAGGGGATCGCGACGGTGCCTTCGTCTTCTTCCAGTCTCCGACAAAGGGCGGCGACTTCGTCTCCTTCAAGGAGCCACCGCGAACCGACCCTTCGTCTTCACCACGAATCAAAGAAAACAATAAAAAAAAATTGTTGCAGAACAAAATCTAAAAATTTATAAACAAAAATCAAAGATTCAAACAAATTCATTGTTTCGCCCCAAAAGAATTTCGACGAAACAAAAACCAAAATGATGCTACCTTTTGCTGGGAGGCTCGTCGGCGAAACAAAATTCCCAGATCTATTACAAATCTGATCTTGAACGGTCAAGAGTCGATGGGGGAGGCTCGTCGGCGATGGCTCCTGCAAGCTCTTCCACGGCAGCGGCAACAGGGGAGCCTCGTCTTCAAGGGCGGTGATGGGCGGCGGCCATGGAGGTTCAAGGGCGGCGGCCATGGTGGGGGTCTTCACCGGGGCTAGGCTAGGGCGGGCCGCTTCGTCTTCCTCGTGGCGGTGCTCCGTTACAGATGCCTAAACGCGATTTCAACGGTGGCAGCGGAGGGTGGAGGGGCTTCACGTACGCCGCGCCATGGGGAGTTGGGGGAGGAGAGCATTACAATGGCGGTTGGGGGTGGAGGAAAGCTTTTCAGCGGCAGCCATGGGGTGGGATTTTGAAGACGTAGGAGAGAGGAGAGAGGATAAGAGAGAAGAAGATGAGGCGTGTTTGAGAGGAAGGGTGGGTGGGTGAGGTGTTTAATAAGAATGGAGAGAAAAATGAGGAATGAAGTAAGGGCAATTTGGGTCTTTCAGATTATTTTGGCACCTAAAATCAACTTTTTAAAGAAATTGCACCTACATAGAGTTTGGGGTGAAAATGGCACCTAAGCAGCAATAAACTCAAGAATTTTTTTAAAACCATTAATTTTAATATTTTATTTAAAAATAAATGTCACAATAATATTGGATAAAATTAAGATTTACCAAAAATAATTAATTGAGCATAATTAATAAATATTCATTTTATATAATCTTTAATAAGTAATAATGTTTTAGTTATATTTATAGATACAAAGAAACATATTTATAAAATAGATATGAAGATTTGATGAAATATACTAAAAAGATATACTCCCTCTGTCCCACAATAACTTTCACACTTTCCTTTTTAGGACATCCCACGATAACTTTCACACCCTTTTAATGGAAAATACTTTATAAACTCCACCCTCAATTTATCCTCAATTTTACACAAATGCCATTATTTTTTCTCCACACATACACAAAAGTCAACTCATTTCTTTACTTTATACATAAAGTTTTACAAAATTACCCCTCAAAACTCCACTCATTATTACACTTTCTTAATATACGTGCCCATCTACCTATGAAAATTAATATGAGACGGAGGGAGTATATGAATTATAATATTATATGAATAATACAGAAAATTGACCGGTATAGAGGGTTGGGTTGAGAGAGAAAATGAAAATAAAGGAAGATATAGAAAAAGAATTTTAAAAGATGATATTTTACTGGTGGACCCCACTATAACAATATTTTATTATTTTGGCAATTTAGGCGGGAACTTCTCCCATAAGCCACTATTGTGTTATTATATATACTAGTAATTTACGCACGGTAGTATTTTGTGTTCAAATGTTCTCATTTTATTTTATTGAAAAGAATAATTTAAAAAAAATAATGTTAAAACTTAATTAAACAATTATATTTATAATGTTAAAAGTCAATTAAACAATTATATTTTGTCAAATTCAATTTTTTTAATTTAACCTCCACACCAGTAACCAAAATTAATGTCATTTAGTTACTGTAAAATATAAAAATCAAATGACAAATATATACTCCAACTTAATGAATATATAACTTGAATTTCATTTTTTTTTTCACATCAAATGACATATATATACTCCAACTTAATGAATATATAACTTGAATTTCATTTTTTTTTTTCACAGTAAAAGCAATCCAACTAAATAAAACTTTATATAACCTTATAAAAAATAACAATTGACAGTCAAATTATGCTCAATACATAATTATAACATAACTCTCACAATGTGTGTAATTCAATTCTTCAGCTTAACTTGTACATCAAATTATGCCCAATACATAGTTTTACAATTACATAAAATATAACTCTATCACAATGTGTGTAATTCCATTCTTCAGCTTCACTTGCACATATTTCTTGTTCCTCAATAGCTTCAATAGTGAAATAGCTACTCTCACAGGTATCATATGCTGCATCGATTTCAATATTCATTAGACAACCATTAACCACAAAGATTTGGGCATTGTGCTTTGTGTGTGTTGACTGTTATTTTGGACTCAATACTCTCTTCTCATTTTGAGCTCTCCCTGTATTTATTCGACCACAAAATAAGTCAAATACTTATCGACATCATCAAAAAGAAGCAAATGGTATTTCATGAAAAAAGATTATACTGTGACAGATCTTCAAAACACACAAAGCATGACCAACATCAAATTCACAAAAAAAAAATTAGGAATGAAAATAGCATTCGAGACGGAATTTACAAATTAAGGACATCCAAGTAATGTTGAATCATGTAGAAAATAATATTTCTGGAACAAATTAAGTTGACACCATAAATCTCAAAGTTTTCCATAATGACCATAATTAATGTTCGTCATTTTTTTTAGCAGCGCATCTTATTTATGTAGTGTATTATAGGCTTATAACAACTAATACAGACCATAGTAAAAAAATAAATTTACAACCTCATCTTATATCCCATGTCACCTAAAACCAAATTTTCATGTATATAAACCTAAAGATGCATATTGGTGGCCATAGTAAATCCCATGGCTGTGAAAAACTATAACACGAATATAAGAATATTTGCTCATTCTATTGCAAATGTTAATTAGTTGCAGATATTAATAATCTCAATATAACTAAATTTCGGATAAACAACTACAATACTAACAGGCCCTGTTGCATAAATAGATTCAGAATAATAGCAACTAAACTAATACCTTCAATTTAATTATACTGAGGCACAGAAGCACACAATGATTTTAGGCCAGTAAGGGCTTCCAGGAGAACCCAGTGCTCTAATTGGAAAATGGTAAGCATACTAAAACTTCATAATTTGGATGGTAAAGACACCAACAAAAGAAAAGGCAAATAAATGTTGCAGCAATGGAGCTCTTAAAAATATCAATGGATAAATTAAGATAACATTCCATAAATGGTGTCCTTATACAATTGAATAAGACCGATATAAGCAACAGCTACGCCTAATAAAACATGAAAACCAATCTCTTTAATTAGTAGAAACAATTTTAATTTCATAAAAGTAGGAAGATAGTCGGGCAGAATTTATGAAGATAACATGAAATGTGATGTAAATGCATATTTTCAGTTGTCATCAACCTCATTCAGAATTTCGGTCATATGAATTAGTTGGACATTAGGAATCATACCATTTCACATACATGACATTGTAATAGTTATTTAGCATGAGTTTTGCGAATATTCGATTGGAGTCAATTAAAAAAAAGTATGACAAAAATTAGTAGGAATAAAAATGACAAAAAGAATGAAATAAAACTAACCTTGCAAAGGAAATTCAAAACAAAGATTTAGAAATCACAGATATCTTGTGCCATATCATCAGCGTTCTCCACCAATTGGTTAAGTTGGGTAAACATCCAATTCTTGTATCCATATATATGAGACCACATGCAAAGAATGGACACAAAAATATCTATTCCAGAAATTAATAGATAAGATAATGACAAAGAAGAATGCAATATCAGTCTAAAAAAAATTGAACAACAAAATATAAAAGCAATACTTTAAGCAGTACATATTCAAATAGTTATCACAACTTTTCAACTCACAGTGAATTTGGTGCTTTGCCCACAAAATGCAATTGATAACATGGTAAACAAAACTGCAATTTGGGAGACCTTTGACTGCAGAAACTGTAAGTAAAGCAGAGTAGCACCATTTGTATGTTAATGTTAAAAACAGTGGCCACATTTTCGATACAAACACAATCATACATAAAACAGTAATTATACTTCAAGCATAAAAAAAATACCAGTATAAAAGTTACAAAATAGAAGCACCAATTCTATGTACTCAGAATTTGAATATATATGAGGATTTTATAAATTAAGAATATTTCATATAATGCATAAATTGTATAATCATGTCCTGTAAGAAGTCCTATAGAAACATATTAATTTTGTGAAGGATGATTAACCTAAGTCCAAGAGTCTTACAATCCCAGATCTTCTCAGACGTGGTCGTAGTGGGCGGGGACAAAATTTTCTCCAACGTGGAAGCGATGATACGATTTGTACGACGGTTCATCGCACGACTGAATCTGACGGAGAAGGATGATGTGGACAGTTTCTTGAGTCATCTTAGAATGCAGATGTTGGAATTATTTCCCTGTGCCCAGAGGTTTGGCCATTGTCGATCGGAGAGAGACCATCCGTTTGGGAGGGTCTAAGGATAGTTTTGGCAGATTACGTGGATGGCCGATCATTGCAATTCGCAATTGATCGAAAGAGGAATGGTGAAATTTGGGGAAATCAAGGATTTGAGATTAATTGAATTAAGAATCATGGAGAGATGTTTTAAGGATTGGAAGAAAGGGTTTGACAACGGGAGTTGATGGGGAAAGAGAACATGCTAGAATTTACAAATAAGATAAATGAGGAGATGAAGCGTTTGGAGTTGGAGAGAGGAGTGGCGTCATGTATAAGCTATAATAAATATCTACAGCTAGGTCCCACAAAGGAAATATTTTATTATTTCAGCTGTGGCGGGAACTTTTTCAAGAAGTCACTATTGTGTTTTTATATATATATATATATAGATATAGATTATTTCTTAAAATTATGAATATATGTAACATAAAAATATACGATAATATTCAAAAAAAAATTTGAAAATAGTCACTTTTTAACTTTATTATTTCTTAAAATTATGAATATATGCATTTTAAGATTAATGATTACCCCAATTACCTTACTCTTTTAATTAATTGTTTATATTTAAAAAAAATGCATATCTATTCATTAAATTCAGAATTAGCACAAAAGTAAAATTTTAACATGATCATTGCAGTAAGTAAACTAACTGGACCAAAAAATACTCACTAAAGAAAAGGAAAAGTTAAGTCCTAACAAATTATTCTCTATAAATTTAAAGATGTAGGGAGAAGAAAAGATTCAGTCCACTTATAAACTCTTTAGCACTGAAAATAGATAACAATGTTATTACATAATGCAATTTTTGAGACTCTGAAATTACTTATAGAGAACCAAATCCATCAAAAAAGGCACATATAGTAAAATATGTTTAATCTTACAAATAATTCTTATAAACTACCATTTCATCTTCACAGAAAATAAAATATTTTGACAGTAGTAAATTTTATGTATCAATATATACCTATATTAAACCTGATTTCGAAACTCCAATAGACTATTAGACTCTCATCCAGCTATTACTTAAACCTCCTAATCTGTGTTTCCTTGAATTACCAAATTTACAGCAACAGTAGTAGTTCAACATTGTAATGTAGACATATACAACAACCATTCAATATAGTATAATTTAATATTTACCTGTCCAATACTGCATACTACTCTCTAAAAGAAATCTTTGCATCCTCTCGGAAAAAAGTGATCCCATTTTATAAACAATCTGCATCAGTTTTCTCTTGTGATAGTCAATCATTTCCTTTTTTGTAATGGTTGTTAGCCTTCCCGGTCAGCCAACTGAAGCCTAAAAGGGCACACCAATTGTCGTATCCTCTAGGTGCTAGCTCATATTAAAATCGATTATGTGTTTATGTGAGATACATTGAAATATGATTATTTGTTTATCAAAAACCTGTAACTCTCAAATCTAACCAAACATTAATTTACAATTCCAAGCAATGGGAATTCATAAAAATCTACAATAATCAAAACTAAAATTGAAGCAACAAATCTGCACTTGAAATTGGTTCACACAATTTGCAAACTCACAAATGCGAAATTGAAAACTGCAAACTCACAGAGGCGTCGGGGTTGCGAGTGAGGAAGGTGAAGAGCTCTCTCGGGGTGGTGGCTACGGCGGGGCGGCGGGCAGAAGGAGTCTCTTTTGTGGCCAAATCCCTAAATTATTCTTCATTTGCGCGTGAAAGAAGAGAGAAAGGGGCGGTGGCGACCAAGTTTTTGTGCCCTGTGCAATGTAAGGGCGACGGTTCAGTGACAACTATGATGACATGAAGCTGAATGTGATTTGAAGAAGAATGTCAGATGAGTAGCAATTAAAAACTTGCATGATGATAACATAATACATTATGTGTTAAAAAAGAAATGAAGATTTTATAGCTTAAATCGGCAATGACCATGTAGGTTATTTTATATTATTCACAAATAGAACCACTTAACCAATTCTAGCCCCTCCAAAGTTGCCTTTGATCTCTCCATTTTCTGTATTAGATGTCAATTAATGTGTAAAGAACATGATAAATTAATTAGACATGAATGATGGACAAAAAGAGTACCCCATGACTTTTGCAAGACCAAGAGACATTCCGATGAACGTGTAAGCAAAGGACATGGCAGCAACAATTATCGAGAGCCACTCCATGTTTTGGAAGTCGGGTATCTGAGATAATACAACTTGAACAACTCCGAACAAAAGCATGAACAAACTGTCCCCGCATTCACATGGATCGTCATGCCCTTCCTTGTGGTAACAATTCGATTTCAGAATCGCCCTAAATCAATGTGATGTCGTTTAGCTCATAAATCAGATTCTGGAAGCATGAAATGTTAATGAGATCAGAAATCAGATTCAGGAGATCATTTTTTGAAGCTTGATCAAATAATACCTCATACTTATAACAGTTGTTATAGTGTAAGCAATCTCACATCCGTAACTGTTATACCTAGTCAAAGAAGTCAATCTTTGACAAGTCAATCCTAGTCACCAGCTTACGTGGCGAGGACCAGTCAACAAAGTCGTGCGACGACTAGTCAACAAGATGAAGAATTTGTAATAGATTTAATGTATTTAATATGTTTAAGTGCTCGCCCAAAGATGTTGGCGAGCACATGTTTTAGATAGCTGCTCGCCCAAATGTGTTGGCGAGCACATGCCTATTTTAGCTAGAGAAGTTCAAGTGTTGAAGCTTTGGGAGACAGCATGGAGCGTGGCGACCACACTCCTCGAAGGTCCTCCGGCGACCACCGTGGCCCAGCTCCTCGGCATCTCGGCGAGGACGACCACCAGAGGCGGTTTAGCATTAAATGCGCCATCCCATCACCTTTTCGGGCAGAAGACAGGTCCAATTAGGGCATGCCACGTGTAAAGGGCGGGCAGACCCTAAAAACCACTATATAATTCCTAAAAGGCTCATTTGTAAGGAACAAGTTACACATTCCACCAAATCACCCTACCCTAAGCAATATACTCTCCCAAAGCTCTCAAGCTTTTAGCTTCTCAAAGAAGCTACATCTTTGTTCTTCATTGTTCTTGCTTTGTTCTTCATAAGATCATCAAGATCACCATATAAAAACACTCTAAACACGTAATAAACTCCCGATCATAATACATGTTTGTCTCGTGCTAACAAATAGTCCACATCCGAATCAACCAACAAAAGCACGTACAACATTTGGCGCTAGAAGGAGGGGTCCTTTTACGTGTTCTTCATCTCAGTTTCGTCCGATCATCGAGCGATCGGTTAGCAAACTCCTTATTTCAGGTTTTAATCGGTAGTTCCACCGTTTAAAGCTTTATTTACGTATTTTAGTGTTCTTCGTGTTCTTGAATATTTGCGATATTCGAGATATATTTTGAAGTTTGATCTCCTTGTAACTTTGTTTTCAAACTTTAGTTGTTGTTACTTTGCTAGAAAGTAGTTGTAATAGCACGTTCTTCTGCGTAAGAACTCTAATCTTTCGTTTTTTAAGCGTCGAAAGCTTAAAGAACAGTCATATCTTTGTAATAATCTCCAGGAGACACTCTTTAAACGATGTCTCAGCATACTCATATTAGCGGAATCATTCCGCCCGGAGGGAACGATCCCCCTCCGCCGCCGGCAAATCCTTTTGCAAACTTGAACATGGGGGACATTCTGAAAGATCCCCAGCATCTGAAGGACTTTTCTGACTTCCTCTTGGAGAAGAGGAGGCAGAATGAAAAAGAAGAGCTTGAGAAGGCCAAAGATCAGGCCTTCGACAAAGCCCAAAAAGAGAAGGCGCAGGCCAGAGGAAATGATAGGGATGACGACCACTCCTATCACTCAAATTCTGTTCGTCCCCTCGACAAAGGAAAAAACAAGGCCGCAGATCAATCCCACAACAGCCATACGGGAGACTCCAGAGGCCGAAATTCGGTTTTTAATCGCATGCATGAAAAAGATGGGAGGGCTCCTCGCCGAGTGCCTTTCGATCTAGGTGGCCGACCAGAGAGGTCCGACCACTGAGATCGCGCTGACAAGAGAGGTCAGGGCGACAGAGTCTCAGCCCTCGATCGAGTGGGACCGGGACAGGGTTTGCGAGCTCCAGCGAGGAGTTATCGCAGCCACCATTAGGAGAGACATTCTCCCAGGCGATCACATCATGGTGATCGCCCGGCCCCATCCCACGGGAGTCGACGCGACGAGGTCGTCGTCCCCCGAGCACAGACTGCCGAGGAGGGGCAAATCGCCCAGTTCCTCGAAACCCAAAAAATTATGAAGTTGGAGATGGAGGCTCTGCGAGCAGAGGTGGTCGCCTCGAAGCAAGGGACCACCCCACAAATCACTCTGCCCGCCCCTCCACTAAGTGTTGCGGTCCTCACCGCCCCCATCCAGAGAAAAATCCAGATTCCCTCCATGGCGGCATACGATGGGATGTTCGACCCCAGAGTACACTTGTCCAAGTACTCAAACTATATGGCCTCAATCGGGGCAACGGACGCCACCCAATGCAGAAACTTCTCCCTGACCTTGGGAGACCGGGCTCATCGTTGGTACACAACTTTGAGTGCCGGATCCATCACCTCATTCCTCGAGCTGGGGCAACATTTCTTGACCTACTTCGGGTCCATAGCTGCTCGCCCAGCCTCGAAACAACGTTTGGCCAACGTTCGACAATCTTTGACTGAATCTGGCAAGGACTTCATCGAGCGCTTCGATAGGCTGGTGATAGATGGGAAGGCTGTAAACGATGAGACGAAGTTGATCTCGGCTGTTTCCGGCCTAAGGATAGGTTCCAAACTTTGGGAATCTATGCATACTACTTTCCCGGTTTCTTATGCGGACTTCCGCACAAGGGCTGTAAACTTCCTACAGATGGAGGAAATCATGGACGCTGCCAAGGCTAACGAGCAGCCTGAAGCAGCCAAAAGAATTTGGCCCAAGAAAAACGCGAACACTGGGGAGTCGTCCCAGCCTAAGAAGGCGACCACTCAAGCTGGCAGTGCTCGCCCAGCGAACTTCAGGCCTTTCGAGAAGTCCCCAGAGATCATCCAGTTTAGAGAATCTCTCTCTCTTGATCCAAGGGGCATTTTCAATGTTGTGAGGGGAAAGAATCTGCTCCCCCATGCCAAGCCAATGCATGCGAATGAGGATAGCTTGGATGGTAGTAAATTCTGTGACTACCACAATTCCATCGGCCACCACACTAATGGGTGCCGGGACTTGGTGAGGAACCTTTTCAAACTCTACAATGAGGGAAAGCTCGCCCAATTCATCAAGCCCCTCGGAAATGGCGACAACCGGGGAAAGAAACGTCGCGACGACCTGCGCCAGCAACTGAATCGCCAGAAGTTGGCTCCCCCTATGCCGAACGCTCCTCCTGGCGACGTTGATTTCGTCGGAGGTCTACACTTGGTGATAGAAGGCCCAATAGGGGGCACTGAAGCTGGAAATCCTCTGTCTGTTCGCCGACAGCAGAGCGAGTTGCGAGCACTTAACAACGTGCACCAGGTGTGCGTTGCTCCGGCTGCCGAGAAGCCGCCATCCGATCAAGTCCTTTTCTCGGACGATGATCTCAACGGGGTGGTCCAGCCAAACAACGATGCTCTAGTCATCTCTGGCAAGATCATGGGTACGAACGTCCATCGCATGATGGTGGACACTGGGGCATACACCAACATCCTCTTCAAGCATACCTTGGATGCTCTTGGTGGTTATGCGGAATACATTGAGCCATGCGATGATATTATCGTAGGGTTCGGGGACACACGCAACCTTCCCATTGGGAAAATCAGACTGTCCTTGGAGCTGGCATCGTCAAAAGAGCCAGCATTGCGCCTCACTCGGCAGCTCGATTTCTTGATCATCGACATGCCATCCTCCTACAACGTGTTCCTAGGCCGACCTTTCTTCACATAATTCAAGGCGGCTGTCTCTACTTATTATTATTGTGTAAAATTTCCATCCCCGACGGGAGTTATAACCGTTAAGGGCGATCAGACGTGGGCGAGGGAGTGTCTCGTCCGTTTTGCAAAGCGTCACTCTAAGGAATCTACTATGGTTGGCCAGTATATTGAGTGTCAAACACAAAAACAACAAGTGAACTACTTGGAGGGTCTTCCTAGCAAGTACCGAAAGATTGAAGTTGGGGAGTGCAGTCGTAGTTTCGACGACCACCAAGTGGAGGCGAACGAGCACGCCTCCATGGAAGTGGACGACCACACCCCAATGGAAATTGACGAGTAGGCAGTTTCGGGCGACCAGTTCCCCGACGACCAGGTTCCAGAAAACGTTCCAGATCTGGAGCCTAGGTTAGGCTTTGAGCCAGATTTCGGAGTTGAGGATCCTCGTTGGAAGGAGCCTAAAGAGCGGGCAACTTCAGCGGAGGACCTTGAAACCATTCACTTAAACGAAGCTCATCCAGAACTCGAAGTATTCATTGGTTCAAATTTACCAGAACAGCTGCGGTCTGATATGGTCACATTTTTTAAAGAAAACATCGGTGCATTCGCCTGGTCGCACGAGGATATGGTGGGCATCAGCACGAACCATGCCTGCCACAGATTAAACATTGATCCAGCAAGGAGACCCATCACCCAAAAGCGAAGAAAATTTGGGCCTGATAAATATGCGGCTATGGCGGTCGAAGTCAAGAAATTGATCGACAACAAATTGATTGAAAAAACTGGAACTGATCCCGAGTGGTTGGCAAATCCAGTGCTCGTCAAGAAAACGACCGGGTCATGGAGATTGTGTATAGATTTCACAGATCTAAACGACGACTGTCCCAAAGATCACTTTCCGATGCCCCACATTGATCACCTAGTAGACAATACAGCGGGGCACGAGATGTTAACTTTCATGGATGCTTTCGCAGGCTACCATCAGATCGCGATGCATCCCGACGACCAGCGACATACGGCCTTCATGACGGCCACCGATATGTATAGCTGGAAAAGAATGCCTTTCGGTTTAAAGAACGCGGGGGCAACGTACCAAAGACTGGTGAATAAAATGTTTGAAAAACACATCGGCGAGATGGTGGAGGTCTATATCGACGACATCGTTGTCAAAAGCCTACGGAAAGAGGATCACCTACACCACCTCGCCATGACATTCGATATGCTAAAGGAATACAACATGAAGCTGAATCCGAAAAAATGCAGTTTTGGAGTTAGCTCAGGAAAATTTCTGGGGCACTTGGTTAGCCAGCGGGGCATCGAGGCAAATCCAAGAAAAATTCAAGCAGTCATCGACATGCAAAGCCCAAGGAACGTGAAAGAGGTACAAAGGTTAACAGGATGCCTTGCATCGCTGAACAGATTTATTGCACGAACGGTCGATCGTTGCAAACCTTTTTTCGATGCTCTGAAAAAAGGAAAGTTCGAATGGACCGATGAATATGAGAAAGCTTTCGGAAAGCTAAAAGAATATCTATCAGATCCGAAGGTCCTGTCTAAGCCAGTCCCCGGTGAAATTTTGTATTTATACTTGGCGGCCACTGACTGTGCGATCAGTTCAGTGCTCGTCCGAGCAGAGGGGAGCACACATCTGCCAATCTACTACGTAAGTCAATCACTGAGAGATGCGGAGTTGAGATACACTCCAATGGAAAATTTGGCATACGCATTAGTCATGAGCGTCAGGAAACTAAGGCAATATCTGTTCGACCACGAGGTGGTCGACCTCACAAGTTTCCCTCTTCGGCGAGCACTGCATCGTCCGGATACCACTGGAAGACTTTTGAAATGGTCGGTGGAAATCGGGCAATTTGGGCTCACCTACGCTCCCAGAACGGCAATCAAGGGACAAGTGTTGGCGGAATTCATTGTAGAGCTCACTTTCCCGGAGAAACTTGACAAGGAAATCGAACTTCCTTGGGTACTGTTCGTCGATGGCTCTTCGACGAGCACCAAAGCGGGGGTAGGAATCGTCCTCACTAGTCCAGCTGGACATACTTTTGCTTCAGCGATCGAATTCGAGTTTCTGGCGACCAACAACGAGGCAGAGTACGAGGCTCTGGTCGCCGGAATCAAGATGGCTATGGCCGTGGGCGCCATAAAACTGAAATTTTTTTCTGACTCTCAGCTGGTTGTATGTCAAATCACAGGCGAGTACGAGGCTCGCGGCGATCAAATGATAAAATATCAAATCTTAGTGAAAGGATTACTCGAGCAATTTGATCAATTCCACATCGAGCAAATCCCTAGGGAGGAGAATACGCAAGCAAATGCGTTAGCTCGGCTGGCCACTTCAGAGGGGGAGGCAATATTTTCAGAAGCGACCATCATTAAAATTTCTTCCCCATCGGTGAACAGAGGTCAAATTCTGCAAGTTGAAGCAACCAGCGACGAGGACTGGAAGTCGCCGATCATCAAGACCGGAGAGCTCCCAGAAGACAAAGTGAAAGCAACCAGATTGCAACTGAGGTCCGCAAGGTACACTATCATTGGCGACCAGCTGTACAAACAGGGCTTTTCAATGCCTTTATTGAAATGCCTCGGAGAAGACGAAGCGAAGATCGTCATGCACGAAATCCACGACGGAGTCTGTGGAAATCATATAGGGGGGCAAGCGCTCGCTTTAAAAATCATAAGGCAAGGCTATTTTTGGCTAACACTGAAGAAGGATGCTATTCTGTACGCATAGACGTGCAAGAGATGTCAAACTTTTACTCCCGCTATTCACTCACCTCCAGGCGAGCTCATCTCCGTCTACAGCTCTTGGCCCTTCGCGAAGTGGGGCATCGACATCATCGGACCTTTCCCGCCTGGCGTCGGGGGGATAACTTTCGTGGTCGTAGCAGTCGACTACTTCACCAAGTGGACCGAAGCGAAGGCATTGAAGACCATCACAACGGCCCAGATGATAAGCTTCATATGGAAGAATATAATTTGCAGGTTCGGCCTACCACGAGCGATAGTGACCGACAACGGACGTCAATTCACGAGCCAAGACATGCTGGAATTCTGCTCAAAGTGGAACATCAAGAAACTTTTCTCAACACCCTATCATCCACAATCAAATGGTCAGGTAGAGGCTATTAACAAAATCATCAAGCACACCTTGAAAGCTAAGCTAGATGGATTGAAGGGCAAATGGGCGGACGAGCTGCACATGGTTCTGTGGGCATATCGGACGACCACGAGGAATTCCACAGGTGAGACCCCGTTCGCGCTCGCGTTCGGAACCGAAGCTGTCATACCAGCAGAGGGGCAGGTCGCCACTTTTCGAGTGTCAAATTATGACGAGCAGTTGAATAACGATGCACAGCTCTCCGACTTGGACTTCCTAGAAGAGCGAAGGTTAACAGTGGACGAGAAGAATGTGGTGTACAAGCAAAGATCAGAACGCTACTACAACACCAAAGTACGTGCTCGCCAATTCACTATCGGCCAGCTCGTACTTCGAAGGGCGACGAAGCAGTCCATTGGCATACTTGGCCCAACTTGGGAGGGTCCGTACCGAATAACGCGCACACTCCTGAACGGATCGTACGAGCTAGAAGATCTCGAGGGCAAGCCGAGCAAGTATCCATGGAATGCGGTCAAGCTGAAGAAGTATTATCAGTAAGTTTTTAATTTCTTTATATTTGTATTAATTTGTATCTAGTTATCATTTCAATACATGTCAAAGTTTAAAGTTCATCAAGTGTTAGAAGTTTTAGAAATTTTAAGATAAGGCTCTGCGCAGCCAACTAAGGAACAAAGAGTTCAACCGACGAATGGTTAAGTCTAAAAGACGAGCACTCTTTCTTAAAGATGCTCGCAAGGTAGTGACGAAGACGATCACTACCTGAGGAACAAAGAGTTCAACCGACGAATGGTTAACTCTAAAAGACGAGCACTCTTTCTTAAAGATGCTCGGAAGGTAGTGACGACGACGATCACTACCTGAGAAACAAAAGAGTTCAACCGACGAATGGTTAACTCTAAAAGACGAGCACTCTTTCGTAAAGGTGCTCGCAAGGAAAGACGAGCATTCTTTCTTAAAGATGCTCGCAAGGAAAGACGAGCACTCTTTCTTAAAGATGCTCGCAAGGAAAGACGAGCACTCTTTCTTTAAAGATGCTCGCAAGGTAGTGGCGACGACGATCACTACCTAAAGCATACGAACGCAAACCAATGAAAAGCAAAATCAAAAGACAAGTACTCATTGAAAGATGCTTGCAAAAAACAAACACAACATAAAATTGAAAAGCAGTGACGAGGACGATCACTCAATATAAATCGAACACATCATAAAACAAAAAGGTTTCATTCATTGAAAAGCCTTAAAGGCTGAAATTACAAAAGAGGCCTTAGTGGCCGAGCAGTCCTAAAAAACAAAATGAAAGAAAAATAAACTAAGTTTCCTCCTCTTCGTTCACAGCCTCCACCCGGCAGGAGCACTCTGCTCGCCTTGTTGAGTTGGGGGGTCTTGTGGAGGATCCCTGAAAAGTACCGGAACACCCAAGAGTCGAGGGAACTGGAGTCCCATTTTCATCAAAGGAAGCAGGGGGAGTTCGGTTTCCGGTTGAGGATTTTCCTTCATAAGGAGGTCGTCTATAAACCCGCCGAGCGGAGTTACATCCACATCCAGATGAACTTCTTTAAGTTTGTGAACGAGCCCGTGGGCAGTGAGCGCCACCGTTAAAATGGCCACACTCCCAGCAAGGTCAGTGATCTCATCTCGCTCATCCGTCATGGCGACCAGCTCTTGCCGAAGAGTGACCAACTCTTCCTCATCAGTTGCAGATTTATTTGTAAGAATGTTTACCTCGTCCTCGGTAGTCTTGAGGCGAGCACGGAGACATTCGATCTCTTGGAGATCTTCTTGATCTTTCTTTCGAACCGTCTCAAGTTGGGCCTCAGAATCGGCCAACTTTGCCTCGAGGTCGACCACCTTCTCCCCTGAGGCGACCAGCTGCCTCTCAACACCAGCTTTAGCTTTAGCCATCTGGGCGAGTTTCATGCTCCTGTCCTCGCTGACCTTGCGACCCTCGGCGATCTGGCTGGCAAGTTTCTCCATCGTGTAAGACACCCGACTCAGATCAATGGCGACCAGGCGCGCATTCTCCAGTGAGTTGTGGTTGTTCACCTCGTCGACCAGTGTGGTCGTCAAAGATCGAGGCAGGTTCTTCACGGCCCTAAGTGCGATCGTATTCAGAAGCTCTTTGTCGGCCGGATCCCGCGACCGGTAGAAGCCGAGGAGGTTCTCGTTGAAAGGTTCGACGATCTAGTAGTCGGCAACCCTAATTAAGAAGAAAAAAAATTTAGAAAAAGGTACTTGAAAATATTTAAAGGTTTTCTGTTGATAAACTTACTTGGCAACCCTTGCGGCATCCCAGTCGAGAAGTGTGTTATCCCCCTGAGCCCTCTGCTCGGCCGATGAGCTCGCAGCAATCTCTCGCGACCGAGTACTTCTGGGAGGAGGGGATACGATCTGTGTGGGGGGAGGCGAGTTACCTCTCGGAGGAGATCACCTCGGCGAGACCCTTTGTTCGCCCACCAGCTCGGCCCCCTGCTCGGTAGCAGCTGGGCGAGAAGAACCCCCTCGGGTTGGCTTTGCAACTTTCTTGGGAGGAGCCTCCGAGGTCTCCGTCCCTTTCCTTTTGCTTTTGCCAGAGCCATCGACGATCTTGCGCTCGCCGAGCATTCTCGCTTTTTGAAGCATCCTGGTCGACGTTAAGCGATCAACTTCGACAGTTGGAGGAAGATAAGTGACAACCCTTTCCGGAACCACTACTAAGAAAAAACAACGAGGAGTCAGTGTTTACGAAGAGCAATCTCATAAAACTTAGAAATATTTCATTACCTGGAGGGAACTCTCGAGTGAAGTGATGAGGAGGTACTCTGAGACCTGCTCGCTCTCGCATACACTCCCTATTCAGAAAGCGGCAAGACCTCTCCAAATAGCGACGATTGAGTACGCAGCAGACGTGATATTGGAAGATGGGTGAGAGACGATGATCGGCAGTCTTCTTGCGAGCAGTTTCACCTACAAGAGCGAGGAGTTATTCAGTATAGACAAGAACGAGCAGAAATAAAAAGACTTACCACAAATTCTTTAATAGTCAGTCGCGATGGGAATGCGAGCAGAGGATCCATCCGGCTTCACCGGACTTTTCCAGTCCCCGGCTACCCACCACCAATTGGTCTTCCAATCTCGAATTTTGTTGGGGACCCCTTCGACCAATTTGAAGTTATCACGGCCTCTTACATAATAGTACCCATGGCCCACCTTCGATCCGGCCTCGGCCGCCTGAAGAAGATAGTTAATCTCTTTCGGGCTAAGCCATGTGTTCCGACATCCATTCTCGACCGCTACCAGGCCGAACAGCGTGAGGAGTCCGATCAGGTTCGACCACCCGTTCGGCAAAATCTGAGAAGGGGCCACCCCTAGAAAATGTAAGAAATTTGAAATCCCGGGGTGCAGGGGGAACCTCAACCCTGCCTCCATCATTCCAATATTGACGGCGACCATCCCTTCTGGCGGCTGGTCGGCCCTCTCATCTTTGCGAGGAACAAAAAAGCAGACGTCGACCGGCAATTGATATTTCTTCCGAGAATTTTCTAGCTGGGCCGAGGAGACGCTGCTCGCGTACTTGCTTGCTTCATACCTTGATTGGAAAGCTTCTCGATACGGGCGAGGAACCTCTCAAGGAAGGTACTCGCAGAAGTACTTATAGTAGGCCTCCCTCGAGACCTCGTCACCATCCAAGTTGTCTCGCCCACTCAGGATATCCTTTATGCTCGCCGCATAGCGAACAACCTCCTCGAAATCCTCGCGAAGACTTCTCGCCAAGGTCTCCTCGACTTGAACAGGGTCTATTTGTTCGCCCACCCCTCGGTCCAAACCTTGGTCGCGCAGATCTGAGTCAGTCTCACTACTACCCTCCTCAGCATCACCCTGCTCGGCATCATTGCCGGCATCATCCCTGTCGGATTCGTCGATCTCTTCTACGTCGACGACCGCCGCTTTTCCAACATTGTGGACTCCAACATTTATGGGTTCGGGGGAGTGGATCCTAGAGTCCGAAGAGGCTGCCCTCTCCGTCAAGGTCAGGGCCAAACGATCTCCATCGCCGGAGTTTTCAGAGCCACCAACCAACGGCGGCGGACCACCGCCGGAGCCACCTCCAACCTCCATTTTTTCTATAGAAATGGGGGAGAAAGAAGTTTTAAAGAAAGAAATGTGAGTTGTTTATCTTTTTGTCAATCGAAAGCCACCCAAAACTCGCCGGAAAACCTTAAGAAGAAGCTTGGAAGGAAGCACAAGATAAAGTTCGAAAGTTTGCAGAAGTGAAAAGTGTTTTATGAAGAAGAAGGCCATATTTATAGGCAAATGTTATCAGGGACCTATGTGCAAAAAACGGGGTAAAACTCGTAATTTTCCCAAATTTTGGGGTCATTTCCGAAATCGAGTTCGGAAAGTGGCCCCCACGCGCGCATTTCAAATTTCGGGCGCCGTTCACGCGCCTGACACGTGTCAGTTCCACCATCATTAAAAGTGCCTCAAAAGTCGTGCTCGGTGCAGGAAACGAGGCGACCGCCTCCATCTTACGTCATCAAGATCTCAATTTTGATTTGTTTGTCGGAAACAATCACCTTCCAAGAAGACGACCATACTGCTCGCCTTACTATTCTACGAATACGAAGAAAGGCGACCAGGGGGAAAATGTTATACCTAGTCAAAGAAGTCAATCTTTGACAAGTCAATCCTAGTCACCAGCTTACGTGGCGAGGACCAGTCAACAAAGTCGTGCGACGACTAGTCAACAAGATGAAGAATTTGTAATAGATTTAATGTATTTAATATGTTTAAGTGCTCGCCCAAAGATGTTGGCGAGCACATGTTTTAGATAGCTGCTCGCCCAAATGTGTTGGCGAGCACATGCCTATTTTAGCTAGAGAAGTTCAAGTGTTGAAGCTTTGGGAGACAGCATGGAGCGTGGCGACCACACTCCTCGAAGGTCCTCCGGCGACCACCGTGGCCCAACTCCTCGGCATCTCGGCGAGGACGACCACCAGAGGCGGTTTAGCATTAAATGCGTCATCCCATCACCTTTTCGGGCAGAAGACAGGTCCAATTAGGGCATGCCACATGTAAAGGGCGGACAGACCCTAAAAACCACTATATAATGCCTAAAAGGCTCATTTGTAAGGAACAAGTTACACATTCCACCAAATCACCCTACCCTAAGCAATATACTCTCCCAAAGCTCTCAAGTTTTTAGCTTCTCAAAGAAGCTACATCTTTGTTCTTCATTGTTCTTGCTTTGTTCTTCATAAGATCATCAAGATCACCATATAAACACACTCTAAACACGTAATAAACCCCCGATCATAATACATGTTTGTCTCGTGCTAACAAATAGTCCACATCCGAATCAACCAACAAAAGCACGTACAACAGTAACAACTCTCATGAAGAAATACTCCGACCACCAACTTACTCTTCTCCCCTGTCAAACAATGATTTTTCATAAACTCACAGTCTTTAATCCCATGTCCCTGAATCCCGTTCCTAAAACAACACAATGAGTGAATTCACCAAATTAACCTAAACCTCCCCCGATCCTTATTCCTCACAAATTCAGCTCATTGTTACTTCAATTAAGACAATTCAAATGCAAGGAACTAACCAATCTCAAACATGATTGAATTTATCATCAATTGGTAAAACTCTAAAACAATAATCATTCAAGCATGATATATCCTTCTTCATCTAACTTAAAATCAACAATTTGGATTGCCCCTTTAACAGTGACTATAGCAAATATCATTTTTTTACCTAGATATGAGCTCACAGCTTCGACATAGGAGCGGTTTCTGGAATGGCCCATTTCAGGATGAGTATATCTGTAACAATCACACAGAAGATTGGAAGAAATATCAATGATTACACAAAAAATCACCATACAGAGAGGGCCTACAATCCACCCTAACTGAGCCACACTCCATTCAGTACCAGTTCTCTTTTTCCCATTCAAGAAACTACTACATTGTAGTAAATTAATTTGAAGCAGGAGTTGAGTTTAGAACTATCTCCATGCCCATCCGATTGAAACACCTCATCCACAATTTATATGTGATAACCAATTGATTCTTAAGCTCAAAAAATAAAGCAAGAATTAAATTCAATTAACAAATTAGAATACGGAGTATTAGTTATCGAAAATAAATAAAATGTTTGTTGTTACCGAAAAAAAAGTGGAAAAAAAATAGAAGAAAAAAGGAGAGAAACTTACAGGCGGCGATGGGCGACGCTGGGGTTGGTGGTGGCACGGCGGCCTGGGCGAGGGGGCGGCACGATGAGCAGCAGACAAAAAAAGGTAAAAAGATGGAGGAGGGGCGACGGGGCGGTAGAAGAAAAATAAAGAAGGAGGATGGGTTTGAGGGCAGAAGACGAAGATGGAGGAGAAGCGACGACAACCTGAATTCGCGGCGGTGGGGTGAGTGAACGTTGGAACGGGGCCAGTGGCAGTGGGGGCAGCGTGGTGGGGAAGAATTTCAATCAACAAATTAGCAAATGAAAAGACGCTTTATATTATATTGACTGAAAATGGAATGAGGCGGGGCCCATATAATAATATTTTATTGTCTCAAAAGTTTAGGCGGTAACTTCTCGAGAAGGACTATGCTGTTTCTATATATACTAGTATTACCGTACATTTTAATTAAATTAAATTTAAATAAAATTAGAAAAAATTAAATAAATAAACAATTTTTTTTTAAATTATTTAAAAAAATGAAAAAAATACAACTAAATATTAAATTCCTTCTCTTCCAAATATCCAAATAGTACAAGACACACAATTCCATACGTATACTTCCACACTTCTCATCGGTAATATTTGTTCAAAAAATTTTTGGACTATTTTTATACAAATTTCTGAAATTCGAAATGTCACACTGATGGAAAGCAGCCGAGAAAAGTCGACGGCGACACATCAAACGATATATAAAGAACACAACTTTTGTTAATTTTTTTTAGCAAGGACAAAGCTTCAAGGTAAGAAGGTAAAAAAGAATTAAAATTATTAAAGTAAATATCTAGCTCATGGTCATACTCATTCACATTATGTAAATGAAAAATTATTGATAACCACTAAAATTATGATAAAAGACAATGTTGTATTTGAAAAATCACGAAAAACTAAAAAATCATGCCCTTAATTTTATTTTCAGTTAAATGAATTTAAATCTAGACTGCAGGATTTACATACTATTCTTTAAAAACGAAAAAAAAAATTGCATCTAAAACATGACTATCGATTAAATCCGAAATTCTTAAAGTAAATTCAAAGAACCCAAACTTACAAAATGATGACGATACCAAGTATGCACCAAATCTGGAAATGAAACAATTTATCATATATATACAATGAACAAACACAAATTTAAGGGACATCTTTTATCTTTTAAAAGAAACCATCAATTACTTGAATGGTAAAAAATAAGTATCCATTGCAATTTCCCGGAAAAGTAATCACGGGCGTGTACAACTTGATAACAGTAAATTTTTCCATATTGACAAAAGAAATGATCGGAAAAACATGAATGACTATTTTTTACATACTATCATATTATTATTATTATTATTATTATAGTTCATATATATATATATAGATGTCACGCTTGCAAACCTCAATAGTCTATACAATTGATTAGAAAATGCCCAATAATTAAAAACTACTATAATCTCAACAAAAATGAGACAACGGATTAGAAAAAAAAATACAAAAAATACAATAAGAGCACATATCTTAATAAGAAAATACACAAAAAATTGATTAAAAAAAAGAGCATAGAGAACAAAAATAATAAGATTACCAGTTCAAAGAAAAACTGCAGTGACTAAGCAATTAACCTTCTTATTAATTTTCGTATCTGTTGAACAAAAGAAGGTAAAAAATAATTCAAAACCAATATTAAAAAAAAATATGATAACTATTTTTTTTACTGGTGGGTCACACAGAGAAATAATATTTTAATGTTTTAGCAATTTGGGCGGAAACTTGACTATTGTGTTATTATATATATAGATATAGATATAGATTAATAAATACAATTATTATTTCTATTTTGTTTTTAACAAAGTTATTCACTAAGTTAGTTGTGACCTTCTACATGTAGTCAAAGTGTCGTACCATTAAAAATTAAATCTAAAGGCTTAAATGTGATAACCTATTACCTTTTGTACTTTTTTTTTTTTTTTGAAGAAATTACCTTTTGTAATTTGTTTTGAAAATATGTGTCGTATGGTGTCATACATTGATTTTTTTATATTTAATTTAAGTAATTAAAATATATAATTATAAAATTACGTTTTTATCCTAATACATTAAAATATTATATTATATTTATTAATTTAATTAAAATATGTATTGTTAAAATTATCTATTTACCTTTATATTATATTATTAATAAAATTAACAAATCAAATTAAACTAAATGAAAATTAAAATAAACTAAAATTATCTTAGGATAGTCCTGATGTCGCTTAAACTATCAACAGTCTGAATGTCGAATTGCGTCGCATCCTGTCGCCCTAACCTGATACCTATCGCCTATTTTTAATATTTCTAAATAATTTTTAAATTTTATTTTGTTATTTTACTATTTTATCCTCCATTAAAATTAAAAATAATACTATATATATTATTATTAAAATTAAATATTTATAATGAATTTAAAATTAAATTATTATTTCTTTAAAACCCAAAAATATGATTATACTGAAAAACCCCTATTTTAATTGCAAACTATCGCCCCCGCCGCCTAAGAAAGAAGGAAGGTTTCCGCCGCTGCCGCCGTGATCGCGCACGAAGAAGTTTTCGCCGCCACACACAGCGGCTGTCTTCGTCGTCCTGAAATTATGTGAAAACCGTCGTTCTCTCTTCATCACCAATATTTCTCGATCTTTCTTGTCGCCGACATTGCCTTTCTCTCCAAATGAAAATATCAGGTTAAATTTATGTTCAAACTTGAATTTATCTTGAATTAGAAATTTTACAATTGTTCTTCATTAACTTGGTTTGTATCAAAAAATTATAGTTTCTTTACTTAAAGCCTTAGATGACTGCTTTTAACCATATATATATTTTAATCATGTCTGTGTGATTATAAATGTCTGCAATGCATTTTCTGTTTTAATTGGATTTTTGATGATTTTGAATGTTAGGAAGTGATTTGTTTAGAATTTTTCTAAAAACTTTGGATGTTCTTAATTTGACGAAAACCGACCGAGCACATTATCGCCATGGAATGTTGTAGCTAAGGCAGGCAAATAAATGTGATTGTTTAGGTTTAGGAAACAACACACAAGAGTTGGTATTTGTGAATACACAAAATGACTCAAAGTAATGGGGGCTCAGGTAAGTCAACTTCCACACTATTTTATTGCTTTGTAGATTTATTTTTTCCTTAATGCTCATGCTAATGCCCATATAAGTTGATTTTTTATCTTTTTAAAATTGTGTTATGCCTTCTACAGGTCTGATAAACCTTTTTTGTTTGTCCCGCTATTGTACTAGCTTTGACCAGGAAGATAATGGTGGTCTAATCCTTGCTTTACAGGTGGCATCTCTCTATATTTTTTCTCACTCTTGTCTTGTGCACATACAATCAATTAATTCAACTTGTAACATGCATTTCTACTTGGGAATTACAGTATAACATGCATTAGATCTCCTGGTTTCTTTCTAAAACAGTCTATAACCTTTGTTGTACGTGCTTTTGATGGTTGATTTCGGATGTGGACTATTCTTTAGCACGAGACAAACATGTATAATGATCGGGGGTTTATTACGTGTTTAGAGAGTATTTATATGATGATCTTGATGATCTAATGAAGAACAAAGAAGAACACCAAAAGTAGCTTCTTGGAGAAGCTAAAGCTTTAGAAGCTTGGGAGTGTTTATTGCTTAGGGTAGGGTGATTTTGTGGAATGGTGTAACTTATGTTTACAAATGGGCCTTTTAGGCATTATATAGTGGTTTTTGGGGGCTGCCCGCCCTTTACACGTGGCACGCCCTCATTGGACCTGTCTTCTGCCCGAAAAGGTGATTTGATGGCGCATTTAATGCTAAACCGCCTCTGGTGCTCGTCCTCGCCGAGATGTCGAGGAGCTGAGTCATGATGGTCGCCGGAGGACCTGATCATCTAGGGAGGTGGTCGCCCGGACCTTCGAGGTGTGTGGTCGCCACGCTTCATGCTGTCTCCCAAGGCTTCAACACTTAACTTCTCTAGCTAAAATAGGGATGTGCTCGCCACACACTTGGGCGAGCAGCTAACTAAGACATGTGCTCGCCAACATCTTTGGGCGAGCACTTAGGCATTTTAAATACACTAAATCTATTACATTTTCTTGGTCTTGTTGACTAGTCGTCGCACAACTTGTTGACTGGTCCTCGCCACGTAATCCGGTGACTAGGATTGACTAGTCAAAGATTGACTTCTTTGACTAGGTATAACATTTGCCCCCTGGTCGCCTTTCTCCGTATTCGTAGAATGGTAAGGCGAGCAGTATGGTCGTCCTCTTAGATGGTGAAATTTTTTCTCGACAACACAATCAAATTTGAGATCTTGATGACGTAAGATGGAGGTGGTCGCCTCGTCTCCTGTGCCGAGCACGACTTTTGAGGCATTTTTCATTGATTGCGGACCTGACATGTGTCAGGCGCGTGAACGGCGCCCGGAATTTGAAAAGCGCGCGTGGGGCGCGTGCCGACCTCAAAGGTCGCGCGTGGGGTCATTTCCGAACTTAATTTCGGAAATGACCCCAAAATTTTAGGAAAATTACGAGTTTTACCCCGTTTTTTGCACATAGGTCCCTGCACAATACTTGCCTATAAATAGGTCTTCTCCCTCATAAAAACACTTTTCACTTCTGTAAATTTTCGAGCCTCATCTTCAAGCTTCCTTCTTCAAGCATTTCCGGCGTGTTTAGTGGTGGTTTTCGATCGTCAACAAGGTAAAACTTTCATTTTCTTCTTAAAAAACTCTTTTCTCCCCCATTTCTAAGAAAAAATGGAGGTTGGTGGTGGCTCCGGTGGTGGTCCGCCGCCGTTGGTCGGTGGCTCCGAAAGCTCCGGCGACGGAGACCGTTTGGCCTTGGCCTTGATGGAGAGGGCAGCCTCTTCGGATTCTAGGATCCACTCCCCTGAGCCCATAAATGTTGGAGTCCGAAATCTTGGAAAGGCAGTGGTCGTCGATGTCGACGAGCTCGACGAATCCGATAGGGACGATGCCGGCAATGATGCCGAGAAGGGTGGCAGTGAGACTGATTCTGATCTGCGCGACCAGGGTTTGGATTGAGGGGTGGGCGAACAGATAGAATCTGCCCAAGTCGAGGAGACCTTGACGAGAAGTCTCCGCGAGGACTTCGATGAGGTTGTCCAATATGCGGAGAGCATAAAGGACATTTTTAGTGGTAGGGAAAATTTGGATGGCGACGAGGTCTCGAGGGAGGCCTATTATAAATATTTCTGCGAATACCTTCCTCGAGAGGTTCCTCGCCCTTACCGAGAAGCTTTCCAATCAAATTTTGAAGCAAGCAAGTATGCGAGCAAAGTCTCCTCGACACAGTTGGAAAATTCCCGGAAGAAATATCAACTGCCGGCCGACGTTTGCTTCTTTGTTCCTCGCCAGGATGAGAGGGTCGACCAGCCGCCAGAAGGGATGGTCGCCGTCAACATCGGCATGATGGAGGCAGGGCTGAGGTTCCCCCTGCACCCCAGTATCTCAAATTTCTTACACTTCTTAGGGGTGGCCCCTTCTCAGATTTTGCCGAACGGTTGGTCGAACCTGATCGGAATTCTTACACTATTCGGCCTGGTGGCGGCCGAGAACGGATGTCGGAACACATGGCTTAGCCCGAAAGAGATCAACTATCTCCTTCAGGCGGCCGAGGCCGGAGAGAAAGTGGGCTACGGATATTATTATGTAAGGGGCCGTGATAATTTCAAGTTGGTTGAGGGGGTTCCCAACAAAATTAGAGATTGGAAAACCAACTGGTGGTGGGTAGCCGGGAACTGGAAAAGTCCAGTGAGGCCGGATGGGTCCTCTGCTCGCATTCCTCTCGAGACTGAATATCAAAGAATTTGTGGTAAGTTTTTTTTATTTCTGCTCGTTCTTGTCTATACTGAATAACTCCTCGCTTTTGTAGGTGAAACTGTTCGTAAGAAGACTGCCGATCACCGCCTCTCGCCCATCTTCCAATACCACGTTTGCTGCGTACTAAACCGCCGTTACTTGGAGAGATCTTGTCGCTTTCTGAACAGGGAGTGCATGCGTGAGCGAGCAGGTCTCAGAGTACCTCCTCATCACTTCACTCGAGAGTTCCCTCCTGGTATCAAAATATTTCTAAGTTTTTGTGAAATTGCTCCTCGTAAATACTAACTCTTCGCTTTTCTTTCTTAGTAGTGGTTCCTGAAAGGGTTGTTACCTACCTTCCTCCAACTGTCCAAGTTGATCGCATACTATCGAGCAGGATGATGCAACAAGCGAGAATGCTCCGCGAGCGCAAGGTAGTTGATGGCACCGGCAAGAAGAGGAAGGGGGCGGAGACCTCGGGGGCTCCACCTAAAAGAGTTGCTAAAACAACCCGGGGGGGTTCTTCTCGCCCACCTGCTGCCGAGCAGAGGGTCGTGCCAATTGGCGAACAGAGGGTTTCGCCGAGGAGATCTCCTCCGAGGGGCAACTCGCCTCCCCCCACACATGTCGTATCCCCCTCTCCCCGAAGCACTCGGTCGCGAGAGACTGCAGCGAGCTCGTCGGCCGGGGAGAGGGCTCAAGGAGACAACACACTTCTCGGCTGGGATGCCGCAAGGGTTGCCAGGTAAGCTTATTATCAATAAGGCTTTAGAATATTTTCAAGGACCTTTTTCTAATAAAAAAATTTTCTTTATTAGGGTTGCCGAAAACTCGATCGTTGAACCTTACAACGACAACCTCCTCGGCTTCTACCGGTCGCGGGATGCGGCCAATCAAGAGCCTTTGGATCCGCTCGTTCTAAGGGTCATGAAGAATGTGCCCCGATCGCTGACGACCACGCTGGTCGACGAGGTGAACAACCAGAGCTCGCTAGAGAATGCGCGCCTGGCCGCCATCGATCTGACCCGTGCCTCCTTCACCATCGAGAGACTCGCCGTCCAGATCGCCGAGAGTCGCAAGGTCAGCGAACAAAGGAGCGCGAGACTCGCCCAAATGGCCAAGGCTAAAGCCGTTGTCGAGAAGCAGTTGGGGGTCGCTTCCGAGAAGGTGACCGACCTTGAGGCAAAGTTGGCCGATTCTGAGGCCCAACTTGAGATGGTTCGGAAGAAAGATCAAGAAGATCTTCAAGAGATCGAACGTCTCCGTGCTCGCCTCAGGGCTGCCGAGGACGAGCTGAAAATGAAATCCGCCGAGGTAAACACTCTTCAAAATAAATCTGCAGCTGATGAGGAAGAGTTGGCTACTCTCCGGCAAGAGCTGGTCGACATGACCAATGAGCGAGATGAGACCAATGAGCTCGCTGGGGGCGTGGCCATGTTATCGGTGGCGCTTACTGCCCACAGGCTCATTCATCGATTATTGGAAATAAATTCGGAAGTGGACGTGATTCCGCTCGGCGGGTTTTTGGACGACCTCCTTATGAAGGAGAATCCTCAGCCGGAAATGGAACTCCCTCAGCTTCCTTTGATGGAATTGGGACTCCAGTTCCCTCGACTTTTGGGTGTTCCGGTACTTTTCTCGAACCCTCCACAAGGCTCCCCAACTCAACAGGGTGAGCAGAGTGCTCCTGCCGAGGTGGAGGTTGTGAACGAGGAGGAAGTTGCCGGCGAGCAGGATGCTCCTGCCGAGGAGAATGCTCCGGTAGCTTAGTTTGTATTTTATTTCTGTTTTTTAGGACTGCTCGGCCACTAAGGCCTTTTTGTAATTTCAGCCTTTCAAGGCTTTTCAATGAATGGAACTTTTTGCTTATGATGTGTTTGTTTACTTTGTTTAATATTGAGTGATCGTCCTCGTCACTGCTTTTCAATTTATGTTTATTTTTCGCAAGTACTTGTCTTTTGAATTTCTTTCATTGGTTTGTGTTCGCCTTTTATCTTGCGAGCATCTTTAAAAAAGAGTGCTCGTCTTTCCTTGCGAGCATCTTTACGAAAGAGTGCTCGTCTTTCCTTGCGAGCCTCTTTACGAAAGAGTGCTCGTCTTTCCTTGCGAGCCTCTTTACGAAAGAGTGCTCGTCTTTCCTTGCGAGCCTCTTTACGAAAGAGTGCTCATCTTTCCTTGCGAGCATCGTTAAGAAAGAGTGCTCGTCTTTCAGAGTTAACCATTTGTCGGTTGAACTCTTTTATTTCTCAGGTAGTGATCGCCGTCACCACTACCTTGCGAGCATCTTTAAGAAAGAGTGCTCGTCTTTCCTTGCGAGCATCTTTACGAAAGAGTGCTCGTCTTTCAGAGTTAACCATTCGTCGGTTGAACTCTGTTGTTTCTTGGTTGGCTGCGCAGAGCCTTATCTAAAACTTCTAGAACTTGTCTAACACTTGATGAAATTTAAACTTTGACATGTATTGAGATGATAACTAGATACAAATTAATACAAATATAAAGAAATTAAAAACTTACTGATAAAATTTCTTCAGCTTGATTGCATTCCATGGGTACTTGCTCGGCTTGCCCTCGAGATCTTCTAACTCGTACGATCCGTTCAGGAGTGTGCGCGTTATTCGGTACGGACCCTCCCAAGTCGGGCTAAGTATGCCAATGGACTGCTCCGTCGCCCGTCGAAGTACGAGCTGGCCGACAGTGAATTGGCGAGCACGTACTTTGGTGTTGTAGTAGCGTTCTGATCTTTGCTTGTACACCACATTCTTCTCGTCCGCTGTTAGCCTTCGCTCTTCTAGGAAGTCCAAGTCGGAGAGCTGTGCATCGTTATTCAACTGCTCGTCATAATTTGACACTCGAAAAGTGGCGACCTGCCCCTCTGCTGGTATGACAGCTTCGGTTCCGAACGCGAGCGCGAACGGGGTCTCACCTGTGGAATTCCTCGTGGTCGTCCGATATGCCCACAGAACCATGTGCAGCTCGTCCGCCCATTTGCCCTTCAATCCATCCAGCTTAGCTTTCAAAGTATGCTTGATGATTTTGTTGATAGCCTCTACCTGACCATTTGATATTGGATGATAGGGTGTTGAGAAGAGTTTCTTGATGTTCCACTTTGAGCAGAACTCCAGCATGTCTTGGCTTGTGAATTGACGTCCGTTGTCGGTCACTATCGCTCGTGGTAGGCCGAACCTGCAAATTATATTTTTCCATATGAAGCTTATCATCTGGGCCGTTGTGATGGTCTTCAATGCCTTCGCTTCGGTCCACTTGGTGAAGTAGTCGACTGCTACGACCACGAAAGTTACCCCCCCGACGCCAGGCGGGAAAGGTCGGATGATGTCGATGCCCCACTTCGCGAAGGGCCGAGAGCTGTAGACGGAGATGAGCTCGTCTGGAGGTGAGTGAATAGCGGGAGCAAAAGTTTGACATCTCTTGCACGTCTGGGCGTACAGAATAGCATCCTTCTTCAGTGTTAGCCAAAAATAGCCTTGCCTTATGATCTTTAAAGCGAGCGCTTGCCCCCCTGTATGATTTCCACAGACTCCGTCGTGGATTTCGTGCATGACGATCTTCGCTTCGTCTTCTCCGAGGCACTTCAATAAAGGCATTGAAAAACCCCGTTTGTACAGCTGGTCGCCAATGATAGTGTACCTTGCGGACCTGAGCTGCAATCTGGTTGCTTTCACTTTATCTGCCGGGAGCTCGCCGGTCTTGATGTACCTGGTGATTGGCGACCTCCAGTCCTCGTCGCTGGTCGCTTCAACCTGCAAAATTTGACCTCTGTTCACCGATGGGGAAGAAATTTTAGTGATGGTCGCTTCTGAAAATATTGCCTCCCCCTCTGAAGTGGCCAGCCGAGCTAACGCATCTGCTTGCGTATTCTCCTCCCTAGGGATTTGCTCGATGTGGAATTGATCAAATTGCTCGAGTAATTCTTTCACTAGCTCTTGATATTTTATCATTTGATCGTCGCGAGCCTCGTACTCGCCTGTGATTTGACATACAACCAGCTGAGAGTCAGAAAAAAATTTCAGCTTTCTGGCGCCCACGGCCATAGCCATCTTGATTCCGGCGACCAGAGCCTCGTACTCTGCCTCGTTATTGGTCGCCAGAAACTCGAATTCGATCGCTGAAGCAAAAGTATGTCCAGTTGGACTAGTGAGGACGATTCCTGCCCCCGCTTTGGTGCTCGTCGAAGAGCCATCGACGAACAGTACCCAAGGAAGTTCGATTTCCTCTTCAAGTTTCTCCGGGAAAGTGAGCTCTACAATGAATTCCGCCAGCACTTGTCCCTTGATTGCCGTTCTGGGAGCGTAGGTGAGTCCAAATTGCCCGATTTCCACCGACCATTTAAGAAGTCTTCCAGAGGTATCCGGACGATGCAGTGCTTGCCGAAGAGGGAAAGTTGTGAGGACGACCACCTCGTGGTCGAACAGATATTGCCTTAGTTTCCTGACGCTCATGACTAATGCGTATGCCAATTTTTCCATTAGAGTGTATCTCAACTCCGCATCTCTGAGTGATTGACTTACGTAGTAGATAGGCAGATGTGTGCTCCCCTCAGCTCGGACGAGCACTGAACTGATCGCACAGTCAGTGGCCGCCAAGTATAAATACAAAATTTCGCCGGGGACTGGCTTAGACAGGACCTTCGGATCTGATAGATATTCCTTTAGCTTTCCGAAAGCTCTCTCACATTCATCAGTCCATTCGAACTTTCCTTTTTTCAGAGCATTGAAAAAAGGTTTGCAACGATCGCCCATTCGTGCAATAAACATGTTCAACAATGCAAGACATCCTGTTAACCTTTGAACTTCTTTCACGTTCCTTGGGCTTTGCATATTGATGACTGCTTGAATTTTGCTTGGATTTGCCTCGATGCCCCGCTGGCTAACCAAGTGCCCCAAAAATTTACCTGAGCTAACTCCAAAACTGCATTTTTTCGGATTCAGCTTCATGTTGTATTCCTTCAGTATATCGAACGTCATGGCGAGGTGGTGTAGGTGATCCTCTTTCCGTAGGCTTTTGACAACGATGTCGTCGATGTAGACTTCCACCATCTCGCCGATGTGTTTTTCAAACATTTTATTCACCAGTCTCTGGTACGTTGCCCCCGCGTTCTTTAAACCGAAGGGCATTCTCTTCCAGCTATACATATCGGTGGCCGTCATGAAGGCCGTATGTCGCTGGTCGTCGGGATGCATCACGATCTGATGGTAGCCTGCGAAAGCATCCATGAAAGTTAACATCTCGTGCCCCGCTGTATTGTCTACTAGGTGATCAATGTGGGGCATCGGAAAATGATCTTTGGGACAGGCGTCGTTTAGATCTGTGAAGTCTATACACAGTCTCCACGACCCGGTTGTTTTTTTTACGAGCACTGGATTTGCCAACCACTCGGGATCAGTTCCAGCTTTTTCAATCAATTTGTTGTCGATCAATTTCTTGACTTCGACCGCCATAGCCGCATATTTATCAGGCCCAAATTTTCTTCGCTTTTGGGTGATGGGTCTCCTTGCTGGATCAATGTTTAATCTGTGGCAGGCATGATTCGTGTTGATGCCCACCATATCCTCGTGCGACCAAGCGAATGCACTGATGTTCTCTTTCAAAAATGCGACCATATCAGACCGCAAATGTTCTGGTAAATTTGAACCGATGAATACTTCGAGTTCTGGACGAGCTTCGTTTAAGTGAATGGTTTCAAGGTCCTCCGCTGAAATTGCCCGCTCTTTAGGCTCCTTCCAACGAGGATCCTCAACTCCGAACTTTGGCTCAAAGCCTAACCTAGGCTCCAGATCTGGAAAGTTTTCTGGAGACTGGTCGTCGGGGAACTGGTCGCCCGAGACTGCCTGCTCGTCGATTTCCATTGGGGTGTGGTCGTCCACTTCCATGGAGGCGTGCTCGTTCGCCTCCACTTGGTGGTCGCCAGAACTACGACTGCACTCCCCAACTTCAATTTTTCGGTACTTGCTAGGAAGACCCTCCAAGTAGTTCACTTGTTGTTTCTGTGTTTGACACTCAATATACAGGCCAACCATAGTAGATTCCTTAGAATGACGCTTTGCAAAATGGACGAGACACTCCCTCGCCCGCGTCTGATCGCCCTTAACGGTTATAACTCCCGCCGGGGTTGGAAATTTTACACAGTAATAATAAGTAGAAGTGGCCGCCTTGAACTCGTTGAAGAAAGGACGACCGAGGAAAGCGTTGTAGGACGATGGCATGTCTACGATCATAAAGTCGAGCTGCCGAGTGAGGCGCACTGCTGGCTCTTTCGACGATGCCAGCTCCAAGGACAGTCTGATTTTCCCAATGGGACGGTTGCGCGTGTCCCCGAACCCTACGATAATATCATCGCATGGCTCAATATATTCTGCATAACCACCAAGAGCATCCAAGGTATGCTTGAAGAGGATGTTGGTGTATGCCCCAGTGTCCACCATCATACGATGGACGTTGGTTCCCATAATCTTCCCCGTGATGACCAAAGCATCATTGTTTGGGTACACCACGCCGTTCAGGTCGTCGTCCGAAAAAAGGATTTGGTGAGATGGAGGCTTCTCGGCAGCCGGGGCGACACACACCCGATGCACATTGTTAAGTGCTCGCATATCACTCTGTTGCCGGCGAACAGACAGAGCTATTCCGGACTGAGTTCCCCCCAAGGGGCCTTCTATAACCAGACACGCTCCCACGTTATCGATGTCGCCACCAGGATTGTTAGGCATGGGAGGAGTCAGTTTTGGACGATTCAACTGTTGGCGCAGGTCGTCACTGTCGTCGCGACGTTTCCTGCCTCTGTTGTTGCCATTTTCGAGAGGCTTGATGAACTGGGCGAGCCTGCCCTCATTGTAAAGCTTGAAAAGATTCCTCACCAAGTTCCGGCACCCATTGGTGTGGTGGCCGATAGAGTTGTGGTAGTCGCAGAATTTGCTACCATCTAGGTTGTCGTCGCTTGTATGCATTGGTTTGGCATGGGGGAGCAGATTCTTTCCCCTAACAGCATTGAAAATGCCCCTGGGATCCAGAGAGAGAGATTCTCTGAACTAGATGATCTCAGGAGACTCCTCGAAAGGCCTGAAGTTCGCTGGGCGAGCATTGCCAGCTTGAGTGGTCGCCTTCTTGGGCTGGGACGACTCCCCAGTGTTTACAATTTTCTTGGGTCAAACTCTTTTGGCTGCTTCAGGCTGCTCGTTAGCCTTGGCAGCGGCCATGATTTCTTCCATCTGCAGGAAGTCCCAGCCCTCGTGCGGAAGTCCGCGTAAGAGACTGGGAAAGTAGTGTGCATAGATTCCCAAAGTTTGGAACCTATCCTTAGACCGGAAACAGCCGAGATCAACTTCGTCTCGTCGTTCACAGCCTCCCCATCTATCACCAGCCTGTCGAAGCGCTCGATGAAGTCCTTGCCCGATTCAGTTAAAGATTGGCGAAGGTTGGCCAAACGTTGTTTCGAGGCTGGGCGAGCAGCTATGGACCCGAAGTAGGTCAAGAAATGTTGCCCCAGCTCGAGGAACGAGGTGATAGATCCGGCACTCAAAGTTGTGTACCAACGATGAGCCCGGTCTCCCAAGGTCAGGGAGAAGTTTCTGCATTGGGTTGCGTCCGTTTCCCCGATTGAGGCCATATAGTTTGAGTACTTGGACAAGTGTACTCTGGGGTCGGACATCCCGTCATATGCCGCCATGGAGGGCATCTGGATTTTTCTTTGGATGGGGGCGGTAAGGACCGCAACACTTAGAGGAGGAGCGGGCAGAGTGATTAGTGGGGTGGTCCCTTGCTTCGAGGCGACCACCTCTGCTCGCAGGGCCTCCATCTCCATCTTCATTACTTTTTGAGTTTCGAGGAACTGGGCGATTTGCCCCTCCTCGGCAGTTTGTGCTCGGGGGACGACGACCTCGTCGCGTCGGCTCCCTTGGGATGCGACCGGGCGATCATCATGACGTGATCGCCTTGGAGAATGCCTATCAGAATGGTGGCTGTGATAGCTCTTCACCGGAGCTCGCGAGCCCTTCCTTGGTCCCACTCGATCAAGAGCTGAGACTCTGTCGCCCTGATCTCTCTTATCAGCGCGATCCCTGTGGTCGGCCCTCCCTGGTCGGCCATCCACGTCGAAAGGCACTCGGCGAGGTGCCCTCTGATCCTTATCATCCATACGGTTGAAAACTGAATTTCGGTGTCGCGAGTCTCCCGTGTGGCTATTGTGGGAGTGCTCGGCGACCTTGCTCTTTCCTTTGTCTTGGGGGCGAATAGGGTGTGAGTGATAGGAACGGTCGTCCTCATTTCCCTTGGCTTTGCGAGCTTTCTCGAAGGCCTGATCTTTGGCCTTCTCCAGCTCTTCTATCTCATTCTGCCTCCTCTTCTCCAAGAGGAAGTCAGAAAAGTCTTTCAGATGTTGGGGATCTTTCAGGATGTCCCCCATGTTCAAGTTCGCAAAAGGATTCGCCGGCGGCGAAGGGGGCTCGTTCCCTCCGGGCGGAACGATTCCACTGATATGAGTATGTTGAGACATCGTTTAAAGAGTGTCTCCTGGAGATTATTACAAAGATAGGACTGTTCTTAAGCTTTCGACGCTTAAAAACAAAAGATTAGAGTTCTTTCGCAGAAGAACGTGCTATTACAACTACTTTCTAGCAAAGTAACAACAAATAAAGCTTGAAAAACAAGATTACACGGAGATCAAACTCCAAAATATGCCTCGAATATTGCAAATATTCAAGAACACGAAGAACACAAAAGTGTAAATAAAGCTTTAAACGGTGGAACTACCGATTAAAACCTGAAAAATGGAGTTTGCTAACCGATCGCTCGATGATCGGACGAAACTGAGATGATGAACACGTAAAAGGACCCCTCCTTCTAGCGCCAAATGTTGTACGTGCTTTTGATGGTTGATTTCGGATGTGGACTATTCTTTAGCACGAGACAAACATGTACAATGATCGGTGGTTTATTACGTGTTTAGAGAGTATTTATATGATGATCTTGATGATCTAATGAAGAACAAAGAAGAACACCAAAAGTAGCTTCTTGGAGAAGCTAAAGCTTTAGAAGCTTGGGAGTGTTTATTGCTTAGGGTAGGGTGATTTTGTGGAATGGTGTAACTTATGTTTACAAATGGGCCTTTTAGGCATTATATAGTGGTTTTTGGGGGCTGCCCGCCCTTTACACGTGGCACGCCCTCATTGGACCTGTCTTCTGCCCGAAAAGGTGATTTGATGGCGCATTTAATGCTAAACCGCCTCTGGTGCTCGTCCTCGCCGAGATGTCGAGGAGCTGAGTCATGATGGTCGCCGGAGGACCTGATCATCTAGGGAGGTGGTCGCCCGGACCTTCGAGGTGTGTGGTCGCCACGCTTCATGCTGTCTCCCAAGGCTTCAACACTTAACTTCTCTAGCTAAAATAGGGATGTACTCGCCACACACTTGGGCGAGCAGCTAACTAAGACATGTGCTCGCCAACATCTTTGGGCGAGCACTTAGGCATTTTAAATACACTAAATCTATTACATTTTCTTGATCTTGTTGACTAGTCGTCGCACGACTTGTTGACTGGTCCTCGCCACGTAAGCCGGTGACTAGGATTGACTAGTCAAAGATTGACTTCTTTGACTAGGTATAACAACCTTGATGAATGTCCTGCCGCTTAGCTTGTTTATGCTTGGAAGATAATTGTCATCTAGCGCTATTATTATGATTTATGACTACTAAACTATTTGATAAAAGATAATACGGAGTAAATACTATTGTATATACTTTCTTCGTTCATATTGTTTATCACTTTTCATCTTAAATTTTATTTTAAAGTATTTATCGTTTTAGCCATTTTTTCCACATTTTTTTACGTGACATTCTTTTCTAAATTACCACTATGTACTCTACAATTTCTCATTTTAATTAGGAATTATATTTTATGTATCTCTCTTTCCTATCTCTCTTTTATGATAATTGGGTATATAAAAGATAAAACGATAAACAATGTGAATACACAAAATGACACAAGTCTTCTCTTCTCGCCACTGCCGCCGCCATCGTTGTTGTTGCACGAAGAAGGTACTTCCATTCTATTTTAATCATTTTCTTTTCTATTTTTTGGAGTTTTTTTTTCCACGGATGCTACAATTATTTTCTTTTGTTGGTGATTATTTTGAATTCTTGGGTGTATCAACGTTAATCTTAATTGCACCGTTTGAGTAGCTAAATCCATATTACTTTTCGGTTTCTCCTTTTAACTTTTTTGTTGGGGAATTAATTCACTCATTTTCATTAGTTTGTCACTGCAGAACCAAATTGTTTCGTACACGAGGTTCTTGTTTTGTTAGGGCTGATCTAATATAATTATGTAACATTACTGTTTTGATGTTGCTTGAATTCTTGGTTTTAAAGTGTGTATATATAATTTCATATTGTGAGCACTAAATCTTGCTACATAAATTTTATCTATGATAATGTTGAAAATACAATTTTGAGAGAATTATGTGTAGATAGTTTAGAAGGGGACGAAGTCCTGAGTAGTCGATCTTCCGTAAGTTGTTTGCAAAAATGACCCAAAGATGTAGTTTAATTACATTTGGTGTAGATGAAAGAAGTTGCCGAAACCTAGTTTCATGTGTGGTTCATGATTCTTATCTTCTTTACATGCTTAGTTTGTTTGTTAAGTACTAAATTTGCATTTATCTTTTCACAAAAGTGATGTGCTACAATATTGACCTTTTCATTCATCCAATAGCTTCAGGTTTTGTGAATCTTTAGTAGAATGAACTTTAGTGATTGTTGGATGAAGCGGTGAAGTGATCAGTTAATTGATCGTTGATATATCATTCTAGACACATATTAATGTATGTAATTTGTTGATTTTTTATGGAGCAACATAAATCGAAAATATAAATATATATTGTTGGAATTCTGGAATTAATCTTGATTTTCTCTAATATTTGTAGGATCATGGCTTTGAAGTTCGTTTGCAACAAAAAGAGCATTCGTGAAGGAAAATTGTACATCACTTTTAAAAATATTTATGTAAAGTGTATCATTTCAAGGCAAAAGTTTGAAAAGTGATACACTTTACATTAAAAAGTGATAAATTTGATTTTGTGAATAATGGTCTCACGTTAAGACGGTCTAATACAAATTTTTGTCTTCTTTAATTTTTCGATCATGTGTTTAGTGAGAATTAAATGTTGAAATATGTATTGTCTCTATGACTTTGTTCTTTGTGAATTGAAATTCAAAGTAATTTTTAATTTTGTCGCAATGATTGTTTAGTTTTGAAAAACATTAGGTGTTGCATCGAACTATATAAACTTGATTACATGCATCTTAATGTGTGTGTTTAACTCACACGATAGAAAATTGGGCATACAAGTTTTATTACAGATTATGAAGTGTAAATCAAAGTATACGTTTGACGATATTGTCAATCTGATTTGTGTCAATTTATTTTCTTATTAGATACAATTTGATAAAAGTATTAATTCTTTTTTTTTGAAAAACTCTAGAAAACGAAATAACGATTTGAATGACGTTATAATGGAAAGCAAGTCATTATGGACACAAAAAACCATATGCTCACTATTTGTTCAACGTCACATTTTTGTTACCATGATCAATATATATAATGTGAATAAAAGTATAAATAAAGACATTAAAACACATTATAAAATAACAACTTGTATGATGTTATAACAAAATGCAGTTCGTTATGGACACTAATAACTATATATTCATCATTCGTCCACCGTCCAAAACTCGTTATTATGAAAAATTAGATAAGATTTAATAAGATTTCAAGAAATTGATACAAGAAGCGTGATTAATTGTAAAAGGTCGTTATTATGAAAAATTAGATAAGATTTGATAAGATTTCAAGAAATTGATACAAGAAGCGTGATTAATTGTAAAAGGCAGGTAAAAAATCTGGAGAAAATTGGAAGATTATTGATTAGAAAAAAAAACCCTAACCTTTGGAAGAATTTAAGCAGACTACGGTGTGCGGGAGGCGAGCGATTGAGAATCATCAAACGACCTTAGGTATGGTAAAAACTTTAATATAGACTATTGAAAATTTAGGCTGGTGATTGAGGATTTAGGCGGCCGATCGCAAATGACGACGGAGTTGAGTAAAAGATTTTGGTAGCGCAGCGAATATGAAGGAATTTGGCAGCAACGACGACGGAGTATGATTTGGTTTCGATTTTGATGATGACGGGGTGGACGGATGATTAGGATTTTAGGATTGAGAATGATAAAAGTAATTTCAAATTAAAATATAGATATACAATAATATAATGTTAATAATGATTATTGATTCTAAATCAATATATAGATAAAATATAATCATGTAATCATGAAGGATAAATTTGTAATTTTAAAATTTTATATTTAAAATTATTAATTTTATTATAAAATTGCGATAGAGCGACACAAATGATGATTAAAGCGATGCAAAAACGATGAATTCTGCGACGCCAAGTGCAACAGGTAGCAGGTCATCAAATATAAACCATTAGATTTCAAATCTAATGGTTCAGATTAATGGACTATTCATAGTCCAGGCGACACCTGGACTATCATTAGAAGGCCCCAAAATAAAAATCAGATAAACTAAAATAAGAATTGTGGTTCTTGAGATACAGGCCCTGTCGCCCCCTGTTGCTCCATCTACGCCGCGCTGCGCTGCGCTGCCTACGCCGCTCCACCGTCCCGACGCTGCCTCTCCCCGTCATTGTTATTAATTTGTAAGTCTTGTTAAACTGATTCCTATTAATAACTCATAAAAAAAATGAATGTTGTTTATGTATCTATTTCTTCCTCCATATTTTGTTATGAGTAAATGAATTAACATTGTGAAATTGTTAAAATGTAGTTGAGTTGTTGAGTAGTAATTATTTTTTAAACTGTCTCAAATCAAATAGAAACTTGACTGCTCAAAAAGTGTTTGACAAAATACCTCAAAGAACTAGAATGAACTTTTTACCTTATTCAATCCCTTTAAAATTACATTTTTTTTTTTGTCTTTTTAAGTCATGCATCTTCATAAGACCATAACTCTGAAAGTAATCCTATTCTAGTTATCTTTTGTGTCAATTCAAGTTTGTGACTTTTAAAGCTACAAACTCGTAGTGATGATGCTACATGTCTTGATACAGTAGAAACACTAAATTTCTTGTCTACCATACAAATAACATTTTACAATTCCAGCATGAAGACATATGTAGAAGATATCATGAATTTATTGTGGTGTGATTTGGTGAAAATGACTATGAAGGGTGTTGTTTCGGGTTCAAGATTTGGTTGTCTAGGCTGTTTGATGTTGAATTTTCAAGGAGGAAGTGGTTATTAACGTTTTAATTATTTTTGCATGTTTATTGGTCGTTTATGAAGTTATATTTTTTTAACACTCACTAACCTAATAATTCTTCTTTACCCGACATTCAGGACATAAAATTGGGCGATGTCCAAATAAGAAGAGCAACATTGATCAAGAGAATGATGAAGATCTCAACAAAGATGATGATTGTAAAAACGTTAATTAATGTTGATCCTACCAACACAACTAGTGTTAGATTTCTTTTTTTTTTTGTGAATATTGATCATATGTATTTCAGGAATTTTATTGAATTGCAGTTTTTTATTTAAAAATTAATTTAATATTTCTTGTGTTGTTTAATCCACGTCATAAGATAAGTTTATGCTAAAATTAAGTGTGAAAAATAATCATATTGAATTGAGATGTGACATATTAATCTTTAAAAAAAAATGTTACAGATGAAATATGCATTTTATATGAATATGAGAAAGATGCTTGTATGTCGTGCATTACTACTCTATTTGTGGCTCGAGCACGTAATATTTTTTTGGTTTAGACGGTTTATTGAATATAGACCATGCAACCAGGCACGACTGTTGGACCGTGAAAGTGAGCACTTACAACACATTTTTTGGATTGCACGGTTTACTGAGTATCGATTGTGCAACCGTACATGACTGTTGGACAGTGCAAGTGAGTACTTCCAGTACATGTTTTGATTTACACGGGTGACTGAGTATCGACTGTACACGACTGTTGGACCGTGAAAGTTAACACTTACAACTCATTGTTTGGATTACATGGTTACTGAGTATCGACCGTGCAACCATGCACGACTGTTGGACCGTGCAACCGTGCACGACTGTTGAACCGTGCAAGCGAGTACTTCCAATACATTTTTCTATTTACACGGGTGACTGAGTATCGACTGTGCAACCGTACACGGTTGTTGGACTGTGCAAGAGAGTACTTATAGTACATTTTTCTATTTATACGGGTGACTGAGTATCGACCGTGTAACCGTGCACGGCTGTTGGACCGTGCAAGTGAGTACTTACAGTACATTTTTCAATTTACACGGGTTACTGAGAATAGATCGTGCAATTGTGCACGATTGCTGGACCGTGCACAATCAAAATTTTCAAAATTATATTTATTTTTTCAAATAATTATATATATAAATTATTTATGATATTTTATTGTTACATCATATCTTTATCAACAAAACTAAAATTTCCATCTTTAAAAATTTCTCCTTAATGGGATACACCACCAAATATAAATTTTCATGTTCTACACAATAATCGTATAAAATATCAGATGGATCTAGGAGAATGGTCGGTAAGGTGTCATTAGTGACGGTAACGACCTTCGTTCCGTTATAATGTCACATGGGTCGTTATCTCATTTTCGTGTGTTAAATATGAAACTTAATTTCCCCGATATCATCATTTTACAACTTGACATGTTTTTAAGAAGAGGACGACATGGTTTTACTAAATTTAACGTGTTCGAAAACGATGCATGATCTGATTGATAAACAACACATGATTTATATAACCTAGAATATGTGATTGAGTTAAATGATCGATTATTAATTAGTGATGTATTGTCCAATGAACATGGCAACCGAAACACAAATAATCACTCTACACCTTTTATAATAATGGTCATGAAAGTTGTCTGACACTTAAACACAACGTACTGTGTCGTCGGTGACGATAACGACCTACGTTCCGTTAGAATGTCACAGGGGTCGTTCTCTCGTTTATCGGGGTATTCAACATACGTTATACGACTATATCCATGTTCTACACAATACTCGTATAAAATATCAGATGGATCTAGGAGAATGGTCGGTAAGGTGTCGCTAGTGATGATAATGACCTTCGTTCCGTTATAATGTCACACGGGTCGTTATCTCATTTTTGTGTGTCAAATATGAAACTTAATTTCTTCGATGTCATCATTTTATAACTTAACATGTTTTTAAGAAGAGGACGACATGGTTTTACTAAATTTAACGTGTTCGAAAATAATGCATGATCTGATTGATAAACAACACATGATTTATATAACCTAGAATATAGTGATTGAGTGAAATGGCTGATTATTAATCGGTGGTGTACTGTCCAATGAACATGGCAACCGAAACGCAAATAATCAATGTACACCCTTTATAATAATGGTATAACTTTCAGAACCATATTTTAGACATGTTTAGAAGATTTACTGCATTTTAGACGTCGCGTTCATCGGACAATACACAATCGATCAACCATCAGCTATTTCACATTGAAATGGTATTGTTCAAGTTATAAATTATACTAATGTTTCTCAATCAAATCTAGTCTCACTTTCAAACATAGTATTCTTTAAATAAAATGTTATGGAATCATAAAATGAGGACCTTTTAAAAAAATAGGTTTTCAATTTTACTCTAAAAAATCTAATAACGACTCGTGTGATGTTATAGCGAAACGCGGGTCGTCATAAGAACTAACGACTATATACTCACAATTTTCTCACCTTTACGTTCTCGTTACTACGATTAATGTGCAAAATTTGAATATAGACATAAACCAAGGCTTGAAAATTGAATTAAAATATAATAACGACATGTGTGACGTTATAATGGAGCACGAGACGTTAGTTATAATGGAGCACGAGACGTTACAAACACTAATATGTCTTCATGTGTGACGTTATAATGGAGCACGAGACGTTACAAACACTATTCAGTTCCTCTCCAATACATTCCCAAACGACTTCCTCAGTTCAATCAGTTCCTCTTCAAACTACATTCTCATGGTAAAGTAAATTCCTCAAATGGAGAATCTTGGATGGAGGTTGGTGTAACTACACTTTTCCACGGCCCAACCTGCAAAATTAAAATTATACTACTTTTGTTAATTTGTGACATGTTTGCTTTTACACAGGTTTAAAGTAGTATTAAAATAGTAGTAAGTTGGTGAAAAGTGATAAAAACAAAAAAAAGATAGGAAAGATAAAATGTAGAGAAATTGTGAGATTTTGACATTTTAAAAATATGTCAGTTAGGTTAGAACAACAAAAATGACAAAATGAATCAATTACATAGGGACCGAGGGAGTATATTATACTACAAACTGACTGGATTAAATCAAACCAACTCTACACATAGGACATAACATTTGAATCACAAAGGCATACAGAATCATAATATATGTATAAGACACATAAAGACAAAGTGAAGATTCATGTCTTTCTTTACATTTAATTGCACATTAAATAAATGAGAATATGTCATCGTGATTATCAACTTCCTGTAACACACTTAGAAAAAATAAGAGTATAAACTCTTGCTTCTTGCTGAAATTTTTCATTACTCCCAAACACAGGAGAAAGAAACAAAATTGGCTTAGTTGTGAGTTACATTACTAACCATCTATATACATGCACAAATGACACCTCAATTAGTTTACTTCGTACACATTCAATCTATGTCACCCAAAAGTTAGTAGTACTAATTTTATTCATTTAGTTTCAATTCGCATTGTGTGCCACTAAGTATCCATTTGATAGCATAAATCGTGGCGATGGACAGACAATAAAATCTTTCATAACCCATCAACAAACTAAATGAATTAAAAATATTTTGCATGACCCAAAAGACTTTAGGACACTATGCAGGACTTGGAAGAACTGATTAACATCATAAAGAGGGGCAGCCACATGATATTAGTGGCCATTAAGAGCTGATTACAATTAAATTGTATTATTAAAGCTTAAAAAAAGAGCGATAAAGTGAATCAAATTCCCACCATATTTGGCCAAGAGGAGCTTTCCGAGCTTGTAGCTAGTGAGAGTAGAACATTTTGTCCCAACTGTTGTTGAAATCTTAGTGACAAGAGTAAATACAAATAAGATTAAGATTAACAACAATACACCCACTAATTTATACAAAAAGAGTTTTTGCTACTATCACAGAGTTCACACTAGCTTCACACCACAAACAAAGAGAAAGTGTCATTAGTGTGGAAAAGGAACGCGATTCAAGATACCATACCCCTATCAAACTCAAATAACACATTTTTCCACCCTATGTTCCAATGAAAGTATACAGATTTAAGTTATGAGCTCCTTGAGAATTTCACAGCTTTTATTGCAAACAATTACAGTGACTGAGAAGTGTTGTATGTTCAAAGAATTAAGTGTATAATCATGCCAAACTCTGAAACGGAAGAACCAATTCTGACAAAACTGGAGAAGTTTTGTAATGCATCGAAAAAACACACCCAATCGAGAGCAACAATTAAAGAAAATTAAATTATATTGTATGTGTATGAAGAACAATAAACACTTATTTGAGTGCCTTCTATAATATGTTTTCAGTTCTAAATGTTAGTATATGCTTCTCTGCTTTTCAAGTTCAAGGCAATAAACTGGTGATAAATTAGAAATATTGAAACTATGTATGAAGCCAATAATTATGTCCAGAGCAAATTAAACTATGTGGTTGCAGTTGCAGCCATTCACCAAATAAGTTAAAACTGATTTTCTTGTTGCAATGTATGAAGCATATTAACACAATAAGATGAAAAGACTATTAACTTATTCGGTGAGTAGCTGCAACTGCAACCCCATAGTATTTCTTTTTTTTGGGGGGGGGTTTACAAGATCAAAGTCAAATGTTAATACAATTTTTGCTTCAAATCTAATGATCTTCAAACCAAGACAGACAGTCTTTCGTCACGGTCGCTGCCCCATCCAATCGTAAGGAAGAGGAAAATGAGTGTACCCTTTGCTCCACATGAACGTCCAGGTCTCCATTCTCAATACGAGACAACCCCACACTATGGTGTTCTCATATTAATAAACCGGAAACAAAAAAAAGGAACAAAGTTCTACCAAATACCATGACCTATCAAACTTCAAACCACTCAAAAAAAGTCCAAAAGTCCCACATAGGGGAAAGCAAATCCCACACAGGGGAAAGCAATCCAACACAGGGGAGGGCAAAACCCACAAAAAAACCAAAGTCCCACACAGGGGAAAGAGAGTCCACAAAGGGAAAACGAAAGCGTACAACCAAAAACAACAACTGAACCAACACTGCAATCCCAACAAGAGAATACCATAATCGGGGAAATGGTCGCATGAAGAAAACATAGGAAAATAAAAAACGATGCAGAAAGGAATAAACTAAAAGAAGATTAAAAAACTAAAGCAACCTACAAAGCAGTAAAAAAATGAAAGAAACGGGATCAACAGATAAACTCGCCGATCGGCCACCGTGGCGCCGCCGGAAAAATTTATTTGTTGATCCCAACTAGCCTCTGAAAAAATTACATAAATTTAAGAACAGATCTGAGATAAAATGGTTAATCGGCGTAAGTGGTGTCGATGGCGGTGGAGACGGTGCTACGGTGGCGGAGGTAGTAGTACTATGAAGACAGTGGATCAACGGCTTTTTACAGATCTATGTAAGCATATGTTGATACCGTGGAGGATTTCGTCGGAGAAGAGAAACAAAAGGAAAAATTGTAGACGAATAAAAAAAAAACGCACCTAAATCGCACCTAATGTGCGTGATTTAGGAGAGAGAAACTCACATCCCTAAAATCGCACCTAAATCGCACCAAATGTCCAACCCCATAGTATTTCGAAAACATAGTTATGATACCTTTAGACAACACACACTGATACACCATAACTTTAAATTTTTGCACAAAAAAATGTGCACACCAAGTGTTTGTGAAAATGTCTCAAAGAAAAATCACACTTAACCGAAAAATTGAAGGCAAAATCACATTACCCATGCTTAATCATCACCAATTTCGAAATCAGCTATATATATTACTCACTATTCATGAGATTCTACACATATAATTTTTAACAAGAAATAATAAAAATCTACCCTATTCTATAAAATATTAAGAGGAAAACATACCTTGAAGTGACGCAGACGGTGCAGGACACAGGGCACGATGGCGGTAGAGCGGCCTCGACGGCGACGACGACTGTAAGGGTTCAGCGCAAGGGAAATAAAGCAACAACCGAGAAACGACGACGCGTTCTGGAGACTCCTTCGCGCACAGAGGTGACCGATCGATCTAGAGAGGGCGAGGTTGATGTCGATTGGATGGAGGGGAGAATCGGAGGGGAGAATCGGAGTGGAGCAAGATAGTTCATCCACAATTCTGCATGCCCTATTCTATTTTATTCTAGGCAAATACTTGTATACACTTGGATGCACCATGCCCCCTACCTATGACTTTCTAGATATTGGGCCTTCCTTGGGACTGGGCCTCAGATTCCAGTCACACACTCATCTGTTTACTTAGTTCACCCTCAATAAACTCGCACCCACAAATTTTTTTAATTCACCCAATAATGATTTGCACCCCCCTAATTTCAATTTCGATTTTTTATTTATATTTTACCTCCTAATCATATTTTTACAACAGTTATCTACATCCACTCATTTTATAAGTTCACCCCCAAATTATTTTTTACCACAGTTATCTATACCCGCTCATTTTATGAGTTCACCCACATATTATTGTTTTACCACGATTATCTGCACTCGCACATTTTATGAGTTCACCCCAAAATATTTTTAGAAAAATAATCACATTTAAAAGAATATATTATCCTTTTATTAATGTACACAAAATATAATAAAATAAACTCTAAAAAATCGATTCACCACCAAGTCACCCATATTTTTAAAAAAAATCGTAAAAATATAATTAATAAAAAAAATCGAAATTAGCCATAAATCTCGATTTTTTACTTTTTAATTTTCCTTTCCCCTACTCTTTTTCTATTTTTAATTTTTTTTTCCAAATTTTTTATTTCTTCATTTTTTTTTCCTTTTCCTTTTTTATTTTAAATTTTCCTACATTTTTTGCATGTGTATTTTTTAAATTTTAATACAATATAATATTATAGGCATGATTTTATTATAGTCGATCGGCAGTGCACTTGAATTTCAATTTTAATTTGATGAGTAAAGGACCTGCCGAAAATTCATGCCGATCGGCGGGTGACCCAACCACCACCATGCCCGACCACCCCCTTGACGACGACGACGGCGCTTCCGTCCCGGCCGCTGAAGCCCATGACCCATATTTGAATCGCAATCGCGATTCTTCACTTCCATGACAATCGACATCATCTTCCATCTCGGCAACGATCCATGGCGACCGAAATTCTCTTCTCATTTCGACCACCGACGCGACTGCTTCGATCAATCTCCCTTGTGTTCGCGATCCAGGAGCTTCTTCGGCATCAATGGCTCTCGCCTGCAACACTCGGATCGACGCCGACTCTCTCTTGTCGTTCATCTCTGCCTAAATCGAAGCTATATTGCTTTGTCCGTCTTCTTCATCATGCTACTGTGCATCCTCTTCCTCCGGCTGACGACAGCCCGACGGAGGAATGTGAGTATGTTGCCGATGGATCTCTAACCGGCCGACACTCAAAGTCGGTGACCTTGCTGATGAAATCTCAAACGACGACTGCTGACCTAGGGTGCCCTCCCATTGGGCTAGGGTTCCCTTCAATTGGGTTTGGTAATGTGCACCCCCTATTTTCTTCAGTACACCCCGATTTGCACTCCCTCCACTTTTTTTTTTTTTTTTTATGGTACTATTAGTTATTGGTACTGGTATTACTATTTATTGATTGTACGTAGTATTACTATTAATATACAAATGAATTAAAATTAATGATTACTGATTACGGTATTATTAATTATTAATTGTGGTATTACTGGTTATTGTTTGTGGTATTACTAATTGTATGAAATTATTTATTATTGTTTAAAACATTACTGATTATTATTATTATTTTTTATGGTATTACATATTATTGATTATGGTATTACTTAATATAATTAGATTTGTGGAATTATTTATTATTGTATAAGATATTACTGATCAATGTTCATTATATTACTAATTACTGTTCATTGTATTACTGATAATTGTTTTTGGTATTATTGAATATAATTGGATGTGTGAAATTATTTGTTATTGTATAAAATTTTATTGATTAATATTAATGGTATTACCGATTACTGTTCGTGGTATTACTAATAATTGATTTTAGTATTATTTAATATAATTAGATATGTGTAATTATTTGTTATTGTATAAGATATTGGAGTACTAATTATTTTTAATGGTATTAGTGTATTACTGATTACTCCCTCCGTCCCATGATTTTTTACACACTTTCCTTAATGGGCGTCCCAACATTTTTTACACACTCCAAAAAAAGGAAACAACTTACATAATGAATTACCAATAATACCCCTCTTTTATTTTACTTTTCCTTCCCTTTAGTCAAATCACTCCACTTTAATCAATGAATTACCAATAATACCCCTCCTTTATTTTACTTTACACATCACTTTATTCCATTTTCTTAGTTTCCGTGCCGGTCAAAGTGTGTAAAAAATCTTGGGACGGAGGGAGTATTACTTATTGTATTATTGAGTATAATAAAATCATACATATAATATTATTTTGTATTAAAATTTTAAAAAATACTAATGAAAAAAATGAAGAAATAAAATTTTTTGAATAAAAACTGAAAATGGGAAGAAAAATTAAAAAGAAAAAAAATTGAGATTTGTGCCTTATTTTGATAGATTTTTTAAATTATGTTTTTACGATTTTCTTTTTCTAAAATATGGGTGATTTAGTGGTGAATCGACAGGTAACTCGACAATGACTCGACTACATATTGTAAATGTATAAATTATGGTTGATTTTATTATTATATTTTGTGTAAATTAATAAAAAGATAATATAGTATTTTAAATGTAATTATTTAAAAAAAAAAAAATTGGGGGTGAACTCATAAAATGAGTGGGTGCAGAGAATTGTGGTATTAGGGGTGAACTTATAAAATTAGCGGGTGTAGAGAACCGTTGTAAAAAAATAAATGATTTGGGGTGAACTCATAAAATGAGCGGGTGCAGATAACTGTAGTATAAATATGATTTGGGGGTGAACTCATAAAATGAGCAGGTGCATATAACTGTAGTAAAAAAATATTTGGGGGTGAACTCATAAAATGAGCGGGGTGTAGATAACTGTGGTAAAAAAATAATTTGGGGGCGAACTCATAAAATGAGCGGGTGTAGATAATTGTTGTAAAAAAGAAATGATTTGGGGTGAACTCATAAAATGAGTGGGTGCAGATAACTGTAGTAAAAATATAATTTAGGGATGAACTCAATTAATGGGTGCACATAAAATATAAATAAAAAATTAAAATTAAAACTAGGGGGTACGTTGCACTAGGGGTCAGCGTAACCCTTTATTCTATTCTATTTGTTTTTTATAATTATTCTATTTGGTTCAATTCTGTTTAAAATGATTATGATTAAATATAATTTAACTTTTTTCTTAAATTTCTCTTTTTTTAAATGTAATTTATATATTTTTTTAGAAATTAAATTTATTTATATTAAAGAAGGGTAATATAGTAAATAATAAAATATGATTTAATTAACTTAAACCTGTATAACAGGTAGCAGGTTCATACGACACATACGACGTCACGTAACGCGATTCGACACACTGACTATATACTCACTTTGTATAATTTGACTACACTAAAAAAAACTCAAGTTAATTTATTTTTTAGAAGATAACTATTCCAGAATTTTATATTTTATTTTATATAAATTCATATATTTTTTAATTTATAAAAAAAAAATTAATAACTAAATTTAAGTGGTGTTGGGCTATGTTTTAAAAAAAAAGGGTATGGGGATTGTACGTGGCCTTTAGGCGTTGGCTATATACCCCTCCAGCTCTGTTAAGTATACTCCCCCGATTAATGTACTCCCCTAAATATGGTAAATGTTAAATGTACTCTCCACAAAAATACCCAAATTACCCTTTTCTTCAAAATGGACAAATATTAAATATACTCCCTCTATTCAAAACCCTAATATCACTTTTCCCCCATCTTTTTCTTCTTCCTCTTTTCTAAAAAAACACAAAACCCTGTTATCTCCACCAACTGCCGGTGACGGCGCTGCCGCCGCCTGCATCCGCCGCCTCTGCAAGCGGCCCCCGCCGCCGCCTGCATCCTGCATCCGCCGCCTCTGCAAGCGGCCCCCGCCGCCGCCGCCTGCATCCGCCGCCCCCGCCGCAAGCGCCTGCATCTGTCGCCACTGCGCGCGAACCCCTCCCCAGTCGCCTCCCTCCGCGCGGCCCCCCGCCGCAGCCATCGTCCCAGCGCGCGGCCCCCGCCCCGACGACCATGCCCAGCCCCCGCCGTCGTCTGCAACCCAGGTAAGTTTTTTTTTTTAATTTTCGGTAATAATTAATTGCCCAAAAACACTCTCGTCGATAAATCAGTGTCGACGGGAGTCTTTTTGGGCGATCCGTCTTTGTCGAAAATTTCAATTTTTTTACTTTTTCTTTTTTTATTTTCTTTCGACCAGATCTTACCGACCAAAGTGTGTTTGGTTGACAAACCAGTGTCGACGAAAGTGTTTTTGGTCGATCCATCTTTGTCGAAAATGTCAAATTTTTTTACTTTTTTTTTTTAATTTTCTTTCGATTACTTTTACAAAACAAAAGTGTATTTGGTCGACAAACCAGTGTCGACGGAAGTGTTTTTGGTCGACTCTGGTTTGTCGATTTTTAAATTTTTTTTTTTTTTAATTTCTAAATTTATTTAAGGGGCGGTGGCGGTTGGAGTGGTGGCTGGCGGCGGCGGCCGGAATGGTGGCTGGCAGCGGCAGCGACAAAATTGAGGCGAGGGCTGTTTTTTTAGGGTTAGGGTTAGGATTAGAGGGTGTATTTATCTTTTATATATTTATTAAAAGGGTAAATTTGGTATTTTACATTAATATTAAATTAATAAATAAAGAGGGGGAGTATACTTAACAGAGCTAGAGGGGTATATAGCCAACGCCGGCCTTTATTGACAACCAAGTGTGGTGGGCCCGTTCCTGGAACATGGACTGCAATTTTTTGCCTTATGAGATGGGCTTCGTGAAAGTGTCTCACACAAAACCATCTCTAACAAAAATTATTATCTACACATTATATTAAAAAGCCAAAGTCTATGGTGTCGAGTGTCCTCTAGTTAGTTAATTTTTTTTAAAACCTAATTGTATATAATCAAGCCCAGCCCAATTGTAAACTCCAGTTCAGCCCATTTAATAATTATTTTAAAAACACTCCAGTCCAACCCATTTAATAATTATTTAAAAAAAAATGATGGTAAGAGAAATCGAATAGTTAATTTTTTACCAGCCCAATTGTATATAATCAAGCCCAGCCCAATTGTACACTCCAGTCCAGCCCATTACAGCCCATAAAATAATTATTTAAAAAAAAATGATGGTAAGAGGATTTTTTTCCAGCCCAATTGTATATAATCAAGCCCAGCCCAATTGTATACTCCAGTCCAGTCCATTTAACAATTATTTTAAAAACACTCCAGTCCAGCCCATTTAATAATTATTTAAAAAAAAAAATGATGGTGAGAAGAATCGAATAGTTAATTTTTTTCCAGCCCAATTGTACACTCCAGTCCAGGGTTCACTCTTACCATCTAGGCCACTGCTATACTCGTCAAATAATTGATATTATTATCTATATATACATTGAAATTATTAAAATTAAATGTAAATTGTATAAGATACCCTTTTACCTTATATAACATACACATTTTAGTAATATCGTGTTGCACTTTTTTAGATTATACTTGTTACTGATAATTTTTGTTTTCAGCAAAAATGCAACTTTGTATTACTAAGTGCTGGTCTTTTTTTTTTATTAGTTCAACTTGCACTTTTTGGACTATAATGATACACCTTTTGATTATTAGTTCTTGCACTTTTATAATCTAGATAAACTGTTTTATTTTTAAAATAGTTATTAACTCTACACAATTTATTATTTAAAATCTTGCACTTTTATTTCTATTATCATATACGTTTTGGTTATTAGTGCTTGATGCTAAATTTTTAATGATATTAATTTCACACATTTAATTATTTAAGCTTACACTTTTATGACAATTAAATGTACACGTTTTGGTTATAAGTACTTGCACCTTTATAATCTAAATAAATTGTTCCTATTTTTTTTAAATGTTATTAATTTCACTTTTTTTTTTTTATTCTCGCACTTTTATGACAATTAAAATATACCTTTTGGTTATTAGTTCTGCACTTTTATAATCTATATTAGTACTTGCACTTTTATAATCTACATAAACTGTTCCTAATTTTTTGAAAAACATTGTTATTAATTTGACACATTTTATTATTTAAACTTGCACTTTTATGACTATCATACGCGTGACCTTGTGGTAAATAACTCAAGGGGCGACCACTAGACTGTAACGACCAGTTGGTATATTTACGTGAAATATGTTATTTATCATAATTTACTTTATATTTTTCATTCATGATTACACTCCACTTAATAAATTAACGTATAGAACAATTTTGATTAAAATTAAAAATTAAATCAAGTTACTCGATACTCAATTCAAGATTATTCTATAGAAACTCGTTTGAGTTTGATTCGATATACATCAAATAAGTTTGAATATATATTTATATGAGATTATTGTCTAATAAGTTCACTATTACAACCCATTAATCTAATAGAGACACCAATATGTATAATTTTCTAATAGAGTCAAATCAAAGCCAAAATACCCATGTTACCCTTAAAATAATTATTTTAAATATATTCGTGTTTTAAAAATTATATGAAATTTGAAATTAATTCCTATAATTTAGTTTTTTTATTACCAGAAAGTTTTGGACTTTCCAAATTCGAAAATTTAAACAGAAGTTTCTTGTTTATCTCCAAAACCAAATTTAAACAGAAGTTTCTTGTTTATCTCCAATTCGCCTGAGATGCATTCCAATTTCCAATGAGCCTGATTCAATTTCTCCGATTCGCCTGAGATCAGAATTAGATCGGTCATATTCATATTATATCAAGAATCGCCTGCAAAGTACGTATTCAATTCTTACCTTTTGTTGTTTATCTTTCGATTATTGTTCATCTCATCAAACCGATCATTGATTTCATCGGATATATGCAGTTCTTGTTCAACCAACAATATTCATATCGTAAATTCAATTTTTGATTTATTTTCACTTATGTATATTACGTATTTTAGTGCATCCATTAATTGGTTTTCCAATATATTTGCGTTGAACAGGCTGTCGATATCGTCAAGGTTTCAAAACTCAACTTTAAGTACAAGTATAGAACAAATGGACCCAGGTATGTATATGCAGTATGCAACGAGGCTGCAAACTTGAGTTGTGAATGGTTCATCAACGGAAAGAAGCTTTAACATGATCTTCTTATGCATTATTAACTATATTTACTTATTCAACACTCACTTCACTGGCATATGCATTATGAACTTCATTGGATGTGTTCATTCTTTTTTTTAAGCATACGTTAGTGCATATATAGTTGTGCATACTTACCTGCATACAACCATTCATGCAAATCGTTCTGCATTTTTTGAATTGGGCTAGAGAAGTTTGGGGTGATGGAGAACTTCATATAAAATTAAGGGTAATGCTATATTTTATTGAGTTTTCTTGTGTAGACTTGGATGACTATTTACTTTTCAACCCCTTTTTTTTATTTATCAATTGTATGTGCAAGGTGTTTATGCACATTTCGGTGCATATATAACATGCATACGTATCTGTATTGTAGAATGCAAATGCATATTCAATCTGCATCTTATGTTTGACACCTGTCCACATGTCTTTTTATGTACATTAATTTACCCACTATGAAATTCATCTTTTTCAGTATTGTCTACAACAAATACTTTGAACTGGAGTTTGATTTTCAATATCTCAGAACCATTATTGACCAGAAAATCATTCAAATCAAACATGTAGATGATCGCATACCTGATGCGGTGAATCGTCTTCCTCGTCGCCGAAAAACGCAAATAAGGATGAAACAATCGCGGGAAGTAAATGTAGGGTGCAGAAATCTCGAAAATCAAGCAAGTGAAACGAATTAATGAGGATACCTACTTTTTAGGAAAATTTTAAAATTTTGGAAGCTGCTTAAATTTCGCATTTTCGAGATCCTCTCTTAATCTATAATTATGGTATTTAGTTGACCTATTAATTTGAATTAAGAAATTCGAATTGTTTCAAATTAGTAAAAGGGTATAATTGTCTTAGATTTTTCAATTTGACTCTATTAGACAAGAAAATATGTTGTAGGTTTTATTAGATAAAACTAGTAGTGAAATGACCTTATTAGTTATTAACCCTATTTATATTCGATACAGTCTAAAATGCAAACTCAATAAATATAAAAAAGACATGTGTAAATTTTTTTAAGAATATATTACTTGAACTCGACTTGCGTTTGTTGATTAAAGTTCGTTTGAACTCAATTCGATTAATTACCAAACAAGCAAATACAAAAATTTCAAAGCGGAATAACATTTTAAATAACGAGACGTTCGACTCGATTTGACTCATTTATCGTGCTACTTATAGTGGAGAAACAGTAAATGATGGGTAAAAAGTAAAAGAATGAGGAGGAAGCAACGTCGTGTTTACTTTATCAGAAGAAAATAAAATAAATCGTTGCTTTAACACGTTTTTACTTTATGAGGAGAAAATAAAATGGATTGTTGCTTTAACACGTTTTTGAGTATATAGTGAATAGTGGGTGATTGTGATGTATGATACTGACGTAGTGACGTCCCTCTATGGATTTTTCCTCCCCTTCCCAACAATTTTCGTTCGCTATGTCGTTTATCGGCACATCGAATCTTAAATTGCGTATCTATAAATCGGACTTTGAATTGCGTTAGTATTTGATCCTTAATGTTTACCTTTGATTATAGATAGTAAGAACTAAAATTTTAAAATTTATAAACATAAGATACTAATCTCAAAGTCGAAAAATTTAGATGGTAAAAATTAAAATTCAAACAATTTAATGGCGAAAAAATGTGTTTTCCCTACATGGAATAGCAAACTAACTAAATAATTAGTTAAAGATTGGTAAATGATGAAACAAAAATATAATTTAAACACAATTTTAGCTAAATAAATATCATAATCTAATAGTAACAATATTCACTATCTTCTTCATTCGATATTTCCTTGGATAAAGACGAAGCATAATCTTCTAAAACATGAAAAAAAAAAGGGACCAAAATAGTTATTTATAAAAAGGGACAAAAACAGTTCATTCGATCTTTTCTTGGATAAAGACGAAGCATGATCTTCTAACATAAACTAGTATTTCACCCGTGCAATGCACGGTCGAGTTAGAAATGTATTAATGTATAATTAATATTATGCTACATTTCAATATGATTAAATTTGAGATTCACACACAAAAAAAAAAAAAAAAAAAATTCTTAATTAGGTAATATTTGTCTTATGGAGTATAATTTAGATGAAAAGTGCATGTAAAAAAAAATCTTAATTAGGTAATATTTGTTGACCTATTATTCTCACCATCTTGGTCACAAATTAAAATTTTAAGCCCTTTTCGATTGGTCACTCGTGAAATCTATTTAAATATACACCCAAACCTAAAATGATTATATGACAAAGTGGTATAGTTCAAGTGGTTAGAGCACCACTACCTAGGCCTTAGGTCCTGGGTTCGAGTCATGGGGAGGGTAAAAAAGGGATGGGTATTTAACTTCCATCAAAAAAAAAAAAAAAAAAACCTAAAATGATTATATATTAAAATGGGAAAAAATTTAATTGCAAAAATGGGACTAAATTGACACGTTTAACTTTTTTTGGATCAAAATAGAACAACTTATAAAAAAAATGGACTAAATTGATACATTTAAATTTTTAGGAACAAAACAAAATTAATGGCAAGAAAATGAGACTAAATTAGTAAGTTTAAGTTTTTTGAAACTATTTTAAAAAATGTTGAAAGTTATAAGATTAAATTGACTTATATTCCTATTAAAATTAAGTTTTTTTTATTTTATCATATACATAAATTATTTTTTTAATTTAAAGATAGAGTAATAATTTTTGGGCGCGGCTAAAGGCACCCGGATTTCCTATGAGTACACCCACGGAGAATTTTTTTTGTCCCAAAGGTGGTGCGAAAAGATATTTTTACCCCTCCTGTAGTTTAAAAAAAAAAACGCCGGATGAATACACCCATCTATTCCGGTTCACACGCAATTCATCATTTCACATCCGAATCATTCCGATTCCCACCATCAACACCAAAACATCAAAAATCATAAAACAAACGCACTATGTTCGAAAACAATTTCAAAACAACTTATATTTGTCCGAAAAAAAAAATCGAACATCTTGTTCGAAATTTTTTCCAAAACAAAAGCACTATGTTCGAAAAAAATTTCATAACAACTTAAATTTGTCCGAAAAAAAAATCGAAAATCTTGTTCGAAATTTTTTCCAAAACAAATTCAAGTTGTTCGAATTATTTTCCAAAACAAACGAACTATGTTCAAAAATAATTCCCAAACTTCAAAAAAAAGATCCGAATTTTTTTTCCAGAAACCCTAATTTTTCTAACTAAACTTACCTGTGTAGCGGCGGCGGCGGCGAGGGGAGGAGTACGACGGCCGCGGCGAAGGGGAGGAGGGGGTGGGCGGCGGCCGCGTCTGTGGGGAGAAGGGAGGGCGGCGGCCGCGTCTGTGGGGAGAAGGAGATGGTTGCAGGCGCGACGGGAGGGGCGGTGGAGATGGTTGCAGGCGGTGGCGACATGAGGGCAGCGCGACGCGACGGCGAAAGGACGCACGTCGTGGAAGGAAGCGTGACGGGGAGGGCGGCGTTGGCGGAGTGGGCTGCGGCCGCGAAAGGGGGGGGAGGGGGAGAGGCTGCGTGCGCGACAGAGCTGTTGCAGGTGGATGACGGAGCTGGCTGCGTGGGGGGAAGGCCGTCGGAGTGGGTGCCGGCGATTTGTGGGTGAGAAAGAGAGAAAGAATGTTTTAATTGAGGGGAGAGTAATTTTGTATTTTCCATGTGGGTGTCCTCATCCGTTTTGTGGGTGTTCTCATCGCGTGGGTGTTCTCATTTTTACGTGCGTGTCTTGTTAAAAGAATCAAAGGCCCATCTTCAATTAGATTTTATTTTTTTAAAGGCCACGGTTATACACACACACGGTGTTACTGAGGACACCCACTCGCTAAGTACACACGTTGTGGATGAATACACTCCCCGTTAAAAAACCTAAAATAACCTTCCTTCATCAAACCATAATACGGAGTATTAACTTTCTGCCTCCTTCACTCTCTGAATTCTCACAGTCACAGGCACACCCACCCACACACTCATCTTCTTTGATCGGCCGGCAGCAGGCCCTCCCAGTCGCGCCGCCCCCAACGTCGTCGTCCCGCGTCCTCCGCTCTCCCTCCCTCACCGCGCACGCCGCCATCGCCCCTCCCTGTCCCGTCCCCTCACTGACTCATGTTCGTCGCGGCTGTTGAAGAAGTAGGCGGCCACCGTCGCCTTCCTCCCAAGCGACGCGGCCGCCGCGACTGTTGAAGAAGAAGGCGGCAGCCGTTGCCCCTCCTCCCTAGGTACCGCCTTCGCCCCTCCCCCCTCCTCCTTAGGTTAGTTGTCGCCGCCGTCCCTTTCTTTCTTTCTTATCTAAAATATGAGCGATCTAAAATTAGGGTTTAAATTTTTTTCACATTTTTTTCGAATTTCTCTCCCTTTCAATTTTTTTTTTTCGAATTTTTGTTTTAATTCGAAAATTGTTGCCAAATGGTTGTATTTTTTGGACTTTGTTTCGAGATTTAGGACCTATTTCAATTTTTTGGTCGAAAAAATGGTGAATGATGATTTCGTGTGGTGGTGGTGGTTAGTGGTTACACTGGTCGGAAACTATTCTCTCTGGAATGTGGGTGGGTGTACTAATCTGTGCGTTTTAAAACAGAGAAATTTCTAAGGGGAGGAGGCCCATATAATTTTAATATAGTTAAGCGGCCCATTTTATTTTAATTCTAACCTAGAAAACCCTAATATAAATAATGAAAGGGCGCGGCTAAAGGCACCCGGATTTCCTATGAGTACACCCACCAAACATTTTTTTAATGTTTCAGAATATGTGAAATGTCCCATATACCCCTAGAGTAAAATTTATGAAAAAAAAACGAAGATGAGTACACCCATTCCATTTCACAAAATTATCTCCACCACCACTACCAAAACAAGCCCCATTCTTTCTCCATTTCACAAAATCCAAAACACTAATTGATCGAAAAAAATTCCAAAACATGTTCGAAATTTTTTCCAAAACAAACTCAATATGTTCGAAAAAAATTCCAAAACAACTCAATATGTTCGAAAAAAATTCCAAAACAACTCAAATTTGTCCGAAAAAAAAGATCGAACATCTTGTTCGAATTTTTTTTCAAAACAAACTCAAGTTGTTCGAAATTTTTTCCACAACAAAAACAATATTTTCGAAATTTTTTACAAAACAAACATAGATTGTTCGAAAAAAATCCCAAAACATCCAAGAACCCTAATTTTTTCACAAACCTAAATTTCCTAATTTTCAAACCTAAACTTACTTGAAACGGTGGCGGACGAGGAAGGAGGGCGACGAACTGGCGGCGTTGATGGTGGGGGCGTCGATGCGAACGGGCGGCGTCGCTGCGTACGGCGCGTCGCTGCGGAAGGCGTGGCGAGCGGCGTCGCTGCGGAAGGCGTGGTGGGTGGCGTCGCTGCGGAAGGCGTGGCGGGCGGCGTCGCTGCGTGAGTGAAGGAGGCTGCGACGGGCGTCGCGGCGTGAGTGGAGAGGGAGAAGGTGGTCGAAGGCGTGACTGGGGTGCTGCGAACAAGACGGGGAGGGCTGCGGCGGTGTGGCTGGTGGTCGGCGGCGGCGGCGATTGGGAGGGAGGGGAGGTGGGTGCACCCTTGTGTGAAAATGTGAGAAATGGAGGAAATAAGGTTTTAATTAGGGTTTGAAATGAGAAGGTTATTTTTTAGATTTTCACGTGGGTGTCGTCATCCGTTTTGTGTGTGTTCTCATCGCGTGGGTGTACTCATAGTATCCTTGGGTGCCTTTAGCCGCGCCCATAATGAAAAGGGTCTGCAATCACAGATGCTATCCCAATCTGACTTCTCCTGAAATATTTGTCACTCAAGAGTCTCAAACTCACAAAATTGTCTTTCATGAGGGCATTGCTAAAAATCGCCGCCTCTCTCACTCTCTCATCCGCCGATCGCCATTACACTCTCTCCCACCACCAACCACCGACTCTCTCGATGTACAACGGCTTAGCCCCACGCAGGCAGCGGTCGCGATCCCCCACGCACAGACGGGCACATGCAATTGATCCCTGTGCACAGGCTGCCGATCCCCACGCACATGCGACCAATCCCCACGTTTAGGCGGCCGATCCACACAGACTGGCGGTCAATTTCCTACGGTATATATATTTTTCTAGTATTAAATGATTGTTAGCATCTACCAATTCCTAATATAAAGAGAAAAAAAATGAGAGTATTTCGTTGAGTTATAGTAGAATTTTAATCTAATTTGGTACTCGACACTATTCTGCTTGAATCGTCTCTTTTACACCCCCAATTCTACTCAAACATTTTGTAGATACACATTTTTTATGGAGTTAATCTTATAATGCTATGAAGAAGAAGTAGAAGTCCGTCAATGCATCCGATCCTCGTGTTCAGGCGACTGATCCACACGGACTGGCAGACCCGGACTTGCGGCCTCGGACTGGGCCGATCTTCCACGGTATTAATTTTTTTGTTGTTTTTATTGTATTAAATGATTGTTGTAGCATCTACCATTTCCTAATATAAATTGATGTGTTTAGTCTCTTTTGAGATAAAAGAGAAAAAATTGAGAGTATTTTGTTGAGTTAGATTCAACCTCAAAAAATTTGAGCTCTATAGACTTTTAATCTGACATGGTACTCGACACTATTTTGCTCGAACCTACTCATTTACACCCTTAATTCTACTAGTGTTGCCACAGTGCGGGATCTCAAGATGTACAACATAGATTGGGAGCAAAATAGAGCATATTTACTTTCTTCTCTCAGCCACTTGAATGGATTAAGGTAAGAGTAAAGTTTTATACAATAACTTAATCCTATAAAACATTATTCTACTTAAGCTAGTAGTCTATAATCTAAAATCTAGGAAAGGTATGCTTATATCTGAAATTGTAGTTTTTTTTTTTTTTTAATTACAGTCATATTTTCTTTAATTCATGATTTAGTCTGTTTTTTTCATTTAAGAATATAATAGTAAGTTATATTTTTATATTTCAAATGATGGATGACTTGAAGTATGTCATGCTAAGAAATAACAAAATAAAAAACACATACCAGTTTGAGTTTCATCATTTCTTGTGCGTTTTCCTTTAAGTATTGTAGACCTCGTAAGCTTTCTCATTTGTTGGTTGATGATGTATGCATATATCAATTTGTCAACTAAAGTGAAAATAGGTGCATTAGGAAAGCGAGCAACATTATACTTGTATAATATTTCATCAAGTTATTTAAGATTCATATAAAATAATGAAATGCTACTACAAAAACTCTTATGCAGATTGATTTGTTTGAAAAAAAATTAACCATGTACATACCTGGATGTGTTGAGCCACTGTTATTGTGTAATGTCTGACCTTGAGATTGATTAAAAATGTGACCTTCTGTTTGGATATTCTGAACTTTCTTAGATAGATGGAGATGGTAATGGAATACAAAGTGGCATTGTTGTGACTGTGGTGAAAGTATTATGTGGTTGTGGTTAATGGTATTTATGGAGAGAAGTATTAGAATTTGATAGGTTATGATTGACAACACTGCTGGAAAAATATTAAACAAATAAACTTGGTGAATTTGAAAGGTCATATTTATTTTTTGAATAGGGAGTACTCCAATATATTTTTCTTGATTAGTAAGATATATTTTTTGGTTTGAGCACATATTTATTTGTTTTTAAATAGGTTTGTGTGTGCTAAATCTGTCCATTATCAAAATGATTTTTTTCATCATGTCTTAACATTAATATAATTATTTTATTTGAAAAGGATGACATTAAGGATGCTGACCAGAATAATGATGAATGTATGCTGTAAAGTTTTTTAGTTTAAAATATATTATTAAAGATACATATAAAAATTGGGTATAGCGTGTATTGATATATGCTGTAAAGAATTAAAAATAATGATGTTTTTTTTTATAGGCATAACTTTACATTTATGTTTCTTCTATTTATTCATTTATTGATATTATTATTTGAAAGTGCATATATGATTAAATTATTATTTTTTGAACAGAATTTTATAAAATATATATTACAAAATTTATCTATATAACCATACCTCCTTTAATTTTCTCCAAGGAAGAAAATAGGGCTTTCCTCTTGTAGTTGTCCCGGTGGAAACAGAGCTGTCCAAGTAAGCAAACCGGGCTTTCCTCCTTGCAACTGTCATGTGGAGCAGAGAAAATTACGAACAAATTAAGAATTTGAAAAGAACGATTTTGAAGAGTAGAGGAGGAAAAAAACAGAAATGGAAATAGCTCCACATTCATGATCCATCCACTAATTTATCACACTGTAAAATAAATTTCTCTATCTACAGATTTTAATTTGATTTGTTAAACAAAATAAAAAAAACTCATCAGTCACCTCGTCATAAGCACCAGAAGTAATTTCAAGAAGCGGCTCGGTTCTCAAAAAAAGAATGAGGAAAATAAGTATGCGCCAAAAGAAATTAATAATGGCCTGAATAAAAAATACTTTTTCAGAAATAAAAAAAGAATGTGCGGGAAAACAGTAAAAAATACTTTTTCAGAAATAAATAAAGAATGGGCGGGAAAACAGAAAATGGTGTCTGTTATTATATATACTAGTATCTCGCCCGTGCGTTGCACTGTCAGTATATATACTCCCTCCGTCCCATACTTGAAGTCACATTTTACCATTTTGGGCGTCCCATACTTGAAGCCACATTACCTAAAATAGTAAAAGCACTTTTAAACACTCCCCTTAAAACATCACAATATTACAACAAATGACACTATTTTATTACACTAAAAATTAATTTTATTACTATTTATAAAGTTGAAAAGTTTTTATTACTCCACTTTATCTTACACAATACTAATAAACAACTCATTTATTAAAATCGTGCCAATTTGGTCTGTGGCTTCAACTTTGGGACGGAGGGAGTATAATATTAACAGTGTGTTACAAATTTATTAAGAGTAATAATTAGAAAATTAAGTTGAACGATTTCATCATTTTCATGATTATTATAGAATATAATTATAATAATTTATATACTCCATACTACATTGATTTTAGAAAATTTATACACTATTAACACCATGTAAAAAGAAACCATTTAATTCAGTGTTATACCTAGTCAAAGAAGTCAATCTTTGACTAGTCAATCCTAGTCACCAGCTTACGTGGCGAGGACCAGTCAACAAGTCGTGCGACGACTAGTCAACAAGACCAAGAAAATGTAATAGATTTAATGTATTTAAAATGCCTAAGTGCTCGCCCAAAGATGTTGGCGAGCACATGTTTTAGTTAGCTGTTCGCCCAAATGTGTTGGCGAGCACATGTCTATTTCAGTTAGCTAGAGAAGTTAAGTGTTGAAGCCTTGGGAGACAGCATGAAGCGTGGCGACCACACACCTCGAAGGTTCAGGCGACCACCTTCCTAGATGATCAGGTCCTCCGGCGACCACCATGACTCAGCTCCTCGGCAGTTCGGCGAGGACGAGCACCAGAGGCGGTTTAGCATTAAATGCGCCATCAAATCACCTTTTCGGGCAGAAGACAGGTCCAATGAGGGCGTGCCACGTGTAAAGGGCCGGCAGCCCCCAAAAACCACTATATAATGCCTAAAAGGCCCATTTGTAAACACAAGTTACACCATTCCACAAAATCACCCTACCCTAAGCAATAAACACTCCCAAGCTTCTAAAGCTTTAGCTTCTCCAAGAAGCTACTTTTGGTGTTCTTCTTTGTTCTTCATTAGATCATCAAGATCATCATATAAATACTCTCTAAACACGTAATAAACCCCCGATCATTATATATGTTTGTCTCGTGCTAAAGAATAGTCTACATCCGAAATCAACCATCAAAAGCACGTACAACATTTGGCGCTAGAAGGAGGGGTCCTTTTACGTGTTCATCGTCTCAGTTTCGTCCGATCATCGAGCGATCGGTTAGCAAACTCCATTTTCAGGTTTTAATCGGTAGTTCCACCGTTTTAAAGCTTTATTTACACTTTTGTGTTCTTGAATATTTGCAATATTCGAGACATATTTTGGAGTTTGATCTCCGTGTAATCTTGTTTTTCAAACTTTAAGTGTTGTTAATTTGCTAGAAAGTAGTTGTAATAGCACGTTCTTCTGCGAAAGAACTCTAATCTTTTGTTTTTAAGCGTCGAAAGCTTAAGAACAGTCCTATCTTTGTAATAATCTCCAGGAGACACTCTTTAAACGATGTCTCAGCATACTCATATCAGTGGAATCGTTCCGCCCGGAGGGAACGAGCCCCCTCTGCCGCCGGCGAATCCTTTTGCGAACTTGAACATGGGGGACATCCTGAAGGATCCCCAACATCTGAAAGACTTTTCTGACTTCCTCTTGGAGAAGAGGAGGCAGAATGAAATAGAAGAGCTGGAGAAGGTCAAAGATCAGGCCTTCGAAAAAGCTCGCAAAGCCAAGGGGAATGAGGAGGACGACCGTTCCTATCACTCACACCCTATTCGCCCCCAAGACAAAGGAAAAAGCAAGGTCGCCGAGCACTCCCACAATAGCCACACGGGAGACTCGCGACACCGAAATTCGGTTTTCAACCGGATGGATGATAAGGATCAGAGGGCACCTCGCCGAGTGCCTTTCAACGTGGATGGCCGACCAGGGAGGGCCGACCATAGGGATCGCGCTGATAAGAGAGATCAGGGCGACAGAGTCTCAGCTCTTGATCGAGTGGGACCAGCGAAAGGCTCGCGAGCTCTGGCGAAGAGCTATCGCAGCCACCATTCTGATAGGCATTCTCCAAGGCGATCACGTCATGATGATCGCCCGGTCGCATCCCAAGGGAGCCGACGCGACGAGGTCGTCGTCCCCCGAGCACAAACTGCCGAGGAGGGGCAAATCGCCCAGTTCCTCGAAACTCAAAAAATAATGAAGCTGGAGTTGGAGGCCCTGCGAGCAGAGGTGGTCGCCTCGAAGCAAGGGACCACCCCGCCAATCACTCTGCCCGCTCCTCCTCTAAGTGTTGCGGTCCTCACCGCCCCCATCCAGAGAAAGATACAGATGCCCTCCATGGCGGCATATGACGGGATGTCCGACCCCAGAGTACACTTGTCCAAGTACTCAAACTATATGGCTTCGATCGGGGCAACAGACGCAACCCAATGCAAAAACTTCTCCCTGACCTTGGGAGACCGGGCTCATCGTTGGTACACAACTTTGAGTGCCGAATCTATCACCTCGTTCCTCGAGCTGGGGCAACATTTCTTGACCTACTTCGGGTCCATAGCTGCTCGCCCAGCCTCGAAACAACGTTTGGCCAACGTTCGCCAATCTTTAACTGAGTCGGGCAAGGACTTCATCGAGCGCTTCGATAGGCTGGTGATAGATGGGGAGGCTGTGAACGACGAGACGAAGTTGATCTCGGCCGTTTCCGGTCTAAGGATAGGTTCCAAGCTTTGGGAATCTATGCACACTACTTTCCCAGTCTCTTACGCGGACTTCCGCACGAGGGCTGGGAACTTCCTGCAGATGGAAGAAATCATGGCTGCTGCCAAGGCTAACGAGTAGCCTGAAGCAGCCAAAAGAGTTTGGCCCAAGAAAATTGTAAACACTGGGGAGTCGTCCCAGCCCAAGAAGGCGACCACTCAAGCTGGCAGTGCTCGCCCAGCGAACTTCAGGCCTTTCGAGGAGTCTCTTGAGATCATCCAGTTCAGAGAATCTCTCTCTCTGGATCCCAGGGGCATTTTCAATGCTGTTAGGGGAAAGAATCTGCTCCCCCATGCCAAGCCAATGCATACAAGCGACGACAACCTGGATGGTAGCAAATTCTGCGACTACCACAACTCTATCGGCCACCACACCAATGGGTGCCGAGACTTGGTGAGAAATCTTTTCAAGCTTTACAATGAGGGCAGGCTCGCCCAGTTCATCAAGCCTCTCGGAAATGGCGACAACAGAGGCAGGAAACGCCGCGACGACAGCGACGACCTGCGCCAATAGTTGAATCGTCCAAAACTGACTCCTCCCATGCCTAACAATCCTGGTGGCGACATCGATAACGTGGGAGCGTGTTTGGTTATAGAAGGCCCCTTGGGGGGAACCCAGTCCGGGATCGCTCTGTCTGTTCGCCGAGCTCAGAGTGATCAACGAGCACTTAACAATGTTCATCAAGTGTGCGTCGCCCCGGCTGCCGAGAAGCCTGCATCTCATCAAGTTCTCTTTTCGGACGACGACTTGAACGGCGTGGTGTACCCAAACAATGATGCTTTGGTCATCACGGGGAAGATTATGGGAACCAACGTCCATCGTATGATGGTGGACACTGGGGCATACACCAACATCCTCTTCAAGCATACCTTGGATGCTCTTGGTGGTTATGCAGAATACGTTGAGCCATGCGATGATATTATCGTAGGGTTCGGGGACACGCGCAACCGTCCCATTGGGAAAATCAGACTGTCCCTGGAGTTGGCATCGTCGAAAGAGCCTGAAATGCATCATACCCGGCAGCTCGACTTTATGATCGTAGACATGCCATCTTCCTACAATGTGTTCCTAGGCCGACCTTTCTTCAACGAGTTCAAGGCGGCCGTTTCTACTTATTATTACTGTGTAAAATTTCCAACCCCGGCGGGAGTTATAACCGTTAAGGGCGATCAGACGCGGGCGAGGGAGTGTCTCGTCCGTTTTGCAGCGTCATTCTAAGGAATCTACTATGGTTGGCATGTATATTGAGTGTCAAACACAAGAACAACAAGTGAACTACTTGGAGGATTTTCCTAGCAAGTACCGAAAAATTGAAGTTGGGGAGTGCAGTCGTAGTTCTGGCGACCACCAAGTGGAGGCGAACGAGCACGCCTCCATGGAAGTGGACGACCACACCCCAATGGAAATCGACGAGCAGGCAGTTTCGGGCGACCAGTTCCCCGACGACCAGTCTCCAGAAAACTTTCCAGATCTGGAGCCTAGGTTAGGTTTTGAGCCAAAATTCGGAGTTGAGGATCCTCGTTGGAAGGAGCCTAAAGAGCGGGCAATTTCAGCGGAGGACCTTGAAACCATTCATTTAAATGAAGCTCGTCCAGAACTCGAAGTATTCATCGGTTCAAATTTACCAGAACATTTGCGGTCAGATATGGTCGCATTTTTGAAAGAAAACATCGGTGCATTCGCCTGGTCGCACGAGGATATGGTGGGCATCAGCACGAATCATGCCTGCCACAGATTAAACATTGATCCAGCAAGGAGACCCATCACCCAAAAGCGAAGAAAATTTGGGCCTGATAAATATGCGGCTATGGCGGTCGAAGTCAAGAAATTGATTGACAATAAATTAATTGAAAAAGCTGGAACTGATCCCGAGTGGTTGGCAAATCCAGTGCTCGTCAAGAAAACAACCGGGTCGTGGAGACTGTGTATAGACTTCACAGATCTAAACGACGCCTGTCCCAAAGATCATTTTCCGATGCCCCACATTGATCACCTAGTAGACAATACAGCGGGGCACGAGATGTTAACTTTCATGGATGCTTTCGCAGGCTACCATCAGATCGCGATGCATCCCGACGACCAGCGACATACGGCCTTCATGACGGCCACCGATATGTATAGCTGGAAGAGAATGCCCTTCGGTTTAAAGAACGCGGGGGCAACGTACCAAAGACTGGTGAATAAAATGTTCGAAAAACACATCGGCGAGATGGTGGAAGTCTACATCGACGACATCGTTGTCAAAAGCCTACGGAAAGAGGATCACCTACACCACCTCGCCATGACGTTCGATATACTGAAGGAATATAACATGAAGCTGAATCCGAAAAAATGTAGTTTTGGAGTTAGCTCAGGTAAATTTCTGGGGCACTTGGTTAGCCAGCGGGGCATCGAGGCAAATCCAAGCAAAATTCAAGCAGTCATCAATATGCAAAGCCCAAGGAACGTGAAAGAAGTACAAAGGTTAACAGGATGCCTTGCATCGCTGAACAGATTTATTGCACGAACGGGCGATCGTTGCAAACCTTTTTTCGATGCTCTAAAAAAAGGAAAGTTCGAATGGACCGATGAGTGTGAGAAAGCTTTCGGAAAGCTAAAGGAATATCTATCAGATCCGAAGGTCCTGTCTAAGCCAGTCCCCGGCGAAATTTTGTATCTATACTTGGCGGCCACTGACTGTGCGATCAGTTCAGTGCTCGTCCGAGCAGAGGGGAGCACACATCTGTCTATCTACTACGTAAGTCAATCACTCAGAGATGCGGAGTTGAGATACACTCCAATGGAAAAATTGGCGTACGCTTTAGTCATAAGCGTCAGGAAACTAAGGCAATATCTGTTCGACCACAAGGTGGTCGTCCTCACTACTTTCCCTCTTCAGCGAGCACTGCATCGTCCGGATACCACTGGAAGACTTCTGAAATGGTCGGTGGAAATCGGGCAATTTGGGCTCACCTACGCTCCCAGAACGGCAATCAAGGGACAAGTGCTGGCGGAATTCATTGTAGAGCTCACTTTCCCGGAGAAACTTGACGAGGAAATCAAACTTCCTTGGGTACTGTTCGTCGATGGCTCATCGACGAGCACCAAAGCGGGGGCAGTAATCGTCCTCACTAGTCCAACTGGACATACTTTTGCTTCAGCGATCGAATTCGAGTTTCTGGCGACCAACAACGAGGCAGAGTACGAGGCTCTGGTCGCCGGAATCAAGATGGCTATGGCCGTGGGCGCCAGAAAGCTGAAATTTTTTTCTGACTCTCAGTTGGTTGTATGTCAAATCACAGGCGAGTACGAGGCTCGCGGCGATCAAATGATAAAATATCAAGAGCTAGTGAAAGGATTACTCGAGAAATTTGATCAATTCCACATCGAGCAAATCCCTAGGGAGGAGAATACGCAAGCAGATGCGTTAGCTCGGCTGGCCACTTCAGAGGGGGAGGCAATATTTTCAGAAGCGACCATCACTAAAATTTCTTCCCCATCGGTGAACAGAGGTCAAATTTTGCAGGTTGAAGCGACCAGCGACGAGGACTGGAGGTCGCCAATCACCAGGTACATCAAGACCGGCGAGCTCCCGGCAGATAAAGTGAAAGCAACCAGATTGCAGCTCAGGTCCGCAAGGTACACTATCATTGGCGACCAGCTGTACAAACGGGGTTTTTCAATGCCTTTATTGAAGTGCCTCGGAGAAGACGAAGCGAAGATCGTCATGCACGAAATCCACGACGGAGTCTGTGGAAATCATACAGGGGGGCAAGCGCTCGCTTTAAAGATCATAAGGCAAGGCTATTTTTGGCTAACACTGAAGAAGGATGCTATTCTGTACGCCCAGACGTGCAAGAGATGTCAAGCTTTTGCTCCAGCTATTCACTCACCTCCAGACGAGCTCATCTCCGTCTACAGCTCTTGGCCCTTCGCGAAATGGGGCATCGACATCATCGGACCTTTCCCGCCTGGCGTCGGGGGGGTAACTTTCGTGGTCGTAGCAGTCGACTACTTCACCAAGTGGACCGAAGCGAAGGCATTGAAGACCATCAAAGTGGAACATCAAGAAACTCTTCTCAACACCCTATCATCCACAATCAAATGGTCAGGTAGAGGCTATCAACAAAATCATCAAGCATACTTTGAAAGCTAAGCTGGATGGATTGAAGGACAAATGGGCGGACGAGCTGCACATGGTTCTGTGGGCATATCGGACGACCACGAGGAATTCCACAGGTGAGACCCCGTTTGCGCTCGCGTTCGGAACTGAAGCTGTCATACCAGCAGAGGGGCAGGTCGCCACTTTTCGAGTGTCAAATTATGACGTGCAGTTGAATAACGATGCACAGCTCTCCGACTTGGACTTCCTAGAAGAGCGAAGGCTAACAGCGGACGAGAAGAATGTGGTGTATAAGCAAAGATCAGAACGCTACTACAACACCAAAGTACGTGCTCGCCAATTCACTGTCGGCCAGCTCGTACTTCGACGGGCGACGGAGCAGTCCATTGGCATACTTGGCCTGACTTGGGAGGGTCCGTACCGAATAACGCGTACACTCCTGAACGGATCGTACGAGCTAGAAGATCTCGAGGGCAAGCCGAGCAAGTACCCATGGAATGCAATCAAGCTGAAGAAATTTTATCAGTAAGTTTTTAATTTCTTTATATTTGTATTAATTTGTATCTAGTTATCATCTCAATACATGTCAAAGTTTAAATTTCATCAAGTGTTAGACAAGTTCTAGTAGTTTTAGATAAGGCTCTGCGCAGCCAACCAAGAAACAACAGAGTTCAACCGACGAATGGTTAACTCTGAAAGACGAGCACTCTTTCGTAAAGATGCTCGCAAGAAAAGACGAGCACTCTTTCTTAAAGATGCTCGCAAGGTAGTGGCGACGACGATCACTACCTGAGAAACAGGAGTTCAACCGACAAATGGTTAACTCTGAAAGACGAGCACTCTTTCTTAAACGATGCTCGCAAGGAAAGACGAGCACTCTTTCGTAAAGAGGCTCGCAAGGAAAGACGAGCACTCTTTCGTAAAGATGCTCGCAAGGAAAGACGAGCACTCTTTCGTAAAGATGCTCGCAAGGAAAGACGAGCACTCTTTCGTAAAGATGCTCGCAAGATAAAAGGCGAACACAAACCAATGAAAGAAATTCAAAAGTACTTGCGAAAAATAAACATAAATTGGAAAGCAGTGGCGAGGAAGATCACTCAATATTAAAAAAAGTAAACAAACACATCATAAGCAAAAAGTTCCATTCATTGAAAAGCCTTGAAAGGCTGAAATTACAAAAAGGCCTTAGTGGCCGAGCAGTCTTAAAAAACAAAAATAAAATACAAGTAAACTAAGCTACCGGAGCATTCTCCTCGGCAGGAGCATCCTGCTCGCCGGCAACTCCCTCCTCGTTCACAACTTCCTCCTCGGCAGGAGCACTCTGCTCGCCCTGTTGAGTTGGGGAGTCTTGTGGAGGGTTCGAGAAAAGTACCGGAACTCCCAAAAGTCGAGGGAACTGAAGTCCCAATTTCATCAAAGGAAGCAGAGGGAGTTCCGTTTCCGGTTGAGGATTCTCCTTCATAAGGAGGTCGTCCAAAAACCCGCCGAGCGGAATCACGTCCACTTCCGAATGAACTTCCAATAAACGATGAATGAGCCCGTGGGCAGTAAGCGCCACCGATAACATCGCCACGCCCCCAGCGAGCTCATTGGTCTCATCTCGCTCATTGGTCATGTCGACCAGCTCTTGCCGAAGAGTAGCCAACTCTTCCTCATCAGCTGCAGATTTATTTTGAAGAGAGTTTACCTCGGCGGATTTCATTTTCAGCTCGTCCTCGGCAGCCCTGAGGCGAGCACGGAGACGTTCGATCTCTTGAAGATCTTCTTGATCTTTCTTCCGAACCATCTCAAGTTGGGCCTCAGAATCGGCCAACTTTGCCACAAGGTCGGTCACCTTCTCGGAAGCAACCCCCAACTGCTTCTCGACAACGACTTTAGCCTTGGCCATTTGGGCGAGTCTCGCGCTCCTTTCTTCACTGACCTTGCGACTCTCGGCGATCTGGACGGCGAGTCTCTCGATGGTGAAGGAGGCACGGGTCAGATCGATGGCGGCCAGGCGCGCATTCTCCAGCGAGCTCTGGTTGTTCACCTCGTCGACCAGCGTGGTCGTCAGCGATCGGGGCACATTCTTCATGACCCTTAGAACGAGCGGATCTAAAGGTTCTTGATTGGCCGCATCCCGCGACCGGTAGAAGCCGAGGAGGTTGTTGTTGTAAGGCTCAACGATCGAGTTTTCAGCAACCCTAATAAAGAAGAAAAAAATTTATTAGAAAAAGGTCCTTGAAAATATTCTAAAGCTTTATTGATAATAAGCTCACCTGGCAACCCTTGCGGCATCCCAGCCGAGAAGCGTGTTGTCTCCTTGAGCCCTCTCCCCGGCCGACGTGCTCGCTGCAGTCTCTCGCGATCGAGTGCTTCGGGGAGGGGGGGATACGACATGTGTAGGGGGAGGCGAGTTGCCCCTCGGAGGAGATATCCTCGGCGAAACCCTCTGTTCGCCAATTGGCACGACCCTCTGCTCGGCAGCAGGTGGGCGAGAAGAACCCCCCCCGGGTTGTTTTAGCAACTCTTTTAGGTGGAGCCCCCGAGGTCTCCGCCCCTTTCCTCTTCTTGCCAGTGCCATCAACTACCTTGCGCTCGCGGAGCATTCTCGCTTGTTGCATCATCCTGCTCGATAGTATGCGATCAACTTGGACAGTTGGAGGAAGGTAGGTAACAACCCTTTCAGGAACCACTACTAAGAAAGAAAAGCGAAGAGTTAGTATTTACGAGGAGCAATTTCACAAACTTAGAAATATTTTGATACATGGAGGGAACTCTCGAGTGAAGTGATGAGGAGGTACTCTAAGACCTGCTCGCTCACGCATGCACTCCCTGTTCAGAAAGCGACAAGACCTCTCCAAGTAGCGGCGGTTTAGTACGCAGCAAACGTGATATTGGAAGATGGGCGAGAGACGGTCCTCGGCAGTCTTCTTGCGAGCAGTTTCACCTACAAAAGCGAGGAGTTATTCAGTATAGACAAGAACGAGCAGAAATAAAAAAACTTACCACGAATTCTTTGATATTCAGTCTCGAGGGGAATGCGAGCAGAGGACCCATCCGGCCTCACTGGACTTTTCCAGTCCCCGGCTACCCACCACCAGTTGGTTTTCCAGTCTCTAATCTTGTTGGGAACCCCTTCAACCAACTTGAAATTATCACGGCCCCTCACGTAATAATATCCATGGCCCACTTTCTCTCCGGCCTCGGCCGCCTGAAGGAGATAGTTGATCTCTTTCGGGCTAAGCCATGTGTTCCGACATCCGTTCTCGGCCGCCTCCAGGCCGAACAGTGTAAGAATTCCGATCAGGTTCGACCAACCGTTCGGCAAAATCTGAGAAGGGGCCACCCCTAAAAAGTGTAAGAACCTTGAGATACTGGGGTGCAGGGGGAACCTGAGCCCTGCCTCCATCATGCCAATGTTGACGGCGACCATCCCTTCTGGCGGCTGGTCGGCCCTCTCATCCTGGCGAGGAACAAAAAAGCAAACGTCGGCCGGCAGTTGATATTTCTTCCGGGAATTTTCTAACTGTGCCGAGGAGACTTTGCTTGCATACTTGCTCGCCTCGTAAATTGATTGGGAAGCTTCTCGGTAAGGGCGAGGAACCTCTCGAGGAAGGTATTCGCAGAAATATTTATAATAGGCCTCCCTCGAGACCTCGTCGCCATCCAAATTTTCCCTTCCATTCAAAATGTCCTTTATGCTCTCCGCATATTGAACAACCTCCTCGAAGTCCTCGCGGAGACTTCTCGTCATGGTCTCCTCGACTTGGGCAGATTCTATCTGTTCGCCCACCCCTCGATCCAAACCCTGGTCGCGCAGGTCAGAATCAGTCTCACTGCCACCCTCTTCGGCATCACCCTCCTCGGCATCGTCCCTATCGGATTCGTCGAGCTCGTCGACGTCGACGACCACTGCCTTTCCAAGATTTTGGACTCCAACATTTAGGGGCTCAGGGGAGTGGATCCTAGAATCCGAAGAGGCTGCCCTCTCCATCAAGGCCAAGGCCAAACGGTCTCCGTCGCCGGAGCTTTCGGAGCCACCGACCAACGGCGGCGGACCACCACCGGAGCCACCACCAACCTCCATTTTTTCTTAGAAATGGGGGAGAAAAGAGTTTTTTAAGAAAGAAATGAAAGTTTTACCTTGTTGACGATCGAAAACCACCACTAAACACGCCGAAAATGCTTGAAGAAGGAAGCTTGAAGATGAGGCTCGAAAATTTGAAAATTTGCAGAAGTGAAAAGTGTTGTGAAGAAGGTAAAAGCCCTATTTATAGGCAAGTATTGTGCAGGGACCTATGTGCAAAAAACGGGGTAAAACTCGTAATTTTCCTAAAAATTTTGGGGTCATTTCCGAAATCGAGTTCGGAAGTTGACCCCACGCGCGACCTTTGAGGTCGTCACGCGCCCCATGCGCGCTTTTCAAATCCCGTGCGCCGTTCACGCGCCTGACACATGTCAGGTCCGCAATTAATAAAAGGTGCCTCAAAAGTCGTGCTCGGCACAGGAGACGAGGCGACCGCCTCCATCTTACGTCATCAAGATCTCAAATGTGATTGTGTTGTCGAGAACACTTTTCACCATCTAAGAAGACGACCATACTGCTCGCCTTACCATTCTACGAATACGGAGAAAGGCGACCAGGGGGCAAATGTTATACCTAGTCAAAGAAGTCAATTTTTGACTAGTCAATCCTAGTCACCAGCTTACGTGGCGAGGACCAGTCAACAAGTCGTGCGACGACTAGTCAACAAGACCAAGAAAATGTAATAGATTTAATGTATTTAAAATGCCTAAGTGCTCGCCCAAAGATGTTGGCGAGCACATGTTTTAGTTAGCTGCTCGCCCAAATGTGTTGGCGAGCACATGTCTATTTCAGTTAGCTAGAGAAGTTAAGTGTTGAAGCCTTGGGAGACAGCATGAAGCGTGGCGACCACACACCTCGAAGGTTCAGGCGACCACCTTCCTAGATGATCAGGTCCTCCGGCGACCACCATGACTCAGCTCCTCGGCAGTTCGGCGAGGACGAGCACCAGAGGCGGTTTAGCATTAAATGCGCCACCAAATCACCTTTTCGGGCAGAAGACAGGTCCAATGAGGGCGTGCCACGTGTAAAGGGCGGGCAGCCCCCAAAAACCACTATATAATGCCTAAAAGGCCCATTTGTAAAGACAAGTTACACCATTCCACAAAATCACCCTACCCTAAGCAATAAACACTCCCAAGCTTCTAAAGCTTTAGCTTCTCCAAGAAGCTACTTTTGATGTTCTTCTTTGTTCTTCATTAGATCATCAAGATCATCATATAAATACTCTCTAAACACGTAATAAACCCCCGATCATTATATATGTTTGTCTCGTGCTAAAGAATAGTCTACATCCGAAATCAACCATCAAAAGCACGTACAACATTCAGTATGCTAAAAAAATCATAACCGGTTAACCCAGCTAATGCAATTCTGTAAATAAAAAATAAAACAATAAACAAATTGCTTACTCAAAAAAAAAAAAAAAAAAAAAACTTTCATATTTTTACCCATTAATATTGTAACACCAATTCAAGTAAATTAAGATTAAGATAAACATAATAATAGTGGTGGACCAATTAATTCTTCGACAATTTCGCTAGACATGCACCCCCATTTATTTAATAATCCGCAATATTTCAATTTCTTTTATTAGGAGTGTGCCAATGTTATTGCACACAATTTCGCTAGACACCCCCACTTATTTAATAATCCGCATTCTTGAGTTGACACACTGATTGACATCCCAACTAACTTAAAAATAATACATTGATTTTAAATTGTACGTTGAAAAACTACATCATTTAAATTATTTTTTTCTTCATTTTGAAAATTATATGGCTTTTCAAAACAAAAAAATAAGTTAGACTGTGGTCTGTATTTTGAGATTTTCTAAAATAATTTTAATTTTAATATTAAATTTAACTTTATTAACTATAAATATTGATAATTCAAAAATAATATTTATTAAAGATAATACAACGAATAATATAGGTTTGACAAAACAGTGTAGTCCAAGTAACCAAAACCTTACAATTATCCCAATATTAATTTAAATAATACAAAATTGTTTGGTTTAAACAATCATACAGAGCTTAAAACATAGGAGAGATGAAGAAACAGTGAAGTTGTGGTGCATTTAATAGAGCCTCCATAAGACCCATGTGACCTCTTTTTATCACCTGAACATACGTAAACGCAAGTATTCTGATCACATCATATGTGTCACAATTAACTTGTTATTGCTTAAAATTTAGAACATGCTACAAATAAGTTGCTTACAAACTTACTTGTTGGGATATGAATCATAAGACAAGTCTTAAATGATGAAAAGACAAGATGAGTTTTGATAAGCCAAAAGTAGACTTGAATATTTTCTAAGTGTTGACTGATCTAGTCTAGTTATGGAAGTCGTCTTGAGCAGATCGATCAGTAGAGTTCACAAGACAAGTAAAAGTTCAAAAGAAAAGTTTAAGTGTTCGAAAGACAAGTACGTTTTATAAGTACTTTGTTATACTGTATGTGTTTAGGATTTATACTGAGCTATATTCAAGTTGTATAGAAGCTCATACTGTTTCATTTGTATTCGTTTATATTCATTGTATAGATCTTAAATTGACTAAGCTATGTTATAAAGTTTAAAGTAATGTAATAGTCTTGTTTAAATTAGATGATAGGACTAGTTTTGTGTTCTATTGAAGTCTACAGAAGAAGACCTGCGCAAGACAAGATGAGTAAGAAGAAGACTCAGAATTTGTCTAAGTGTTGAAACCAGACAAGACAGGTGCGCAACAAGACGGAAAGAAGAAAGAAGTTAGTTATTAAAACGCGTGTGAAGATAAAGATTGAAGAGTTAGTTATGGAATAACTAATTAACTGAAGAAACGCGTGGAAGGATAAGAAGGATAAGTTAGAAATCAGTTATCAAGAAGAGTTAGTTACATAACAGAAAGTTCTTGAAGATTAGAAGTTTATAAATACCCCAAGGTATTGAACGATTGAAGACTACTGATCCACTGACGTTCTATATTCAAGTGAAGAATTTACGAAGTATTCAAGAGAAGAAACTCGCAGAGTTCAAATTCAGAAAGAAGCCAAAAGACAAGTGAAGATTCAAGAAGGCTACTACTAAATAGAGAAGTTTTTCTATTACTGTTCAAGTTGCTAGTTACTTGTAAAATAGCTAGTTAGATCGAAGAAGCACTTGATAGTGTTATCGAGAAGATCTAAGTCTTATTTCTTGGGACTTAAAGCTACAAGAACACATTACTCGATTGGAAGAGTTAATAAGAATTTCACGACTGGTGTTGTGAGAGTGGATGTAGACAAGTTGTCGAACCACTATAAATCTCGTGTTTGATTTACTTTACTGTTTTATTTGTGTTTGATTGATTAACTGCTTAATTGATTTAAATACTTAAGAACAAGATTAGTAGAGTGTTCATAACAGAGTTCGCGAATTTAGTTGAGTATAAACTTGGTTGGGCTCATTGTTTAATTCTGATATTCCGCATTCGTATTTTGATATATTGAAAGATTTTTTGAAAAGTCTATTCACCCCCCTCTAGACATTTTCACTAGCTTACTCAATATTATTAACTCAACTAGGGACCTACAAGTGGTATCAGAGCAGTAGTTTACGAACTGCTGTTTCTTGATAGCCAACTTAAGACTTGGGTGAAGTCTTGATTTGCTCTTACGTATTCTTGATTGATATTCTTGATCACTATTCTTGATATGTAAAGTTCCCTTCAACCTTTTCTTTAAAGATTAACAACTATTTTATCTCTTTATTTATGTCTCAATAACTATACGATTTTATGTATAATTCCCTTCAATCTTTTATTTAAAGATTAGAAACTATGTTGTCTCTTTATTCAACACATTCACCAACTAATTTATTTCATGTTAAAGAATGTAAAAGAATTTTTGAGTCAACACACCAAAAATATTAAAATAATACTTGCATGCTCCTTATACAAATACAATAATGATCAAATAATTCATATGGAGGGGCTATCAACACCCCAAATAGTGTTATTCTCATCCCAAATGTTAAACACACCCCAACAAAATTTAAAATTCTATTTTTTTTTACTAAACATACCCCAATCTATTTCCTTCCTGTCCTTTTTTACTTAAAAGTTAAAATATTTTTTCTTCTTACATAATACTATACACACCCCATCCATTTTAATCTATCTCTCTCCCTAAAATCACAAAAGAATCGTGCCTCTCTGTTGGTCCCTGAACGAGTAGTGAATGGGATTAAAGTCTAGAGGGGAGGGGTGAATAGACTTTAAAACTTTTTCAAGAGATTTGGGAACCTCTTCTGATTGCTATGTCAGCTGGACTACAAGTCAGCTGGTCCAGATGACTATAGTGATCTGAATGAAGAGGTTATATGCGGAATTATGGTAGGCCTTGATTAGACTCGTTCTTAGTTTCTTAAGAAAGTGTTAACTTGTTTTGCTTACTGAAAAATACTCAGCTGATGCTGGTTTGAAGGTTATGGCCTTTGTTTTGAATAAAGTTGAAAGCACAGTATGCACTAGATAATCATATATGTAAAGGCAGAAATGTAAAGTGCATAAAGATAAATAACATCAGATTTATAGTGGTTCGGATATACGTTCCTACGTCCACTCTCACGTCCACACGTGATGTTTAATCCCTTTAATTTACCACAAATTACAAGGGTCTTGACCTTTATAGTCCCAAGGATAGGACTTTGAGATCTGAGCCGTCCTAACAGCTACGGTCTCCACAAGTGATTGTAAGCACTTGCACTTTAGGGGGTTCAAAAACTTTAACCTTTCGGTGAGGGTTTGGGGTTTTTGAAGTGTATCCAACTAATGGTTCAAGCTTATAATTTGCTTAACCACTATGCCTAAAACAATGATTATACAATATGAACAGGTTCAGGTTCTTAAGGGTTGGATAGAAATCACTTAAGAGCTATAGTTATTCTAATGGTTTCTGGCTCTTGGAGAATTCTTAGAACAGTATGGCTTTTGCTTTGATTGCTTGCTTAGCTTTTTGAATTCTCTCTTGTGACTTCTTTTTTTTGTGATTTCTCATCCTCTTGTATTTATAATGGCGATTGCTTGCAACTAGCCGTTGGAGTTGACTAGCCGTTGGGGCAATCTTTCCATGTTGGCTTGATTCCTTGATTCCAGCCGCTTGATTGCTTCAATCCTGAGATCATGTCAATCTTCTAAATAAGGTAGGTCTTCATTTGAATTATAAGATGACCTTGGAATCAGCCGAGTCCTGGAAGAGCACATAGTCTTCTGATCTGCACTACTAGTCTTCTGACTACTCTTCTGGCCTTAGGTCTTCTGTCTTCTGATATCAGTCGAGTAACACTCTTCTGATCTGGCAAATACTTGAACTGCTTTAAGACCATCTTTAACTTGGACTCCATCAGATAAGTAGGTATACAAGCACCTTAACTTATCTGGTCTTCAAGGATCTTCTAGTCTTCATGTCTTCTACTCTTCTCATCTTGAGGATAGGCATGTAATCCAGGGCTGTGCTAATCAGCTGATATCAATACAGTTGATCACACAAGACTAGTCTAAGCTGTTCTATACAAGTCAGCTGATCCTATTACATTTATAAACTCTAAGTGTTTTGGCCATCAAAACTAATCTAACATCAAGTGGGGCTTAGGGTGAATTTATATCCCAACAATTTCCCCCTTTTTGATGAAGCCAAAACTATGCTTGATAAATGCTCTTAATAAAATAAGAGTTTATAATGTTCTTAAAACTGAAGTATCTGATGAAGACAATGAGAATTTGTCTTGTAAGCAAAAAGAACTAGAACTTGAATATATGTGAAGCTTTTACAGATTACAAGTAATAGTTTCTCTAAACTCCTAAAGTAGTCTTCATCAGGTCTTCTGATCTTCAGACGCGGTAGGCAAGGTACAAATGGGCTCGAACATCTTCCATGTGTTGCACGTCTGTAACATTCTCTTCTTCATAGATTTTGTACAAAATCCTTTTGATTTCAATCATGTTGGCTCTTCCTGAATCCAGAAGGGGTGCATCCCATTTGGGTTCTTCAGGGGTTAGGATTCTGCAGTTGTCAAGTTCTTTGGTTGTCTTGACAATTTCTTTCCAGAACTCTGGATCTTCAAATTCCATGAACTGACTGAACTGTAGGAATTCTTCTTCATAAGTGGAGAGAGGGCCAAATTTCCTTACTATGTGGTGTTGAATTTGCCACTTCTTCTTCAGGGGATACCATCTTGGTAGCTCATCTTGAAGGGCTAAATAATCCACATAATTGCTATCAAACACCAGGACATTGTCTTCTTTTGCTTTTTCCTTGATTGCTTTCCTGAGTTTGGCAATTTTCCTATCAAATTTGGCTTTGACTGCCTTCGCATCATTCAACTTCTTTTGCTTAAGCTCTTGAGCTTCAAGCAGCTTCCTTTTCTTCAACTCTAGAGCCTCTTTCTCTTCTGCAGTAGGCTCTACTGGAGTTGACTTCTTACTGGACTGAGCTTGCTCATCTGCCTTCCTTTTCCTTGTCATTATCTTCTCAGGAGCTTGTTCTACAAGAGCAGCGATCTGTAGACTTTTGGCAGGAGCTTGAGCTTGGGTATCTTCTTGAGCAGTTTCTTTGCCTTTGCCTTGCCTGCTCTTGATTTTGCTTTTTAAATCACCCAAGGTTTCAGTCAAGTCATCTTGTGCTACTACCAGTTCAGCCTGCTGGGCAGTAGACTTTTTTAGAGCCTTTATCAACACATCTTCCCCCTTTTTGGCTTCAGCAAGTGCAGCCGCAAAAGGCTTCATGGCATTCAGAATTTCCTCTTGCAGTGTCTTCCTGAGAGCCATGGCATTGACCTTGCCAACTTGAGTAAGGTGGGAGATGCTGTGCTCTAAGACTTGAGCATGGGAGCTGGGGGAGGAGGCAGCTTCAAATCTAGTTGTAAGAGCTTCCAATTTGGCTGCTGTCTCCTTCAGCCGAGTCTGCAGTTTTTCATTCTCTTCTGCAGCTGATTTAAGAAGAGCTTGACCTTCAGTGGCTCTTGCCTCAGCATCCTCAATTCTTTGCTTGTAGGTGGTCTCCATGCGGTGCACCTCTTTGGTATAAAGATCAGCAAACATGTTGGAGGTGTCACCTGCTCTTTTCTGAATGGTGTTCAAATATTCCTCTATCTGAAAATGAAGAGCTTCACCAAACTTGTCTTCAATGTCTATAATTTGATCGTGAAGAATAGTCTTTTGTTCCCTAGCAGCTTTCTCAACATATCTTCCAAGCTGCAGGCTTAAACCCTTCTCAAAGTGCAAGTCTATTGCAGCTTTGACCTGTGAGCATATATCTGCTGTATAATCAACAGAAGGGTTAGGGGTTGAAGAAGCACCTTGAGGCTTTGGATGAACTACCAGTGCTTTGCCTCTTTCTTCAGCTGTTAGATAGTCTTCATTGAGGAAGCAGGTAGTAGCCTTGGTCAGCTGGGTCATGATCCTTCTGCTTTTATCCTCTGGCTGATCAATGAAGTAAGTCAGAGGGCTTACAGGCTTGAAGTGAGCTGGTACTCTGACTACTTCTCTTTCAATCTCCATTTTGTCAGCTGGGTCAGCTGAGTCTTCTACAGGGGCTGGTGCAACTGAGTCTTCCACCAAGGCAGGGGCAGCTGAGGCTTCTGCAGCTGAGTTATCCACCTTTGCCTGATCAGTTGTCTGCTGATCTGATGAGCCTTCTGGGGCAGTGACATCATTAGTGGGGATTCCAAGAATCCGGTTGCAAACTACAGTTAGTGCCTCTGCTGATAGTAGCTGAGCAAAAGATTGAACTTGAGAAACATCTTTTTGCTCCATTTCCCAATCGAGGAAATTTTCTTTTCCTCCCATTCCTTCCATGACCTCAAGAAGGTCATCTACATCATCTCTTCTGAGCTCAATCCAAGTACATATCCTAAGTACTTGTTCAAATTGGATTGATTTCTCATCAACACCAGGAGTAGTAGACTTGAGCAGGTTGGCTATCTTCATCCTCATCATCTTCTCCTTTGTGCACATAGGGTAGTGCACCATTCTGTACTGAGGTTGAGAGGGACCAGCTTCATCCATAGCTACTGGTGCCAAGTCTTCTGGAGCAGATGGGGCAGAGAGAATAGGGGACTGGGTGGGTGGAATATTTTCCTCTCCTGTGTGAGTATCAGCAGGGATTTGGGAAGTGATATCTTCTGGTTGGGTTGGAAGTTGAGATTGATCTTCAGTGGGTTGTTCATCAGCAGGGTTTTGGGTCTGCTGGTCTGGTTCTGTTTCTATTTAAAGATCAGCAGGGAGTGTGGAGGTGGTCTGATTGTGGTTGTCTGCTGTTTGAACATCAGCAGGGGTAGGCAATTGTGGTTCAAGAGTTGATTGAGGCTGGGCTTGTTCCTCTGCTGTGTGAGTATCAGCAGGGGTTTGGGTATCAGTGTTTGAGGGTTCAGATGGGGTAGAGTCATCAGAAGGGTTGAAGGATGAAATAGGGGCTATGCTCATGGGAGTAGGGAGCCTGGATTTCTTGGATTTCTTAGTGAAAGAAGAAGTGTTCTTCTTTCTCTTCTGACCCTTTGACAACTTGGAGGGTGTGAAAGTGAGAGAGGGATTAGAAGTACCTGCCTTTTTCAAAGGAGAGGTAGTGGGAGTTGCATCTGAATCAGATGGGGAGATGAGCCCTGATCTGATCAGAAATCTTCGTTGTGCTAAGGTCTGATTATCATCCTCAGCAGCCTTCTTTTGAGCCTCTTCTTTGGATTGCTCCTCTTCTTGTTCTGCAGCATAGTCATGAGCAGACTCTTCTGCCTCCTCAACTACATCTTTGGAAGATGCTTCAGCTAACAACTTCCTCTTCTCTTCTTTCAACCTTGCTGCCTCAGCAAGAGCTACCTTCCTCAAATAATACTTGGAGATGTGGAAGGTCTTATGAGGTCCCATCTTATGCTTTCTTGGGAGTACTTCTGGAAGGATAATACTCAGCTTGTTGACAAAGCTGACTGTCGATGTCACCTTCCATTCTCTTGATTGAAGGTCCAAAGTTACCTTCTTGGCCTCAAGGGCAATTCTATCCAAGAACAACCCTTGCCAGTCTCCATCAATCTGATCCCAGATTGCAGCCATAACTCGAACTTTCAAAGTGGTAACAGCATCATGGCTGAAGGTGTTACCAAGCAACATCTTGCCTGCAATATCCATCAGGGTTTGAAACTTAGGTTCAAGTTGGGATTTCTTGAGTCCAGAGGCATCAATAGCCTTGATTCTTCCATCAGTGAACATCTCCATATACTCATTTTCTCTACCCATAATGTAGTTGGAGATATTTATCTTCCCCCTTGACAAGCCGAAAAGTTCCTGAAGGATTTCCCTTGTTACCTTGACCTTGTGTCCACCAATAACACTTTCAACGTGAGAACCCTTCATCACCGCGTTTGAGTAGAAAGCCAGCACATCTTGTTCATAAACATTAGTGGGTGCTGCTTCCAGAAAATCTCGAAGGTTGAGGTTGATGCAGCGAAGAAGGATTTCCTTGTTCTCATCTGTATGCTTGCCCTTGAAGAACAGAGCATTCTCAGTAAAGACTTTCCCTTCCCTAGACCACTTGGTTGCATCTAGAGTTCCAGTGCTATTGGTCTTCTCGTCGTAAATTTCAATGATTGCCATTCTAAGAGTTTGAGTGTAAGATTTGGAATACTTAAGAAAATTTTCAGAGCGAGAGAGTTTGAGAGCAATTGAGTAATGTGAGCGAAAGGGCTTGGGAGAGGATTTAAGGGTTGTATATATATACTCCAGCTAATCTTGAGAGTTGATCAATCCAACGGTTAGATTTGATTTAATTGTGGAGTAGAACCCAAGATTTCCTTTTTTGGTTTCGCCCCGTTTCCTTAATTTTTGCCGGCTGAATTTGCCATGTGGCACTTGATGATTTGATGGAAAAACTGTAATTGAGTACTAATGACATCATTACCAAAACTAGCCGTTGTGGCTAAATTTGTGGCAAGAATTGATCATCAAGGCCGTTTTCTATAAGTGAATTTCATTCCTTATATAGGCCAATTTTGTTAATTACATTCAGAAGTAAATCTAGAATGAATTACATGATCAAAGATAGTCATTATGCTCTGAAATAAAGTGATATAATCAGCAGAGTGAAGTCTTCTGATTTCTTCAAAAGGTCTGCTGATTCAGCAAAGTGAAGTCTTCTGATTTCTGCGAGAGGTCTGCTGATTTTCCTTGAAAGTCTTCTGGTCAGCTGAGTTGGTCTTCTGATCAGCTGAGTGGAGGATTGGGGTTTGCTGTGATGATCCAACCTGGGTGATGGATCTTCCAGCTTTGTTGTGAGTGATGATCCAACCTGGTTTGATGGATCTTCCAGCTCTATCTCTGAACCATGTAGGACCATCAAATCAATTTGATGATCAGTTTGGATGATATCCCACTGGTTCAGGTTGCCCTTACCATCTGATGTTCATCATCATCAGATGGGTTGTAGCAACTAATGTGTTCTTGTTGAATTTCTTCGCTTCTCTTGAGAGGGAAGCAAGATTGGAAGAGGCTTCAATGGAGTGTGAAGAGAGAGCCATGGACTTGGTCTTCTTGATTTGTTTTAACATAGTAGCCTTTGATTACAAGCTCTCCATGTAGAACTTCCCCCGGAGAAGAAGCTCTGCTTGCTATTTTGTCCTCTGCATCTCTCCTTCCTCTAGTTTTCAACAAGAACGTCTCTCCTTCCTTTAGTTTTCATGGGCATACTTAAGTTGAGTGAACCAAGTATGCTGATCTGCATCATCTTTATCTTCAGGACAAATCTTCATCTCCTTCACCCATGACCTTGGTTGAGGGATGATCTCCATTCCATCTCTTCTTTCGATTATCTCCATACCTGAAACAAGAATAATAGTTAGTGATTTGTGTTCTTAGGTGTTCTCATAACTTCTTCCTTTTATAGGGGTAGAGATGAGGTAGTGGAGTGAAAAATGACAAAACTATAGAGTTGATAGGTCTGAATTTCTGAAAAGTTATTTCTTAAGATCAACAATGAGATTCTTGATCTAAGGGTTCACATTTAAAGATATTCAGACTTTATCTTATGGAATGCAGAAATTATAGATTTTGAGCAAGAGTTATTTGGAATCCGTACAGTGCATGCATACTGTTGAGTCAGTGAGGATGGTGTATTAATCCAACCAAGTATAACTCAATAGTATACTGTATAAATGTATAATGATAAAGTATTTTATGAAGAATAATTTATTCTTATACATATGTATACATTTTCTTAAGCATGGATCCCAATTAACTTTGTTCATGTCTTCTGAATATATATATATATATATATATATATATATATATATATATATATATATATAATATGCAACGCAGATTGTAGAGTAATTTATCAAGGATTCTTAAGGTATCATTGATTCCCCCTTGATTAAATGACTCTAGGTTTTCCCTCAGCTTTATATGTCTTCATCGGGAAAATACTTACCTGAAGATGAGGGTGTCTATTCACCTCATCTGATCCTCCTAGTCTGCTGCACTTGGACCAGCTGAGGTCTTCAGCTGATCTTTCCTTCTTCATGTGCTTGGATCCAGGAGTCCTAAGCTGTAGCATAGGGTCTTGAACCTTTCTTCAGCTAGGGGCTTAGTCAAGATGTCTGCTCTTTGGATATCTGTGTGAATTTTCTCCATCTTGATGTCCTTCTTTTCAAGGTGATCTCTTATGAAATGGTGTCGAATGTCGACATGTTTGCACCTTGTGTGGAGGACTGGGTTTTGAGTGATGGCAATGGCACTGCTGCTATCACAATAGATAGGGACTTCTCTTGCCTCAACATTGTAATCCTTGAGTTGTTGAATTAGCCAGAGCAGCTGACTACAACAACTTCCAGCTGCCATATATTCTGCTTCAGTGGTGGAGGTTGCAACTGAAGTTTGCTTCTTTGAGAACCATGAGATCAACTTGTTGCCTAGGAATTAACAGGTTCCAGATGTGGATTTCCTATCAATTCTGCATCCACCATAGTCGGAGTCAGAATACCCACTCAATTCTAAGTTGTCATCAGCAGGATACCATAGTCCTAGGTTGACTGATCCTTTTAGGTACTTGAGGATCTTCCTTGCTGCTTCTAGATGACTTTGCTTTGGGTTTGCTTGAAACTTGGCACATACTCCTACAGCAAATGTTATGTCTGGTCTGCTAGCTGTAAGATATAGTAGAGATCCAATCAGTGCTCTATATTCAGCTTGATCAACTGCCTTTCCAGACTCATCTGGTTCCATTTTGAAAGATGTCATCATTGGAATTCTTGCAGTCTTGCTTTGTAGAGCTTTGAATCTTTCTAATAGGCTTTTGGTATACTTGGATTGGTTGATGAAAATCCCTTCTGGACTCTGCTTGACTTGAAGTCCTAGGAAGTAATTCATTTCACCCATCATGCTCATCTCAAACTTTCCTTGCATAAGTTCAGAGAACTTCTTGCACATGTCTTGATTGGGTGATCCAAATATAATATCATCTACATATATTTGCACCATTAGAATGTCTTCTCCTTCTTGTATTCTGAAAAGAGTTCTATCAACTTTGCCTTTTGTGTATCCATTGTCAAGTAGGAATTGTGACAATGTGTCATACCAAGCTCTAGGGGCTTGCTTTAGACCATAGAGAGCCTTCTTCAGTCGATATACTTGATCTCCTTTTTCAAATCCTGGAGGCTGCTCTACATACACTTCTTCTACCAGAATACCATTAAGAAAAGCACTCTTGACATCCATTTGATATACTTTGAAGCCCATATATGATGCATAAGCTAGAAACAGTCGAATGGCTTCTAGTCTGGCTACAGGAGCAAAGGTTTCATCATAGTCAATTCCTTCAGATTGTGAATATCCTTTTGCAACTAGCCTTGCTTTGTTTCTAGTTATTACATCATTTTCATCCTTCTTATTCTTGAATACCCACTTTGTTCCTACAATATTGTGGTTTTCAGGACGATCTACCAATTCCCAAACTTCATTTCTTTCGAATTGGTTCAGTTCTTCTTGCATAGCAGTGATCCAATTGCTATCAGTCATTGCTTCTTCTATGTCAGCTGGTTCAATGTTGGACAGGAAAGCACACCAGCAGAACATAGATGATTGGGGGTTCTGATTCAGTTGTCTTCTGGTCTGGACACCTGAGTCTGCTCCTCCTAAGATGAGGTTTGATGGATGATTGTTTCTCCATGTATGCCTCACAGGTGTGTTTGCATTAGATGAGCTTGGATTCTCATCTGTTCTAGTTCCATCAGGAGGGTTGACTTGATTTGGTCGATCATCATCTGTATCTTGTGTGTCAAAGAGATCATTCCCCCTTGCATTTGGGATTGTTGCATCTTGATTTTGGTCAGCCTGCTCAGCTTGGGTCTGAGATCTAGTGACAGGTCTATGAGGCTCATCTTCCTCTGGTTCTTCAGGGAAAGGTTCATTGACTTCAATGAATTCATCTGTTCTGGACTTGATCACTAGCTGTCTCATCTGATCTGCAGCTGAGTTTGTTTCTACTGCACTCTTTTCACAAGATTCATCAAAAACAACATGAGGTGTTTCTTCCACAAGAAGGGTTCGTTTTTTGAGTACTCTAAATGCTTTGCTAGTAGAGGAGTATCCTAAAAATATCCCCTCATCTGCTTTGGCATAAAAAGCATTCAACTTACTCTTCCCATTGTTGTGAATGAAACACTTACAACCAAATATATGAAAGTAAGATACTCTTGGTTTCCTTCCTTTCCATAGTTCATATGGGGTTTTCTCATGAATTTTATGAATTCCTGACCTGTTTTGAGTGTGACAAGCTGTGTTGATAGCTTCTGCCCATAGCTTCTTAGGAGTTGAGAATTCAGCAAGGAGTGTTCTTGCAGCTTCTTTGAGTGTTCTGACTCTTCTCTCAGCTACACCATTCTGCTGAGGTGTTCTTGCTGCACTTGTCTCATGCTGAATACCATTAGAAGTACAATAGGCAATAATATAAGAGTTAATAAATTCAGTGCCTTTGTCACTTCTAATTTTCACAATTGGTTCTCCTTTCTCTACTTGGATCCTCTTCAATAGTTCAGGGAGCTTCTGCTGTGTTTCACTCTTCTTGTATAAGAAGACAACCCAAGTAAACTTGGAGTAGTCATCTACAACAATAAGAGTGTACTTCCTCCCTGTAAGAGTGGTTGGAGTGATTGGTCCAAAGAGATCCATATGAAGCAATTCAAGAACTCAGCTGGTTGATGCTGTCTTCTTGGTCTTGAAGGAGACCTTTGTTTGCTTTCCTTGTTGACATGCATCACATACCTGATCTTTACAGTAGAGTTCATTAGGCAGACCATCAACTAAGGATTCCCTTGCTAGCTTGTTCACAGTCTTAAAGTTCAGATGACTAAGGCGTTTGTGCCATAGCCAGCTGACATCTTTAGGACTCTTCACAAGCAGACATGTATCCTTAGGACAGTTGTTCCAATTTGCAAGATACATACTTCCCTTTCTAGATCCTGTTAGAAGGTTTTGTTTTGTTCTTTTATCACTTATGAGACACTCATCTTTAGAGAATTTTACTGAGTAACCAGTGTCACAAAAATGAGAAACAGATAATAAATTAAACTTTAAACCTTCTACATATGATACATCATGTACCTCAATGTCACCATTTTTAAGGGTGCCATATCCTTTTGTGTTACCGTGCGCGTTATCACCAAAGAAGACTTTTGGACCTTTCTTCTATATGTAGTTGGTCAGCAGGGCTTTGGTTCCTGGCATGTGAGATGAGCATCCACTATCTATGTACCATGTTTCTCCTGCTAGACCTCCTCTTCTGTATAGGTCCCTCCTTACCTGCAAGAAGGTTAAGTCTTAGGTACCCATTTTGTCTTGGGTCCTTGGGTGTTAGTATTACCCTTGGGAACCCACATATACATTGGTCGTTTGAACAACCTTGAGCACTTGAGTTGTTTCCCTCGGGCATCACAGAACCAAATCTTACCAGTTAACACCTTGGACTGGTCTGATTTGTTGTTTGTGTCAGCTAAGTAATAGTCAAATGGTTTCCCTTTATAGGAGTGTACATACATGATCTTTTGACTATTTACATTCGGCCTGGGTGCATTAGCTGGACGATGCACACGATTATATGGACCATACTCTTCTGTTCTCACAATATCATAAGAGATAGGGGGTGCAAAGAGAACAAATTTGTTGGAAGAAGACTTCTTCTTCTTGGCTGGAGCAGCATACAGCTGAGACTGTCTCAAACGAGATGGTCTAGGCTGTTTGTTGTTCCTCTGTACAGGCTTGGGGTTAGCTTGTCCTTTACCATTTTTGGTTTTGGGATAGTTAGCCTTAGCTGGTACATATGCCTTTTGGTTCATATTAGGTTCATTGTGCTTAGAACACTCACCTTTTTCATTTGATCGAGTAGGACACTGATTAGGTGTACTACCCCCAGCTGGAGAGGATGTTGATGGATTAAGTTCATACTCAAAACCCATCTTATTGCCATTTGATCTATAATATTCAGAGATACTTTCAATAGTCGTAGAAGCTTTATTGAACTCTGATATCTTTTGATTTAGGCATTCCTTCTCCTTTTCTAAGAGCTTGTGTGCTTGGAAGAGGTCATCGAATTTGGATTGTAGTGAACGAAATTCCTTAGTTTCTAAAGCTTGAGTTTCTAACATCCCCTCATACAACTGAGTTATTGTGGTATTTTCTTCCTTAAGAAGTTCCACTTCTCTGGTCAATCTTTCATTCATTGTGACCAACTCAGGGGTGTTATCAAACTTAGCCTTTTTCAACTTAGCAATTTCTTTCCTTAGATCCTTATTCTCCTCTTCCACTTCTATAAAAGCTCTAGTGGCAATATCCAGATCACCTTTTACCTTTCTCAAGGATTGATAATAGGTGTCTTCTGATTCGCCTTCAGATGAGTTCATCTCATCTGATTGTGAAAAAATAGGTGAATGGAAAGTTGTAGTATAGGAGTTTACCTCATTTTTACCTATGGCCATCATAGCTAGATCATCTGAATCATTTGAGAAGATTTGATAGTCTGGTGATGTAGGGAGTTCATCACTTTGATATTCAGATTCTTCAGTCACCATTGCTTGCTTGTCTGAATTTCTTCTTGTCCTTCTTTCTTCTTTGTCATCTAAATTCAGTTCAGGACATTCATAGACATAATGTCCTGGTTTGCGACAATTGAAGCATGATCCAGATTTCTGATTTGAGTTGCTTTTCCTTGGAGGAGTGGAATCTCTTCTTCTAGATCCTCGGTTGTCAGATGACTCCACATCATTTCTAGGATTTCTTTCTGGTGTTCTTTCTATGGAACCTCTGGAGGAAGAACTGGCTCTCCTATCTTTGTAGTTCCTATAGAATTTTCTATATTTGCTGTTGAGAGTGTTCATCCTTTCGAATCTCTTGATCATAAGAGCCATTTGCTCTTTCAGACTCATGTCTGATCCTTCAAAGTCTTATGTTTTCAGTGAGGTCTTGCCAGATGAGGTACTTGTAGCTTTTGTACTGGCTGCTTTGAAGGCTACAGTCTTGGAGGTGGATGGGGCTGCAGTTGGCTCATCACTTTCTGAGTTTTCTTCTCTGTCAAGATCATATTCATGAGCTTTTAGGTTCTGAAATAGAGTTTGAGTAGACCATTTCTTGATATCTTGAGTATCTTTGATGATGGTCTTCTTGAGTTTCCATCTCTTGGGTAAAGAGTCCAAGATCTTCAAGTTTTTCTCCCTATTTGTATACTTCTTTCCTAGAGATTCAATCTCATTTATGATCTTTGTACATCTATTGTCCAGCTGATCAATAGTTTCTTCTGGCTGCATCTTGAGGTGCTCAAACTTCTTGACTGCTGTTGACAATTTGCTCTCCTTGATCAGCTCAGTTCCTTCACAGAGAAGTGCCAAAGCATCCCACATGTCTTTTGCTGATTCACAGTGGATAACTTTTGCAATGTACTCATTTGGAAGAGTTTGCATGATGTAATCTTGAGCAATGCTATCAAGATTTGCTTGCTTCATCTCTTCTGGTGTGAGATCCTTCATGGGCTTGGGAACAAGTTCTCCAACTGGAACTTCTGGATCACCATTTGCAGTGTTGACTGTCATAATGGTGATTGGGCCTTCTGTGATCACTGACCACATCTTGTAGTGGACTGATGTGAGATTCTTCCTCATCCTGATCTTCCAGTAGTCATAATCCTCAACTGAAAACTTAGGCAACTTTCTCATATTAGCACTCATGCTGTATGAATTTTCAAAAACAAGTTTTTCAAAAAGAGTAGATCTGTTCAAGAGGACTACAGAAAGACTCCCTCAAGTCTTCTGATAATCTAGAGACAGTAGTCCGTTAGAACCACTGCTCTGATACCACTTGTTGGTCCCTGAACGAGTAGTGAATGTGATTAAAGTCTAGAGGGCAGGGGTGAATAGACTTTAAAACTTTTTCAAGAGAGTTGGGAACCTCTTCTGATTGCTATGTCAGCTGGACTACAAGTCTGCTGGTCCAGATGACTATAGTGATCTGAATGAAGAGGTTATATGCGGAATTATGGTAGGCCTTGATTAGACTCGTTCTTAGTTTCTTAAGAAAGTGTTAACTTGTTTTGCTTACTGAAAAATACTCAGCTGATGCTGGTTTGAAGGTTATGGCCTTTGTTTTGAATAAAGTTGAAAGCACAGTATGCACTAGATAATCATATATGTAAAGGCAGAAATGTAAAGTGCATAAAGATAAATAACACCAGATTTATAGTGGTTCGGATATACGTTCCTACGTCCACTCTCACGTCCACACGTGATGTTTAATCCCTTTAATTTACCACAAATTACAAGGGTCTTGACCTTTATAGTCCCAAGGATAGGACTTTGAGATCTGAGCCGTCCTAACAGCTACGGTCTCCACAAGTGATTGTAAGCACTTGCACTTTAGGGGGTTCAAAAACTTTAACCTTTCGGTGAGGGTTTGGGGTTTTTGAAGTGTATCCAACTAATGGTTCAAGCTTATAATTTGCTTAACCACTATGCCTAAAACAATGATTATACAATATGAACAGGTTTCAGGTTCTTAAGGGTTGGATAGAAATCACTTAAGAGCTATAGTTATTCTAATGGTTTCTGGCTCTTGGAGAATTCTTAGAACAGTATGGCTTTTGCTTTGATTGCTTGCTTAGCTTTTTGAATTCTCTCTTGTGACTTCTTTTTTTTGTGATTTCTCATCCTCTTGTATTTATAATGGCGATTGCTTGCAACTAGCCGTTGGAGTTGACTAGCCGTTGGGGCAATCTTTCCATGTTGGCTTGATTCCTTGATTCCAGCCGCTTGATTGCTTCAATCCTGAGATCATGTCAATCTTCTAAATAAGGTAGGTCTTCATTTGAATTATAAGATGACCTTGGAATCAGCCGAGTCCTGGAAGAGCACATAGTCTTCTGATCTGCACTACTAGTCTTCTGACTACTCTTCTGGCCTTAGGTCTTCTGTCTTCTGATATCAGTCGAGTAACACTCTTCTGATCTGGCAAATACTTGAACTGCTTTAAGACCATCTTTAACTTGGACTCCATCAGATAAGTAGGTATACAAGCACTTTAACTTATCTGGTCTTCAAGGATCTTCTAGTCTTCATGTCTTTTACTCTTCTCATCTTGAAGATAGGCATGTAATCCAGGGCTGTGCTAATCAGCTGATATCAATACAGTTGATCACACAAGACTAGTCTATGCTGTTCTATACAAGTCAGCTGATCCTATTACATTTATAAACTCTAAGTGTTTTGGCCATCAAAACTAATCTAACATCAAGTGGGGCTTAGGGTGAATTTATATCCCAACACTCTCTTCTCCCTCACCCCCAACGAGCCGTGCATTTCAAGAAGAACGAAGAAAATGTGTAAGTGTTCAACGCCGAACAATCTCTCTAAATTCCTAACAAACGAAATGGAAAATTGATATAGTAAAAACTTTCTTTCATTTTGAATGTTTTTACTTCCTAAATTTATAAAATTTATAGGGTTTATATGGTTTGCATTGATTTTTTAAATTGTCGAATGAGTTTAGTAATTTATTGTAAAAAAATCCTAATAAAATGTATTGTGTATGAATGTATAACAAACATTGAGCTTGATTTTGGGTTTGTGTGGTGTTTTCTGTTGTTCTTCTGATTTGGGGCTGCCGCGCCCGCGTACGGCCAGAATCGCGGCCGCGTGTGCATTGTGCACGTCTGTCTCGGCCGCACGCACACAGAGCTGAACGACTGGTTCGGCTGCACGCACTAGATAGTCCACGGCTGGAATGGCCGCATGCACTGGATAGTGCACGACTGTAATGGTCGAACACCACCAGGCTGTTGAATTTTTTTTTTTTTTTTGGAGATGTTGATTTCATGAAGCACGTTTCTGTTCTTAGCATAAGATATAGCATTAATACTAGAAACCCCAATGCTTTAGCATAGTTGCATAGACATCCATGTTGTGATCATCTAATTTCTTTTGCTAATTATGTTAATTATCGTACTCCATAATTAAGTTTTATGAATATTGTTTCATTGGAAATAGTAGAAAACATAAAGTTGTATATAAAACTTTTAAATTTTATTTAATTAACCTTTAGGGTTTATGTTGCCTCTGCTTTTAGCTTCTCTCATCAGAATGCTTGTCTCCTATACTATTCATGCAATTATTTGTATCATTATCTTTATAATTTATTAGAGATTTAGAAGAGCTGAATATTTTGTTTCTTTAGTTTTTATAGTGATTTTGTCTTCGGGGTTAAGAGCGACTTCGAGAGCTCTGCTTTTGGAAGTTAGAATTCATGATTTATGCAATTTTGTCTTCAAACTTGATTAAAAAGTGTGGGCCTAAAAATGAGTTCCAATCCTGTGAAGCATGGTTGGAGATTATTGGACATATATTAGTAAATACACTCTCATTCTTATTTATTGTATAGGCCCATCTTAGTTTCCTATGGGCTCTCTTATAAAGCCCATTAGGGTTAGGTTAGACCTAATTCTCTCTTGTATAAATACTCATTGTAAATCTCCTTTACAACAAATCAAGAAATCATATTTTCAATATTGTTTATTACTCTATATGGTATCATCGAGTCAATTGGCTCACGCCTAATCCAAACCATAGTCGCCGCCGCCGCTACAAACCCTAGCCGCCGCCGCCACTACACATTTTGCCGCCGCCGCCTTCATCTCAGAAGCGCCGCCGCCGCCTTCATTTCCGACGCGCCGCCGTTGCCATCCGTCTTACGACGCCTTCCTCCTTGCTGCACCTCCCATCTCTCCGCTGCTCCACTCAACCCAATGGCCGCTCCTCCTCCATCGCCGGCGCCAATCACCTTCAAAGGACTCGCAAATATGTCCCTGAAGCTCAACTCCACCAACTATGGTGCTTGGTCCTTCCAACTTCGCCTTCTCCTCACTTGACACAACCTCCTAGGCTATGTCTTGGGCACACATCCATGCCCCTCGTCCACATCCCCAGCCGCCGACGGCACCACCAACACCACCGTCACCGTGCCCAATCCTGCACACGACCTGTGGGTGTGTCAGGACAACCTCATTTTCTCAGCCATGGTCGGATCTATGTCCCCGGACCTAATACCCTTTGTTGCTTCGTCAAAAACCTCTTGCGAAGCCTGGAAAATGCTTGAGAGCATGTATGGAAAGCCCTCGCGAGGTCGCATTCTTGCCCTCAAAACCAAGTTTCGCTCTCTGTCCAAAGGTGCTCGCCCGGTCTCTGACTTCCTCATGGAAGTTCGCTCTGTAGTCGATGAGCTTGCTCTCCTCGGCATTTCCTCTGATGCCGAGGACGTCACTCTCCAAGTCCTCACTGGCCTTGACGAATCTTACAATGACATAGCCAATGCCATCCAAGCTCGCGAACAGCCCATCACCTTTGCTGAGCTCTGCGACAAGCTCCTCAGCGCCGAGGTTCAAATTGCCTCGCGACCATCCTCCGCCGTAATGCCTGCATCTGCACTTACTGCTGGTACGCGTCATCATCGCTCCTCGCGACCAGACACGAGGGCTAAAACTTTTGATACTCGCCCTCGCCAATCCTCACCAAGACCCTATCTTGGCACATGCCAATACTGTCGGGCACCGGGCCACACTGCTCGCACCTGCCCTGAAATTCCTTCTTCACCCTCGCCTCCTGCCTCCTCTACGGGTCCTCGCCGCCCGCATGGGCAGTTCCCACCACCTTCCCGTCTGAATCGGACAACTGCTCGCCCAGCCTACTCGGCTCACTCAGCCTCCTCGGCACACCCTGCCGAGCACTGGATCCTTGACTCTGGCGCTTCCCATCACATCACCAACGACCTCGCCAACCTCTCCCTTCACTCGCCCTTCGCTGGGTCTGACAATGTAGAAATTGGTGATGGTAAAGGTCTACGCATATCGCACACTGGCTCTATGCACTTTCCTCAACTTAAGTCTCTCAATTTTTCGAATGTCCTGGTCGTCCCACACATCTCGAAAAACTTGATTTCAGTGTCCAGTCTTTGTCGTGATAATAATGTTAACATTGTTTTTGATCGCTCTTCATTTCAGGTACGGGATGGTCACTCGGGGAGCATTCTCCTCGTTGGGAGTCGTATCAATAATTTATATGTCTGGCCGGCACAAATGTCCATCACCCCTCCACAAGCCTTCACCACTCAACACCTCACGACGACCACCTGGCATGCCCGCCTTGGCCACCCATCAACAAAAATACTTGCTCACACTCTTTCTACACTTAGCCTATCCAGTGCACCTTCCAAACACTTCAATTGTAACTCATGCTCATGTATCAAGAGTCACAAACTACCATTTTATGATTCAAGCATTATATCTACTAAACCACTTGATGTTATCTTTTCTGATGTTTGGTCGTCGCCTATTCTATCTCCTGACAATCTAAAATACTATGTGCTATTCGTTGATCACTTTAGCAAATATGTATGGGTATACCCCCTAAAAAGGAAATCGGATGTTCTTTCCACATTTATCACATTCAAAGCCCTTGTTGAAAACAACTTCCAAAACACGATCAAAACCTTTTACTCTGACAATGGGGGAGAGTTCATTGCTCTTCGCCCCTTTCTTCAATCTCATGGCATCGCCCACCTTACCACCCCGCCTCACACCCCTGAACATAATGGCTTATCTGAACGTCGCCATCGCCACGTGGTCGACACAGCTCTTGCCCTTCTTCACCATGCCTCCATGCCCCTTATCTATTGGCCCTATGCTGTCTGCTCGGCAGCCTATATCATAAATCGTCTTCCTAAAGTTAACCTCAACATGTTATCTTCTTATGAAAAGCTCACTTCTCGCCCACCCAATCTAGCCAAACTCCGCATATTTGGCTGTCTCTGCTATCCTTTACTTCGCCCTTACACAAATCACAAACTTGATCCCCGCTCCACTCCATGTATCTTTATTGGATACTCGCCCACGCAAAGCGCCTACCTTTGCCTTGATCGCTCCTCAAACAGAATCTACACCTCGCGGCATGTTCAATTCGTTGAGCATACGTTCCCCTTTTCCACCCCCCCTCCTCATCCATCTCCCTTGGCGACCTCCATCTCCTCGCCACCCACCTCCCCCGACTCCAACTCCTCGCCCACTCTTCTAGCACCCACACTACCCAACTCTATCACACCTGTCCTCGCCCCTGACCCAGTGCCGAACACGCCCCAGCCGAACACAACTGCACCTGATCTCCACCATCCAATCCCCACCGCACCTCAGCTCGCCACACCCACACCTGACATCCCTGTGCCGACCAATGCTCCCCCACGACCTTCTGTACCTCGCATGGTTACTCGGGCTCAGAATCACGTGTTCAAACCTAATCCAAGGTATGGACTTACTTCCACTGTTGCTTCTGACATTGAACCAAGCTGTGTCTCCCAGGCACTCAAGAACGAAAATTGGCGAGCAGCCATGTCGGCTGAATTTGATGCCCTCCTTCAGAATGGCACTTGGGACTTAGTTCCGCCCACTACATCTCAAAATGTGGTCGGCTCCAAGTGGGTGTTTCGTATTAAGCGAAAACCTGATGGCACCTTGGATAAATACAAGGCTCGTCTGGTCGCCAAAGGCTTTCATCAGCGACCAGGTGTTGACTTCACTGAAACATTCAGCCCCGTCGTCAAGCCCGCCACTGTGCGAACAGTCCTCAGCATTGCGGTTACCAACGACTGGCCTCTTCGCCAATTCGACGTCAACAATGCTTTCCTCCATGGAAAGCTCTCAGACACAGTCTTCATGGCTCAACCTCCGGGCTTCAAAGACAAGACCTTTCCCACTTATGTCTGTCAACTTCGCAAATCCATCTATGGCCTGAAGCAGGCTCCTCGCACATGGTACTATGCTCTTCGCTCTTTCCTTGCAGACATTGGATTCATCCCCACTCACTCTGATGAATCCCTGTTCGTCTACAACAACAATGGGGTGGTCGCCTACTTCCTTGTTTATGTCGACGACCTCATTCTGACGGGCAACTCCTCGCCCATGCTCGCCCGGGTGGCTGCCGACCTCAGTGCCAAATTCTCAGTCAAGGACCTTGGTCCTCTATCCTATTTCTTGGGAGTGGAAGTTCTTCGCTCTAAAACTTCATGCCTGCTCTCCCAACGCAAATACATCACTGATCTGCTCGCCCGATACAACATGATCGACTCCAAACCAGTCCAAACTCCACTATCCACCTCTGCTCGCCTTACTCTATCAGATGGCACCCCTCCCACTGACTCCACTCAGTATCGTCAAGTGCTCGGCAGCCTTCAGTATCTCCAGCTCACCAGACCTGACATCGCCTTTACCGTCCATAAGCTATCTCAGTTCATGCATGCACCCACCATCACTCACTGGAATGCTGTCAAGCGTCTACTCCGCTACCTCAATGGTACAAGGGATGTCGGTATCAACATTACCCCATCCTCATCCTCCTCGCTCCACTGCTTCACGGATGCTGACTGGGCAGGCAACCATGATGATCGCACTTCCACGAGTGCTTATGTTGTCTTTTTGGGGGCCAATCCTATCTCATGGTCGTCCAAAAAGCAGAAGTCTGTTGCTCGCTCATCAACTGAGGCCGAATATAGAGCCATTGCCGCAGCGGCCTCTGAAGTGCAATGGCTAACATCCTTACTTCAAGAACTACACTTTCCCAATTCTCCGGTGTCAGTCATCTACTGTGACAACATTGGGGCCACCTACTTATGCTCAAACCATGTGTTTCACTCACGCATGAAACACATTGCCATCGACTTCCACTTTGTTCGTGACCTAATCAAAACTGCTCGGCTCCGCATCTCGCATGTCTCGACTGCCGACCAGCTTGCCGATGCCCTCACCAAACCTCTCTCCGGTGCTCGCCTTCAGCTCCTTATGACCAAGATTGGACTATCCTATGGTACTCCATCTTGAGGGGGCATATTGGACCTATATTAGTAAATACACTCTCATTCTTATTTATTGTATAGGCCCATCTTAGTTTCCTATGGGCTCTCTTATAAAGCCCATTAGGGTTAGGTTAGACCTAATTCTCTCTTGTATAAATACTCATTGTAAATCTCCTTTACAACAAATCAAGAAATCATATTTCCAATATTGTTTATTACTCTATAGAGATATCCTGGTATTGGTGAATTTCAGGTAATAATATTACTAATTTTTTTTTATGATATGGCATTTTTGGTTAGTTCTGTAGAATTCCCTCATGTGAATGTGCATACACCGTCTATACAATATGCTTGTTGTTAAATACAAGTTCCTTTTTTGGGGGTGAGTTCCGAGTGGGCATATTAAGAAAGAACTGATGGAACTTCATTGTGAAGATGTTAAAAGAACTAGTTTGACAATTCATATGCTAGCTCATCATAACGGCGAAGATGCTGTAGACTGTAGTTAGTTACTTAATTTCTGACTTTGTCTATAATGTATCTGACATCGTAATTGGTCTTGGTTCATTCTTTTCAGTGCTATGACCAGTATATGTCTAAAAGCTTGCGAAAAGCAGCTGAAATAAGAGGACACTCTTTTTGGGCCCGAGGACCGGAAAATACTGGTTCTTAAAATTCACGACCACATGAGACTGAATTTTTCTGTGATGGGGGTGATTATGATGGCAAGTTTTTCATTAGTTGGTATTCTCATGTTTTACTTGACCATGGTGATCGAGTGCTTTCTCTTGCCAAGTTAGCTTTTGAAGGAACTTGCATTGCTGAATTTTTTTGCATGAGTGTTAGCATTTATAAGCATGTCTTATTACAGTTCAGATTACAATCTGGTGATTTTTGCTTGCTAATGACGGACTATTATTTCATCATACTATAAATATTTAAGTTTTATGAATATTGTTTCATTGGAAATAGTAGAAAACATAAAGTTGTATTCGAAATCTTGAAATTGTATATAAAACTTTTATATTTTATTTAATTAATCTTTATTTTTTTTAGGGTTAAAATACACGGATACGGAGAGAGTTAGACCAACGGGGTCCGAACGAAGACTTTGAATTTGAACATATCAAATGATCGAAGACGTACCTCCAATTGAGCAAGAGGTCGAAGTTGCACCTCATGTTCAACAAGAAGATGAAGAGGCACCTCCGGTTCAACAAGAAGATGAAGAGGCACTTCCGACTCAACAACAGGATGAAGAGTCGGATAGCGTGCTTAAGGGACCTTAATTCATAATATAGTGATAATGTCAAGCTATTAATTCATAATATTATAGAACAAATCATAAAAATATTGTGTATTTTATATATTAACTAAAGCGGTTGAATTATTTTGGAAAAATTGTTGATTGTTATGAGAAACTCACAAAAAATATTTTGAAATAGGCTGTCATTATCATAAACATTTATGCATACCTTGCATCATATATCGCTTAATGTAAAAAGTCAATCAATCAGGTTCTTAGCTTGTACTAGTATGATACGTATCCAAAAAGAGTTAATCATCTTCACATTTGCCACAGGAACTACGCATCAAGATATAGTGCTCACTCGTTCTTCACAAATGTGTCATTTATTCTTTTTGTAGTGATTGTAAACAGCAACAGAAAGCACCTGTCATATAAAAAGTTATACAACTGTCAAACAAGAGCAGAATTCCTAGAATAGACTGTGGAGTAGCAAGAAACGAAATCCATCATACCATCACTATCAAATATAAGCCAAGCATTATATCACACAATATATTAATAATTAACCAACTATGGCAACGTCAATGTACAAATTCAAGTTTGTTCGGCCACAAACTTATGTACAGATTCATGTGTGTTCGGCCACACACTGATGTACATATTCAGGTTTGTTCGGCCACACACTAATGTACAACTTCAGGTTTGTTCGGCCACAAACCGATGTACAGATTCAGGTGTGTTCGGCCATCAGTGGTCGTACACTATTTTACTAAAATTTGAGGAAATTGTGTTCGGCCATCGGTGGTCGTACACTCAAAGATGCGTGCGGTCAATGTGGTCGTACATACACTGATGTGTTCGGCCACGATTTCGGCCGTACACGTCGCGACTACTAATGCTAAAAAACTGTATAAAGTGTAGAAAAAATGTATGAAAAAAGTGTAAAAAATATTAAATATACTTATATTAATTTCCTCCATCAAGTTTTCTTCTTCCATAATCATGTTGTTGTGAGTTTATGATCATATGAAGGTTTATGGCAGGTTTTTAAGAATGAAAGTGAATTTTTAAAATAAAAGTAGAGTTTAATAATGGGGTGTGTATAACATGGGGTACGTTTAAAATTATTAGGGGCGTGTTTAACATTTTTATAATGATTTAAAAGGTCATCTTAGTAAATTCAATTAGGTCTATTTTTGTCCAAAAAAATATGGGGTGAGAATAACACAATTTGGGGTGTTGATAGCCCCTCCCTAATTCATATCACATCTCTAAACAAAGAATAAAACATATTTAGGAGCAAGGTAAATGAATATAGAAGCCTGATCTCATTTGCATGAGAAGGTAAAAAATGCTCCCTCCATCTGTAAAATTTTATTCAGACCAATTTTTTATTTCACAAAATATATGTTTGTTCTATTTAAATAGTTAACTTTTGAATATTTCTTTTTATTTTATTAACAAAGATTGAGTATATACTAATAATTTTTTAAAAAATATATATAAAAAGATGTGAGCAAAATTTTACTTGACAAAATAAAAAGTTAATATGCATGGCGTCAAATTGCATAAGAGGAGGTTTTTCACTCAGAAGACAGAGATCAAATGAAAGAGAAAGGAATAAGGGTACAAATTTTCATTATTTCAAATTAATGAGTTATGGTGTAGGCAGAAGAACTAAAAATAAATATTCCAAAATATTCAAACAAAGTTTTGTTCTGTAGTCATTCAAAACAAAAGGCCCATCCACGGATACAAAATTGTCATTTTGAGAATCTGAAAATTTTCAAAGAAGAAGATGAATATTGAAACAAAATATTTTTTTTTCAAAACATTCAGTCATTCAAAGTTATGTTTTAAGAAATTGAAGTTAAAGAATTTTGTTAATTGAAATGTTAATTTGATGGAGAAGATAAGGAAGAAAATAAAAGTAAGAGAAAAAAAAGGAACCGTTTAAATGAAATTTAAAGAGAGAAAAGTTAGGGGCAATTTAAAAAATATAACCGAGTCATAGAAATGAGGTATTTCAAAATGAAGAGATGAGAGAACGATAAATTAAATATTTTGACTTGGTAATATGATAATCTTTTAATGCTTCTTAAAAATATGCAATTTACAACAAAAAGATACTATTTTCAAGGGATTTGATATTAACGAAAAGATTAGCTCAAATATATATATATATATATATATATATATATATATATATGCGGGGGAATATATCAAATCATTATTAAAAAAAAAAAATTAGATCCAATATATACTCGATTTTTATCTGCATACTAACCAGAAGCCAAAAATGGTGAAAAAATGGAAATCTACAGTGTTGGCCTTTGGATTGGGACTGCTACTTTCTCTTTTGATCACTTTCACTATATTTGCAACTTCTCAACTAGCAAGAAAAGGTTTTCTGTTTTTCTTATTTTCTTATGTTTTTTAATAATTAATTATCACGCTATTTTAATTATATTTTGTACATTCATATTATATTTTGTACATTCAATATGAATATGTAGGAATTAATGCACCTGCTTCACAGTACTTGTTATATTATCTACCTTTGGCCCTCTTCAATGGAGGCATCATGCTTTACAGAAGAAAACCTCTCAAGAAGATCAAGGTTTAATTTATTTGATCACCCCATTCTTTGTTTCATGTGAAATTATTATTCTACCTTGACTCACATTTTATTAGTTATATATGCATTCAATTATCAATAATTTTAATCAGTTGGATTTTTTTTTATGAACAGGTGAAATTGTATTACTATATTATGTTGGCATTGATTGAGGTGTTAATCAATTTTTTTGGTAAGTTCGTGCATGAGTTGTTCAATCAAATTATTGAAAGTTATTCATTTACTGCATCCGTCCCACAAATATAGTACATTTGACTTTATACACAGATTAAGAAAAATTAATAAATGTAGTTAAATTTAGTTAATGTGTCAATTTTGTCCTTGGAATCACATACTTTAAAATCTGTTAGGCTGCGTTTGGATGAGGGGATTTCAAATGGAATGATTTAAAAATTAATGGATTTAAAATGACATGATTTTAGTGAGGATTTAAAATCCTCTCAATTTTAAGGAAGAGATACTAAATATTTGAAATTCATTCATTTAATCCAAACAAATGGAGTGGATTTAAATTATGAATTTAAAATCCACACCTAAATCCCTCCATCCAAACACAACCATCCAAACACAACCTTAAGGTCATGCTTGCTTCATGGGTTTAGGGGGTTGCTTCATGGGTTTAGGGGGTTTAGTGATGGGTTTGATACGTAAACCCATCTTCTTCCATGTTTGGTTTCTCATAACTTTAAACACATTGACCCGGGTTTATAAGTTGACCCGGTTTTTATAAACTAGATTTCATGGGTTTAGACAACCTAGTCTCCCCTTGGGTTTATCTAGCCAACCCACCACATCTAAACCCATCTTATTAATTGACAATAAAATATTTAATGCTAAAGTAAAAAAGAAAATGTAGCTATAATTTGGGAATACACTTTATGGAAACCATCACCCCTCAATCATCACTTAATTCCTCAATTTGCCACAAAACCCTATAATACCCCTACTTTATCTATCTTTTTCTTAAAACTTTGTCAATTCCCATGAACTAGAACTACATTTTGTGGATGTAGGGAGTATATATTTTGCATATATATACTAAACTAATTCATACTATATATTAAACAAAATTAATTATCTAAATGAAAAGTATAAGATTGTTTTTAAACTTTACAATAAGATTGTTTTTAAATTTTACAGTGGTTGAGGCAATACAACACACTTCTCTAACCAGCGTTGTGCTTCTGCATAATTGGGCAATGACATGTTCCTTGCTACTCGCCTGGTTGTTTTTAAAGGAAAAATATGGAGTTCAAATTATGATTGGTCTAGCCATTTGTGTTACTAGTTATGCAATCGTTTTTATCTCCGATGTTCATTCTGGTCACGGGAGGTCAAGTAAGTAATCTCATTACCTTTCTTAACTTATTCAATTAAGGTAATTTTAATTATTTTGTGATTAACATTCATGTTACACAACTTAAAGTTCAATTAGACTAATTTTAATTATTTTGTGGTTAACATATACTCCATATTATTCAATTTATAATTCAATTAGACTAATTTATTTTGTGATTAATGTTATTACAGGTGCTATCAAATTATAATTCAATTAGACTAATTTATTTTGTGATTAATGTTATTACAGGTGCTATCAAACTTGTTAAAGGCGATATGTTTATTATTGCTGGGGCAACACTTTCGGGTGTTAGCCTTGTTATTCAGGTATATATATATAATTTTAAATTGTATATTCAAATTATTCAATTTTAGTTTGAGGATACCGTTTTTGCAGGACTTTTTAAAAATAAATGAAGATCGGGTGACATACAATGCTTTCTTGGACATTTTTTGTGCAATTTTAACTGCCTTTCAAATGTATGATTTTTTTTTTTTTATATATGATTTTTTTTTATGTATGAACTTTTTTCTTCACGTTAATTTAATTAAAACTTACCATATATATCTAACTTTGATTTATTTATGAATACTAGAGTCATATATGAACGCAATGAATTTGAATTCATTCTCTCCTCACATGTGGCGGTAATTCTATATACTTAATTCTACATAAATTCTATATACTTAATTCTACATAAATTGAAATTAGGAAATTATGAGGATTTAATTTGACACCAACCTAACACTTTTTATTTGTTTATTTGTTTGTTACAGATATTTCTTATTATCGGATTTTTTTTATCCAAAATTTTCCTATACATTGGAGCCCATTTCTTTTACAAGGTAAATAGCTACTATCCCTTTTATTTAAATACTTTTACATTTATATTGATTTATATACATTTACATTTATATGTTTACATTTGCACAGATGGATAACTCAACAATCCTAAATTTGTCCATTCTAATTATCTATACAATATATGGGTTATCTTAATTCGTATCTTTGCATATCATGAAAAGGTACCACCCTCTAAAGTCGATTGATTACTCATTAATGTTTTATATTCAATCCATCCAATTTTGTTCAGATAGATTACTAATTGATGTTTTATATTCCATCCATGTTCAGATAGATTTGATCTACTTTGTGCCGTTGTTGTGGCTAGTCTTGGACTTGGACTTATACTTTTTTCATCAGAGTATGTCCTCAATAACACTATCGAACTTTTGTATTTTTCTTCCAGTAAAGAATACTTTATTTATATTATAACGTGAATGAACAAAATTGCAGGGCAAACAAGGGTGGGCCTTCAATTGATGAGGAGGCCGATTTAAGCCACTCAAATAATATTGGGATTTCAAACAAAGAAGATGGACATAAGATTTTTAGTGTTGAGCTACAAAACTCATTATGTTATATGTCATGCTTGTTCACTTGTAAGAGTGAAGTTAATCGGTGACGACAAGATTTAGAATTATTTTTATTTATTAGATAAGATATTAATTTTATTTTAATACATTCAAGAGTGATTTTCATATGGGTTTGTTTGCACTATCATTTAAATTGGTAGTTCAATTTTTTTTTTATATATTTTTTTTTTGCACTTGATATGACTTTTCGGTTGCATTTTAATATTTTTCATTTAGATTTTGGTTTTAAAAAATACTCTTGTTTATGTGTTTGTAAATTTAATTTTCGATATCAATTATAAAAGTATTAAAAAAAGTTAATTACTATGTTAAAAATCTCTTACGACGTAGATTTTCAGTTATTGTAGTTGTTTAATTTGGACGTTGACTACCAAGCTAATGTCGTAGATCTAGATTTTTTGACAAAAATATGGATCAAATTAATGTCGTACATCTAGTCATTATCAGAGGATTTAGGGAAATACGTGAGGCAAAGGAGATTCATCTAGGTTTATAAACATTCTTTCACATTTCTTCAAAACATGTACATGCACATACTAGAATTTTTTAGAATTTTGCCACGTGTCGTTAAATGCACATACATGTATTAGAATTTTGTCATGTGTCATTAAACGTGTATCTTTTTAATTCTTTTTAATTTCAGGATTGATGAACAATAATTCTTTTCAGTTAGAATTGATGATTGAGAATAAACTCGTTTCTTTTGATCTTCCATTCACCAATTCGTTGTTTTGAATAATTGATACTTAGGCCATCTCCAACTATAAATTTTCAAATGAAGATTTCTAAATTTTAAAATACACTTTTTTTTTAATTATACTCCATTTTAAAAACATTTTCCAACGAAACTCTATATCTTACTCTATTTATTATTTTAATCATTTTCAATAATTACAATTATTAAATAATATATTTATCTTTGTATTTAAATAAATTTATACAATTAAATATTCAATTAGTAAATTAAATTATATTGATTTTATCAAAATCATAAAATGTAAATAAACTTGTAGTTTTCAAATAATACTTTTATTTAAATATAAAATTACGAAACACATAATGACGTAAAACGATACATGTGAGTATAATCTAATACTATTAACAAAACTTCTCCATCTGGATCCAACATTCTGTCGTACTAGTGTATCGTCGTACTAGTGTATCGTTTTTTTATTATTTGTATTTGTATTTCTTTTCAGGTTGTGTTCACTTATTTTAATATGTCAGTGTTATATGTAGCTAGGTAATGAATGTATGTCCATTTTAAAATGTAATATATTTCATATTTAATATATAATGTATGTTTTATTGTATTTTACGTTATTTTTTTTGTAGGTAATAATAATACAAAAAAAAATTACACAATTAAAATTAAATTATAAATTAGTATAACAATAAAATTGTAATTATATTTAACAAACTGGAGTAATATAAAATTGTAAATATTAATAAAATAATAGATATAAAATATAGAGTTTTGAATAGTAAACTTCATATATATAGAGTTTACTATTCAAAACTCTATTTCAAATCTTCAAAATAGAGTATGGTTGGAGGGAGCAAAACTTTATAAATGAAGTTAAACTTCTTTATAGAGTACTGTATAATGGAGTTAAACTTAAAAAAATGAAGTTTCGTCTTCCTCCAACCATACTCTATTTTGAAGATTTGAAATAGAGTTTTGAATAGTAAACTCTATATATGAAGTTTACTATTCAAAACTCTATGTGCTTGTTTGCTTGGTAGGTTAAGGCAAGTTAAGGGGTGGGTTTAGGGTGTAAACCATATTTTATATCTATTATTTTATTAATATTTACAATTATGTATTACATTTTATATTAATAAATATAATTACAATTCTATTATTATAGGAGTACTAATTTCAGTCGTGTAATTTAATATTTTTCATTTTTGTGTATTGTTATTACAAAAAAAAACATATAATACAATAAAATATACATTATATATTAAATATAAAATACATTACATATTAAAACGGACATACATGCCTTATCTAACTACATATAACACCGACATATTAAAATAAATGAACACAAATTTATTGTTTTACGTCACATGTATCGTTTTACGTCATTATGTGTTTCGTAATTTTATATTTAAATAAAAATAATATTTAAAAATTATAAATTTATTTACATTTTTTGATTTTGATAAAATCAATAATATTAAATTTACTAATTGAATATTTAACTGTATAATAAATAGAGTGTTGAAGAAGGTTTTAAAAATAGAGTTCAAAAAACAGTATTTTAAAGTTTAAAGATGTTTATTTTAGAGTTTAGAGCAAGAACATTTTTTGTGGATGGTAATGAATTTGAAAAGACAGAGCCAAAACCCTAAAGAGGAACGCCATTAAAGCAACTTTCTATCTTCTGAAAACCCTGCTGATCAATCGATCCTCCAAATTAGAACCATCATCCAGTCTCTAATTTTAGATTTTATTTTGTTATTCAATCAACCCACGCAATCCATGAACAATGATTTGTGTAATGCTGTTGGAGTGTGCATATTTCACGGAGAACTACGTTTAATTAAGAATTGGAAAACTCAAACTCAAATTCAAGTTTCAAATTTCCAAGAAGATCGAGTTTGGTACAAAAAAGGATGCCACATCGTCCGCCAATAACGCCGGCCAAAGGTATATATGCTTACAGTTGATTCCTCGATCTATTTTCATATACGAATTATGAATTCTGATCGATTACCCTTTATGAAAAATTTGATGGTTGGGACTTGGGTTTTAGAATCAAGTGACTGTAATATTATTTTGTGGAAGCAGTTGGGAACAACATCGACAAAGCTAACGCTGTAAGGTCAAAACATTCGGTGACGGAGCAAGATTAATGAGAGGTCAATAATTTGTAGAAAATGGATAGTAGCGTTTAGTTTAGAAATTACTAAATTTTCGTATCTTGCACTGTAAATCGAAAGATCAACTATTTTTGCTGGGAGTAATGCTTAAATGAATTTTGTGCGAAAATTCTTAAGCTTAGCGGTATGATCATTCATTTAGATAAGAGTCCCCTTTATAGGAAAATTTAAATCCAGAAGCATAGCATGAGAAATTGTAAATAAAAAATTGGCAGGAACTTCTGTTGAATCATGAAATTGATAATAACAATGTTAGGGGATGGATCGATTATCCTTTTCTGATTTTGTGCATCCATTATTGGATGTCTATTCATCTTCCAACTTTATGTGTTACATTATTTGGTTTATATCTATTTCTAAATCTGTATGCAGTCTCTCTCACACACAAATGCTTTTTTCTTTCACGCCTCAGATTTCAGATATGATACTTCATAGTGATCAGAAGGACACGGCATCATTTTTATTATAGGTATATCAATTGATTATAAGTACGCTATACAATGTTTTTATGTTGCAGGTGATTCAGTATGTACAATTTTTATAGGAGAATGTGCAAACGTATGATGTGTCATATCAACCTTGGAGTTCAGAGCCCACAAAGCTGATGCGGTGGGTAATTTCTTGTCATCTGACTTAAATAATCTTTAACATTACTTTCTTAATTTTCTAGGTCATAAATTTGTTAGATCTAGCTATTTTGTTATAAAATTGTCAAGGACACTGATAGCCAAAGTTCAATTTAAACATTTCCTTGAGACCTTTGGTGTCTTCCTACCAATGTAAGGGTAGTTCATCTTAGTTATGCAAGATCAAATTGATAATACTTGTTGATGTTATTATGGTTTTTTGTATTTTTGGGTGCCCCAAGTTGTTTGTGTATTCGTCTTTATTGGGGTGTTTGCTTCCGTCATTTTACAGGACTTTGAGGGTTATTTCATATTTGAAAGCATTTAGGCAGGTAGTTTTGATTCTCTTAATGAATGGTTTCAGTGGTTCTTTTCTCAATTTATGTAATCCGAGGTTTGATTTTATTTCAGGTTCTTGCTTCCATATTCTTTCACTGGCGATTTTAGGCAGGGCAATGACAGTGGTTGCATCAATGGTCTACTAACTTATCTTCAATCTTCATACCTTATAAGAGAGATTTAAAAAGTCTTTTCATGACTAATGTAATAGTACAAGTTGAGTTATATGATCATCTTGGGTCCATTTGCTTAACAGGAATTGGAATTTGAAGAGGTAATCTTTTTCCATGTGTAATCTTATTATCTGGTAATTTTGAGTTGGAAGACTATAATCACTGACTCCAAAAAAATATTGTAGATCTTAGTACTTGAACTCATTCTTTTTCCTCCCCATTTTATAAATATTTGTCTCATTTATCCTTGCATTTGATATACTGCAAATTTAAAGATAAGATATGGATTCGTTGACGCTGCTTTTCAATCAGCTCAAGGTTTCAAACCCCTCTCTTAGTTCGTCTCATTTTTTTCCTACTGCAAATTTGAAGTTAAGATATGAATTCGTTTACCTGCATTTCATAATATTTTGTTAATCAGACCTTTATATTTTGGAATTTTGCTGCAGATCTTCCAGATCTTCGTCTTCTCTTTATATTTACAGGTATATGTTGCTGCAGAAAGTGGGCATATCTTGGTTGCTGGGGAATTTTTGAAGCATTCAGATGTTGTGACTTGCTCGATTCTTGCGAATAATGGCTTCGATCCATTCCGTGTTGCTGCTAAGCAGGGTCATCTTGGTCAGTCTTTAATCTTATGCTTCCTTAAAAAATCTTGAAAATTATCTTTGCATAGACATTTTGCATAAATTGCTTATCCTTATTTTCTGTTCTTGATTGACAATTTGTGAAAATATCTTGAAGTTGAGTATATCCATTATAGACATTGAAGAAATTATCTGTTATTTGTCATTTGATGATTAGTGTGAAAATGTCCTTATTTTGTGCCAAAACTATATATTTGTGGTCAAAACTGTAGAGCAAAATGGTCACGGTTTAAGGATAGGTTGACTCGGGATTTACTGGAATCAGAAATATTTTTAGCAGACCCATAGATATTGGAACCACATGGATCCTAATACCTTTGATCCTATCAATTACAGGGGATTGTCGTTTTCAAAGGTTTCTCCACCACACACTGATCTTGAAAATATTGGAGGAGAGAATGGTTTGTTTGCTTATCCCCCAAATCAAGAAATTAAAAACCATTTTGCTACAGCATCACAATATGGAGTCAACATGCTACTCTGCATGTGAACAACGCGTTCGCAAACAAAGACATAAGTTGCTCTAATGCAAATGATTTTGGTGTAGGTATTTCTCATTCATAAAGAGATTGGGAGAGTAATGAGAATCAGTACATCAGATATTCTAGCAATATGAATTTCAGGTAGCTAAAAAAAACTCCAGCAGCTCCACATGCCAACTCCAATGTTAACATCCTAACAGGAGAAGTGTTTTTAATCACTTGACTTGTCAGCAAGAATCCAAATTTGAGGAAGAGAAGAATGATATTGATGATAATAATCATAGGCGATAATGTTCTTTTTCCCCTAAAAGGCCTCAAAGGTGTTATCATCATAGCTTTGCATGGACGAAGTTGGATAGCTCAAGTGCTTAGAGCACCACTACCTAGGCTTTAGATCCTGGGTTCGAGTCATGGGGAGGAGAAAAGGGATGGGTATTTAATGTAATTCAAAAAAAAAAAAAAAATCATAGCTTTGCATGCTCTAAAAGTTGAGAAAATTGTACCTACAGAAGAAAATATAATCGACTGTATCCGTTATGGTGATCCAAAGTATTGCAAGATTGATGTGAGGATGGCTTTAGAATGTGTGCTGGAGAAAAAAATCTATATATAAAAAAGTAGGACGAAGAGGCATTTAGGTACGATGGAGCTTTACACCGGTAGGATGGAGAGGTTGTGGGCATGCGAGAATCCTATTGGTGGTAGCGTTGAGCATGGACTGCAATTCACTATTTCATAACTTCCTCTGGTGGGAGTTGTGCTTTGAAAGCATCTGAATGTAGGTAAATTATAGTGGACTAATGATGTTTAATCTGTTTTCAGGTATGAAGCAGCTTTGATTTTTAAAAACTCTTGCTTGGGAGAATTTAGTTTGGGAGAGGTAATTTAAGTACTGGACGTGATTATTATGAAATAGCAATGGATCATGCATGCACACTCGGGATGGTGTTGGGAATAAAATGAGATATGTTTTGATCTAATACCAAAACCCCCTAAGACATGCCTAAGTCAGTTATGTATGTTCTAGAAATGATAGAACATATAGTTTATAGGATAGATGATGAGCTAATATGTTAGGCAGCTCTTAGATGATTAGATGCACAAATTAAGGGGGAACACATGTTTTGAAGAACATCAAGAACAAGTCCCCTCAAGGCTCAAATTCTGGATACAACACTAAGTCTTTTGAAGACAAACCATCCTGATCAGGAGAGTTGTCCAGAAGAGTTGTCTCAGCACAATTGAACCAGATCAAGTGGCCTGAAAGCCTGAAGTCAACTATGCTGAAGAGATTGAGACAATCATTTCCTAAAGATCTTCAAAGAAACAAGCTAAGACCATTCTCAAGAGAAAAGGGAAAGAGCCAAGTCATCTGAAGAAGAGCAAGTCAACCTTGCTGATAAGCAAGACTGCTGATAGTGATAAGGAGAGTTGTCCATTTGATAAGGAATGTTGTCCTATCATTGGAACAACCTTCAGAAGTCATGTCCATGTTCTAACAAGAGAATCTGAAAGTCAGATATTGGGAAGAGTGCTGCAGAATGAAGACAAAGCTCTTACAGCCGTTTATTTCCCAAATGAGGACATGTCACTATCAAGAAACTGTCTTCAAAGTTGAAGAACTAAAAGAAGACATTTATGGACATTGGAGGCTGCCTCTCCAACGGGCAAACCCTTCATTTGTCTATAAATACAGAAGTGTGAAGACCATTTGATAGCACCTCAACACAATCCAACTAACCTCAAGTTCTTACAAGCTAGAGTGCTTTCAAAGCTTTCAAAGACTATCTTAGTCTTCAAACACTTCATCTAAGCTGAACTTCATTGTATATCCATACACAAGCTTAGAGAGATATCCTATCCTTGTACACTGATCTTCATTGTAAAGGATATCTCATTAGTTGGAACCTTACATCAATCCTTACCCCTTTCAAGTGAGAAAGTGAGAAGGTTGTTGTAGTAGTAGTAGAAGTGGTAGGAGCTGACTGTTGAGAGAAGAACAGTTCAGTTCTGAGTTGAGAAGAGGGTACTAGGACTCTAGACATCCTAGGGATCAATTCACCAAGAGTGGTGTTCTTGATCAAGTGCACCTTGGCACTATAAAACAAGTTAATTCCAAGAGTGAAGGAATTATCCTGTTAAATCAGGGAAAGTGGATGTAGGAGCTTGAGTCTCTGAACCACTATAAACTCCTGTGTTGATTTACATTCCAAGTACTTTCATACACTCAACACTGCATACAAACTGATCTTTCAAATGATAGACATTCAAAAGGTGTGCAAAACTGATTTGGACAAACTCCCTGAAAACTGGACTGTATTGAATTTGACTAAGTGATTTCAGAATCCTAAGGAGTCTAAACTAAAAGGGCCAACCACTATTCCGCACATATAACTCCCCTAGATAGTTATTCAACTAAGTACTCAATAGTACTTAGTAGTTTGATTATCTTAGAAGAGTTAATCATCTTCAGCAGAGTTGTCCAAGACAACCTTGCTGAGCTCTGGTTTGATTAAGATTAAAAAGAATTTGCATACAAGTGTATTTCCCCCCATACACTTGTTATATACTCCTTTCAGGACCAACAGATGGCAACCTATAACTATTGCAATTTAGAAACTAAACACGATAAACACGATGAGGATTATTCTAGTGTTTTAGTATTGAGTTTTTGAAACTTTTCATCATCATCATATTTTTGTGGGCAAGGTAATGGACAATTATTTGAGTTGCGATGGTATACAAGTGGTAGTTAGAGTTGTTTTTTGTCCATTGGTGTAGTAGCTATGCTTCAGTTAAAGAAATGTGGACGATTTATTTTATTTAATTTTATATAGATGATGATACATGTACTTTTTTTTTTTTTTTTTTTGACGGAAATGATGATACATGTACTTTTTAGTCGTAAAGTTACCATTTTGCCATTTTCATTTGTCTTTTCTCTTAATGTTATTGAATGATCCACAAAGTTAAAAGTTTAATTATACCATTTGTTACTTTACATCATATCTTCTTTTTTTTTTATGTAAAATATATATTTTCCTCATGTGCCAATTTTAAATGTGACTATTTATTCAGTTATTTTAAATTTATAACTTATATAAGGTTTATAAATAATTCTATGCAAATATAATCATTCTAATAGCATGAATGAACAAAAAAATGGATGCATACTAATCCCAAATTAATGCAATATATATATATATATATATATTTTTTGGTTTGATATTTTTTTTTTATATTTTTTAATTATATCTTGAATCTATGTGTTAAAACGAAATTGGAATGTTGAGATTATATTTAAATATATTTATTTATTTTTCAATTTGAATTTTTTATATATTCAAATTATTTTTCAGGATTTACTTTTGAATTTTTATTTTTGTATATATTTTACTTTGATTAAAAAAAATTCTTCTAAAATTATTTAAATTTTAGAATTTACATTGCATTTTTTTTTAGTAATTTTTATTTATATTCAAATTCTTGAATTAAAAAGAATTTATTCTGATTCTAAAAAAAAAATATATATATATATACTCCTATAACTTAGTGAAATTTCATAATATAGAGTACAAAAATTAATATTCTAAATTCTATTTTTATTTTTATTTCTATTGATTTTAATTTTAATTTTTTATTCTATATAATTTATTATTAGCTTTAAAAATATTTGTTGTATTTTTAAATATGTTTTGATCAACTAACAGTTTTCATCCAAATATTAAAGGATATGATCGAATCTGCAATAAGTAGGACCATTTTAAAATTTAGAGGACCAAAAGTGATTTTGAAAAATTTCTACAAAACAAAAAATGCAATTTCCCCAATTGGTATATACTAAATATAGTACAATATAAATTCACAATTTTAATTTTTGTTGGTTCTTCGACATCAGTCTTATGTACTCTCTCCATCCCACAGGAATTTGCACACTTTTTATATATGGATGTACCATACCAATTTGCACACTCCATAAAAAGAGATATATTCATAACCCTCACCCTTAAAATATACTCATATTTACCCCTATGCCATTACTTTTCCACACACAATCTACTTTTTACTTTACTTTATTCATAAAAGTTTACAAAACTACCCCTTAAAACATCACTCATTACACATTTTCTTACACATTTCTTAAAATGTGTGCCATCTCAGAGGTGCAAATTCCTCTGGGACGGAGGGAGTAGTTTTTTTAAAGGAGCATTTTCATTATTGAATTGTAAATGAACATAGACCATATATATATACAAGAGTGTGAGGTAATTAACGGGTGGTTACATAACTAACTATAACGTAAACGTCGTAACGACCTGCTACCTGTTATACAGATTTAAGTTATTTATATAATTTTTTAAATTGTATTTTTTTATTTACTATATTACCCTTCTTTTATTTAAATTATTTTAATATATATATATTATAGGTAAAATTACTGTCCTATCCTTTTTTATACAAATATTATTATTTTAAAAATTAAATAAATCAATCCAAATAATAATTAAATAATAGATTAGTTAAATTAGAAATTAGGTTTTTGTCGTCCCCAATTCCCTTCCATCTAGTGTGGCACATTCTTAATGAAGTTTGTTGTATGAGTTCTCCCACAGGAAATGAAATTCAAGAGAATTCGAGATGTCATTCTATTCTTCATTAACCTTGAACGAGGTATTAAAATAGACAATTGTTTAGTTTTTTTTTATTTTGCCCTACAAACAATTAAAAACATTCCTCGCCGAAATATTCCCTCTCCGATTTCAGCAATGAGTGGTCTATTAGCCGTTGCTTTTCTCCTCCTGTGCGTCCAATATTCCGGCGATGCTCAGACTACTCACGCGCCTTCTCCCTCCCCCACCTACGCGCCGCCGCAGCCAAATTCTCCGATATCTACTCCCTCTAGTCCTCACTCATCCCCAACTAGCTCTCCGCTGGCTTCGCCGCCTAGAAAAATCTCTCAGGCAGCCACCCCATTTGCTACTCCTTCTAGAGCTCCGGCGGCGTCTCCGCCGCACAACATTGTTTCCCCGACTCCATCGATCAGTGTGCCTACTCCGAGCCCTTCTCAGGCGACTCCTCCGCCTAGCCCAGTGACCAGCGCCACACCGAAGTCGTCACCTCAGGCGTCGACTCCGGCGAGTTCTCCGGAGGCGGAGGTGCCAGCCGCCGCCGCGACTCCGCTTGCTAGGGTGCCTTCGAGTTCGACCGCACCGGGAATTTTCCCATCGAGTAGCACTCCGCCGGTTAGTTCGGCGCCGGAAAGCGCACAAGGGTCGGCGGCTGATGATTCCTCCGGTTCAAACGCCGTATTCGAGAGTTCGGTTGTTCTTACTGGGCTTGCTCTTTTGGCCGCTCTCGCCATATTTTATTAATATCATAAGGGTAAATATGTAATTTTAACATTACATATTTTAATTACATTAATAAATATAATAAATTATTTTATTGTATAAGGATAAAAATGTAATTTTACAATAATATATTTTAATTAATTTAATTTAATAGAAAATACAAATTTATGACACATTACGAATTTACGAAAATACATACCGTAAAATTTACAAAAGGTAACATGTCATCAAATTTAAGCCTTTAGATTAGATTTTTAATGGCTTAGATTAACTGACTATGGTAGTTATTACGACACCTTACGACACCCTAACTACATGTAGGAGGTCCCTACCAACAAAGAACAAAGTTTTTAACCTCCATCTATTTTGCAATTAATTCACAAGCTCAAGAGTTATATATATATATATATATTGTCTTTAAACCGAAAAATCTTGAAATTTTACTTAGTTTAGTTTGAACTAATCAAACAAGTTATATACATATTTATCGTCACCTTAATTAATTTACATTTGTATCAGTGTTAGGGAGTATACTAGATAAGTTTTTTTTTCTTCTTATAGATGACTTAATTTGAAGAGGCTATGGTAACTAAATAATATTGTTAACGATACATTTCGATTGAATGAGTTAGATGAGAAGATAGAGGAGCTTCGTTCTTTAATAAACTGAAATCGTACATGAGGGTGATTAGTAGTTTGCCTTTGACTTCTGTTTTTTCCTAATGGGTAAAATTTGAGAAATTGAGTATCAATTCATTCCTTTAATAACATGATAACAATGAGATACTCGTGGTGACATAGTGTTGGAGATGGCCATATCACCATATGTAGGAGATATCATGAATCGTTAAATGATATATCGATCTATCCAAAAAGTGATGTTTATTCTAGCTATTAATTACTCTACCATTAAAGATGAGTTCAGCCCAATGTTTTATTAGTTTAATGAATCATGCCGTGAATCACTAAATCTAATCTTAGAGATTAAATATATTGTATCTTACAAGTTGATTTTTTTAAAAAAAATTCTTTACCTTTTAAAAATAAGATTAATTTAATCAAATAAATTTGGAACCAAACTTCAATCTACATAAAGAAATGTAAAATTTTAATGCAGAAAATACAAAATTGATAATATTTTCTACTGATATAAAAAAGAAAATTAGAACAAACCCGATGCACGGGCAAAATCTAGTCTATTAAAAGTAAGTTTAGTGACTAAAAATGATATTTTTTCGAAATGAGGGAAAAATGATATTTTCTCCTTGAGAGGGAAGCGAGGTGGGACATGCTCCAATATTTTAAACATGTTTATGTATATATTTTACAGTTAAAAGTTGACAATATCAATAAGAATATTTTGTTACAATATCATATTATATTTTATTAATATATATATTAATTTTGTTGGGTAAATCTACGAGTTATGAATTCTCAAGCACTTGTAGAGTTGGGCAGGACTTGGACCCTCCATAATATTTCACTTGGTATGATATTGTCCGCTTTGGGTTGGCGAAACCCTCACGGCTTTGCTTTTAAGTTTTTCCCAAAAGGTCTCATACGAATGGAGATACTAGTCCCTCTTTTATACCCAATGATCCTTCAATGCTAATCTGATGTGGAACAATTGTTTTGACACTCAACAATCTCCCCTTCAAACAAATGGACCACGAACCTCCCCTCAAACGACCGCTTTAACTAGAACCCCTGGTCTAGTCTAGCGATCCAGAACATCCCGCTTAGATCCCGAGACGACTCGCTTTGTCTAGGTCATCTCGCCTAGCCCATAGAGACTCGGTCGTCTCCCAAGGGTGAGGCTGTCCTACTGTTTATCTCGAGGAATCCTCCTCCTTACATCTTAGCATATTTCGGACCTCCGTTTATTCCCACAGACGACGCCATTTGTTGGGTAAATCTACGTGTTATAAATCCTCAAGCCCTCGTAGAGTTGGGCAGGACTTGGACCCTCCATAGTGTTTGAGTAAGACACCTTATGCCAGTGCTGTAGGGAGTTTAATGTATGTTATGGTGTGTTGTAGACCAGACTTGACTCATGCTATGAGTGTGATTATCAGATATATAAGTGATCCGGGTTTAAGCCATTGGGAAACGGTTAAGTGGGTCATGAGATATATTTTGGGGTCAGCACAGAAGAGTCTGATGTTTCAGAAGATGCCAAGTGAGGGGGAAGCACTTGTGGGGTACGTGGATGCAGATTATGCAGTTAATGTTGACACTCGAAAATCCTTAAGAGGATATATGTTCACTCTATTTGGTATGGTTGTGTCTTGGAGGTCTATTCACCAGTCCGTGGTTGCATTATCTACTACTGAAGCGGAGTACGTGGCCTTGATCCTCCAATAACTTTCCCACCAGTGGTCGGCATCCTCCACAAGTTGGAAGCAACACACGAAATCCTCTGAGAGTCGGAGCACCTAATGAGCTGAAATACATGTTCCATGGAGCGGAACCATTGTTCAATTGCCTCAGGCCCATCTCGCCTTAGGCCTTCCAAGATCTTGCATAGCTTCAGCAACTTCCTTTACTTCTGGTTCAGCAGACTTAGCTTTCTCACCTTCAGCAATAATTTCAACTCGACTTGTCTCTTCCCCCTTTTTGGCTTCATCAGTTGTCTTGAGAGAGAAAAGTGAAGTAAAACGAGTCATTTCTTCCATCATAGCTTGCTTCATAAGGTTCGTAGCTTTCTCGATCTGCCTTTGATGAGAACCATCTTGACTCAACTTGTCTAGTTTGGTTGCTACCAACTCCAGCTTTTGAGTAGACAAGTTCAACTCATTCTTAAAATGTGTTGCAGTCAGACGTAGCTTCCTGTTCTCTTCAGTCATAGCACTGATTATGTCTTTGGCTTGTGCTAACTGATCATAGGCTTCCTTTCTCTGAACATCAGCAACTTCAATTTTCGCTCTATAAACTCTTTCCATCTTTCTGGATTCTCTGGCTAGAACACGAGCAAAATCGACTGAGCTCTTCTCCGAATATTCAACTTGATTCTGGAGAAATCCTTCAATTTGATTGAACATCTCTTGTCTGAAGTCAGCATCCAACTGGTTGACCTCGTTCATGATCATCTCCTTTGAACTTGTCACAAGGACACTGTTCTGTTTCACAAGAGTCTTTTTCAATCCAGACTTGAGAAATTCATCAATAGATGACTTGATAACAGCCTTCAAGTCTTCTTTCAACTTATCTATTGAAGCGGCTGGGACAGCTTGAGACGATTGACCAACTTCAACATGAGTAGCTTCTTCCATAGTCTCATCAACTGGAATAGATACTACTCTCACCAACTAGCCTTCTGGAGCAGCAGTCAAGACCTTGTCTTCAACTACTTCAGCCTCTGGAAGCACACTTCCAGCAATAGCCTTCAAATTCAGTTGGGAAGAGTAAGAATTGATAGCTAACCTTGCTTCTCGAGCCTTTCTTTCAGCATCAGCCAAGTCCTTCTTTATCAAGGCATGCACCTTCTCCATATATCCACAAATTTCTATGGGAAGAATTTCATCAGAATATCGATTGATAAACGAAAAATCTGACCTGGGACTGTCAGCATGATCAACTTGGAATTTGAACACAATGCCTCTCAACTGGTCTGAGACATTGTCTAAGTCCACTATAGGATCAGTAGACTTGATCTCCTCAGCTGGTGCAACTTCAACCATAACCATATCTCCATCAAAATCAGCTTCTGAAACTTGAACACCAACATCGAATTGAGATTCTGAGCACATCTCATCATCAGAAATACCCAGCAATCTCTTCGCAAGAGCAGTGATGGCATGGGATGGAAATAGCTCTGAGTGATCTCGAACACCACTATTCTCCTTCTGTTCCATTTCCCAATCCATGAAGTTTGAGATTCCACCTTTTCCTAAGATGACTTCGAAAAGATCATCTGTTGAAGACTTCTTCAATGCAACCCAAGTGCATATTCTTAGAAGCTTCTCAAACTGCTCTGACGAGTAGTCGACTTCGATAGATGCTAGCTGCTTCTTCAAATTATTGCACATCTTCGAACGGACTCTCTTCTCTCTTAGACACATCGGGTAGTAGACCAAGGATTCGAATCTAACTTCAGACGGGGTCTGAGTAGGTGGGGTCCCTAACTCAGCTGTTGCAGTGGCAACTGGCGTTATGTCTGAAGTAGATGGGTTGATGGGTTCAACATATTCTGTTGAGGGTAAGGGTAAAATTTGGTCTGTGGTTTCTTGGGGCTTTGATGTGTCTAGGTTTGGTGAGACAACTGTCGAAGTATCAGTTGTGTCAATTATGGGAGTGTTTTGGGGAAGGCTGGCTCTCAGTGGTTGTGCTGCCAACACTTGTGAGGTTGAGGGAATAGGTCTGGGCCTAGATCGGTGTGATCTAGCCTTGGTTCTAATAGAGGGGAGAGAGAGAGGAGAAGAAATAGCTTGAGAAGAGGTACCAACCTGTGGACTCAACTCTTCTGGTGGAGGTGGAGTTCCAATCCTCACCAGCTGATATAATTCAGGGACTTGAACACTTGAGTCTTTCTCTTTCTCGGACTCCTCTTCCGACTGGGTCTCTTCCGAGTCATCTGAACTAGAAGAGTCTTGAGCAACTTCCTTCGACTCTTCTTCACCTGACTTATCTTCCGAAGAACCAGACGAAGCGGCATAAGGCAGAGCTTCCATAGGGTCAATCCGAGGTTACCTTGGTGCAGCTGGTCTAGCAGCAGACTGTTTCTTCAATGCTTCCTTCTTCAGATAAAACTTCAGAGGATGGAAGGCTTTTCCTTTGCTCCAATCTGACTTGTTGGGCAACAACAAGGGGAGTAGAATACTCAACTTGTTGCCATATCCAACCACATTTGACACCACCCAACTACGAGAGTCGGTGTCAACCCTGACACTTCTTTCGAAGTACATCATTCGATCAGCTATCAGCTTGAACCAATTTCCTTCCGTGATTCCGTCATGAATTGCTGCCATCACCCTTGTCTTGACTTGAGTGACCGCATCATGGGAACCAGTGGCACATAGAAGCATCTTGCTTGCTATGTCCAGTAGAGTGCGATATTTTTCAAGAAGTTCAGACTTCTTGACAGCAGGGGCCTTGCCATCTGGCTTGAGCTTCATCCTCCTACCACAAAAGATGCTCAAATATCTCATCTCCTGACCAACGGCATAGTTTTCCACATCAATCGTTCCGATGGGCAACTTCAAATGACTGAACATCACTTCTCGAGTGATTTCCACTCGACTCGATCCAATAAATGACTCAATCACATCTCCTTGCCTGGTAGCATTGGCATAAAATAGCAACACCTCCTCTTCCAAGACCACTTGAGGGAATGCCTCCAAATATGGCTTTAATCCACAGCGAATGCACTTGTCGATGATTTCTTGATTTCCAGTAGTGTGAAGCCCTTTGAAGAACATTGAGGGTTCCACGTGCACCTTGCCTTCAGATATATATTGACCAAGATCAAATTTAGCTTGCATGTTAGTTCTTATATCGAATAGAGAAGCAATCGACATTTTCAGAGAATAGAGTAAGAATCAAGGGAGTTTGATTTGCAAGTAATTTGAGAGCTAAAATAGGGGAGTTATGAAAAACGTGGGTCAAGTTGTGTGTGGAAGATGAGTTTTGTTAGAACTGAAAATGTGATCCAACAGCCAAGATTAAAGGATGAGATCTAAAGGTTGGGGCCTTTGGTATTCAGTTACGGAATCGAGAATATTATGTGATTTGATATTGGAAACATTTGAAATCCGACTCTTCTTAGTTAGGACAGGGGAGTGAACTCATCCGACCTAGCTTAGTTGAGTGCGAACTGGGTGTATACACCTCATTAGAATGGGAGTGTATAAATCCAATTCTAGGGTTTTCTAATTTTCGCAATATTTAATTACAATAATACCCTTAATTCACTTAATCAAAACACTTAGCATATTTCAATCAAGAGAAACACTTAGCTTGTCTGTTCGAGTCCATCCAGAACAGACGAGTAGCCTTATGAACATAAGTCGAGTTCCCCCTTCGACTAAACTTGTCTATTCTGAACATCGAACGACTTTATGTACCTATCTTATCATATGCAACGTGTAGTTGCAGGTATAAGTAGAGTAATATAAATAAGATGAATATCAATCTACAGCAATGATCAAGGTTTCGAACAAGATGACTTGTAACAAACATAAGAGTCAACATAAGGATATTTAAGAAATCAAAGATTCCCCCTTAAATTTTTATTCCCTTAGTATTACCCTCAGCTTTACCAGCTTCCTCATCGGGTTGTTTGGTCATCTAGTCTAGCCTTGTATACCTGTCTGTTGTGTGAGTAGTCGAGTGATCTTGTCTAGTGATTTTGTCTCCTTATTTCTTTGATGTACCTGTCTTGGTTAGTACATAGCTATAGGCAAGTAGGGTCTAAATCAATTAGCCCTAGACTAATGCATAACTCACGAAATCGTGCCTCAGCTAATGGTTTTGTAAAGATATCAGCTCTTTGAAAATCAGTATGAATCTTTTCCATGCGAATATCCTTCTTTTCTACATGATCACGTATGAAATGATGCTTCACATCAACATGCTTACAACGTGTGTGCAAAACAGGATTTTGTGTAATTGCAATTGCACTATTACTATCACAGAAAATAGGAACATTTGATTCATGAATATTGTAATCACGTAGCTGTTGTATGAGCCAGAGTAGTTGACTACAACAACTACCAGCAGCCATGTACTCGGCTTCGGTAGTAGAAGTAGCAACACTAGTCTGCTTTTTAGAAAACCAAGAGATGAGTTTTGTGCCTAGAAATTGACAAGAACCAGATGTAGATTTCCTATCTATTCTACAGCCTCCAAAGTCTGAGTCTGAGTAGCCACTTAAGGATAGATCATCATTTGAGGGATACCATATACCACGATTGATGGTCCCTTTCAAATATTTCAAGATCCTTTTGGTGGTTTCCATATGACTTTCCTTTGGATTGGCTTGGAAACGAGCACAAACACCAACAGAGACTGCAATGTCTGGTCTACTAGCAGTTAAGTACAGTAAGGAACCAATTAGTCCACGATAATAAGATTGATCAGCACATTTACCGTTTTCATCTGGATCCATTCTGTAGGTTGGTTGCATTGGTACGCCAGTAGACTTACAAGTCTTAATCCCATACTTGTCAAGAAGGTTTCTAGTGTACTTCGCCTGATTTATGAAAATCCCTTCTGGGGTTTGTTTTACTTGAAGTCCAAGAAAGTAATTCATTTCACCCATCATAGACATCTCAAATTTACTTTGCATGAGTGTTGAAAAACTTTCACTCAGCCTTTTGTTAGGTGACCCAAAAATGATGTCATCTACGTAAATTTGGACGAGTAAAATGTCTTTCCCTTATTGTCTTCTGAACAAGGTTCGATCGACCTTGCCCTTAGTAAAACCATTTTCTAATAAGAAAAGAGAGAGAGTGTCATACCATGCTCTTGGAGCTTGTTTTAGTCCATATAAGGTTTTCTTCAATCTGTACACCTGGTTGCCTTTGACTTCGAAACCTGGAGGTTGTTCAACATACACTTCTTCCGCAAGAATACCGTTAAGAAATGCACTTTTAACATCCATTTGATATACAGTAAACTTCATATGAGCAGCATATGCAAGGAACAATCGAATGACTTCTAGTCTAGCAACAGGAGCATATGTTTCATCATAGTCTATGCCTTCAGCTTGTGAATAGCCTTGGGCGACTAATCTAGCCTTATTTCTAACAACAACATCATTCTCATCTTTCTTATTCTTGAAAATCCATCGAGTGCCAACTACATTATGATGTTTCGGTCTATTGACATGTTCCCAGACGTCGTTTCGAACAAACTGATTCAACTCGTCTTGCATAGCGATGATCCAATTACTATCAGCCAATGCCTCTGAATTAGTGGTAGGCTCAATAGCAGAGAGGAAACAACACCAGCAAAACATAGTTGGACTAGGCTGTTCTTGCGACTCAAAGAGTTGTCGTCTAGTCTTAACACCAATAGTAGAGTCGCCAATGATATTTTCAGCATCATGCGCAGATTTCCATGTTTTTCTATTCTTAACAGGAACACTATCATCATCTATATCATGTACAACGTCATGCATATCATTACTTTTAATAGGAGTAGATGAGTCAACTAGAGCTGGCATGTCAGCTGGTCTAGAAGACTTACCTTGTGTACTTACCTTCTCGTTCTCATTAGACTCGAGAGCTTTTAAGAATGGGTTGTAGGCTTGGACGAATTCATATACCTCTGAGTCTTTGTCAGAATCGATCGATAGATGAGTTACTTTCTCACTGATCTTGTCGGCAGACGGGTCCTGTCGAGATTCATCGAAAACCACATGTGGTGTTTCTTCCACACAAAGGGTTGAGTGGTTGAATACTCTAAATGCTTTGCTAGTCGAGGAGTATCCTAAGAATATCCCCTCATCTGCTTTAGCATCGAAAGCATTCAACTTGCTCTTTCCATTGTTATGGATGAAACACTTACATCCAAATATATGAAAGTATGAAATTATGGGTTTTCTACCTTTCCAAACCTCATACGGTGTCTTGCCTAGTGCTTTATTGATCGCACTTCTGTTTTGTGAGTGGCATGCAGTGTTGATAGCTTCTGCCCAAAACTTTTGAGGAGTTTTGTACTCAGCTAGCATAGTCCTACATGCTTCTTTGAGAGTTCAATTCCTTCTTTCAGCTACTCCGTTCTGTTGTGGTGTCCTAGCTGCACTAGTAAGATGCTGGATACCACGTTTAGCACAAAATTCTTGGATATAGCAATTAATGAACCCAGTTCCCTTGTCACTACGAATTTTGACAATAGACTGGTTCTTCTCAACTTGTAACTTCTTCAACAGATCAGGTAGAAGTGTTTGTGTATCACTCTTCTTGTGTAGGAAGACTACCCAAGTGAACTTAGAATAGTCGTCTACAACAACAAGTGTGTACCTTTTCCTATTCAAGGTTGGAGGAGTTATAGGACCATGAAGATCCATATGTAGTAGTTCTAGGACTCTACTAGTTGAGAGAGTAGGAATTGACTTAAAAGAACCTTTTACCTGTTTACCTTGTTGACAAGCAGTGCATACATGTGACTTGTAGTAAACTTCATTGGGAATACCTTCCACAAGGTAATCTCTGGCTATCTTATTAAGGACCTTAAAGTTTAGATGACAGAGGCGTCTATGCCAGAGCCAGCCAAGTTCTTTAGGATTCTTAGTAAGTAGACAGGTGTCCCTCGGACAACTGTTCCAGTTCACTATGTACACACTACCTTGTCTTACGCCGACTAGTAGGACTGTGTGTGTCCTTTTGTCAATGATTTCACATTTGCAGCTCTTGAACTGCACCTTGTATCCACGATCACAAAACTGTGAGACAGAGAGTAGATTATATTTCAAACCTTCAACATACGAGACATCTTGGATCTCTACGTCTCCATTCCGGATGTAACCAAATCCTTTAGTAATAGCAGTGGAGCTATCACCAAAAATCACTTTTGGTCCTTCCTGCTCATGGTAGCTTGATAAGAGAGCCTTGGTACCAGTCATGTGGTGCGAACAACCACTATCTATGTACCAAGTTTCTCCAACTGATCCACCCTTCTTATACAAGTCAAGTCGACCCTGCAATGATGATATTCAATAATTTAGGTACCCACTTTGTTTATTGGGGTCCTGGGGGGTTAGTCGAGTTCAAAGGAATCCAAATATACATTGGAGTCTTGAACAAGTTCGATCTCTTAAGCTTTCGACCATATTTGTTACAAAATAAGACCTTGTTGTCCTTATCTGGCCTATCAGTCGAGTTCGGGTCTACTCGTTTGAAATAGCCTTTCGACTTAATCTCTACTTGAGCAGGCACTGGTCTATGATAGTCAGAATAGGGCTTATATGCATTAGGTCCATACGGTTTATAGACGCGTTTGGGTCTTTCCTCACTTATAATATCGTATGACAAAGGTGGAGGATATAGGACAACTTGTGTACGATATTTTGGAGCAGCCTGTCTAGGTCTAGACGAGTAGAGCTGAGACTGCCTTATGAAAGGAGGTCTAGGCTCTTGTCGTCTAGTCTGTACCTGTCTAGTACTCGTCTCCTCAGGATACCAGTCCTCGTATTTGACCTGGTTGGGTCGTCCACGATTAGTGGTCCTTTGAAGATTAGTTTTAGTTGGAACATGCTTGATGTTACCATTCTTCTTACTTCCCTTGGTAATAGGAATGTTAACTCGATCTTGTTTAGATACAATACCTTTAGAAGGAGTTCCAATATCGTATATCATTGGTCCTTTTCCTTTATCATTTGGCAAAAGTCTTGCGTTAGTAGTAGGGTTCTTAATGACTCGAGTAGACGAGCTAGATGACTCAGCACCTATACCTGTCTTGTCAGATGGATCTCTATACCTATCTGACAATTCAAGGTTAATCTTAGAAGAGTTAACCAGGTTAGTAAGTTTGAGATCTAGTGTGACAACCTCGGTCTCTAAGAACTTATTACTTTCTTCAAGCTTTTTGCACTTGTTGTTTAAAACATTGAATTCATTCTTCTCAGTTGCATGTGTCTTAAGTAGGTATTGATATAACTTGTCTGTCAATGCACACTTTTCTTTGAGTTGTCTCAACTCTTCAGTCAAGCGTTCATTTAGGACTGTTACATTAGGATCTACTTTAGACTGAGCTTCCTTAAGATCAATGATTTCTTGCTTTAATGCAATGTTCTCATCACTGACTTCAATGAATTCTTGATTAGCAAGTAGAAGGTCGTCTTCAACTGCACTAGTTGAGTGCTGAAAACTACTTCCTACTTCACTACTAGTAGTGTCACTTTCATCAGAATCTGAATCATCACAAGATTGAAAAGATGTGGCTGAAGATACCTCTTGGTCGATCTTGGCCATACAACATAAGCCATCGTCTGCTATGAATGCTTCATCGTGATCTTGTTCAGACGGGTAGCTAGATGAGGATGATGGTAACTCGTCTGATTCTGTTTCAGACTCATTGTTAACCATCATGGCCTTCTTGCCACGATTGTATCTTCTATCTCTTCGAGCTTTGCGTTCATCTCTTTCATCAGTGCTCAGGTCAGGACACTCATAGATGTAATGACCTGGCTTTTCACAATTATAACACACAAGATCATTAGTAGCCTTTTTAATAGGAGATTTATCCCTTCGTTTATCACGTCTATCAGAACGCTGAATCTTCCTATCATCAGACTCTCTATCTCGTCTGTTTCCTTTCGAGACTTCGTCTCTCCTTTCGGACGAGTTTCGGTCTCGTCTGGTCTCAGACGAGTTCTTAGAAGTAGACGCTCTATGATCTCTATAGAACTTCTTATATCTACCGAAACGCTTATTCAGCCTATCAAACTTTCTAACCATAAGACTCACCTGATCCTTCAGGCTAAGGTCAGAATCCAACTCGTCTTTCAAAGAAGCAGACTTAGTCTTAGACTTAGTCTTGCTGACTCTAGAGCTCTTAGACGAACTAGACTTAAAGACAACGTTCTTAGAAACAGCATGTTCTCTGTCACTACTTGCTATGGGTTCATCTTCATCTAGATCAAACTCATGTGCCTGTAGGGTTTGGAAGGTGGTTTCAGCAGACCAGTTATCTATGTCCTGAGTGTTTTTAATGATCAACTTGACCATTTTCCACCTGTCATCTAAAGCCTTAAGGATACGCAAATTTATCTCCCTATTGGTGTAGGTCTTACCTAAAACATCCAAGTCATTCATAATTTTTGTAAAACGAGTATCGAGCTGGTCTATAGTTTCACCAGTCTTGATTTTGAATGATTCGAACCTCTGGACAACAGTGGAGAGTTTGCTTTCCTTTATAAGAGAAGTTCCCTCACAAATGATAGCTAACTTATCCCACATTTCTTTGGCTGATTTACATTTAACAACTTTCCCAAGATACTCGTTGGGAAGGGTATGCAAAATGTAGTTCTTTGCCAAGCTGTCTAGATTGTTCTGCCTAATTTCCTCAGTAGTTAAATCTAACCTGGGTTTTTGCACGAGAACACCAATGGGTTTGGAAGGCTCCAGATTTGCAGTGTTGGGTGTCATGGTAATGATCGGTCCTTCTTTGATCACGGACATCATTAGATCATGGGTTGAACTAAAGATGATCTCCATCCTCAGTTTCCAGTAATCGTAATCTGCAACCTTAAACTTATGTAGTTTATTGATGTTAGTTTCTTCCATGATAGAACAGACAGTAAGTTCAGTAGAATGACAAATAGATTCAGATAGGCAAGTAAGATCAAGAAACAAGTATCAGTAATGAGAAACAATTAGACTTTCCCCAAAGTCTACAAGGTTATCTAGAAACAGCAGTCCAAAGAACTACTGCTCTGATACCACTTGTAGGTCCCAAAAGTTGAGTTAATAACGAGTAAGCTAGTGAAAATGTCTATAGGGAGGGTGAATAGACTTTTCAAAAATCTATCGAAATATCAAAGTAGTACAATATGCGGAACAACGAAATATATCAATGAGCCCAATTCAAGTTTATACTCAACTTCTAACTTCGAGAACTCTGTTCTATACTTAACTTGTCTTTTTCAGTTAGGTATGTTTAACAAGTAAACAATTAAGCAATTAAACAACAAAACAATAAAGTAAACAACACAAACAATTTATAGTGGTTCGACAATGCGTCTACGTCCACTCTCACAAACCCAGTTGTGATGTTTCCACTAAAAACTCTTCCAATCGAGTACAAGTGTATATTCCTGAATTTTAAGTCCCAAGAAGAAGACTTAGATCTTCTAAGACTATACTACCAAGTATATCTTCGATCTAACTAGAAATTTAACAAGTATCTAGCAACTTGATAAGAATACAAACAAAAACGTAAAAACTTCTCTTCAGTAGCAGTCGTTTGATTTCTTCACTTCACTTCTGGACTTGCTTTCTGAACTTCAAAACTCTGTGAGTAATCTTTACTTGAATAATTCTTCAGTACGCTTGAGTAATCAGTATTTCAGTAGCCAGTAGTATATCATCAGTAGTCTCAAATCGATAACCACCATGAAGTATTTATAGACTTCAATCTTCAAGAACTTAGTAAGTTGTAACCAACTTTTCTTGAAAACTAACTTCTGTAACTGTATCTTCTTATCCTTCAACGCGTTTCTTGTTAATTAGTTATTTCTAACTAACTTCTTTAATCCTTATCTTTCCACGCGCTTCTGTAACAAACTTCAAGTTAACTTCGTCTTGTGTAGTCTTGTAGATGCACTTGACTTGCCTTGTAGACCACCTGTCTTGTGTAGTAGACTTCATCTTCTCATCTGGTCTTCTTGTGCAATCTTCAAAACTAATCTAATCCTAACAAGACTATTACATTACATTAAGCTTTTATAACACAAGCTTAGTCAACTTATAAACTATACAATGAATCTATCTATTACATACGAAAATCATGAGCTTCTATACAATGATTAACATAGCTCAATAACAACTTAAACAGTTAATACAAATAGCAAATATGAAGTACTTATAATTTCGTACTCATCTTTTAATATAAACAATACTTATCTTTCATGTGAACTATACTGATCTTGCTCAAGATGACTTCAACTTAACTAGACTAGATCAGTCAACACTTAGAAAATATTCAACTGTTTTTGGCTTATCAAAACTTCATCTTTTATCTTTTATCATCATGTAGGACTTGTTCTAGGATTCATATCCCAACATCCATCTTGCTTGACTCTTCAGCTAACGAACGAGCAAATGAGATAGATCTCTTTTCAGAAAGATCAACTTGCTTCTTAAGAAAAATTTCAACTTCAGCATACATCTCTGCTCGGAAAGTTGAGTCCATTTTGTTGACTTCTCCAACAATCAACTGTCTTGAGCTGTCAACAAGTGATTGGTTCTGCTCAACTAGCATATCCTTTACTTTCGAGTGCAAGAACTCATCAATAGCAGAGTGAACAACATCTTTCAAGTCCGTCTTCAGCTCTTCAAGATAGCCTTCAGGAAAGACTTGAGTGGACGACTGAGCTTCAACAACCACTTCTTCTTGGACTTTCTCTATAAGATCATTTTCATCAAACATAACAGCATCCAAGAACTCATCATCTTCTTCACCAAGCTCGAAAGAGTCAACTTCTTCAGAACTTTCAGCCTCTTCTACAGCTTGAACAGAAGCATCTTTTAGCTCCATCAACGATTCTGAGGTCTGGATAGCAGCATCAACAAGTTCTGCTTTCATCTCTTCTTCCACGAGCTCAGTCTGAGTTCCAACATCGAACGAGAACTCTTCAATCAGAACGCCATCAGGAATGTTCAACATTCTTTTGACAAGATCAGTTAAGGCCTTGCGAGAAAATAATTCCGAGTGGTCTTGAACACCACTATTTTCTTTCTGCTCCATCTCCCAATCCATAAAATTGGAGATTCCTCCCATGCCTAGGATAACTTCGAAAAGATCATCCGTTGAGGACTTCTTCAATGCAAACCAAGTGCATATCCTGAGAAGTTTCTCAAACTATTCTGTTGACGTGTCTACTTCGATAGTTGAGAGCTGTTTCTTCAAATTCTTGGACATTCTAGCACGAATTCTCTTCTCCCTTAGACACATCGGATAGTATACCAGGGAATCAAATCTAACATCAGACTGGGTTTAAGCAGGTGGGGTCCCTGTCTCAGCTGTTGTAGTGGCAACTGGCATCTTGTCTGAAGTAGATGGGTTGGAGGGTTCAACATATTCTGTTGAAGGTAAGGGGAGAGTTTGGACTGTGGTTTCTGGGGGCTCTAATGTGGCTCGGTTTGGTGTGACAACTGTCAGAGAATCAATTGTATCCTTTATGGGAGTGTCTTGGGGATGACTGGCTATCAGCGGTAATGCTGCCAGTACTTGTGAGGTTGAGGTTGAAGGTCTAGGCCTAGGTCGGTGTGACCTTGCCTTAGTTCGAATAGAGGAGAGAGAGAGAGAGGAATTGAAACAGATTGAGTAGAGGTACCAACCTGAGGACTCGACTCGTCTGGTTGAGTAGGCGAATCAACTCTCATGAGTGTATACATTTTAGGAACTTGAGTGCTTGGCTCCTTCTCTTGGACCGACTCCTCATCTGACTGAGTCTCTTCCGAGTCATCTACACTAGACGAGTCTTATGCAACATCCTTAGACTCTTCATCATCTGACTCGTCTTCTGAAGAGCTAGACGAGACAGCATATGGCAATGCTTCCGAAGAATCAATTTGAACTTGTCTTGGGGCAGATGGTCTTGCATCAACCTGCTTCTTCAGTGCCTCTTTCTTCAAGTAAAACTTCAAAGGGTGAAAGGGCTTCACTTTTCTCCAATCAGACTTGTTTGGCAACAACAAAGGTAGAAGAATACTTAGCTTGTTACCATAACCAACAACATTCGACACCACCCAACTGCAAGTGTCAGTGTTAACCCTAACACTTCGTTCAAAGTACATAATTCGATCGGCCATTAACTTGAACCAATTACCCTCAATGATTCCATCAAATATCGCCGTCATTACTCTTGCCTTAGTCTGAGTGACTGAATCATGAGAGCCTGTGGCACAAAGTAGCATCTTGCTTGCTATGTCCAGTAGGGTGCGATACTTTTCCAGTAATTCCTTCTTCTTTATTGCTGGAATTTTGCCATCTCGATTCAATCGAATCTTCTTTCCGCAAAAGATACTCAAATACCTCAACTCCTGGCCATTCGCATAGTTCTCCACATCAATCGTTCCGATGGGCAACTTCAAATGTTTGAACACAGCTTCTCGAGTGATTTCCACTCGACTCGTTCCAACAAAAGATTGAATGACATCTCCTTGCCTTGTGGCGTTGGCATAAAATTCCAGAACTTCCTCTTCCAAGACGACTTGAGGGAATGCCTCCAAATACGGTTTCAAACCACACCTTATGCATTTATTGATAATCTCTTGGTTGCCTTCAGTGTGTAGCCCTTTGAAGAACATCGAGGGCTCCACATGCACTTTCCCTTCTGTGATAAATTTGTCAAGGTCGAATTTGGCCTGCATGTTAGTTCTTATATCAAATAGTGAGATAATCGACATCTTTAGTAGTTGGAATAAGAACAAGGGAGATTGATTTCGCAAGAAATTTAAGAGCAAGAAAAGGGGAGTTATGAAATCGTGAGGCAAGCTGTGTGGGAGTTGTGGGTTTTGTTAGAACTGAACTTGCACATCAATGGCCACGATTGTATCAGAGGATCCAACGGTTGGGGCTTTTGGTATTCGGTTACGGAATCGAGAATATTATGTGATTGGATATTGTAAAATTTTGGAATCCGCCTCTTCTATTAGTTAGGTCAGGGGAGTGTACTCATCCGACCTAGTATAGTAGAGTGGGGTGTGAACTGGGTGTATACACCTCATTAAAATGGGAGTGTATAAATCCAATTCCAGAGATTTCCAATTTTAACATTATCTAATTACTATAATACCCTTAATCCGTTTTAATTAAACACTTAGCATATTTGAATCAAGAGAACACGTATCTTGTCTGTTCGAGTCCATCCAGAACAGACGAGTAGACTTATGAACACAAGTCGAGTTCCCCCTTCGACTGTGCTTGTCTATTCTGAACGTCGAACGACTTCATGTACCTATCTTATCATATGCAACGTGTAATCGTAGGTACACGTAGAGTAAAATAAATAAGCTGAATATCAATCTAAAGCAATGATCAAGGTTACGAACAAGATGACTTGTAACAAACATAAGAGTCAACATAAGGATATTTAAGAAATCGAAGATTCCCCCTTAAATGTTTATTCCCTTAGTATTACCCTCAGCTTTATCAGCTTCCTCATCGGGTTGTTTGGTCATCTAGTCTAGCCTTGTATACCTGTCTGTTGCGTGAGTAGACGAGTGTTCTTGTCTAGTGATCTTGTCCCCTTATTTCTTTGATGTACCTGTCTTGGTTAGTACATAGCTATTGGCAAGTAGGGTCTAAGTCAATTAGCCCTAGACTAATGCATAACTCACGGAATCGTGCTTCAGCTAATGGTTTTGTAAAAATATCAGCTCTTTGAAAATCAGTATGAATCTTTTCCATGCGAATATCCTTCTTTTCTACATGATCACGTATGAAATGATGCTTCACATCAACATGCTTACAACGTGTGTGCAAAACAGGATTTTGTGTAATTGCAATTGCACTATTACTATCACAGAAAATTGGAACATTTGATTCATGTATATTGTAATCACGTAGCTGTTGAATGAGCCAGAGTAGTTGACTACAACAGCTACCAGCAGCCATGTACTCGGCTTCGGTAGTAGAAGTAGCAACACTAGTCTGCTTTTTAGAAAACCAAGAGATGAGTTTTGTGCCTAGAAATTGACAAGAACCAGATGTGGATTTCCTATCTATTCTACAGCCTCCAAAGTCTGAGTCTGAGTAGCCACTTAAGGATAGATCATCATTTGAGGGATACCATATACCACGATTGATGGTCCCTTTCAAATATTTCAAGATCCTTTTAGTGGTTTCCATGTGACTTTCCTTTGGATTGTCTTGGAAACGAGCACAAACACCAACAGAGAATGCAATGTCTGGTCTACTAGCAGTTAGATACAGTAAGGAACCAATTAATCCACGATAATAAGATTAATCAGCACATTTACCGTTTTCATCTGGATCCATTCTGTAAGTTGGTTGCATCGGTACGCCAATAGACTTACATGTTTTAATCCCGTACTTGTCTAGAAGGTTTCTAGTGTACTTCGCCTGATTTATGAAAATCCCTTCTGGGGTTTGTTTTACTTGAAGTCCAAGAAAGTAATTCATTTCACCCATCATAGACATCTCAAATTTACTTTGCATGAGTGTTGAAAAACTTTCACTCAGCTTTTTGTTAGGTGACCCAAAAATGATGTCATCTACGTAAATTTGGACGAGTAAAATGTCTTTCCCTTCTTGTCTTCTGAACAAGGTTCGATCGACCTTGCCCTTAGTAAAACCATTTTCTAATAGAAAGAGAGAGAGAGTATCATACCATGCTCTTGGAGCTTGCTTTAGTCCGTACAAGACTTTCTTTAATCTGTACACCTAGTTGCCTTTGACTTCGAAACCTGGAGGTTGTTCAACATACACTTCTTCCGCAAGAATACCGTTATGAAATGCACTTTTAACATCCATTTGATATACAGTAAACTTCATATGAGCAGCATATGCAAGGAACAATCGAATGGCTTCTAGTCTAGCAACAGGAGCATATGTTTCATCATAGTCTATGCCTTCAACTTGTGAATAGCCTTGGGCGACTAATCTAGCCTTATTTCTAACAACAACATTATTCTCATCTTTCTTATTCTTGAAAATCCATCGAGTTCCAACTACATTATGATGTTTCGGCCTATCGACAAGTTCCCAGACGTCGTTTTGAACAAACTGGTTCAACTCGTCTTGCATAGCAATAATCCAATTACTATCAGCCAATGCCTCTGAAACAGTGGTAGGCTCAATAGCAGAGAGGAAACAACACCAGCAAAACATAGTTGGACTAGGCTGTTCTTGCGACTCAAAGAGTTGTCGTCTAGTCTTAACACCAATAGTAGAGTCACCAATGATATTTTCAGCATCATGCGCAGATTTCCATGCTTTTCTATTCTTAACAGGAACACTATCATCATCTATATCATGTACAGCATCATGCATATCATCAACTTTAATAGGAGTAGATGTGTCAACTAGAGCAGGCATGTCAGCTGGTCTAGAAGACTTACCTTGAGCACTTACCTTCTCGTTCTCATCAGACTCGAGAGCTTTTAGGAATGAGTTGTAGGCTTGAACGGATTCATATACCTCTGAGTCTTTGTCAGATTCGATCGATAGATCAGTCACTTTTTCACTGATCTTGTCGGCAGACGAGTCCTGTCGAGATTCATCGAAAACCACGTGTGGTGTTTCTTCCACACAAAGAGTTGAGTAGTTGAATACCCTAAATGCCTTGCTAGTCGAGGAGTATCCTAAGAATATCCCCTCGTCTGCTTTAGCATCGAAAGCATTCAACTTGCTCTTTCCATTGCTGTGAATGAAACATTTACAGCCAAATATATGGAAATATGAAATTCTGAGTTTTCTACCTTTCCAAACCTCATAAGGTGTCTTGCCTAGAGCTTTGTTGATCGCGCTTCTGTTTTGTGAGTGGCATGCAGTGTTGATAGCTTCTGCCCAAAACTTTTGAGGAGTTTTGTACTCAGCTAGCATGGTTCTACAGGCTTCTTTGAGAGTTCGATTCCTTCTTTCAGCTACACCGTTCTGTTGTGGTGTCCTAGCTGCACTAGTAAGATGCTGGATACCACGTTTAGCACAAAAATCTTGGATATAGCAATTAATGAACTCAGTTCCCTTGTCACTACGAATCTTAACAATAGACTGGTTCTTCTCAACTTGTAACTTCTTCAACAGATCAGGTAGAAGTGTTTGTGTGTCACTTTTCTTGTGTAGGAAGACTACCCAAGTAAACTTAGAATAGTCGTCTACAACAACAAGTGTGTACCTTCTACCATTCAAGGTTGGAGGAGTTATTGGACCATGAAGATCTATATGTAGGAGTTCTAAGACTCTACTAGTTGAGAGAGTATGAATTGACTTAAAAGAACCTTTCACCTGTTTACCTTGTTGACAAGCAGTGCATACATGTGACTTGTAGTAAACTTTATTGGGAATACCTTCCACGAGGTAATCTCTGGCTATCTTATTAAGAACCTTAAAGTTTAGATGACAGAGGCGTCTATGCCAGAGCCAGCCTAGTTCTTTAGGATTCTTAGTAAGTAGACATGTGTCCCTCGGACAACTGTTCCAGTTCACTATGTACACACTACCTTGTCTTACGCCGGCTAGTAGGACTGTGTGTGTCCTTTTGTCTATGATTTCACATTTGCGGCTTTTGAACTGCACCTTGTATCCACGGTCACAAAACTGTGAAACAGAGAGTAGATTATATTTCAAACCTTCAACATATGAGACATCTTGGATTTCAACGTCTCCATTCCGGATGTAACCAAATCCTTTAGTAACAGCAGTGGAGCTATCACCAAAAATTACTTTTGGTCCTTCCTGCTCATGGTAGCTTGATAAGAGAGCCTTGGTACCAGTCATGTGGTGCGAACAACCAATATCTATGTACCAAGTTTCTCCTACTGAACCACCCTTCTTATACAAGTCAAGTCGACCCTGCATTGATGATATTTAATAATTTAGGTACCCACTCTGTTTATTGGGGTCCTGGGGGGTTAGTCGAGTTCAATGGAATCCAAATATACATTGGAGTTTTGAACAAGTTCGATCTCTTTAGCTTTCGACCATATTTGTTACAGAATAAGACCTTGTTGTCCTTATCTTGCCTATCATTTGAGTTTGGGTCTACTCGTTTGAGATAGCCTTTCGACTTGATCTCTACTTGAGTAGGCACTGGTCTATGATAGTCAGAATAGGGCTTGTATGCATTAGGTCCATACGGTTTATAGACGCGTTTGAGTCTTTCCTCACTTATGATATCGTATGACAAAGGTGGAGGATATAGGACAGCTTGTGTACGATATTTTGGAGCAACCTGCCTAGGTCTAGACGAGTAGAGCTGGGACTGCCTTATGAAAGGAGGTCTAGGCTCTTGTCGTCTAGTCTGTACCTGTCTAGTACTCGTCTTCTCAGGATACCAATCCTCGTATCTGACCTGGTTGGGTCGTCCACGATTAGTGGTCCTTTGAAGATTAGTTCTAGTTAGAACAAGCTTGTTGTTACCATTCTTCTTACCTCCCTTGGTAATAGGAATGTTAACTCGAGCTTGTTTAGATACAGTACCTTTAGATTGAGTTCCAATATCGTATATCATTGGTCCTTTTCCTTTATCATTTGGCAAAAGTCTTGCGTTAGTAGTAGTAGGGTTCTTAATGACTCGAGTAGACGAGCTAGATGTCTCAGCACCTATACCTGTCTTGTCAGCTGGATCTCTATACCTATCTGACAATTCAAGGTTAATCTTTGAAGAATTAACCAGGTCAGTAAGCTTGAGATCTAGTGTGACAACCTCGTTCTGTAAGAACTTATTACGTTCTTCAAGCTTTTTGCACTTGCTCTTTAAAACATTGAACTCATTTCTCTCAGTTTCATGAGTCTTGAGTAGGTCTTGATATAACTTGTCTGTCAATGCACACTTTTCTTTGAGTTGTTTCAACTCTTCAGTCAAGCGTTCATTTAGGACTGTTACATTAGGATCTACTTTGGACTGAGCTTCCTTAAGATCAATGATTTCTTGTTTTAATGCAATGTTCTCGTCACTGACTTCAATGAATGCTTGGTTAGCAAGTAGAAGGTCGTCTTCAATAGCACTAGTCGAGTGCTGAAGGCTACTTCCTACTTCACTACTAGCAGTGTCACTTTCATCAGTATCCGATTCATCACAAGATTGAAAAGATGTGACTGAAGATACGTCTTGGTCAATTTTGGCCATACAACATAAGCCATCGTCTACTATGAATGCTTCATCGCGATCTTGTTCAGACGGGTAGCTAGATGAGGATGATGGTAACTCATCTGATTCCGTTTCAGACTCATCGTTAACCATCATGGCCTTCTTGCCACGGTTGTATCTTCTATCTCTTCGAGCTTTGCGTTCATCTCTTTCGTCAGTGCTCAGATCTGGACATTCATATATGTAGTGACCTGGCTTTTCACAGTTATAACACAAGAGATCATTAGTAGCCTTTTTAGTAGGAGATTTATCCCTACGCTTATCACGTCTATCAGAACGCTGAATCTTCCTATCATCAGACTCTCTATCTCGCCTGTTACCTTTCGAGACTTCGTCTCTCCTTTCGGACGAGTTTCGGTCTCGTCTGGTCTCAGACGAGTTCTTAGAAGTAGACGCTCTATGATCTCTATAGAACTTCTTATATCTACCGAAACGCTTATTCAGCCTATCAAACTTTCTAACCATAAGACTCACCTGGTCCTTCAGGCTAAGGTCAGAATCTAACTCGTCTTTCACAGAAGCAGACTTAGTCTTAGACTTGCTAATTCTAGAGCTTTTAGACGAACTATATTTAAAGGCAACGTTCTTAGATACATCATGTTCTCTGTCACTACTTGCTATGGGTTCATCTTCATCTAGATCAAACTCATGAGCCTTTAGAGTTTGAAACATCGTCTCTGCTGACCACTTATCTATATCTTGTGTATTCTTAACAAGCATTTTAACCATTTTCCAACGACTATCAAGGCTTTTAAGAATCCTAAGATTTATCTCATGAACAGTATATGTTTTGCCAAGTACCTCTAGATCATTCATAATCTTAGTAAAACGAGTATCCAGCTGGTCGATAGTTTCGCCAGCTTTCATCCGAAATGATTCAAATCTTTGGACAGCAGTGGATAATTTGCTTTCTTTGATCAGGGATGTTCCTTCACAAATAATAGCTAATCTATCCCACATTTCTTTGGCAGTTTTACATTTTAACACTTTTCCTAGATACTCGTTTGGAAGAGTCTGTAAGATGTAATTCTTCGCCAAACTATCCAAATTATTTTGACGCATTTCTTCTGAGGTTAGATCTGACCTGGGTTTCTTGACGAGTGTACCAATAGGTTGGTTTCTGTCGAGAGCAGCAGTATTTGGGACCATTGTGACAATTGGCCCTTCAGTGACAACAGAGATCATTAGATCATGGGTGGAGCTGAATATAGCTTCCATCCGCAGCTTCCAATAGTCGTAGTCCTGAACCTGAAATCTTGGTAACTTGTTAGCACTGATTTCTAACGCCATGATTCAAGTAGACTAGTATAGCACAGTATAGTATCAAGAAACTGATGAATTCAATAACAGTGATCAAGAACAAATAAGAGCACGTACAAACACGGACCAAGACTTCACCCTAAGTCTTAAGTCGGTAATCAAGAAACAGCAGTTCAAAAACTACTGCTCTGATACCACTTGTAGGTCCCCAAAGTTGAGTTAATAACGAGTAAGCTAGTGAAAATGTCTATAGGGGGGTGAATAGACTTTTCAAAAATCTATCGAAATATCAAAGTAGTACAATATGCGGAAAACATAATATATCAATGAGCCCAATTCAAGTTTATACTCAACTTCTTAATTCGAGAACTCTGTTCTATACTTAACTAGTCTTGTTCAGTTAGATATGTTTAACAAGTAAACAATCAATCAATCAAGCAGTAAACAAAACAGTAAAGTAAACAACACAAACAATTTATAGTGGTTCGACAATGCGTCTACGTCCACTCTCACAAACCCAGTTGTGATGTTTCCACTAAACTCTTCCAATGGAGTACAAAGTGTGTGTTCTTGTTCTTTTAAGTCCCAAGAAACAAGACTTAGATCTTCTAAGACTATACCACCAGATATGTCTATGATCTAACTAGAAATTTAACAAGTATCTAACAACTTGATAACAACAAACAAAAACGTAAAACTTATTCAGTAGCAGTCTTCTGATTTCTTCACTTGTCTTCTGACTTGCTTTCTGAACTTCAATAAACTCTGAGAGTAACTTTGAATGCTTCAGTAATTCTTCAGTTTTTTCAGTAATATGACAGTAGTCTTCAATTGATAAATACCATGGGGTATTTATAGACTTCAGAAATCAAGAACTAATCAGGTGTAACCAACTCTTCTTGAAAACTAACTTTACTTATCCATCCACGCGTTTCTTGTTAGTATTTAGTTATTTCTAACTAACTCTGTAAATCTTATCTTTATACGCGTTTTATCTTCATGTTAACTTGTCTTGTGGAGTCTAGTATAAGCACTTGACTTATCTTGTAGTCCACATGTCTTGTGTAGTAGACTTCACTTCTTCGTGTCTGGTCTGATCTTCTTGCGCAGTCCTTCTTCATTAGACTATTCTAATCCTAACAAGACTTATTACATTACTTTAAGCTTTTATAACACAAGCTTAGTCAACTTATAAATCTATACAACAAATCTATCTATTACATACAAAAACATGAGCTCTATACAATTATTAACATAGCTCAATAACAACCTAAACATGTGATATAACATATATGAAGTACTTATAATTTCGTACTTATCTTTTAAACAACACTTGGATTATGTGAACTCTACTGGTCTGTTCAAGATGACTTCTCTTAACTAGACTAAATCAGTCAACACTTAGAAAATATTCAAACTACTTTTGGCTTATCAAAACTTCATCTTTATCTTTTATCATCATTTAGGACTTGTTTTAGGATTCATATCCCAACAATAGGGTATTGTGGGGTCCATTTATAAATAAATGATTGTTTATGAATAAAGTGAATGGCAAGTGGGTAAATAAGTGATGGTAGGAGGGTGGAGATAAAGTAGTATGAATAATATTGTTTCCAAAAAGGGTATGGGTATAATAACATTGGACAACCAAAAAAGGAAAGTGAGAATAATGAAATTGGACGAAGGGAGTACTATTTAGTGACGAAAACGGTGATTGTAAAAAAAAAGTTTAGTAATGGTGACAACATATTTTTTGTCGTATTTCAAATCTTTCGTCATGATCGGAAACACTATAGTGACAAAGCTTTGGTTGTCATTATATATTTAGATATAACGACAATACAATTCGTCACCCAAAATAAGACTTTAGTGACAAAATGCTCAATGTTGTTAAAAGATGTGAGAATGGTGATAAAATATTTTTTTTGTCATAATAAAACATTTTTCAATGACGAAAAGGATAATTGTCCCTATTTTTTTAAACTATAGTATCAACATATATCGTCATTATAAATTAACATATAGTGACAATATTATTTTATAGTAATTTTTTTAAAAAAAGAAAAAATATTCACAACAATAAATAATTTAAAGATAAAAAAAAATTGCATTAATAAAAAATCCTTCAAGCACTTAGAAAACTTAACAACTAACAAGATTTTTTTTTTTTTTAGTTCTTAACAACTAACAATAAAAACTTAACACCTTGAGCAGCCATCTTTGCGTCTTGTGAAATCATATTTGCATTTAAAACAATCAACTGTGTTTTGAGTTCTTGCACCTGAGCTTCAGACTCTTGCAACTTTTCTTTCGCGTCTTTTAGTTCCTCTTGTAATTGATTAGAAGAATCGTGCAATGTGTTGCGTCTGTTTGGAGGTTTTGGACCATAACCAAGACCTTTTACATATCCAGTTTCATGACCCAACACCTCTAATACTATCCTATCTGCGCTCTTTTCGATTCCGAGCTCAATATATTCTTCTCGTTTTTTTTTTCGTCATCTCCTGACAATTTAGCCTAAAGAGAAGTAAATTACCATCAATTTCAGTAATAAAAGTAAATCTCATAAATATTTATCTCGATTATTTTTTTAGTGATACATTTTTATCAGGAAAAACCCATAAATTTATTACTACCAATAAACAGCAAAAAAGAATTGAACTATAATATTTAAGCAGGTAGAATTGAAGACTCTCTTGCATTGTAATTTTAATAAGGAGAAAAAATAAGTTTCAATATCGCCACAAAAGCACCCCTTAATTATTAACAACGTATATTTACTAAGGGGATAAGATTGAAAACTTGTTATTATTAGATACTATGTTAAATATGTCTACATTACTTACCCAATTTTCTTTTACCTCACTGGATTTTCAACCATTTTTCTCTGATCTGTGTGTACGTTCATACAAGTCAATTCGATCACATGGTTCTCCAGCTAACTCACGTTCAGACTGCGTACATAACAAAATAAGTTAATACTTGATCATAATAGACAACAATTAGTATACTAATTTACAAACTGAAATATAATAGAACTAATCAATATAATCAAAATACGAAGGCATATATCTCCACAACTATCCTCATCAAAACTCTTTTCACTTGTCAAAGTTCATACACAAAGACAAATATAATGACAATTACATCAATTTGAGTTGGTGTCAATACAAATTCCATAAATTCATATCCTTTTGAATTTAACAAGAATACATATATAGTCTAATTGATTTGTTGACTTAAATAAGCAACATCCATCACATGAGCAACACATGGCTCCAATATTACAAATTACAACATATACATACGCACAACATGTATAAACAATATATACATAATACATACCCAACAACATTTCAGCTAATTCATAAAAAAAAAAAAAAAATCCAGGAACATTGCATTAAAACTGAGATGTAAAACTAAAAAAAAAAAAAGGAACGCTTATTTACTCACAATTTCACGGCTGCGAACTGTAAAAGCTTTTCTTCCAGATATATGTTTGCATCGCAGTTTTTTCCTATTGTTTCGATTTACCTCGCTTCTACGCTGCAAGAACATAAAATAAGATAATTTAGGAGTAAGTGAAGCCCTAAAAGTTCTAATTTAATTGATAGACATACTCATTAATAACTAAGGTGTATTTATAATATTCTTTTCTTGTAATTTACAAGAGAAAATAACATCTCTTCATATTTTATGTCCGGATTTCATGCTACTATGACTAAAAAATTAAGGATATTGTTGAAACATATGATTGATTATGATACCGTTTGCATGCTTATTCACATCATTACCTTGAAATTATCAGATGTGAAATGATCGCACAATTCTTCCCAGTTATCTTGTAAGGACAGAAAGAGGGTTTGTTATTCTTAGCCTCTTGTAAAGTTACAAACCGAATGAAGTGTTGATGCAGCCAGTAACGTTTTTGTCGAGAACTTATTTTCATCCTATTGACCAAGTAGTGTGTCACACCGGGGGCATCGATATTTGTGCATCTACAACTCACACACAAATATGTACATTAAATTACAAGAAGGTGAAAAATATATATTAAACAAATTTAATTTTTAACTTGGTTGGTTAAGTTTCAACTTCCAAACCCTTCTTCGTATCTGATCGAAGAGTATCCATTTAAAACGTGTTTTAAAGACTACTAGCTTACAAATGATTAATTATTAATTCCTATAAAAATTTGGGGGAGTTACATCTGAAGACACCCCACTAAGAGTTTAAGCTAATAAATCCAATTAAATCTAGTGAAACAATTAGAGACAAATCAGAATTCTGCTCGACATCAATACCCTTGCATTCAATAGACTTAATAATTTGGAATTAGTCAAAGTAATTTAAATTTTAAATTTCTAATCAAAATTAGTTTCCCTCTACTAATACTTTCCTTAAACACGAACTTTCTAAAAAGTTTTGAAAAATCAGAATCATAATAATTTTTCGTACATATCATATGCAATTATGTTTGGTTTTATTTGAATATATATTTATAGCATATGCAATTATGTTTGGTTTTATTTGAATATATATTTATAACATATGCAATTGTAATATTTATATTTATTAATTTTATAAAATATTTTATATACATTTCCTATGCAAGTATGCAACTTGATATATATATTTGCATATATATAAATTATATGCAATTATTTTTGGATTTATTTGCATATATATAAATCATATGTAATTATTTTTGGATTTAATTGCATATATTATAACTATATATGCAATTAGTAAATATAAAAGTTACAATTGCATATATTATAACTATATATGCAATTGTAACTTTTATATTTACTAATTTATAAAACGAACTTAGACACTTTCGTATGCAAATTATTGTGAAATTATATTGCATATATATAATAATATATACAATGATTTTGACAGTTAATTGCATATATACACATATAATATATGTAATAAATTGGATTTATATATGCAACGAAACTTGCATATTGTAATTGCATAAAACAAGAAAAGAACTCTTGTTTTGACCTAAACAAATATGCAGTTCATCCTCCTCTATATCGGGTTGTTCTCAATGGAGGTGAGACCAATATGACACCATCGGACCATCCCCTCTCACAAATAGAAATGGTACAATACGCCTAATAGTCCTGACAATTTCTTCATATGTTTTATCATCAATCTCCATAGTTGTAACAATCTCTTCGACATCACCCAGAATCATATTCAAGTGCTGATCATAAGCATGAAGCTTGCCACGGAGCTCGCGATCATGACGAAGCTTGACGAAGATGCGTTCGTCAAGGCTGAAACGAATGAGGTCCAATGGCTCTTTAACGAAGCTCTCCTCCTCACTTCCCATATTTATTTTCTTATTCGTAATTGAGTGCTCTATCTAAATCTTGGACTGAGATGTGAATCTTGGCACTTTCATACCGAATCCATGTTTGGCCCTCTCAATCCTGTCCAAATACCCATAATCATTAACTAGCCCAAACACAAATGAACAGTTGAAACTCAAACACACTCATACCACCATTCAGGTGCATACAATTCAAAATAAGGTTCATTGTATATTATTTAATGCACATGACATTTCCACGGTTGAATATGCTTTGAAGAAAAAAAAATTAAGCATCAAAGCACAACTATATAATTCACCGACAATATATAATTACAACGCACACAAACGAGGCTACAATAGCCATTATTTTTGGGCACTACAATAGGCTCAACCCCACCCATCAATCCGTCCAACTCTACGAGGCTACTCAGCTCAACTAATTATTGTAAGTATCATAAACAGATAGTTTCTTGCATAATGCACCGACTTCCAAGGATCCCGATTAACAATAACTTTATGCAGGAAAGATGGTTCATATGTGGTATAATTAGCTGAGCAAAATACCGTCAACTTGGAGATACACAGTTGTTGGAATTAATGGGATTAATTGGGTTTTGACACCCTTATCTAATTTAATTAATTAGATGGACTAAACGTTACTTATGAAATAATTGAACGTGACATAGTCGATCTACTCGCGGAGTAGATGAACGTGGTATATTTAATATCTCAAAACCGAGTTAAGGTGAGTGAGAAATTAAGAGAATATTACCTAATAAGGTCACTTTTATAGACTCTTAAACAACTAAAGCATACAACTTTAAATAATTTCCTAATAAGGTCATTTCTGTGTCAAAAAACCGTATTTGCCCTTTATATTAATATAACCTTTAAATTAATAGATTTTAAATCTTAATTCGAAATTTAAATTCAAACATCAATTCCCCAATTATAGCGCATATTAAAAAAAAATCTTGACCTTCTTAAAATCTTCCAAAATACGCGATTACCATTTAATTTCTTCAATTCAGAATGTAGTTACATGTTTATACAAAATCAATCTCTCCTCCCACAAGCACTTTCTAATTTCTCTCTCATGGACCAAAACCAATCTCTCCAATGGCCTCAACATAATCATCGGCCAAGATCCATCCACCTCCTTCAAATTAAACACCAACCCTCGGATTTTCCGCAAGCTGAAAGGGACAAAAACCATCGAATTCCACACCAGCACCATTGAAATATACTGGGATCTCTCAACGGCCCGTTACGAAACAGGGCCCGAACCCCTCGGCGGCTTCTACGTCATCATCACCGTCGATTCAGAGCTCGGGCTTGTCGTGGGGGATATGGGCCAAGAGAGGAGGCTGAAATTTGGGGCAAAAACGCCTAAATCGTGGCTGATTTCGCGGCAAGAGCACTTTTCGGGAAATACAGTGTATTCAACGAGGGCCCGATTCTGCGATGCGGGCCTCCCGCATGATATCCTGATCCATTGCAGCGGGGAAAACGAGGGATTAAAGCATCCGGTGTTGTCCGTTTGCATCGACAAGAAGACTGTGATTCGTGTGAAGAGGCTGCAGTGGAATTTCAGGGGGAATCAGACGATTTTTCTCGACGGATTGCTGGTTGATCTAATGTGGGATGTTCATGGCTGATTTCATAATCCGCCGGGCCCGGGATATGCGGTCTTTATGTTCAGGACAAGAAGCGGGATGGATAGCAGGCTGTGGCTGGAGGAGAAACTGGTGCAGAAAGATGAGTTTTCGCTCATGATTTACGCCTGTAAGACCATATGATATGAAATCAAATAATTTTTAGGATCATAATTAATTTCTCTGATTTTTGTTGTTGATTACTTATGAAATTGCAGTTTCTGTTTCTTTTTTACGAATGTAAACTGTAGATTAGAGTCACTACTGTGTTTTGAAGATTGAAATTCAGTCTTCATTCATTTCCATCCCTAATAATTGATTTTTTTTTTTTAAATTTAATTCTAATTTTCTGGTTGCGTTTTGGAGTAGTTTAATTGTGCATATTTCCCTGTAACTATAGATATGCACATTACCGTATGCATGTATATATGCATATCGTATAGTGCATTTCACATATGCACATATATAAAATGCATGTACCCCGTTTTCATTCAGTGCATATTAAACTTCATAATCTATCTTCATATATGTATGCATATTCAAACAATGGGGTTTCTTTCCTTTTCTCACAGTGTTGATTTTCTTGAATGAACTTTTTGTCGGAAACAATGGGTTTTCTTTCCTTGAAATCTCTCCGACGATGTCTACAGATTTTTTAACTTTATTTGTTTGAATAATTAACAATTAATTCGAATTGCTTAATTTTAGGATTTTTTTAATAATTGCTAGGTGCATATAATTAGGAACTGCATTAATTCAAAATTATTAATTTCAAATTATTAATATTTATTAATTTCGAATTATTTAAATGGGTAAAGGGCAACAACGTCTTATTAGGTGTCATTTTCACCTTAATAGATTTAAAAAAAAAACCTATGCCCTATTAGATAAATCTCTTAGTGAAATGACCTTAACAATAATTTCCCCAGAAATTAATTGTTGAAGTTGAAGAGTTTCAACTTGAAGTTTGAGGAATGTGGGAAATTGTCCCACATAGGAAACCTACAAAACATTTATGATGTTTAAAGGCATTGAAGTAGCATTGAGGTTCAACCATGTAAAAGAGGTACACTCCTCTAAGAGCCACACATGCGCGCACCCGCCCGTCCGGCCGACTCGGCTTCGGATTTGGCAATTGATCTTTGGTGGTCTTTGGGGCCCGCCTATCTTTTTGCAGAGGATTAGGCTTATATAGTCGAGTTGACTAAGTCAACTTTCTACTTTTTATTTTTGATAATTTTTTCCCGAAGATGTGTATGTTAAAAAGTGTAAGTCATTATAACTAAAAAGTGCAACAACATAGTTTTTAATGAAAAGTGAAAGACATTATAACTAAAAGGTGCAAGTCAGTATAACTAAAAAGTGCAACACAATATTATTAAAAAGTGCAAGTCAGTATAACTAAAAAATGCAACACAATATTTAATGAAAAGTGTAAGTTATTATAATTGAAAAGTGCAACATAATATTACTGAAAAGTACACGTCTATATAATATTACCAAAAAGTGTACGTCAATATAACTTAAAATATTATTTTGAAAAGTGTAAGTCATTACAATTGAAAAGTGTAACAAACAAAAAACAGTTGACTTGGTCAACTCAGTTTCTTATAAGAAATCAATTCTATAAGAGACCTACCCTTTTGCAGACCCAAAAACTCTGAAAGCCTAACTCAGGAATGGGTTCGGCCCATTCGAATTACTTCAAGAATGTTCCAGAATTATCTAGAAGTCTCAAACTTGGTCTTCAAGATTCGGTCTTCAAGACTTCTCTTCCCTCATAAATCCTTACGCTGAAATTCGCCCCTCTCTCCTACTACTCTCCTCTCGTCCCTACGCAGTGTGTTGAGCTCCCGAAAGCCTTACACTGTTCTTTCTTGTGCCGGATTTATATCCGAGAGTGTTCAGTTCGTACTACGTACGTTCGCCGAGGCTTCTTATACAGTGGTGCTACTGTGTAAGAAGTAAAAGTCGTTTTACCTTTGGGAACGGAACGCCATACCAGTCGAGCACTATCCTGGGCGTATTCTGTTCTGCGGGAAAAGGGGTTTCCCTTGACTCGACTACTTTGTTATCTGAATCTTCGATATTGCAGTTTACACGGCGTAAGCAGTTTCCAACAATCGCAGAACAGAATATATAATTAATATTTTCGGACTTAATTAAATTAATTAATTTACTGTAATGTCGAAGACAAACGATAACATGGATGTTGACCCCATCGATACGGAGGTTGTGCATGGTACCGAGAATATTGGCAACGATGCCAATAAGGAAGCGTCTCCTGATCAATCAGAGTCGCACAGTTCTGATGTGAAATCACATGGAAAACAGAATGACCATGCGGAAAGGGTTAGGAACAGAAGTGATCCACTTGAACTGTTTCCTGCTTTCCACAATCCCATAAGGGATCCGATGTTTACCTTCTCTGCACCTGGGCCGAGGCCAATGGTCGTACAAGGAGAAAAGCCAGAAATTTTTTCCGGAACTGAATTCAAGAGATGGCAAAATAAGATGCGATTTTACTTAACCATGCTTGGAATGGATAGGTTTCTAACCGAAACGAAACCTACACAGCCTGAGGCAAGTGCTAGCCAACAAGAAATGATCTATTATGATCAGTGGCTAAGTGGTGATTATCTATGCAGAAATCACATTATTGGAGGGCTTTCTGATACCCTCTACAATGTCTACTGTGACATAAAATCTGCCAAGGAGTTGTGGGAGTCCTTGGAGAAGAAGTACAGAACTGAAGGTGCCAGACTGAAGAAATTCGTCGTGTCACAGCTGTACGATTTCAAGATGGACGATAACAATTCTGTAGTGGATCAAGTCCAGAAACTGCAGATTATCTTCCATAAGATAGCTGCTGAGGATATGGTGTTACCTGATGCATTTCAAGTAGCGACCGTGGTCGAGAAACTGCCTTCATCGTGGAAGGATTTTAAATCATATCTAAAGCACAAACGAAAGCTTATGAGCTTGGAGGATCTGATTATCGGTCTCAGGATTGAGGAGGACAATCGAAAGAGAGAAGGCAAGGGATCTGCCCTCCAAATTGAATCCAAGGCTAACTTGATGGAACAAGAGGGTCCGTCAAGAAAAAGAAAACGTCCAAATAAGTCTGCTGCCAACACAACGAAGATTGTGAAGGGGAAAGGTCCAGCCACAAAGCAGAAATTCACTGAAAATTGCTATAATTGTGGGAAACCAAACCACAGGTCCAGTGAATGTCGTCAACCCCGTCGTGACGATAAGGGAAAAGGCAAACAGAAAGTACAAGATTCTGTGAACCTTACGGATTTGGACATGTCCGCAGTGGTGACGGAGGTCAACATGGTGGTCAACAAGAAAGAGTGGTTCGTGGACACTGGTGCCACTTGCCACGTCTGCTTGGAGAGATCTGCATTCTCGAACTATTCTCCATCTGATGGGAGAAAGTTGTTCATGGGCAATCAAGCCTCATCTGAAGTGGCTGGAATTGGGTCAGTGGTGCTAAAGCTGACATCTGGAAAAGAGCTAACCTTGAAGAACGTGTTGCATGTCCTAGACATCCGGAAGAATCTTATTTCAGGTTCTCTTCTAGTTAGCAATCAATTTAGACTAGTCTTTGAATCTGATAAGATAGTTCTAAGTAAGTTTGGTCACTTTCTCGGGAAGGTTTATCTCGAGAATGGTTTGTTTAAATTAAGCACAATGGTTGTAAGCCCCAAAGGCAAACAAGTTATTAATGAAATTGCTTCCACTTCTGCTTATATCATTGAGTGTTCCTCTTTATGGCATTCTAGATTAGGACATGTGAATCTAAAATTCATAAAACGATTAGTAAATCTCGATTTACTTAAAATTGACAACGTTGATACATCCAAACGATGTGAAATATGCACGGAAGCAAAAATGACCAAACCACTGTTTAAAACTGTTGAAAGGAACACTGCTGCTTCTCTAGACTTAATTCACACGGATGTATGTGATTTGAAGTTTGTACAAACTAGAGGAGGGAAAAAGTATTTTATTACTTTTATAGACGATTGTACAAGATTCTGCTACGTTTACCTTTTAAGAAGTAAAGACGAAGCTATAGAAGCTTTCAAACGCTACAAAACTGAAGTAGAGAATCAATTGAACACTCAAATTAAATCAATTCGTAGTGATAGCGGTGGAGAGTACGTAGCTCCGTTTGAACAATTATGTATTGAATCAGGGATTATACATCAAACGACAGCCCCTTACTCACCTCAGTCTAATGGTGTTGCGGAAAGGAAAAACCGAACACTAAAAGAGATGATGAACGCAATGTTAATCAGCTCTGGTCTACCTTAGAACTTGTGGGGGGAAGCCATTCTGTCGGCTAACCACATTCTGAATAAGGTTCCTCATAAAATTAAGGATCAAACTCCTTATGAAATATGGAGGAAACGAAAACCTTCATACAAATACCTCAAAGTGTGGGGGTGTTTGGCTAAGGTTGAAGTACCGCTTTCTAAACAAGTTAAAATCGGCCCTAAAACAGTCAATTGTATCTTTATAGGATATGCTTCAAACAGTAGTGCCTATCGATTTCTGATTCACAAATCCGAAGTACCGGATATGACAGAAGGCACTACAATTGAGTCAAGGAACGCAGTGTTCTTTGAAAGTATCTTTCCTCTTAAAGAAAAAGAGGAAGTGAGTTCGAATAAGAGAACTCTCGAAGGAACAGACGACACTGTTAGTCATTCCACTCAAGAAAGTGAAGAACCGAGACGCAGTAAGAGAGCTAGAATTGATAAAGATTTTGGTTCAGACTTCATTACTTATGTTTTGGAGGAAGACGAACCTAAAACTATCAAAGAAGCTATGGCAAGACCAGATGCACACCTCTGGAAGGAAGCCATAAAAAGTGAATACGAGTCTATTCTGTTAAATCACACATGGGAGTTGGTCGACCTCCCGAAAGGTTGTAAAACCTTAGGATGCAAGTGGATCCTTAGAAAAAAGTACAAATCAGATGGATCTGTTGATAAGTACAAAGCTCGTCTAGTTGCAAAGGGTTTTAAACAAAATGAAGGGTATGATTTCTTCGATACATACTCACCAGTGACAAGGATCACCTCCATTCGGGTGTTAGTCGCTATTGCTGCTTTGCACAATCTCGAAATACACCAAATGGACGTTAAGACGGCGTTTCTTAATGGTGAGATGGATGTTGAAATATACATGGATCAACTTGAAGGATATGTTGCGACTGGAAACGAGAAAAAGGTGTGCAAACTCGTTCGATCACTATATGGACTTAAACAAACTCCAATGGAAATTTGAAATTTGACAATACAATGTTGTCAAATGGGTTTCAAATTAACGAATGTGATAAGTGTGTATATATGAAGAATACACCTAATGGATTTGTTATTGTGTGCTTATATGTCGATGACATGTTAATCATGAGTAACAATCACGATATCATAGTTAATACGAAGAACATGTTAAGTAGAAACTTTGACATGAAAGACATGGGATTAGCAGATGTGATTCTTGGAATCAAGATAGAGAAAACATCCAATGGAATTTCCTTGACACAATCTCACTATGTGGAGAAGGTACTAAAGCAATTTAATGCCTTTGACGATCCACCTGCTAAGACACCTTTGAAACTCAATGTTCACTTGAAAAAGAATAGAGGAGAACCAGTGGCTCAACTGGAATACGCAAGGATCATTGGAAGTGTGATGTACATCACGAACTGTACACGCCCTGATCTTGCATGTTCAGTAAACAAGTTGAGTCAATACACGAACAATCCAAGTCATGAGCACTGGAAAGCATTGAAAAGGGTATTAAGATACTTGAAGTACACCCTTGATTATGGGCTTCACTACACAAGACATCCAGCTGTAGTCGAAGGATACAGTGATGCAAATTGGATATCAGACACTAAAGACTCGTTGTCCACTAGTGGATATGTATTCACTATTGGAGGATCAACAGTGTCGTGGAGGTCCAAGAAACAAACGTGTATTGCCCGTTCCACAATAGAATCAGAATTTATCGCTTTAGACCTAGCCGCTGCAGAGGCTGAATGGTTGCGTAATTTTCTGGAAGACATTTCATGTTGGAATAAACCAGTACCTTCAGTGACGGTACACTGTGACAGTCAAGCTGCCATTGGGAGAGCTACGAATGTCATGTGAAACGGAAAGTCGAGACACATACGTCGTCGACACAACTCCGTTAGAGAATTGATCTCCACTGGAGTAATGTCCATTGATTATGTCAATACAAAGGACAATATAGCGGATCCGCTCACAAAGAGCATAAACCGAGATCAATTGAACAAGCTGGTAGAAGGAATGGGTCTAAAACCCACAAGCAAAACCAAAGCAGTGAAAACCCAACCATGATGACTGGAGATCCTAAGAACTTAGTTCAATGGGAAAACGAAACTGTGGAAGTTAGTGATAAAACACTTGAAAAATATGACTATTCCTAACAGCACTATCTCAAGTGTTAACGACCCGTAAGATGTGGTAAAGGTTGAGTCTTCGACTCTTAATAAGTCCTAGAGTATAACGAGATACTCGAAAGGAGGTTACCTATATAAATGAGAAGTGAGGGCCGCTTCGACCAAACATTTATGAAGACAAAGGACGTCCATGGCCAAAACGGACAAAAACGTGAGAACGTTACAAAGACGAGATTGAAGTGTGCTGACACTGTTGATTAGGTATACACTATGGAGGAGTAGTTCAAGGCACTGCGTCCACTAAGCCGCCGGTGTACCCGATAGTGTTTGGCTACGGAAAGTTCAAAGCCAAAAACTTCTTTTCCGGACGCACGGAGATCTCAATCGAACTGAACACTGAGTCTGATGTTGTATAGATACGATTTTCACTCATGTGGGGGATTGTTGGAATTAATGGGATTAATTGGGTTTTGACACCCTTATCTAATTTAATTAATTATATGGACTAAACGTTAATTATGAAATAATTGAACGTGACATAGTCGATCTACTCGCGGAGTAGATGAACGTGGTATATTTAATATCTCAAAACCGAGTTAAGGTGAGTGAGAAATTAATTGTTGAAGTTGAAGAGTTTCAACTTGAAGTTTGAGGAATGTGGGAAATTGTCCCACATAGGAAACCTACAAAACATTTATGATGTTTAAAGGCATTGAAGTAGAATTGAAGTTCAACCATGTAAAAGAGGTACACTCCTCTAAGAGCCACACGCGCGCGCGCGCGACTGCCTGTCCGGCCGGCTCGGCTTCGGATTTGGCAATTGGCAATTGGTCTTTGGTGGTCTTTGGGGCCCGCCTATCTTTTTGCAGACCCAAAAACTCCGAAAGCCTAACTCAGGAATGAGTTCGGCCCATTTGAATTACTTCAAGAATGTTCCAGAATTATCTGGAAGTCTCAAACTTGGTCTTCAAGATTCGGTCTTCAAGACTTATCCACGTGCGAGATATTTTCGCGATATATTCCCAAGAATCGGGCCTGGGCCCACGCGTTTTTCCAACTACCTCCTAGGGTTTCTTCTGCCTATAAATATCAGTCTCTTCCCTCATAAATCCTTACGCTGAAATTCACCTCTCTCTCCTACTACTCTCCTCTCGTCCCTACGCAGTGTGTTGAGCTCCCGAAAGCCTTACACTGTTCTTTTTTGTGCCGGATTTATATCCGAGAGTGTTCAGTTCGTACTACGTACGTTCGCCGAGGCTTCTTATACAGTGGTACGAACTAGGTCCCGCTGGGTCAACGTCGTTTGAAGTTGACGCAAATTCATTAGTGTTTTGAAATGGACGTGGACCCCAACTCTCTTCCCCCGTGATAAATCCAATTATAATAATTCAGTGTAAAACCATTTCGATATAAATGAGATTTCACTTCATTAGGATCTCTATAAGTTTGATTTCGACATCTAGCTTTCGAACAAGGACACCTAATTTTTCCTTCCCAAATCGAATTCGGATTACTAGTGGCAGCTTCAATAAATCTATTTACTCCACTAACAAATCCGGGGTTCATAATCACATTCACTAATCTTGGACTATACATCCAACTACGACTTGAATAATCCATGTAAATCGACGTCTACAACACACAAACAACCAACGTCTCATTCCTCCAACTCTATTAAAATTAATTAATATAATTCTAAATATATTCTAATAATTATTCTAACACCCTAATTAACAAATAAATTCATATATAGACATATAACACAAATATAATTCTAACACCCTAATTAACAAATAAATTCATATAACTTAATTAAAACATACATATAAATACATGCCTAACACAACATAATTAACAATTTATAAATTCTAACAGTTAACATATGCATGCATAAAAATTAACAATTCTAACAATTTTATATATACATACAACATATATGCATATATATACATATATATACTAAAACTATATATACACATATAACTTCAAATTTAACCAATGAAAACGAAAAAAATTACCGTAGAAATGCTCCCGTCGAAGTGTAGAACGCAAATGGCCAAAAACCGAGTTCGATCCGCAAACGAAGGTGATTTTTTAGTGTGGAGGTGTAAAACTCGAAGCTTCAATGGAGGTGTGGGGGTGCGCCGCTGTTACGTTCTGGAAGAGAGGGGGTTTGGCCAATTTATATTCAATTAGGGCGATGGGGAAGGCAACGAGCCCACTGCCGTTGCCATTTAACATCGGGGGGCCGTTACCAAATGGCATCGGGGCCCACTGTCGTCCCCTTTTCGCATCGGCCATTAAATGCCGTTACCAAATTGCAACGGGGCCCACTCCCGTCCCCTTTTCGCATCGGCCATTAAATGTCGTTACCAAATCGCATCGGCCCGCCTGCCGTTGCCAATTGCCGTTGCCTTTTGGCCAATATTTTGTAGTGCATTCTCAATATTGGGGGAAAAGTGGAGGCAAATTTTCATTTCAATTTCATTTTTGGGTGAGAATCGACTTTGTTTAAAAAGTTGGGGCCTTCTAAGGATAGTTCATGTGTCGCTTAAACTATCAACAGTCCATTAATTTTAGTCATTAGATTTGAAATCTAATGACTTATATTTGATGACCTGCTACCTGTTGCACTTGGTGTCGCAGAATCCATCGTATTGCATTGCATTTATTATCATTTTTTGTCTCTCTCTATTTCACTTTTAAATTAGGGAAAGTCACTCCACTAATAGTTTTAGCAAATATATCCAACTAGTGTATGACCCGCGAATTTCGCGGGATTGAAAAAAAAATATTATTATTTAATAAAATTTTATATAATTTATTATTGAGATTATTAACTACTGGCTCCCTGTTTTTCAGAAATGTTGCAACTGGCTCCCACTGACTTTTGGTCAAACAACCCTCCCCCAAATCTTGAGAGATTGACCAATTTAACCTTCTACTTAATTTCTTTTTATTTATTTTTTCAGAAATTTATGTCCCTTCACCTGACATGCTGCTCTCTTTTTTTCTCGGTGAACTGACTTCTCTTCCTCCAAACTTCTTTCTCACTTCTGATTAAATCTCACTCCATTTCAAAAAAATCGACCCTCTCAGAGTAGATATAAGTCGCTCAAATGCCGGCGACACAAAGATAAATATGCAGTGAAGTCCGGAACCGTGAGTCTCCATTGCAGCGGTAGGTTCTTCAGCCCCGCCCCCAACCCTGATGCACGTCGTCGTCGCCTCACAGCCCCGCCCGACCGCCCCAACCCCCGTCGCACAACCCATCCCCAGCCGTCACCAGCCCCGTCGCGCACCCCTCCTATCCTAGCCGTCGCGCACCCCTCAATATGTGCGAATACATCCGAAAATCATGAGCTTCTATACAATCTTTGGCTTATCAAAACTTCATCTTATCTTTTCATCATTTAGGACTTGTTTTAGGATTCATATCCCAACAGAGAATAATAATGATGAATAATAGTATTTTTTTTTTTTTGAACTAATATATTTTTGGTATTTTTCTAAATAATTTAGATAATTTTTTTTAGAGTTTATATACAAGTGTGTTCGATATACGTTTGCATCAATAGTTTTAGGGGCGTAATTTATGGAAATCCATGTAAATCAATAAAAAAATGTGTATTTTAGAATCCTGTCAAATCTATGAAAATCTATATAAATCAATAAAAAAGCCAGTCGTAGAGTCTATGGATTTTCTAAATCCACTAACTTTTTAAAGTCCAAAAAAATCCAACAGAATCTCAATTGAATACACCTCCCTTAGACATTCTATAATGATATTCAATTTATATATATGAATCAATTTTAATTTAAGTTTAGTAATTTTCATATATTACATTTTCTCCTAAGATCAATTTTAGTTTAGTAATTTTCATATATTACATTTTCATACGGTTGAATATTAATTTTACATAAGATACAACACTTAAATTGAAATTGAATCATCATACATTAACTTTAAATATATAATTTGAAATTAAACATAAACCTTAAATCTAAATAGAGTTTGAACATTACATAAGTTATTAAAACTTAAATTGAAATTAAATTTAAATATTAGATAAATTACTAATGGTTATTCACATATTTACTCCTTCTAAACATAAACCTAAATTGAGTTTGAATATTACATAACTTATTAAAACTTAAATTGAAAATTGAATATTACATAAATTACTAAAACATTTAGTTTGAATATTACATAGGCGAATATTTGAACACAAACGCTTAATATCTGAACAAAGAGTGTCTTTTTTTTAATTTTTCTGCTAATAATAGAAATTTTTGAATTTAAATATTACTAAACTCTAAACCTTAAGAAAACTTCTTAAATGAAACTTCTTTTTTCTTTACCCACACCACACATACCCCCAAATCCCAGAATCACGGGCACACCTCAAATTTTTCCCCACAAACAACTCTACAGGAGCAAAAACCAATTTCTCCATTTTTACCAACACAAAAATTGAAACAACTTCCTCATATTTAAAGGAGGTCCCAATTTCTACCCCAAAATATGAAGAAATCGAAGAATATGCTTAAATCTCTGAGTCAGCCCTGGAATCGCTCAACTCCCTGAGTCAATTAACTAGGATCCCCATTTTCTGCTTCCACGGCCGCCCTAGATACGATCTGAATTGCGATAAAACCGACAACAGATCTGAAGCGGCGGCGACTTTGCATTTGAGAATCGAGATCCCGGTGTTCTGATTTGCATCGTCTCTCCCTTAGTCCCTTGGGCGGTGAAAACGTTCTGTTGGTTCGGGTCGGGGCGGCGGGCATAGGTTGCTGTTTTGGAAGACGACGGCGGCGTTGCCGAAGATGAAATCGACGGTGCCGTAGATGTCGCACTCGCGGTAGAATTGGCGGAGGGAGTGAACGTAGAGTGTGTTTTGGTAGGCGATGAAGCTGCAGTTGTAGAAGGCGGAGAAATCGGCGACGCTGCGGACTTCGACGGCTTGGTGCAATTTTTTGTTCTACAAAAAAAGAGTTTTCTGCAATTTCTTTAACGGCACCCAGTCGACCCGGCGGCGATTTCGGCCGACTAGGCGCCGCCCCAACCCCATTCGGATTTCATTATCCGATGACTAGAAATCAGGGCGTTTTGTCACGTCTAGCCCCTAGGACATTTAATTTGAGAAATAGAAAAATGAATACCTTCAAAATTTGTTTATCTTCGTTAATGGAGTTTTGGAGTTTTTTCTCAACTGCTTGGGAAGATGAAATGAATCGAAAATGATACTTTAGTAATGTTGCTGGGAGTGCTTTGGGAAGACCAAAAGTAAAAAGGGGCTTTTTTTTCATTTTGAAAAGGGGAAATCAACTCAGGGGTATTATAGTCAGAACGCCTCCCATTTAGAAGCTAGTTGCAATAATTTTTTTTGGGGGGGGGGGGGGTTTGGGATGGGAGTGGGTTGCTATAGGGTCATCCCACAAGGGACCTTATAGTGATTCCCGCCAATTTCGAGTAACTACAATACTGAGAATAACTCGAACAGTTGAAGGTTTGACAACAGGACTGAAGGTTTCAAAGAAATTAACACCCGGACGCTAATGAAAACCTTTGGCGACAAAGCGTGCTTTAAATTTGTCTAGGGACCCATCAGACTTGCGTTTGATGCGAAAGACCCACTTGGAGCCAACTATATTTTGAGACTCATCAGGGGGAACCAAATCGCAAGTTCCATTCCTGAGAAGAGCATCAAACTCGGAGGACATGGCTTCCCTCCACCGTTCATCTTTCAAGGCCTGAGAAACACAAATTGGTTCAGTATCAGAAGGTAAAGCCGATGTAAGAAAATACCTTGGATTGGGCTTGAAGATTTTGTTTTGGGACCGAGTGACCATACTGGATCTGTGCACGGTCGGAGGTGGTGCGTGTTAGGAAATAAACACACGCACACGATGACGATAAGAAAATAACACGACATTTGTTTACCCAGTTCGTCTTTCGACTACGTCTGGGGGCGATGCCAAGCCAGGTATTTCACTATGTGTTTTGGATGCGCAATGATTACAAAGAGAGAACATCTATTTATAATAGAAAACTTGTCATAATTAACCCTAAACTTATTAGGAAAAGACTTGTTCCCTACTCCAAGCCATTAGGAACAAACTTACCATAATTAACCCTAAGCCTATTAGGAAAAGACTTGCTCCCCACTCCAGGCCCGTTAGGATCAAACTTGTCCTACACTCCAAGCCCGTTAGGATCAATTCAGGCTCCACACTCCAACAATCTCCCACTTGGAGACTGAATTCTCCATGTAACCATATCTTCTTGATTCTTCTCCCGTATCCACCTGGCATCGCCAGGCCTTATCTTCAAGTTCCAACGAAGACAAAAGCTCCTTTAAAAACTCCTTTTATTTTAGCACAAGTCCAACAAACTCCACCTTGATAAAATAAAAGAAAACTCCATTGTCTTCATCGACAAACATGATTCTTAAACCAAAGAACCAACATTCCACTACAAGAAAAGAGATTTTTAGTATCGGAAAATTGGTATCTGATGCATTTTCCGATACTAAATCTTATCATTTAGTATCAACAATAAAACTATTGATACTACTTCCATACTTAGTATCAAAAAATTATCTTTTGATACCATTAATTTTATTGCATCCGTTATTTTTTGATACCAAAGTTATTTTGACATTAAATTTTTTTTTTATTGATACTACTTGTTTTTTTACATCAAATAATTTTTTGATACTACTTATCATTGGTATTGGAAATTGAATTTCCGATACTATTAATTTTACTTTTAGTATTAATAATTGTTTTATTGATACAACTTATTTTTTGTATCGAATAATTTTTTTGATACTACTTATCATTGGTGTCGGAAATTAAATTTTTGATACTATTAATTTATTTTTAGCATTAGTAAATGTTTTATTGATACTACTTATTTTTTTACATCAAATAATTTTTTGATACTACTTATCATTAGTATTGGAAATTGAATTTCCGATACTATTAATTTTACTTTTAGTATTAATAATTGTTTTATTGATACAACTTATTTTTTGTATCAAATAATTTTTTTGATACTACTTATCATTGGTGTCGGAAATTAAATTTTTGATACTATTAATTTTATTTTTAGCATTAATAAATGTTTTATTCATACCACTTATTTTTTGTATCAAATATTTTTTTTGATACTACTTATCATTGGTGTCGGAAATTAAATTTTCGATACTATTAATTTTATTTTTAGTATTAATAATTGTTTTATTGATACTATTTATTTTTTGTATCAAATATTATTTTTGATACTACTTATGATTTGTGTCGGAAATTAAATTTCCGCTACTATTAATTTTATTTTTAGTATTAGTAATTATTTTATTGATACCACTTATTTTTTGTATCAGATTTTTTTTTTGATACTACTTATAATTAGTGTCGGAAATTAAATTTTTGATACTATTAATTTCATTTTTAGTATTAGTAATTGTTTTATTGATACAACTTATTTTTTGTATCAAATAATTTTTTTTGATACTACTTATCATAGGTGTCGGAAATTAAATTTCCGATACTATTAATTTTATTTTTAGTATTAGTAATTGTTTTATTGATACCACTTATTTTTTGTATCAAATATTTTTTTTGATACTACTTATCATTAGTGTTGGAAATTAAATTTTCGATATGCCATTTATTTTTTGTATCAATTTTTTTTTTTTGATACTACTTATCATTGGTGTCGGAAATTAAATATTCGATACTATTAATTTTATTTTTAGTATTAGTAATTTATTTTATTGATGCCATTTATTTTTTGTATCAAATGTATTGTTTTTTTTATACTACTTATTATTAGTGTTGGAAATTAAATTTTTGATACTATTAATTTTATTTTTAGTATTAATAATTGTTTTATTGATACTATTTATTTTTTGTATCAAATATTATTTTTGATACTACTTATCATTTGTGTCGGAAATTAAATTTCCGCTACTATTAATTTTATTTTTAGTATTAGTAATAGTTTGATTGATAATTTTATTTTTAGTATTAGTAATAGTTTTATTGATACCACTTATTTTTTGTATCAAAATTTTTTTATACTATTTATCATTGGTATTAATTATGTTGAGTAATTTTATGAAATCCATCATTTTTTATACTAAAAATTTATTTATTGATATTAAATATTATTTATTTATTGATACCATTTTGTATTTAATATTTTTTAATAGTAATGATCCGATACCAATTGCTCTACCAAATATTAAAAATATCCGATACCAATTACTCTATGTCTGGTCTCTTCAGTCTTTTTCCTGAACGATCTCGTACTGCACATCAAAGCAATATATTCTTCCCCAACTCCATCCCCTTCAATTCGAATAAAAGAAAAAAAGGAAAAAACCACCCCCTCATTGTGTGCGATTTACACACAGTGAGGTTCTTTCTCAGTCACGGCCGCCGCGCTTGGCCGTCTCTGTCCTCGGCACTCTAGGCCGCGCCGCCCACGCTCAGTCACGGCCGCTGCGCCAGGCCATCTCCTCGGCCGCCTCACCTCGCACCGCGGCGCACTCGCCGTCCCTCAGCTGTTGCGTTCAGTCGGCGGCCGCGCCGTCACCGCAGACCCCCGATCTGACGTCGTCGACCTCTTCAGGCCATCTAGGGCCCTCCGACCGGCCGCTACCCTCTCTTTCACCATCTCTTGCAGAATCGAAGTTTCTGGTTAGCTTGTAAGTCGGAATGCAAGTATTTACATTATATATAATTGGAAAATTGCAAATTTATTCACCTTTTTTAACCTAGTGTGATAGGATTGTCAATGTTTGTACATGACTAGATTGATTTACTTAATTAGCGTATTGAGTTTGTGGAATAATAATGTGTTATGTTTTTATCTAAATGATAAGCAAACTTACAATGCACTGTTTCTTGGATCAAAATGCTTTTGGTATGAATTTTCAGTATTTCTGTTTTCATTAGTATTGTTTAACTCACTGCCTTACTAGGAGTCTTTCCTAATATTGCAAATGTCCATCCTTAGGAGTCTGTGTGTTTTAAAGAAGCTTCAGCAGAATACCTTATGATTCAATGTTAAGTTTATTTAAGTGTGTGGAGAAGTGAATCAATTTTAACCTTAGGAGTCTGTGTGTTTTAAAGTTTTTACAATTGAACGAAGGCAGCAAAAAAGGAATGAAAAAGTTCTAGGTGGTTGCCCTTTTCTTGAAGAATTGTCCCTTATTGACTGTTATGGCTTGAAAGCATTGTCTTGCCAAAACCCGAATTTGAAGAAAGTGGTGGTTACAGTGACTTGTGCTTATGAACTTACCCTGAATTATGGTTTTGACCTCTTCTTTTTGACATGCCCTTATGTGACATCATTAGAAGTACATGGGTGGATACATCGTGCACGCTTATTGGGCTCTCCATCTGTAGTTGATGCTTCCATCTCTGTACTTCATGCTTATCGTAGCCACTTTAGGTGCAAACAGGGAGAATATTCTAGCATTCGCTGGCTTCTACTGAGAGTAAGCAAGTGCAAGACTTTCAGTCCATGTACATCCACTATTCTGGTACGTTTTTAAAGCTACAACTATTCTCTTGAATGCTCATTGTATTATTAGGATGAACAAATAACTGATTGAGAAACAACTTATGTAATAGTCCAACATTTTTGCACTAGATTTATTTATTAATTGCCGATCTAACTGCTGCTATCAACTGAACTAAAAATAGTCTTCTTCTGAACAATATTCTCAAGTCTCAGCTATATCTGAATATGCTGTTATTGATAGACTCTTGCAAGTATTGATGAGATCAGAGGATTGCAAATCCTTTCTTTTACAAATATACCATAATTAACCCTAAGCCTATTAGGAAAAGACTTGCTCCCCACTCCAGGCCCGTTAGGATTAAACTTGTCCTACACTCCAAGCCCGTTAGGATCAATTCAGGCTCCACACTCCAACAGTGCAGGGGGCCGCGGAGGAGCGTTTGGCGGCACAAGAGCAGCTGGAGGCTGGATAGGGTGGGCGAGATGTGGGTTTTCAGTATTTGGGGTGATGGGGGTGTATTTATCATTTCGGGGGGTGTATTGGGAGTTTAGATCGGAGCAGTGGGTGTATGTATCGAAACAAGAGGTGTGTTCATCAGAATAGTGGGTGTAACAGGGAGAGGGGTGCATTTATCAATTCAGGGGGTGTATCAAGAGTAGGGGGTGTATATATCATTTCAGGTGGTGTAACTGTCAGATCAGTGGGTGCAGGAGGTGTATCTACCATAATAGTGGGTGTGTCAGAAACTGAATTGATTTTGGCAAAGGGAAAGGTGTGTTCAACAAATTGAACAAGGCGAGAGGTATATATTTTGTGGGTGGTAAGATCTAGGCATAGATAGGCACTTTGAGTGATGGAATATCCAATGAAAACACATGGCATGGAACGAGGGTCTAATTTGTGAGCCAAGGGTAGCATAAGAACCCAAAAACTCGAAGTTTGGATAGGTTAAGTGGCTGTTTTAAAAGGCATTGGAAGGAAGAAAACATGTTCAGGTTGACTTTCGGAAGACGATTTATGATGTAGGTAGCTGCACAAACCGCATAAGGCCAGTATGTGAGGGGCATGGAGGCGTGGTGTAGTAGGGCTAAGGCTGTATCAACAACATGTCTGTGACGACGTTCAGACATGCCGTTGTGCTCGGGAGTATGGGGTGGGGTGGTGAGGTGGGATATAAACTCTCCCCCATTATATGTGTAAAAAGTTTTAATTTTGGTGTTGTAGTAGTTTTCAACAATGGGTTTAAAGGTTGAGAAGGTGGATAGGACATCCAATTTGCGTTTTAGGGGGTAGATCCACATGTATTTACTGAAATGGTCAACAAATATGACATAATACTTAAAACCATCAAGAGATATGACCGGAGATGACCATACATCGAAAAAGATAATTTCGAGGGGTGTATGTGAAACAATACTAGATTCATTAAATGGTAGTTTGTGACTCTTAATACAATAACAAGAATCACAACTAAACAGTTTTGTAGGATTACTAGGTAATTAAACGAAATTTAAACAAAGTATGGGATATAATTTTGAGAGATGGGTGACCTAAACGGGAATGCCAAACCGGAAGAGGAAGGCGGTCGGAAATGAATGTGGTAAGTGAGGGTTTGGATGCTCGTGTCGGTCATACGTAAAGATTATCAATGCGACTCCCCACGAGGAGAACGCTCCCCGTACGACCATCTCGCACCTGAAAGTAAGTTGGGCCAAAGATAACATTAACATCATTGTCTCGACATAACGATGAAACGAAGATAAGATTTTTGGCCATTTGCGGAACAACTAGTACGTTTGAGAATTTTAGCATAGTAACATGAGGAAACGATAAGGAACCAATATGTGAGATATGCAAACCGTTACCATCACCGATAACTACGTCATCTGATCCAGAATATGGAGAGTGGAGGGATAGGTTTTGGAGGTCGGTGGTGATGTGATGTGACGCACCGGAGTCCAGAATCCAAGGAACGGAGTGGGTACGAGAAATAGTCGAATGTGCGGAGGTGGTGTATGTACTAGGAGGATGGGTGTATATACTGGGTGGGATGTATGTAGTATTGAGGTGGGTGCGTAGATGTGAATGGGTGTATTTACCCGAGTTGGGTGTCTTATTGTTATAGATGACTACTCCAAGTTTACTTGGGTTATCTTCTTATACAAGAAGAGTGAAACACAGCAGAAACTTCCTGAACTATTGAAGAGGATCCAAGTAGAGAAAGGAGAACCAATTGTGAAAATTAGAAGTGACAAAGGCACTGAATTCATTAACTCCTATATTATTGCCTATTGTACTACTAATGGTATTCAGCATGAGACAAGTGCAGCAAGAACACCTCAACAGAATGGTGTAGCTGAAAGAAGAGTCAGAACACTCAAAGAAGCTGCCAGAACACTCCTTGCTGAATTCTCCACTCCCAAGAAGCTATGGGCAGAAGCCATCAACACAGCTTGTCACACACAAAACAGGTCAGGTATTCATAAAATACATGAGAAAACCCCATATGAACTGTGGAAAGGAAGAAAACCTAGAGTATCTTACTTTCATATATTTGGTTGTAAGTGTTTCATTCACAACAATGGGAAGAGTAAGTTGAATGCCTTTGATGCCAAAGCAGATGAGGGGATATTCTTAGGATACTCCTCTACTAGCAAAGCATTCAGGGTACTCAACAAACGAACCCTTCTTGTGGAAGAAACACCTCATGTTGTCTTTGATGAATCTTGTGATAAGAATGCAGTAGAAACAAACTCAGCTGCAGAACAGATGAGACATCTAGTGATCAAGTCCAGACCAGATGAGTTCATTGAAGTAAATGAACCTTTCCCTGAAGAGCCAGAGGAGGATAAGCCTCATAGACCTGTCACTAGATCTCAAACTCAAGCAGGACAAGCTGACCAGAATCAAGATGCACCAATCCCAAATGCCAGGGGGAATGATCTCTTTGACACACAAGATACAGATGATGATCGACCTAATCAAGTCAACCCTCCTGATGGCACTAGATCAGATGAGAATCCAAGCTCATCCAATACAGATACTCTCGTGAGGCATACATGGAGAAACAATCATCCATCAAACCTCATCTTAGGAGGAGCAGAATCAGGTGTCAAGACCAGAAGACAACTGAATCAGAACTCACAATCATCTATGTTCTGCTGGTGTGCCTTCCTATCCAACATTGAACCAGCTAACATAGAAGAAGCAATGACAGATAGCAATTGGATCACTGCTATGCAAGAAGAACTAAACCAATTCGAAAGAAATGAAGTCTGGGAATTGGTAGATCGTCCTGAAAACCACAATGTAGTAGGAACAAAGTGGGTATTCAAGAACAAGAAGGACGAAAATGATGTGATAACTAGAAATAAGGCTAGGCTAGTTGCAAAAGGATACTCTCAATCTGAAGGGATTGACTATGATGAAACCTTTGCTCCCGTAGCCAGATTAGAAGCCATACGACTGTTTCTAGCCTATGCATCATATATGGACTTCAAGGTATATCAAATGGATGTCAAGAGTGCTTTTCTAAATGGTATTCTGGTAGAAGAAGTATATGTAGAGCAGCCTCCAGGATTTGAAAAAGGTGATCAAGTATATCGACTGAAGAAGGCTCTCTATGGTCTAAAACAAGCCCCTAGAGCTTGGTATGACACATTGTCACAATTCCTACTTGACAATGGATATACAAAAGGCAAAGTGGATAGAACTCTCTTCAGAATACAAGAAGGAGAAGACATTCTAATGGTACAAATATATGTAGATGACATTATATTTGGATCACCCAATCAAGAGATGTGCAAGAAGTTCTCTGAACTTATGCAAGGAAAATTTGAAATGAGCATGATGGGTGAGATGAATTATTTCCTAGGACTTCAAGTCAAGCAGAGTTCAGAAGGGATCTTCATCAACCAGTCCAAGTATACCAAGAGTCTATTAGAAAGATTCAAAGCTCTACAAAGCAAGACTGCAAGGATTCCAATGATGACATCTTTCAAAATGGAACCAGATGAGTCTGGAAAGGCAGTTGATCAAGCTGAATATAGAGCACTGATTGGATCTCTACTATACCTTACAGCTAGCAGACCAGACATAACATTTGTTGTAGGAGTATGTGCTAGGTTTCAAGCAAACCCAAAGCAAAGTCATCTAGAAGCAGCAAGGAAGATTCTCAAGTACCTAAAAGGAACAGTCAACCTAGGACTATGGTACCCTGCTGATGACAATCTAGAATTGAGTGGCTATTCTGACTCATACTATGGAGGATGTAGAATTGATAGGAAATCTACATCTGGAACCTGTCAATTTCTAGGCAACAAGTTGATATCATGGTTCTCAAAGAAGCAAACCTCAGTTGCAACCTCCACTACTGAAGCAGAATACATGGCAGCTGGTAGTTGTTGTAGTCAGCTGCTCTGGCTAGTTCAACAACTCAAGGATTACAATGTAGAGGCAAGAGAAGTCCCTATCTATTGTGATAGCAGCAGTGCCATTGCCATCACTCAAAATCCAGTCCTCCACACAAGGTGCAAGCATGTCGACATCCGACACCACTTCATAAGAGACCACCTTGAAAAGAAGGACATCAAGATGGAGAAAATTCACACAGATATCCAAAGAGCAGACATCTTGACTAAGCCCCTAGCTGAAGAACGATTCAAGACCCTATGCTACAGCTTAGGACTCCTGGACCCAAGCACATGAAGAAGGAAAGATCAGCTGACAATCTCAGCTGGTCCAAGTGCAGCAGACTAGGAGAATCAGATGAGGTGAATAGACACCCTCATCTTCAGGTAAGTACATTCCCGATGAAGACAAATAAAGCTGAGGGAAAACTTAGAGTCAACTAATCAAGGGGGAATCAATGATACCTTAAGAATCCTTGATGAAATACTCTAAAGTCTGCATTACATATCACATATATATATATATATATATATATATATATATATATATATATACAGCAGACTTGAACAAAGTTATTTGACTTCTTTACTCACTAGCAATGTATAACTATGTATATTAATAAATTATTCTTCATAAAATACTTTATTTTGTATACATACATACAGTATACTATTAAGTTATACTTGGTTGGATTAATACACCATCCTCACCGACTCAACAGTATGCATGCACTGTACGGATTTCAAATAACTCTTGCTCAAAATTTATAATTTCTGCATTCCATAAGATAAAGTCTGAATATCTTTAAATGTGAACCCTTAGATCAAGAATCTCATTGTTGATCTTAAGAAGTAACTTTTCAGAAATTCAGACCTATCAACTCTATAGTTTTGTCATCTTTCACTCCACTACCTCATTTCTACCCCTATAAAAGGAGGAAGTTATGAGAACACCTAAGAACACAAATCACTAAACATTATTTTTGTTTCAGGTATGGAGACAATCAAAAGAAAAGATGGAATGGAGATCATTCTTCAACCAAAGTCTTGGGTGAAGGAGATGAAGATTTGTCCAGAAGATGAAGATGATGCAGATCAACATATTTGGCCTACTCAACATGAGTATGCCTGTGAAAGCTAAAGGAAGAAGAGACGTTCTTGTTGAAAGCTAAAGGAGGAAGAGATGCAGAGGACAAAGCTACTGTGCCTAAACAGAACATGAAGGCTGAGTCCACGGCCCCCTCTTCGACTCCATTGAAGCCTCTTCCAATCTTCCTTCTCCCACCAGAGAAGCGAAGAAATTCAACAAGGACACATTAGATGTTACATCCCATTCGATGATGAGGAACATCAGATGGAGTAGGCAACCTGAACCAGTGGGATATCATCCAGGCTGATCATCATATTGAATTGATGGCCCTACATGGCTCAGAGATAGAAGATAGAGCTGGAAGATCCATCAAACCAGGTTGGATCACCATAGAGCTGGAAGATCCATCATACCGGCTGGATCATCACAGCAACAATGAAGGATCCATCAAATCAGGTCGGACCTTCAAAGCACAGAAGATTTTCTCAGCAAATCTCAATCCTCCACTCAGATGATCAGAAGACCTACTCAGTTGACCAGAAGACTTCCAAGAAGAATCAGCAGACCTTTTCAAGAAATCAGAAGACTTTACTCTGCTGATCAGATTACTTCAAATTAGAGTTTAATGACTATCTTTGATCATGTAATTCATTCTAGATTTACTCCTGAATGTAATTAAACAAATTGGCTTATATAAGGAATGCAATTCACTTATAAAAAACGGCCTTGATGATCAATTCTTGCCACAAAATTAGTCACAACGGCTATTTTTGGTAATGATGTCATTAATACTCAATTACCAAATTGCCAGCAAATAAACTGTTGCCACATGGCAAATCCCGCCGGCAAATTTAAGGAAAGCCCAAAAATCTAAGAAGGAAAATCTTGGGCTCTACTCCACAATTAAACCCAAATCTGACCGTTAGATCAAGAATTGTTGGAGTATATATACACATCCTTAAACCTTTTCCAAACCCTTTCGCTCACATTACTCAATTGCTCTCAATACTCTCTCGATCCTGTAAATCTCTTTCAAGCTCTCACAAAACCTAACACTCAAATTCTTAGAATGGCAATCATTGAGATCTACGACGAGAAGACCAAGAGCACTGGAACTCTAAATGCAACAAAGTGGTCTAGGGAAGGGAAGATGTTCACTGAGAATGCTCTGTTTTTCAAGGGCAAGCATACAGATGAGAATAAGGAGATCCTTCTTCGCTGCATCAACCTCAACTTGCGAGATTTTCTGGAAGCAGCACCCACGAATGTCTATGAACAAGACGTGCTGACTTTCTACTCCAATGCTGTGATGAAGGGTTCTCACGTGGAAAGTGTCATGGGTGGACACAAGGTCAAGGTAACAAGGGAAATCCTTCAGGAACTGTTCGGTTTGTCAAGAGGGAAGATCAATATCTCCACCTACATTATGGGTAAGGAGAAAGAATACATGGAGATGTTCACTGGTGGTACAATCAAGGCTGAAGATGCCTCTGGACTCAAGAAATCTCAACTGGAACCTAAGTTTCAAACCCTAATGGATATAGTAGGCAAGATGCTGCTTGGTAACACTTTCAGCCATGATGCTGTTACCACTTTGAAAGTTAGAGTTATGGCAGCAATCTGGGATCAGATTGATGGAGACTGGCAAGGGCTCTTCTTGGACCGTATTGCTCTTGAAGCCAAGAAGGTGACTTTGGACCTTCAATCAAGAGAATGGAAGGTAACCTCTACTGTCAGCTTTGTCAACAAGCTGAGTATCATTCTTCCAGAAATACTCCCCAGAAAATACAAGATGGGACCTCACAAGACCTTCCATATCTCTAAATATTACCTAAGGAAGGATGCTCTTGCTGAGGCAGCAAGGTTAAAAGAAGAGAGGAGGAAGTTGTTGGCTGCATCATCTTCCAAAGATGTTATTGTAGAAGAAGAGGATCCATCCAAAGATGAGGCTCAGAAGAAGGCTGCTGAGGATGATGATGATGACAATCAGACCTTAGCACAAAGACGACATCTAATCAGATCAGGACTCATCTCCCCATCTGATTCAGATGTCACTCCAACTGCCTCTCCCTTGAAGAAGGCAGGTACTTCTAACCCCTCTCTCACTTTTACTCCTTCTAAATTATCGAAGGGTCAGAAGAGAAAGAAGAACAATTCTTCTTTTACCAAGAAAACCAAGAAATCCAGGCTCCCTACTCCCATGAGCATAGCCCCAATAACTTCCTTCAACCCTTCTGATGATTCCAACCCATCTGAACCCCCAAACACTGAAAACCAAATACCTGCTGATACTCACACAGCAGAGGAACAAGCCCAGCATATATCAACCCTTGAACCATCATTGCCTAACCCTGCTGATGTTCAAACAACAGATGTCCAAAACCTTCAAGCTCAACCCTCTACTGAGCTTCATGAAGAAACTGAACCAGACCAGCAGACTCAAAACCCTGCCGATGAACAGACCACTGAAGAACATATCACTTCCCAGATCCCTGCTGATACTCACACAGCAGAGGAAAATACCCCAGATACCCAAACTCCTACAATCACTATCTCTTCTGTCCCAGAAGACATGGCACCAGCAGACCTGGATCAAGCTGGCCCCTCTCAACCTCAGTACAGAATGGTGCACTATCCTACGTGCACAAGAGAGAAGATAATGAGGATGAAGATAGCTCAGCTGCTCAAATCTACTATTCCTGGCATTGATGAGGAATCAGTTCAATTTGAACAAGTTCTCAGAGTCTGCACCTGGATTGAACTCAGAAGAGATGATGTAGATGACCTTCTCGAGGTCATAGAAGGAATGGGAGGAAAAGCAAATTTCCTCGACTGGGAAATGGAGCAAAAGGAAGTTGCTCAAGTTCGATCTTACACTCAGCTGCTATCAGACGAGGCACTAACTGCAGTTTGCAACCGGATTCTAGGAATCCCCACTGATGATATCTCTGTTCCAGAAAACTCATCAGATCAGCAAACAGCTGACACAACAAAAGTAGTTGAAGAATCAGCTGCACCAGCCTTGGTGGAAGACTCAGCTGCACCAGCCTTGGTGGAAGACTCAGCTGCCCCTGCTCAAGACTCAGCTGCCCCTGCTGAAGACTCAGCTGCACCAGCTGACAAAGAAGAAATTGAAAGAGAAGTAGTCAGAGTTCCAGCTCACTTCAAGCCTTCAGAAGACCTGACTCACTTCATGTATACACCAGGAGATGCAGGCAGACGAATCATGACCCATCTGACTAAGGCGACAACCTGCTACCTCGATGAGGAGTACCTATCAGCTGAAGAAAGAGGCAAAGCAATAATTGTTCATACCAGGCCTCATGGTACAACCTCATCTTCTACCCCATCTGACCATACAGCAGACATCTGCTCCCAAATCAAAGCTGCAATAGACTTGCACTTTGAAAAAGGCTTAGGCCTGCAGCTAGGAAGATATATTGAGAAAGCTGCAAGGGAACAGAAGACCCGTCTTCGTGACCAGATCCTTGACATTGAAGACAAGTTTGGTGAAGCACTCCATCAGCAGATAGGAGAATACTTAAGTACCTATCAAAAGTTGTCAGCTGACACCTCCAAAAGGTTTGCTGATCTTTACACTGATGAAATACACCGCATGGAGACCACCTACAAAACAAGAATTGAGGATGCTGAAGCAAGAGCCACTGAAGGACAAGCTCTTCTCAAAACAGCTGCAGAGGAAAATGAGAAACTGCAGACTCAGCTGAAGGAGACAGCAGCCAAGATGCAAGCACTTGCAGAAAAGCTTGAAGAGGCCTCCTCCACCAATTCTCTTTCTCATGTCATGGAACACAGTATTTCTCATATTACTGCTGTCAACAAGGTCAATGCCATGGCACTGAAACATACTCTGAAAGTGGAAATCATGAATGCCATGAAGCCTTTTGCGGCTGCACTTGATGAAGCCAAAAAGGGGGAAGATATGCTGATAAGAGCTCTTGAGAAATCTACTGCACAACATGCTGTAATGGTAGTATCTCAAGATGAGCTGAATGAAACCTTGAGTAGTTTAAAGAGCAAAATCAAGAACAGGCAAGAAAAAGGCAAAGGCAAAGAAATTGCTCAAGAAGACACTCAAGCATCCACTCAAGCTCCTGCCAAGACTCTTCAGATCACTGCTCCTGAAGAACAAGTCCCTGAAAAGAGAATGACAAGGAAAAGAAAGGCAGATGAGCAAGCTCAGTCAGCTCAGACCAGCAAGAAGCCAACTCCAGCAGAGCCTACTGCAGAAGAGAAGGAGGCTCTAGAGTTGAAGAAAAAGAAGTTGCTTGAAGCTCAAGAGCTTAAGCAAAAGAAGCTGAACGATGCGAAGGCAGTCAAAGCCAAATTTGAAAGAAGAATTGCCAAACTCAGGAAAGCACAAGAAGACAAGGTCCTGGTGTTTGATAGCAATTATGTGGACTACTTAGCCCTTCAAGATGAGCTACCAAGATGGTATCCCCTGAAGAAGAAGTGGCAAATTCAACACCACATAGTAAGGAAATTTGGCCCTCTCCCTACTTATGAAGAAGAATTCTTACAATTCTCCCAGTTCATGAACTTTGAAGATCCAGAGTTCTGGGAAGAAATTGTCAAGACAGCCAAAGGACTTGACAACTGCAGAATCCTACCTCCTGAAGAACCCAAATGGGATGCACCCCTTCTGGATTCAGGAAGAGTCAACATGATTGAAATCAAGAAGATTCTGTACAAAATCTATGAAGAGGAGAATGTTACAGACGCACAACACATGGAAGATATTCGAGCTCGTCTGTACCTGGCCTACCGCATTTAAAGATCAGAAGACCTGATGAAGACTAGCTTAGAAGTTTAAAGAAACTATTACTTGTAATCTGTAAAAGTTCTATCTATATTCAAGTTCTAGTTCTTTCTGCTTACAAGACAAACTCTCATTGTCTTCATCAGATACTTCAGTTTTAAGCATGTTATAAACTCTTATCTTAACTTATTAAGAGCACTTATCAAGTATAGTTTTGGCTTAATCAAAAAGGGGGAAATTGTTGGGATATAAATTCACCCTAAGCCCCACTTGATGTTAGAATAGTTTTGATGGCCAAAACACTTAGAGTTTATAAATGTAATAGGATCAGCTGACTTGTATAGAACAGCTTAGACTAGTCTTGTGTGATCAACTATATTGATATCAGCTGATCAGCACAGTCCTGGCTTACATGCCTATCCTCAAGATGAGAAGAGTAGAAGACATGAAGACTAGAAGATCCTTGAAGACCAGATAAGTTAAGGTGCTTGTATACCTACCTATCTGATGGAGTCCCAGATTGAAGATGGCCTAAAGCAGTACAAAGAATTTCCAGATCAGAAGAGTGTTACTCGTCTGATATCAGAAGACAGAAGACCTAAGGCCAGAAGAGTAGTCAGAAGACTAGAAGTACAGATCAGAAGACTATGTGCTCTTCCAGGACTCGGCTGATTCCCAAGTCATCTTGCAATTCAAACGAAGACCTACCTTATTTAGAAGATTGACATGATCCCAGGATTGAAGCAATCAAGCGGCTGGAATCAAGGAATCAAGCTATTATGGAAAGATTGCTCAAACGGCTAGTCAACTCCAACGGCTAGTTGCACCCAATCTCCATTATAAATACAAGAGGATGAGGAATCACTACACACAGAAGTCACAAGAGAGAATTCTAAAGCTAAGCAAGCAATCAAGCAAAAGCCATACTGTTCTAAGAGTTCTCCAAGAGCCAGAAATCCATTAGATTATCCATAGCTCTTAAGTGCTTCCTATCCAACCCTTAAGAACATGAAACCTGTTCATATTGTATATCAATTGTTTTAGGCATAGTGGTTAAGCAAATTATAAGCTTGAACCATTAGTTGGATACATCTCAAAAACCTCAAACCCTCACCGAAAGGTTAAAGTTTTTGAACCCCTCAAAGTGTAAGTGCTTACAATCACTTGTGGAGACCGTAGCTGTTAGGACGGCTCAGATCTCAAAGTCCTAACCTTGGGACTATAAAGGACAAGACCCTTGTAATTTGTGGAAATTAAAGGGATTAAACATCACGTTAGGACGTGAGAGTGGACGTAGGATCGTATATCCGAACCACTATAAATCCGGTGTTATTTACTTTCTGCACTTTACATTTCTGCCTTTACATTCATTATTATATAGTGCATACTGTTATTTCAACACTCTTTAAAACAGGTCATAACTTTCAAACCAGCATCAGCTGAGTATTTTCATTAAGTAAAACAAGTTACAAGAACGAGTCTAAACCAGGGCCACCATAATTCCGCATATAACCTTATCAATCAGATCACTATAGTCATCTGGACCAGCAGACTTGCAGTCCAGTTGACATAGCAATCAGAAGAGGTTCCCAACTCTGTTTGAAAAAGTTTTAAAGTCTATTCACCCCTCCCCTCTAGACTTTAATCCCATTCACTACTCGTTCAGGGACCAACATATGTCAGTAGACTTGCATGTTTTAATACCATACTTGTCTAGCAGATTTCTAGTATACTTTGCTTGATTTATGAAAATCCCTTCAGGGGTCAGTTTTACTTGAAGACCAAGAAAGTAATTCATTTCACCCATCATAGACATCTCAAACTTACTTTGCATGAGTGTTGAAAAACTTTCACTCAGCCTTTCGTTAGGTGAACCAAAAATGATATCATCTACGTAAATTTGGACGAGTAAAATATCATTCCCTTCTTGTCTTCTGAACAAGGTTCTATCGACCTTGCCCTTAGTAAAACCATTTTCTAATAGAAAGAGAGAGAGAGTATCATACCATGCTCTTGGAGCTTGCTTTAGTCCATATAAGGTTTTCTTCAATCTGTACACCTGGTTGCCTTTGACTTCGAAACCTGGGGGTTGTTTAACATACACTTCTTCCGCAAGAATACCGTTAAGAAATGCACTTTTAACATCCATTTGATATACAGTAAACTTCATGTAAGCATCATATGCAAGGAACAATCGAATGGCTTCTAGTCTAGCAACAGAAGCATATGTTTCATCATAGTCTATGCCTTCAGCTTGTGAATAGCCTTGGGCTACTAGTCTAGCCTTATTCCTAACGACTACATCATTCTCATCTTTCTTATTTTTGAAAATCCATCGAGTGCCAACTACATTATGATGTTCCGGCCTATCGACAAGTTCCTAGACGTCGTTTCGAACAAACTGGTTCAACTCGTCTTGCATAGCGATGATCCAATTACTATCAGCCAATGCTTCTTTAACGGTCGTAGGCTCGATAGAAGAAAGGAAACAACACCAGCAAAACATAGTTGGACTAGGCTGTTCTTGCGACTCAAAGAGTTATCTTCTAGTCTTCACACCAATAGTTACAAAATAAGACCTGTTGTCCTTTTCTGGCCTATCATTCGATTTCGGGTCTACTCGTTTGAGATAGTCTTTCGACTTAATCTCTACTTGAGCAGGCACTGGTCTATGATAGTCAGAATATGGCTTATATGCATTGGGGCCATACGGTTTATAGACACGTTTAGGTCTTTCCTTACTTATGATATCATATGACAAAGGTGGAGGATATAAGACAGGTTGAGTACGATATTTTGGAGCAACCTTCCTAGGCCTAGACGAGTAGAGCTGAGACTGCCTTATAAAAGGAGGTCTAAGCTCTTGTCGTCTAGTCTGTACTGGTCTAGAATTCGTCTCCTCAGGATACCAATCCTCGTATCTGACCTGATTGGGTCGTTCACGACTAGTGGTCCTTTGTAGACTAATTCTAAATGGAACAGACTTGTTGTTAACATTCTTTTTAACTCCCTTGGTAATCGGAGTGTTAACTCGAGTCTGCTTGTGTACAGTACCTTTGGATGTCATTCCAATATCGTATTCCATTGGTCTTTTACCTTTATCATTAGTCAAAGAACTTGAATTAACAGTAGTAGGGTTCTTAATGACACGAGTAGACGAGCTAGGTGAATCTGCACCCAACCCTATCTTGTCAGTTGGATCCCTATACATATCTGACAGTTGTTATTTAATCTTTGAAGAGTTAACCAAGTCAGTAAGTTTAAGGTCTAGATTGACAACCTCAGTCTCTAAGAACTTATTACGTTCTTCAAGCTTTTTGCATTTGCTTTTTAAAACATTGAACTCATTTCTCTCAGTAGCATGTGTCTTACGTAGGTCTTGATATAACCTGTCTGTCAATGCACACTTGTCTTTGAGTTGTCTCAACTCTTCTGTCAAGCGTTCATTTAGGACTGTTATATGAGGATCTACTTTAGACTGAGCTTCCTTAAGATCAATGATTTCTTGTTTTAAGGCGATGTTCTCGTGGCTGACTTCAATGAATGCCTTGTTAGCAAGTAGGAGGTCTTCTTCAGTCACATCAGTAGAGTGATGAAGACTACTCCCTACTTCACTATCGGCAGAATCACTTTCATCAGAATCCGATTCATCACATGATTGAAACGAAGTAGCAGATGATACCTCTTGGTCGATTTTAGCCATGCAGCATAGGCCATCATCAGCTATGAAAGCTTCGTCATGTTCACGATCAGATGGGTAGCTTGAAGAGGACGATGGCAACTCGTCTGAATCCGACTCAAAGTCATCATTGGCCATCATTGCCTTCTTACCCCGACTGTATCTTCGTTCCCTTCTTACTTTGTGTTCTTCTCTATCATCGGTGCTCAGGTCTGGACATTCGTAAATGTAGTGACCTGGTTTCTCACAGTTATAGCACAATAGATCATTAGTAGACCTTTTAGTAGGAGAGTTATCCCTACGCTTTTCTCGTCTATCAGAACGCTTGATCTTCCTATCATCAGACTCTCTATCTCGTATGTTACCTTTAGAGACTTTGTCTCTCCTTTCGGACGAGTTTCGGTCTCGTCTGGTCTCAGACGAGTCCTTAGAAGCAGACCCTCTATAATCTTTATAGAACTTCTTGTATCTACCGTAACGCTTGTTGAGCCTATCAAACTTTCTAACCATGAGATTGACCTGATCTTTCAGACTCAGATCAGTCCTATCTAACTCGTCTTTTACAGAAGCAGACTTAGTCTTAGACTTAGACTTGCCTATTCTAGAGCTCTTAGACGAGATAGATTTAAAGGCTACATTCTTTGATACGGCATTCTCTCTATCACTACTGGCTATGGGTTCATCTTCATCTAGATCAAACTCATGAGCCTTCAGAGTTTGAAACATCGTTTCTGCAGACCACTCGTCTATGTCTTGAGTATTCTTAACAAGCATTTTCACCATTTTCCATCTAGGGTCTAGGCTTTTAAGAATTCTCAAATTAATTTCACGAGCAGTATAAGATTTACCAAGAACTTCCAAGTCATTCATGATTTTTGTAAAGCGAGTATCCAACTGGTCAATTGTTTCACCAGTTTTCATTTTGAATGATTCGAATCTCTGAACAGCAGTAGAAAGCTTGCTTTCTTTGATCAGAGAAGTCCCTTCACAAATAATAGCAAGACGGTCCCACATTTCCTTGGTTGTCTTACATTTTAATACTTTCCCAAGATACTCATTGGGAAGGGTATGTAAAATGTAGTTTTTGGCCAAGCTGTCCAGGTTATTCTGTCTCATTTCTTCAGATGTTAATTCTGACCTGGGTTTGCGAACAAGAACTCCAACAGGTTTGTCCTTGTCCAAAGCAGCAGTGTTAGGGATCATCGTTACGATCGGGCCTTCTGTGACGACTGAAATCATCAAGTCATGAGTGGAGCTGAAAATTGCCTCCATCCTCAACTTCCAGTAGTCGTAATCTTGTACCTGGAACTTAGGTAGTTTATTAGCACTGATCTCTAAAGACATGTTTTCAAGAAATTAGTGTTGAGCAGTTTGGAATCAAAGATAAAGATATATCAAGAACAGCGATAAGAAAACGTATGAGCAAATACGATCAAGAACCAAGACTTCACCCAAGTCTTTAGTAGGTTATCAAGAAACAGCAGTTCGTAAACTACTGCTCTGATACCACTTGTAGGTCCCTAGTTGAGTTAGATAATATTGAGTAAGCTAGGAAAACGTCTAGAGGGGGGTGAATAGACTTTTCAAAATCTTTCAATATATCAGAATACATAATGCGGAATAATCAGATTAACAATGAGCCCAATCAAATTTATACTCAACTAGTATTAACGAACTTCTGTATGAACACTCTACTAGTCTTGTTCTTATATGCAGTTTTAATCAATTAAACAAGTAATCAATCAAACACAAATAAAACAGTAAAGTAAATCAAACACGAGATTTATAGTGGTTCGATAACTTGTCTACATCCACTCTCACAACACCAGTCGTGAAATTCTTATTACTCTTCCAATCGAGTAGTGTGTTCTTGTGATTTTAAGTCCCAAGTAATAAGACTTCGATCTTCTCGATTATATCTCCAGATATATCTTCGATCTAACAACTAGTAGTTTTACAAGTAACTAGCAACTTGAACAACACAGTAAAAAAACTTCTCTTGCTCAGTAGTAGCCTTCTTCAATTTCTTCACTTGTCTTCTGGCTTGACTTTCTGAACTTCCAACTCTGAGAGTTTCTTCTCTTTGAATCCTTCGTAATTCTCTTTGATAGTGTGTAGAATATCAGTGCATCAGTAGTCTTTAATCTAACAATACACTAAGGTATCTATAGACTTCAATCTTCAAGAACATTCTGTTATGTAACCACCTTTTCTTGATAACTGACTTCTAACAACTTCTTCTTATCCTTCCACGCGTTACTTCAGTTAATTAGTTATTCCATAACTAACTCTTCAATCTTAATACGCGTTTTATGACTTAACAAACTTCCTTCTTCTGCGTCGCGCACCTGTCTTGTCTCCATACTTAGACAAAATTCTTAGTCTTTATCTTCACTTGACTTGTCTTGCGCGAGTCTTCAACATAGAATTAAACTAGTCCTATCATCTAATCTTAACAAGACTATTACATTACATTAAGCTTTATAAATCAGCTTAGTCAACTTAAGATCTATACAATTAATATGTAAATACAATAAGAAACATGAGCTTCTATACATCATTTAATAGCTCAGTATAAATCCTAACATATACAACACAGTACTTATAAATCGTACTTGTCTTTCACATTCATACTTAAACTTTATTCATGTTCTGTACTTTCGTACTCTTCTTGTGAACTTTACTCGTGAACTCTACTGATCTGTTCAAGATCACTTCATAACTAGACTAGATCAGTCAACACTTAGAAATTATTCAAGTCTTCTTTTGGCTTATCAAAACTCAACTCATCATCAATTAGGATTTATATCAGGATTCATATCCCAACACATATCTAATTATAAACAAATATTTGATGAAATTTAAAATAAAAAAAATATTAAAAATATTTTAAGAGATCTATATATACTCCATAAAAGAAGGATGATGGCTTCCCTGGTTTCGACACATGTGCATTTGAGACCCCTCCTACTTCTGCTATGTATCTTCCATGTCGTATATTTTTATTGATAAATGATACTCTCTCCGTCCCAACATTTTTTGCACACTTTGATCGTCACGGTTTTTAAGAAAATTGAATAAAGTGATTGATCATGTAAAATAAAGAAGAGGTATTTTAGGTGATTTGATGCAGTGTAAAGTGAAATTTTGATGAGATGTAAAGTAAAATGTATGTAAAAAATGAGTGATAATTTTAAAAATTAAATGATGTTGGAAGGATATTAATTTTTTTTTTTTATACATTTTTATATTAAGAGTGTGCAAAGTTTCCTTTCTAGGCAAAAACTTGTGTGAGACCGTCTCACGGATCTTTTTCTGTGAGACGGATCCCTTTAACCCATATTTCAAAATTTTGGGTAGGATAACCCATATTTTTTTTTTCAGATTTTGGTTTGTAAAAAAAGTGATAATGTTTAAGTAAAAAATGATAATATTTTTAACAAAAGTGACTATCACTTTTTGCTCAAACACTATCACTTTTTATATATAAAAGCCGTCTCACGGATCTCACCCAATACTAGCCCTCCTTTCTAAAGCAACAATGACATCATCGGTTAAAGTGGACGAAACAACAAAGGAAGCGCTCCCCAGAATTTTCACTGAGCGGCCCTTCCTCCTACTTCTGCCGCCGCTCCACCGCCCTTCCGTGCCGGCAACATCTTCGAAATCGTGGGGCCCTCTCCTTTCGCCAAAACCCTAATCCTCAGCCTGATGAAGCTATATCAAACATTCCTCGATTGAAAAAGTTCAATATGATATTATTAATTATTTTATTTGCATAGGCTGTAATAAACTATATTTTGCCCAAAGAGTGGAAAGGCGTGCAATATGGTGCAGTATGGAGGGTTGTAGCGTGCGGTGATGTTTATTGATTTGGACTGCCGTTTTGATGTTTCGAGTTTTTCAAAGGCTCTTGAGAGGTGAATTATTGGGGGTAATAGTGAATTTTTACCTCTATAAACAAGAGGATGACTTTTTGTAGCTAATGAAAGGTCCATTTTTCTTTGGCTGAATATCTTCCAATTTTCAAGCTCTTACTGATAACAACTGATGTTATTTTTACAGTTTGTGCTTGCTAGGTATGTGGTGCAACCTGCAAATGAATATGGCCCTTGATGCTTTGTAGATCAGTGGACGTTAATAATTTTCTTTTGTTTGCCTCATTTATGTTTAATTATGAACATTCATTTTGCGTTCTCGATTCTCTGTTACTTATGCTAATGGCATTCATTTATGTAGATCAGTCGTTATTAAAAATGAGGAAACGGGTATTTACTAATGAATTGTATGGGTGTGGGTTTGAGCCCCGACAATGTTCTTGTGTATCATCATCATGGTAGCAATTTGAAGGTAATTAACCGGAGAGTAAGGGTTACAAAATTGATTTTACAATGTCTAATATGTGGTTTAGCCATTGTTGCTGCTGTTCTTATTGGGACTGATACTCGGGTTAAGGAAATCTTCACAATTCAAAAGAAAGCCAAGTTTACATATATGAAAGCCCTTGTATGGAAATTTGTATTTTTTTTCTGGTGTAATTTTTGTAGATTTTGATGTTTTGGTTTGCTAATCTTTGTTAAATGTTTGCAGTTTTTTGGTGATAGCCAATGGGATAGTTGATGCTTACTCATTTTTTCATATTTTGAGGTGTTTTGTGAGTATGATTAAAGACAGTGTTATGTTAAATAAGCCCTTGGCTTGGGTGATTTTCTCTGGAGGTCAGGTATTAATTATGCTAGGTTTTTGCACCATTTTTACAGTTATGTTTTTTGTTCATTAGTTAATTGCATATTTCTTTGTTGAAAATTTGTTGTTGGTGTGTGAGAAATTTTTTTGCTAGAAAATCAACTCATTACAGTGTTTTTTGTTGCTTAAGTTTTGCTTCAGCTGGAAAAAAGGACATTTGTTAGAGGAATTTAAGGAGTAGAAAACTTGTTTAGTTCATTGCTTTATGAGAGAAAAATGTTCATAATTGTTGTCAACAAATGTGCAATTTTGCGTTCTACTTCTCGATTCTCTGTTACTTATCCTAATGACCTTCAATTATGTAGATCATTCGTTATTAAGAATGAGGAAATGGATATTTATTAAAGATCATTAACTAATCCATTCCAAATTAGAGTTGACTTGCACGTGATATTTATTTTATTACTCGGTGTGGGCTCAAGTAGAAGTAGCATAACTATGTAGTGCTTGCTATATCATTTAAATTTATGTATTGTTTATCTCAGAATTCACCCATTTTGCAGACATTGCAGCCTCGACTTCTGAATGAGAAGGAGAAGCTAGGCAGTTCTGTTTATATGCTTGTGATTGACGGGTTGGTATATTGTCACTTGTGGTATATATATATATATATATATATATGTAGTTAAGGTAGTTTCTAAGTCAAATCGAACAGAGTTTGTTAGCAAGATGCAAGAGATGTTTAATCAATTATCAGGGCGGCCTGTAGTTCTGATTTGTGGTAGAAATGAGGTGGAAACTAAGACAAATAAAGAAAAGGATAAATTTGTAAGTTTCAGTTTGCCAGAAATGGCTTTAATTTGCATTTCCTTTATGCTATGCTCTGTAGGCCTTGATGCTTAAAATATGACTCGGAAAAATGTAGGATTGTCGATCGTTGGTCACTGTCGCTTGCCTGTTTCCGTTCTCAGTGTCCCCGTTGTTCTCATTTCCCACCGATACCGGTGCTTTTGTCCTTGTTCACCGCTGAACTCCGTTGAAGCGTCGTTCAAGCACGTAAGCCCTAAAATTTTATGCATCCCTAATTTAATTCGAAACCTAAGAAGATTCAGAAGAAATTGGGCCAATTTCTCTCCTATCTTCTTCCCTTTTCTCATCCTCATCTCTCTGCTCTTTCTCCCTTTGTTTTTTAATCTACCCCTTGCTTGAATACCGGTGGGTACTTTTTCAATCGCTTACCGGTGGGTACTTCTTCAATTCCAACAGTGGGTATTTTCAATTTTAAGAGTTGTTTTGAAACTATGTAAACTGGTTCTAGAATCACTTATTTTCAAAGCCTCTATCTCACAACTTTTAAAAAATAAGTGATTCTAGGGAGGAGTTTCAAAACATACCCTTAGATTATGCACTCAAATCTTCGTCCAGTGTATACACCGAGAAACAAGTTCTCCATTCAGATGGCAGATGGTTATTTATAATCTCTAGTGTACGAGATATTTTTTATTCCACTATCTGACTTGCGCTGATTTAGGTTAATCTTTTCAAAGTCAGAGTTTTAGATTCAATTTTCATTTATTTGCTATTGCTCCAGGCCTTCGATATTCAAATTGTCATTTAGGTGGTTTTGGTTTAGACGTTAAACATGGGCTATTAAGTAAAATTATCACTTGCTCCAGGCCTTCAATATTCAAATTGTCATTTGGGTGATTTTGGTTTAGACGTTAAACATGGGTTATTAAGTAAAATTATCATTTGGGTGATTTTGGTTTAGACACTATTGAAAGCATTTGACATGTGTTGTTTTTCTTATTGAAAACCATATATTATTGAGGATTAGGTATGCATCTGAGACTACTGCATTATTATTATGACCAGAAAGCTGATTTTTGGTTATTTCTTCAAGGCAAGCTCTTTACAGTGTCCAAGTATAGAATCTTATCACATCCTCTAACCCCTTCATTATTGTTTTTTACAGTATGCTAATTTATTGGATGCCATGTGGTTTTGTCTCCAATCACCGTCATCGCTCTACTTTCCAATCGATAACCATGGAGAAAATGCATTATCCAGCAACTCTTACAAGTTTAAAGAACGGTACACTTTAATGATTTATCTCCTTGTGTCAATTTTGGTTCTGTGTTTTGCATCAGATTTGCATAATTGGTTTGTAAATCATATTTCTTGTATTGGAGATTTTGAGAATCATAATTCTTCTGTTAATCAAATTCAAGCTACGTCTTTGCATAAGCAACAAGAATTTATACCGCATTGATGAATAATTCCCCGAGAGAAACTACTGTATGAACATCTTATCCCTCAATACCTAGACTTTGTTATGTGTTGTTTTTGCCTTTTTCCACATCACATTTAAATATTGCTAATTTTCTATATGCTTACAAGAAATAAAAGAAATAAGAAAGAAAAAATATAATGCGTGCCTTCACCAATTAGCAGTTTGGCTAGATAAGAATGAACTCAGCACAGTCCTGAACATGTGTTATTTTAATTCTAAGTATAAAGCACTTTTTCAGTCAATTTTTATTTTTTTTTTGGAAACGGTAAAAGTTGTATTCCACTTGAGTACAAGGGGTACTCAACCCATGTTATCATAGTTTACAATGCACAGACATAAAAGTTCATGAATTTTACAGCAATCTCCCCTACGGATGCTCCTTTTCCTTTATCATAATCTCCAGCTTACTTCATGTTTCCAGATTTATGCTCGTAAGCGGATCGAGGAGTTGGGAGTGTTCCTGCTTCCTTCATGTTTCCAGCTTTGGATTTAGGGGTGGCTAGTCATGTTACTCACCCAGAATCAAGTTAATCTTACTGCAGTCTGATAAATGTAATGCTTGATCAGTATCCTTACCCCAACTAAACCGAGTTCATGTATCTTGACGAATTTTGCTTGTACGTCATAATTTTCCTGTAATTAGAATTGATCCATCTTACTGAAAACATGACTTTTAAAATTAGTTTGATTAGTAAAACTATATATATTTATTAAGTGAACTTCTACAAAGTAGAAATGATATCTTATCAATTAAATATAATTTTTACTTATATTTATCACTTTTAACTTTTTTAAAAAATATATTGATAATTCTATCAAATAAAAAGTGACCACAATTAACTCTAAAAATTAAAAAAATAAAACAATAAAAATACTCATGCCCACCACCATATAATCTCATTCATTAACTTATAATGTTTATTTAACTCATTCATTAACTTATGATATTTATTTAAAAAGTAATAATATTTATATAAAAAGTGATAGTCACATTTCCTAAAATTATTAGGATTAATTCAAAATAAATACACCACCTTTAGTATTAGTATTAAATCTCAACCTTTCATCGTGTTGCAGTTACATACGGAGTATTTTTTTTTCTTCGGGCCAACAATTGATGATATAACTCCTCTTCTCAAACATTCTTCTTCTTCTCAAACTCAATCCCTTTCTCAAATTCAATAAGTTCTTCTTCTCCGCTTCATAAACACTCAATCAAGTTCTTCTCTTTTAACTTTAAAAATCAAAATCCCCCAAAAAATCATAAAAAAAAAAAAAAAACTTAATCGAGTTCTTCTTCTCCACTTCATAAACTCAATCAAGTTCTTCTTCTCCACTTCATAAACTCAATCAAGTTCTTCTCTTCTAACTCTAAAAATCAAAATCCCCAAAAAAATCATCCAAGAAAAAAAAAAAAAAAACTCACGCATCTAATCCATCAGCAAGCCAGTTTAGAGGTTGCTTGTTTGTTTCTCATTTGTTTCTCATCTCCTCCAGTTCTTCTACTTCTCAAAACCAACCTTTGTACGGTACATATTTTTTTAACATCTCCATCTCCATCTCCATTTGAGTCACCATAGTCCCTAACAAAATCACCTTCAATATTTTGTAGATCAACCTCAATCTCATCTTCTATTCTTACTTCTACAAACACATATTTTTTTTCCGTTATATCCTTATGATTTTGATTTTTAAGATTAGAAGAAAATAACTTGATTGAGTTTGAGAAGTGAGAAAGACGTAGAAGAAGAACTCTGTTGAATTTGAGAAGCAAAGAAGACACAGAAGAAGGAGGAGTTTTATTTTTATAAAGTTAATCTTAGGTGGAAAAAAATGTGTAATATGACGTGGCTCTTAGGTCGAAAAAAAATGTGTAATATGACGTGGCAAGCTCCGGCAAGCCACGTCATTAATTGTTGGTCGGAGAAAAAAAAAGTGTATCTAATTGCAACACAATAAAAGGTTGGATTTTTAAATAAAAAAAAAATCGTAAAAATCGTGATTAAATTGATACTAGACTAAAGGTGGTGTATTTATTTAAAATTAATCCAAATTATTATCACTTTTAACTAATTTTTTATTACTTTTTAAATATGAATAATTACATCAGGTAAAACAAGTCAACAATTAACCTTCCAAACTTGCACAAAATTAGTGATCATTTTAAACTAAATACTTTTCACTTTTTGTGTGTCAAGTGTGGCCCGAACATATCTCAAACCCATTTTTTTTCTTTAGTCCATTTTTTTTTTTCCAGAATCAATCTTATTCGTCTTTGCAACCTCTGTCAAGAGAAGGGGATATCTTTCTTTTTTTTTTTTTAATTATTATATCAAAAAAAATCAATTGAAAAATCTATAAATTTGATGGGTGGGTGTTTTTTGTTCGTCAAATTCCATAAATTTTAGCTTTTGAACATCAATTTTATGAGTTTATTGTCACTTTTAACTTGAAAAAATATTACTATTATTTAAAAAGTGATAAAATTTACTTGAAAAGTGATAATGTTTTTATCAAAAATGACTATCACTTTTTGGCATAAACATTCTCATTTTAGATCTGAGATAAATAATCAAATTATATGTTACTGGACATGATTACTAAATTTGTGTAAATTTTCAATGTCAATTGTTGTCTCTTTTTACTTGATATAATTATTTATATTAAAAAAAGTGATAAAAGTCTAATTAAAAGTGATAATGATTTTATCATATGTGACTATTACTTTTTACATAAATACTAGTATCACTTTTTGAATAAATATTATCACTTTGTAGTTATGAGTTAATGAATGAGATCTTATGGTAGAGGACACAAGTATATTTCTTTAAAATTAATTGTTGTCACCTTTTTACTTGATAGAATTATTAATATTTTTAAAAAAAAATTGAGTTAAGTGATAAATATAAGTAAAAGTTATATTTAATTAATAAAATATCATTTCTACTTTGTACTAATTCAATTAATAAATACAATTATATAAATTCATATTTTTTAGAATTTATAAAAAAAAAATTAATAACTAAATTTAAGTGGTGTTAGGCTATGCTTCAAAAAAAAATTAAAAAAAATAAAGGGTTTGACTATATGTACCTCCATTTCGGAGAGATGCACGCCCCCGATAGATGCACCCTCCAAAAATTGTCTAAAAAAATGCACCCTCCCTTCAAATTGTCCAAAATACCCTTCTCACATAAAATTCAATTTACTACCCCACACACCTCCCAAATCACTCCATCTTCTTCTCCCCTCCCCAAATCACTCCACCGCCGCCGGCAACACCCTCCCTCGCCCACACCCTCCGCCTCCGCCGCCCTCCTCCGTTTCTGCAAAAAAAAAAAGAAGAAAAAAAATTATGCCGCCGCCGGAATCGCCCCACCACCTCGATCTCTTCTCTCCCCTCCATTTCACCTGCCCTACCACCCCGGTCTGTAAAAATATATATATATATTTACAGCGGCTGCCGCCCTCTCCCTCTCTTCTCTCCCCTCCATTTCCCTCCCCCCCTCCCACCCTCTGTCATGGCGCCCCCGCCCCACCAGCACGATCTGTAAAAAAAAAAAACAGCTTTCAGCGGCCGCCCCTACCTCTCTCTTCACCGGCGTTGACACACGTCACTCCGTCCACGGCGTTAGCCCACCCCGATTCTCCGTCCACGGCGTTAGCACAACAAGGTTTTTATTTTATTTCGACACTGTAATGTCGACCATGTACTATTTCGTCGACAAAATGTTGTCGACCAGAGTGTATATGGTCGACATCACAGTGTCGATCGACCTTTGTTGGTCGACCATATATCCTCCCGTCGATAAAATGTGGTCAACGGGAGGATATACGGTCGGCACTGGTTTGACGAATTTTTTTAAAAAAATTGTTAGTTCTCTAAGTTTTGATAATGGTGTTTGTTAATGGGTTTGATATTGTTAATGGATTTGATAATGGTGATTTGTGGATGAATATGGTTGATTTGTTGAAATTTTGGATTTTTTTATTTTATTTCTTGTTACCGGAAAAAATGGTGACGGTGGCCGGAAATTTAATTTAGGAATAAGGTGAAAGGAATGGTAGCAGGGGGTGCATCTAGTACGCTGTATTTTAATGAAGGGTATTTTTAATTTTTTACCCTATTATTTTATTAATAAACTGAAAGGAGGAAGGCATCTCTCCGAAATGGAGGTGCATATAGTCAGACCCATAAATAAAGGGTATGGGGATTGTACGTGGACTTTATTGACAACCAAGTGTGGTGGGCCCGTTCCTGGAACATGGACTGCAATTTTTTGCCTTATGAGATGGGCTCCGTGAAAGTGTCTCACACAAAAATTATTATCTACACATTATATTAAAAATAAACAATTCAATCTTCTAATTAGTTTTTCAAAATTTTAAAAAAAAAAAAAAACTTTTTCTTTTATAAATTAAAAAAAAAAAAAATTGATGGTAGAAAGAAAAAAAAGTGTTGCTGTTGATATAAGTGTTTTGTTTAATGATCCAACACTAACAGTCGAGTGTTGTGTTTAATGTTCCCAACAATTATGACAACATCAGAATTTGCCCTTCCTTTTCTCACTAACTCCGATCTTACACTTGTTGTCTAATAATGTTCCCAGAGCAGTTAGAAGACGTGGACAACATCAAGTCATGTCACTGCGTGGGAGTGAAAAGTTATTGGACATGATATAACAAATCCTACATTCAAGGAGGAGTGGAGAGAAGTTATTGTAACCGCTTGATCTCACGGTTGTGATGTTCATAGGAGTTGAGAGCAGTTCGACCATGAAGCCTATAAATACCGTAGCTGCCTCAACACAAGATACACAAGAAGAAAAACTAAATTCGATTACTAGATGAACGCTTTATACGCTTCTAGTTAGGAAAACGCTTGTTTCTTCTTGAAGATCTTCACATTATTGTAAACCCGAATAATAGTGTGTTGATCATAGTCTTATTTACTAGGTTATATGCATAGATCTATGAGGGAGATAGTTTCATAGGATCTAGTAAATTATTTACACTTATTGTAGTGTTATTGTACACCTCTAAGAGGTTGTAATTCGTTTCACATATTTTTATAATCTACGCAAATTTTGAATATTTCTATTTTCACTACGTGCATTTTAATTTCCGCTGCATGGTGTTGTCTGGACAGTGCCAACACGACAGACAACATCTCTGATTTCGCACACAGTCTCTCAAAAAGAAATAAAGCACATAAAAGTAGAAGAGGGAAGATTTAAAATTAAATGTAAATATCAATACACATATGTTAAAGAAAATCAAGACAAAGGGAGGACTTTACTCTAAGATGCATTTAATAATTTGTACTCCCTATTTTATATATAAGAGTAAATGATATTTTGACACCTATTTTGTATCTAAGAGTAACTATGAAAAAAGACACTTATTAAAAAAAACTCTTGAAATAATAATACTTCAGTTATTATTTTTATTTTTTATATTTTGTTCTAACACCATTTTGTTCTAATGCTTTCAACAATCAAACAAATTTTCTTTCCAACTTCAACACCATTTCCGTCCATTGCTTAGTTTGTTTGAATTTGAAGATTTCATCAGTAGTAGTAATATGTAGTCGGTCGGACAACGAGTTGAAGATGGTGGAAGTTGGCCGTTTTATAGAATTTATAGGGGAGGGAGTGTATCTATTGGGGGACGCGGTGTAGCTCCTAAAGTCATCAAAAGCTAGATAAGGGTAATTTGGACAATTGGGGAAGGGTGTATCAATCGTTGGAGTGCAATTAACAAAGATGGAGGCGTAAATAACCATACCCAAATGCATTTGGACCTTAATAACCTATTGACTAAATGGGTTTATTTTGGACCTATATAAATTCGGCGGATTTCATTTTTAAGACTAGAATAGAACAAAAACACATACTTCAATCTCATTGAAAGCTATTAAAAAAAAAAAATTGTTTGTTCTAATTGTAAGCTATTCATTTCATTTTTATCAAAATATTCTTCTTAAATTAAATTATATTCTTCTCTCTCTCAATCAATCACCATCTCTATTACATCTATTTATTCCCTCTGCAATAATTTTGTAACTCAATAACAATAATAATACAAGATTATTATATAAACTAGTGGGGTACCCGTGCTAACGCACGGTCTGAAATGTTAAAAAATATTTTAATATTTTAATTATTTTTAAATAATTACGAATGTATATTATTATTTATTATTATAATTATAACACTAATTATAAAATAATAAATTAGATGAATTGATTGTTGCATGAACGATATCCTGCCTCGTTCCTTTGAAATAATTGATAATATTTGACGAAAATCACATCCAAACACAATGCATGGTCTTACCACCAGAAGGCAATTCAGATGACAATGGATCTGTGAGTTGCATAATATTCTTCAAAGTGGTATCGAGAGCCTCAATATAATATATGTTCACCATTAGAACATCATCCAATATTATAAGATCACATTTAATCAAGAGTTTAGCAAGAGTACTTCTCTAGTGAATATTACATGTAAAATCTTCGGTAACATTAATTGGAATGACAAATCTGTAATGAGCATTATATCCACATTAATTAAAATATTGCTTTTAGACTTCAAACCTGGCTTATTTCACTATCCATAAACAAAAAACACTGCTTTTAGACTTCAAACCTGGCTTATTCCATTATCCATAAACAAAAAACACGTCACTATTACTGGACTTAATTATTGTATCACTTAATTTCTAATTAAATACTAATACTCTAACTTCAACTCAGATATGTTGTATGCAAACTCATTCATAATCAAATTTTTTTTTAATTAAAAGTTTGGATCGTAATTTGCAATCAACATGCTTTCAAAACCTTGCAAAGACTTACCAAGAGCTTATATTAACATACTATGAATTTCTATCAAATAACATCTCTTGATTTCATCATCAGTCGTCCTTAATCTTACATAAAATTTAAAATTAAAATAATATTAGGTATTTATGCTAAAATAAATTAATATAAAAAATAATTTATCATAAAGTGATAAATTTATGCAAAATAGTTCATAATTAAATCGTCTATACTTAATATGATAAATAAGCATGTAACAAATCATATTACTATTTATCATAATATCATTTAAAGGTTTATATTGAGTTCAATAAAAATAGTTTCACATATTAAAACATTACGAAGAAATTTAATACACTATAAATATAACTCAACTATGAATAATACACATCATTATCAGAGGCGGATCCATGTATAAATTTGGGGGTACGGTTTGAAAATTTTATATTTTTTTCTTAGGTAAGAAAAAAAATATATAATAATATTGTCAAAAAAAAAAATCGACAACTAAAACTGTACCCCCTTTCCCACACTTAATTTTTTTCGTACCCCAAATTTTAAATTTTAGATATGCCACTAAAATATTGATTTTATAAATTAACTTTTATGTGTTACTTATTTAGATAATTAGTAAATACTAAAATATTCTTTTTGTCCCAGTAAAAACTACCCAACTTTATTTTTTTCATTCTTCAAAAGAAAGCTACTTATTCTCTTTTTGGCAAACACCTCTCTCACATTTCATTATATTCTCCCCCTCCCCCCATCACATCGTTTTTAATACATTTACTTATGATATCATATTTCTTAATCTTTGTACCCAAAACTCATTCTAAAAATACCAAACTAATCTTAATTTAATAATAAAAAATAACTTTTACTCTCTTCGTCCCAATTTAGATTCATCATTTGTAAAAAATGGATGTCCTAAGTTAAATTTATTATTTTCTTATTTGACAATAAAACACTTTTAAACCACACCCTTCAAACGTCTCAAAATTACATCACATGGCATTATTTTATTATTTACTTTACCACTCAAAAGACTTTCATACCCTCTACGTTATCTCCTTTAATACTAATAAATAACTTCCACAATATTAAACTACGCGTAAACAGTAAATGTTGAATCAAAATAGGGACGGAGGGAGTATCTTTTATTTAACTACATTTTTTAGATAATGTTGATGAAATTTTTAAAAAAATATTATTCAATTTTTTTATTATCCATAGCAAATTTATAAGTAAATTTTCAAAAACTATTACTCATTTGCAATCATAAATGTTGGGTATATTAAGGTTAATGTTGATACTACTTTTTTCAACACTTCACAACTTATGGGGTTTGGTATGATAGTCCACGATGAGGACGACTCTTTCCTTATGTGTCGTACCTTATGGAAATCGGGAAACTACAGAGTACATGAAGGTGAAGCTATGGGGGATCATGAGGCGTTTTCGTGGATAAAGAACTTGGGATTCGAGAAGGTTAAGATTGAAGTGGATTCACAAATCTTGGCTTATGCATGGAAGAGTAATACTGAGGCCAATATCTCTCTGTTAGGGAGCATTATCGAGAGTTGTAACGCTTTGACTCGAGATTTACAATATGTGGATGTTAGTTGGATTAATCGTGAAGCAAATAGTTTAGCACATACTTTGTCTAGAACTGAGTTGTTAGGTCTTTTCCTAGTCCTTCATGTTGGGTCGAGACTTCATCCATTGTGGTAGGCCTTCCCCGTGTCGCTTGCTCGTGCTATTGATAAATTGACGTTTCTCTGTCATAAAAAAAACCTTTTGTATACCTAAAAATGCTTATTTTTTAAGAGAAATATTAAATTATGTAAAATAATATAGTGGATCAAAGTTATCTATAAATCACGGGTAAATTAAAATAATTAACTGACCGACTATTTTAAGTTGACTTGCATATTAATGTAATTGATCAATTATAACTTACAATATTATAGACATTAATGTTATAAATTTATTAATGTTGTTATATTAAAAATATTAACATATCAATATCTAATCTATTTTTTTTTAACATATATACTTGAAAAATGCATAATTATTCTTCGATCTATTGTAAAAAAATATCATTAGACATATATCTCAAACACTTATTCCAAACTTTATAAAGTCGACCCAACAAATTCGATGTTAGATGTGTAACAAATAAAGACCTCATCGAAAATGTTGAAGTCCAACGGGTAACCTCCTCCATACCATCAACATACTCTCTATCATCATCCAAAAAACTCTTAGAAAAGCAAGTTTCCCGAAATGTTGGATGAATTAATCAATTGAAATTCTTACATCATCATAACATGTAGGTCCACGAACTACTTTCAAGAGTATCCTCAAGTAATGTGTCTCACCCGAATCAGGAAGAACGTAAAATATATGTTGGGTTGAAAAAACTCACTTCCTTTCAACCCACTCTGCTGGTTTTCGACTTCCATACGAAAAATTGTGGTATTTCGGCATAGGTCAATTTTCTTGCTTTAGAAGAATTCTTATTGAGTTTGATCAAACAAAGCTAAAAATATGTTTTTCTTTACAGATGGTCTTTTCTAGGGATGACAATGGGTCAGGTCTAAATCTGATTTCGGTACAAAATCGGCGTAAAAATCTGGTCAAATGGGTCCCGGATCGGGTATGGACCCAATGGAACAAAACCCCTCAAATTTGAAAAAGTAGTGGTATTGCATAAACCCGACCCATAGATGTATACATATATATTATTACTTTTTTTCCGAACTAAAGTATATAATTAAATTAGAATGTGAATGGATACATATACTATCAATTAATTTGTACATCTCTATAGTTTTTATTTTTCAAAAATTGATGAGAAATTATATATATACCTTACAACAATTTTTGTTAGTGATATGGTTAAAAAAAATTAATTACAACTTTTGGTAATTAGAAAATTAATTTATAATGAGCTCGAAATGAATTATTATGTGATTGATTAGTTAGTTAATGTACGTAGTAATTAATTTTTATGAAAATAGGAAAAAAATGACGGGTTTGGACGAATTTATTCGTCGGGTTCGTAGGGTTGGACGTGTCTAGGCAGGTTTTGAGGTGGGGTAGGTGGGTTCTAGGACAAACCAAACCATTTTCAAACCCATCTCGTTGTCATCCCTAGTCTTACCAAAACAGATTACCAACTTGCACCATTATTAAATATAACATTCAACTTAACGTAAAGATGAAAATCAAATCATCCAACTGAAAATTTATGTAATTTATCTCAAAGTCAAAAATTCTCCAAGCAACTTCATATGGAGAAATGTATTATAGTCATAGATATTTTGCATTTTAATTATTATTTGTGGTATATTCATTTTATAATATCGCTAATTAACTTATATATATATATTATTTATTATCATAATTATACCATTAATAATTATTAACTTAATTTAAATGTGTACTCCCTCTGTCCAATAAAATTTTGCTCACTTCTTTTTATACATGTTTTTAAAAAAATCATATTTTAATTATAAAAAATATATGTGGAATAGCGAGTAAAGAATATTGTTGGTACATACTCAATCTTGTTAATAAAGTAGAAAAAATATTCAAAAGTTAACTATTTAAATAGAATAAACATATATCTTATGAACTAAAAAATGGATTTGAGCAAAATTTTACAGGATAGAAGAAGTATATACTTTATATCTTAAATAATCATATTTATCCTATATAACATTTAAATGGTTACATTGACTTAAAAAATAAAATTCCACTAATTAAAACATTACGAAAAAATAATTAAATATAAATATAACTCAACCATAAATATTATACACTAATACCCATCATTCTATCTATAGGTATATATATTAACTTTAAATATTATTTTTTTAGATAATTAATAAATATCAATATGTATTTTGTCTTTTCCGATATAAATATAACTCAACCATAAATATGGACAAAAATTAATACTTGATATAGATAAATATGTCGCTCTCTGAGAAGTCGACACGTGGAAACGGGATAAATTATGATAGTTGTGATTAGGTCAATATATTGAAGAAACAGGATTAATACACCCCTGGCCTTAAGCAGGGAAATCAGAGAAATCAGGGTGATTGGACCTTTGGCCCATATTTGGAGAGATTAAGAGCCCTTGGGCCTGAAAAGATCCAGCCCAAATATGGAATGAATAGTCCATCTTTCTTAGTCAAGTCAAATAAGTGGATTAACCCACGAAGATAGGGGCGGATATTTAAATGAACCAAGTCTCCAGGGAGAGTGAGACCGATTCTTTAGGGATTTGAGGCCTGATTTACAGGAATGGGCCGAGAATGTAGGGAGAATGAGTCTTTCCCTCTCCGAAGAGAGGGGCCAGGTATATAAGCAGGTTCTTTCCACATTCTTAATTAAGTTCTTTGACATATACATACATTTTTACTAAACATACACTGAATTGAGAAGAAACACCATTGTATTCGCCGGAATTCCCCTAGATATACAGGGGAATTCCTCTCTGATTTCGCCTACGATCGAATCTGACTTGAGCGTCGGAGCTTCTACGCCGGAGCCCCCCTCCGGCGTACTTTTGCAGGTTATTTTGGGATTCTCGAGAAGATTTACGAGAAGATTGCCAAGGAAAAGCTGACGATTCACACTCGTGATTAATAGTGCTCGTAAAGGAACGGTCGATATCCGAAGGCGTTCTTTTTCGACGCATCAACTGGCGCCGTCTGTGGGAAGTTAGATCTAAGACGTGAGATTTATTTCCTAACTATTGGAGGTGAACATGAGCTTGTTAGACGAACTACTAAAGAGGGAAAGAATATATTTTCCTCCCCTATACGACCTGAATTTGGAATTCCAGTGGGAGGAAGAACTCCACTACCTATTTTCCTTCCTCCCCCTCCAAAGAATTTGGTTGAAAGTTCGGGAAAATGACTTGCATTTGTTCCTTCAGGGGAAAATCCGCCCTTTACACCAATAGAAGTCCAGAATCTGAGGGAAGAGACTCTAGACACTCATATCCCTACTGAGGGTGACATGTCTGGAGCCCTCGGGAGTGGACCTAGCAGGGAGATACCTCCAGCAGCTACAGGTTCAGAATTGCTGGTATTGACTACTGAACAACTGAATGTTATAATAACACGATCCAGGGAGAAGGTGATGGTTGTCCAGGGCGCTCCAGCCCCTATAGCCTTCCCGAGGGCGACTGAGGCTGTAGGTCAGAAATGACCTGAACATATACCTGGAATCTCACAAGTCTTTTCGAGTATTTGATAACTTAAGGGAGGTATCTCTGCACTCTTTATGTAATTTGAAATTGAAATATCACTTGAAAGACGTTTTCGTTGATGATCTAGTGTTAAGTACTTCTGAAAAATGAGTTTGTATAAGAAATATAAGTCTATAATGAGAACATGTGTGTAGTCTGATAAAAAGTGATTGTGATAATATTTGCATCAACAGTCCTTTTCTGACTATTATGTTGAAAAATGTGATATATGAGGTAGCATGCATTGTCTTGGCTAATCGATTGATACTAATCTGATACTTGAATGAGACTCGTCGATGCGATGAATTTGAGTGAGAATAATAATTTACCTGTGATAGATAGAACCATGATAAACTATTATATGTTGTGATTTGCATAAATGACTACTTCTTAACTAAGATGTTGTGGAGAATGATTTAAATCTATTTAGTTTAGCGTGGATGTTAATCGTTTCAATCAATATGTTGCGAAAATATGAGACGTATTGTATATGTGGAAAGATTCGCACGAGAATACACCTTTTATTGAATGAGCATTACAATATTGACAAAACACGTACTAAATCTTGGTACAAATTGTTTTTTAACCTTTTTGTTTCGAGAAATTTTGAGGAGGTCCAGCCCAGAAATCCTTAAGAACTCTAGGAGTGCTGAAAACGCAAGAGGTTCTGGAGGGATATTCAGGTCCCCGAGTGCTGGCAGAGATATAGAGTATTCAGGTCCCCGAGGGCTGGCAGCGATATGGAGTATTCCAGTCCCCCAGGGCTGGCAGAGATATGAAGTATTCCAGTCCATGAGGGTTACCAGAGATACGAACATGAATTGGCCAGGACCTAAGAGCCCAGGTCCGTGAGGGCTAGCAGAGATATGCTGAGTACATTAGTACCACTGGTTAGTACAAGTGTTAATTCTTGTAGATATTATTATGAGCATGTCTTTAAGAGATTGACATATATGATACGAGGCTACTCTTTTCCGTTGAATTAAGAAGGGTCCCCTTAAGCTTACACGATTGATTTATGTAGATGTTTTATAAATGATATTGGAATTGAGAATTACTTGAAATCTTAGAAGCATGAGTAGGTGATTCATATGTTGAGTTCTATGACTACTTTATGTGGGAGAATTGATGATGACTATGGTTCTGGAAACGAAAGCTAGCATAACTATTTTCAAATTGTGTATGATTGACATGTTTCTATACTTTAGATATGATTTCAAATTATAGATTGAGCTTATTCAGGTCCTTGAGATCAAAAAATGAAAAGTGTTACTTCTTACCTTTTTATCTTTAAACAAGGATACGTCTTGAGTTATGTCCTCGTTTAGGACCTTGAAGTTTGCATGTACTGGAAATAATCATTTATGATGAAACATGGAGAATTGAATATTCATTGTAATTTTCATTTGAAGAGATTATTTGAGTGAGCATGATCCACTTTATTTATGATTTTTAGAGTGGAAGTTGATTTGATTTGTTTGTTCGATGCTATGAAGTTTTATTTTTGAAAAGATAATGAATTTTTAATATTACATGATATGATCCTTTTAAAGTGATGAAACATGATTTGAGCATTTTGAAGTACTTAAGGGCCAATAACCCTAAGTAACCGAAATAATAAGTCCAAAAACTAGAGTTGATGGAAGGATGGAGATGATTGGAGGAGACTAGAGAGAAATCCTCACAGAGCTGAACAAAGACCCAGGGGCTCCACTGTCCCGAGAGGCCCGAGCCTTAAGGCTGAAATACTGCACCCTGGAAGGTCAGTTATACAAGGATCACCTAGAGTTCCACAAATAAGAGGTTAACAATTTGATCCCCTTCTGAGATTGGAGATTAGAGAAATTAATCGTCTTGCCATGATAGGAGGTCCTAGAGGGGGTCCAGGTCTCAGGTTTGAGATCAAAGAAGACTTTATTTACATTATTTGGTTATTTCATGTTTGAACTATATAATTGATGCTTATGACGCTTATCCGAGCACTGGAGAGCCTATGTAGGAAGCCATTTTTTGGTGTATTTTTACAGGATTGATTTGAGACTGATATACGAGTAAGCCGGGAGATTTACATGTCACTCTTAAGCTGAACCAGAACATAATGAAGGAGTTTCCCTTTAGGAACTCCCTAAACTTGAGTTGAGTATCCAAGACCTTGAGGTATATCAGAGATAAGAGTACACGTGTGAACAGTTGAGGGACGCCGAGTCCCTGAGAAATTCGATGGGTAATTTTACCCTCTCGGTAGAGAGGGTAGGGCGGTTGGCATGAGTCGGGTATGACTTGCATTTATTGTTTGTGAATTTAATAAGATATGATGTTTTGAGATATTCCTGAGATTCTTTGCATGAGATAACTGTTAGGGGTCCGCATAATGAGCGCTGAAATAATGAATGTGTTTTGGAAACTGAAACATAACATGATAGAGACATTGCAAGATAGAGAAATTTACACCAACTCATAAATGCCCGAATAGAGAATACCTAGGAAAAATTCCTAAAGTTTCTATTCACGACAGCCTCTAAAGCTAGGGGGAGTAGGGGGTACAGCAGCGGAAGACATGATTAACTCGTCGATAAACCCTATCCCTAGCGACTCTCAAAACTCTTACGAGTATAAACAAACTCTTACAAGTATAAACAACTCTTACGAGTATAAACAAACTCTTACGAGTATAAACAAACTCTTACGAGTATAAACTAACTCTTACGAGTATAAACCAACTCTTACGAGTATAAACCAACTCTTACGAGTATAAACAAACTCTTACGAGTATAAACTAACTCTTACGAGTATAAACCAACTCTTACGAGTATAAACTAACTCTTACGAGTATAAACTAACTCTTACGAGTATAAACAACTTAAGGGAGAGTATAATCCCTACAAATTCTAACTTTTGGGAGAGTATAATCCCTAAACATTCTAAACTTCAGGGAGAGTATAATCCCTAAGAACTCTTACGAGTATAAACTAACTCTTACGAGTATAAACCAACTCTTACGAGTATAAACCAACTCTTACGAGTATAAACTAACTCTTACGAGTATAAACCAACTCTTACGAGTATAAACCAACTCTTACGAGTATAAACTAACTCTTACGAGTATAAACCAACTCTTACGAGTATAAACTAACTCTTACGAGTATAAACAACTTAAGGGAGAGTATAATCCCTACAAATTCTAACTTTTGGGAGAGTATAATCCCTAAACATTCTAAACTTCAGGGAGAGTATAATCCCTAAGAACTCTTACGAGTATAAACTAACTCTTACGAGTATAAACCAACTCTTACGAGTATAAACCAACTCTTACGAGTATAAACCAACTCTTACGAGTATAAACTAACTCTTACGAGTATAAACAACTCTTACGAGTATAAACAACTCTCACGAGTATAAACAACTTAAGGGAGAGTATAATCCCTACGAATTCTAACCTAGGGGAGAGGATAATCCCTAAAACTCTAGTGTTAAGAGAAAGACTGGAAACATTAGCAAATCACCAAGTAAGTACAGGGATATCAACCCTATCTCCTCATTAAGGTTCCTCTAGGAGCTTTAGAGCCTTTACGTGTCAAGAAAACGCTGAAAACATGCTAGATTCATAAGCAGGACGGATATTACGTTACACATCTAATAACAGAGTCAGAGATATATATATATATATATATATGCATGCCAAGTGATAAATGTGCAGGTACGATATTAAGCGGAAGAAAAGCAGAAATATTCAAGACTTAAGGCACCATGCCTAAGCCCTCCACAGAAAAACCCCGGAGTGTGGAGTCTCCGGAAAATACCAAAAAGGGCCTTAAAGGCCTTAACAAAATAAAAAGTGTTTTAAAAGTACCAAAGTGTTATCAGGGAAATAAAGTTATGAAGAGAGGGGAACATCATTCTTCCCCTCGGAACCTTCTCCTGCCTCCTCAGCTCGCCCACTGGAATCGCCTCCCTCTGCCCTCTCCGTCAGAGCACCTGCTGCCACGGTAGCCACTGGAGTTGTGTTTTCCACATGAATAGGGAAAGCCATATCCTTCGCCGGTGTAAGATCATCCAATTTCAGGGCAGCATCCTTCAATTCCAAGACCGCCTTCCTCATCCCAGGTAACCACCAAGGGGTATTGATGTCTTCCTTAGCATCTTCAGGGAACTTAGGGGGAGTGTCCAGTTCTTCTAACCGGAGGGCACGAGTATACTGACCATTAAATCCTGGAGCAGAATGTTCAGCCACGGCGTTGGAAAATCCATGATCAATGAAATGGGGGATATATGCACCCATCGCCCCCAAAAGGCTGCTACTCTGAAGAAAGGCCTCCAACCACTCCCGATGCAAGGTACCTAGAAATTTTTGACCTATGGCAGAGGTAAACAAGGACTCTATACATGATTTCATACCAGCCAGAGGAAGAGTAACCTCCACCTATTCAACCCGTTTACCAAACTCTTTCTTCAGCGAAGAAATCTCCCCCGAAAGAGTCGTTTGGAGTACTTTACACCTCTGATTAGCGTCCTGTAACTCTGCTTCGAGAATATCCTTCTTCACCTTCTCCAACTCTACTTGGCTGTGGAGATCATCCACTAGTTGAAGGGACTGGAGAGCTCGTTCAAACACATTGGAGAATAGGAGACCAAACTACACAATGTATTATCTAAAGAAGTAAGACAAGTATACTTTTTTTTTATTAAAATTACCTAGAAATGTATCTACACGAAGAGACTACCTGGGTAAAGCTGTGAGCGGCATGCACAACTCGCTCTCCGAAGGATAGAGCATTAAGAGCCTCAGTGGCCGGGGTCGGAGTGTAACGCTCTATAAAAGCCAGGAAATGGTCAACATTAATCTCATCTGGAGCATCAGAAGCAACATTAGGCAGAGAGGATTTGGTCTTGGACTTCTTCTTCTTCTTGGATGCATCAGAGACAAGAGGCAACGTGGAAACCAAGTCTTTCTCGGTAGAGGAACGGGTACGCTTAGCAACGGACCCAACGGTAGGTTTCACAGGGGAAGGAGGAATTTGAGCCTTCAAAGAACTTTCGGGCGCCGGAGACTTAGTAACCATTGAGAGAGGAGCGGCATCACGCGAAATCTGAGTTAATCAACTCATCGCTGCACAAAGAAATATGAAATGACATTAATAAACATAGCAGGTTAAAGTCTTGAGGACAACACCAAGAGAGGAAAAATGGTATTACCATCATCGGGACCTAAAGGATAATCGGGGCGACCAAAACCGAAATGAGAGAGAGCTCTAGGATTCTTACAGATACTCATCACATCAAAAAAGGCATGGAGCTTTCTGAAGGTAATTATTAAGAAAGTAATTGAGTCTGCAGCATTTCGAGGAGTATTTTAAGGAATGGATTATCTCTCCAAGAGAGGAAAAATGGTATTACCATCATCGGGACCTAAAGGATAATCGGGGCGACCAAAACCGAAATGAGAGAGAGCTCTAGGATTCTTACAGATACTCATCACATCAAAAAAGGCATGGAGCTTTCTGAAGGTAATTATTAAGAAAGTAATTGAGTCTGCAGCATTTCGAGGAGTATTTTAAGGAATGGATTATCTCTTTAATATTTATCTCAGTGTTATTGTTTTCCTACTCTCCTAAAAATTATTCCTTTTATGAGAGTAGGGGGGAGTGGTTGATGTAGATAAATATGTTGCTCTCTGAGAAGTCGACACGTGGAAACGGGATAAATTATGATAGTTGTGATTAGGTCAATATATTGAAGAAACAGGATTAATACACCCCTGGGCTTAAGCAGGGAAATCAGAGAAATCAGGGTGATTGGGCCTTTGGCCCATATTTGGAGAGATTAAGAGCCCTTGGGCCTGAAAAGATCCAGCCCAAATATGGAATGAATAGTCCATCTTTCTTAGTCAAGTCAAATAAGTGGATTAACCCACGAAGATAGGGGGCGGATATTTAAATGAACCAAGTCTCCAGGGAGAGTGAGACCGATTCTTTAGGGATTTGAGGCCTGATTTACAGGAATGGGCCGAGAATGTAGGGAGAATGAGTCTTTCCCTCTCCGAAGAGAGGGGCCAGGTATATAAGCAGGTTCTTTCCACATTCTTAATTAAGTTCTTTGACATATACATACATTTTTACTAAACATACACTGAATTGAGAAGAAACACCATTGTATTCGCCGGAATTCCCCTAGATATACAGGGGAATTCCTCTCTGATTTCGCCTACGATCGAATCTGACTTGAGCGTCGGAGCTTCTACGCCGGAGCCCCCCTCCGGCGTACTTTTGTAGGTTATTTTGGGATTCTCGAGAAGATTTACGAGAAGATTGCCAAGGAAAAGCTGACGATTCACACTCGTGATTAATAGTGCTCGTAAAGGAACGGTCGATATTCGAAGGCGTTCTTTTTCGACGCATCAATACTACAATGATTACTTACAAAAAGATTACATCATACCTTGATTCAACAAATTATATATATATATATATATATATATTTAGAAAAGTAAGAATTATCTATCTATATATATATAGATAATTTATAAGCCTTTTAATAGTAAATAGTTTGGAGATAAAATTGACTTTTTTATTTATTTTAAAAATCATAAAAAAAATTAAAATACAAATTATTAAATTCAAAAGTTACCAAAACACAACATTAAAATAGTTTATAGATTAATAAAATTAACTGATATAATCTATAAGTTATTAATAGTAAGATAACTATGTTTTATTGACTCATTCAAATAAATTTTAAACTTACTTTATAATTCTTCCCTCACACAAATTGGATAAAATGGATGGATATTTACATTTGAAAAAAATATTGGAAAAACAACGACATACACATAGAGCTAGGTTGCATTATAAATCGGGAAAAAAAATGGAATCAAATTTTAAAAATAGGTACAATCCAATCTCAATATAATAACAACATAAAATCACTATCTATTACCATGGGTGAGATCAAAATATAGATATTAAGATCAAAACTGAAAAATAGTAAATCTCTTCAAAAAAAATCTTTAACAATACAAACTAATCTAAATGAACAATAGATCTATTCAACAAAGATACGAAAGATCCATGAACAAAGTTACCTCGATGACTTGAAAAAGTGAATATGAATATTATACCTCGTAAGATCAACCAAATTGAGATTAATAAATATTTTTTTAAAAAAATGAACATATCTTTAAAATTAGAAACTAATTTGAACTATAGTTAGAGATTCATAATTCACAAACTAAATCCAAATATATAAAACTAAACATTCGACATTAAATGATTTGGTCAATGTAAATTACATAATACGTACACGTGTAATTTCAAGATTAGATGGCAAATTATGATAAACAGTAAAACATATACGAAGTATTGTTTATCATTGACATACATGATTCTAGAAAATATATTTGAACACCCAATATCTTTTTAAAAAATCATTAAACTGATATACCTTTACATACATACATCACTGAGTATTGATATACCTCGAGGGATCTAATGTTAATAATATAGTGATGGTGGACCAATACAATGGTTTCGTCTGTTTTGTTTAATTAAAATATTATTAAATTAATTTATGGTCATTAAATTTTGCTCAATCATTGATTCAAGAGCATACACCTTTGGTGATCATAATTTTATTTGTGCAATATAATGCAAATTTATTAGGTCTGTAGTTAGAGCTGTCAAAACGGATTAACGGGGCGGTGCGGTTCATAACCCACCTCAACCTATCATTTTGCGGGTTTTGACGGGCCGGTCCACAATGGGGACGGGTTGAAAAATACTCAACCCAACACAACCCAACCCATGGCGGATTGCGGGCTAGGTCACGGGCTTTTTCATTATTTTTTATTTTTTTACATTTATTATTATAATAAATTTTAAACAATACATAAATAATTACTAAAAATATAAAAAAATAAAGTACAAATAATTTTGGAAATACATGGACAATGGTGTATTCTCAAATCTCAATTTTATTTAATATAATATGTTGTAATTTTGTATCTTGATTTAAAGTTGAATTGAACCATAAATTTTTAATATCACATCTTACTTACAGTCACAATTCAACTTAATAAGTAATGCTTCATTTAACCTTAAAAAATAAAAAATAAAAAGTCAGCGGGCCAACCCGACTGCCCCGTCCGCGATCAAACCCGCCAAAATTCACAATCCATACGGTCTAGTCCATACAGGTCTGCATTTTAAACAGGCTTATATTAATCAACCCAACCCACATTTTTAATATGCTGAAACGGGTCTAGCCCGGGTCTAGCCCATTTTGACAGCTCTATTTGTAGTTTTAGTTAGTGTGATTTAAAAGAAAAAAATGTGAAACTATAAAAAAAAAGTAAAATTGACTTAACATAAAAATAGGAAAATAGTCAAGACAAAGGATAAAATGGTTAGTGCCCGTTACCAAGCGAGAATTATAGGATTTCATTTGACTAATACAAATTATGTAAATTAATTTGCTTATATCAAGGTATCTAATCCAATGTTTATAATTAATACTCCCTCCATTTTTTAATAGGTGATATTTTAGCTTTTTTTTATACACAATTAAATGATGTTTTAAAAAAAATCACACTATTTATTCCAATTATGTTATCCATTTAATTTAAAAAATCAATTATTTGAAACATAAAATTAAAAAGACTTGAAAAAAATGATAGAATTGGTTAAAGATTTTAGAAAATTTTGAAATATAATGTGCATTAGGAAATTAATGTTATTAAAGACCTCTATTATTTAAGGGTATACTTGTTAATACATACCCTTCCTTAATTTCAATAAATTTCACGAAAATATCACTTATTAAAAAACAGTTGGAGTAAGATATATTAATAAAAAATTTAACATGATCAAATAACTATCCAAAAATTATTTAGGTAGGGATTTGATTTTTTTTTAATTTAATTAGGTAGGGATTTGAAAATTTGTTGTTCTATTTAAAAATTAAAAATAATAATATTGATAGAAATAAAGATTACATCATATATTTAATAGAATAAAGATGTATGGCCTGGTTTTATCTATAAAAAATTAAATATACAAAATTACAAATTTTGGAAAATTTCTTTGTACACAACATTTTGGTGTATGATGTTGTTAAAAAAAAAAAAAAAACATGTGTTGTATGTTTACATATTTTTCATTTAAATATACACTCTTACTTTTCAACTTTATAGACCCTGGACTTGAATATTAAACCTTAGATTAAAAAAAAATGTGTTGTATGCTCCAACTTGAATATTAAACCTTAGATTTAAAAAAAAAAATAACTTTCTTGAAAGGTGGAATATGAATATGCCACGGTAATCTATGTCGGTCTCAATCAATTTGAAAGATCAATATTAAAAAAAACAAATAATTTACATTTGAAAAAATGAAAAATCAATAAAGGACTTCAATTAATTCAAACTCATAGAAATCACAAGTTTTTGTGAAATTTAAAATAAGAGCCCAGTATCCATATAAACTTAAAAGAATTCACAAATAAATATATCTTAAAAAATAAAAATTAAACGGAAGTTGTCGAGTCCATCCATTTAAATTAATTAATAATATTAAATGGATTATAAGAGTGAGCAAAATTTTCTCATAAGATGAACTTATTTTAACATTAGCCGACCTAATCACATAACTTTATCTATAAATTTTTATACAAAAATTATTCAAAGCTACATGGTAATAATTATTATACCGAAATTCTTTAAAGCTTTGAAAAATTATACTCCAGCTAACTTTTGAATCTAAAATCATTAATAATCTACTCCCTCCATCTTTGAATAAGTGTCACTTTGGCATTTTTCAACAAATTAAGATTATAAAGTGTGGTCCATATTACCCTTAATTAATTATAGCTAATTTTGATATAGAAATTTTGTTTGATAAAGAATGTGGTCAAGAATGTAGCTATTATTCATAAACCAAATTATTTTTGGTATAAACAATGTTTATGGAATTTATTTATGAACAATATATATGGTAAATGAATAAGGGCAAAATAGTCAAAATTAAAGTAAAAAACTCAGAATGACACTTATTTTAAAATTAGTTAAAAAGCCAAAGTGACACTTATTAAAAAACGGAGGGAGTATTTAACAGAGAATTATTAGATTAGCAACTTATAAATTGTTAGATATATTTGGAAAAGAGAAAGAATAAAGTAATCAATATTAAATGAGTACTAAATATTGTCAACAATCAAATTTAATTAAATAATAAATGAAATACATAATAAAGTATGTATACATATATAAAATATAAGGCGTTATAAATACCATAAAATAAATACCATAAAATTAATACAAGGATGTCAAAATATACAAAAAGCAGATAATATACGAAGTACATAATATTGTGAAAACTTAACTTTATATTATTAAACAATGTTTTAAATTAATATCAATACATTTTTTTCATAAATATAAAAAAATTGTAATAATATTTTATAGAAAAAGTAGAAAATAACAATAAAAAATATTAGTAAAAAAATAGATATATAAGAATATGCACAATTTTAAGCTAATGAAATGGATAGAAAATAGTCAAATTAAACTAATGAATTAAGTTAATTAAATGGATGGAAAATCATCAAATTAAACTAATGAAATTATATTACAGAAATCAAAAAATGAATTCACCCTAATTCAAAACTCATATCCTATGGTGAAACAATCACTCTGATTTCATGTCTAATGTTTCGAACAGGTATATCGTATTAAACTCAATCAAAACCATGAACATGAAACCATACAAAGCATTGATGAACAAAGTCATTTAAAATATGAAATCAAAAATTTTGAACATAAATATAAAATTATATATCAGATTTCAATTGTAGTGATAGATTTATGTTATTGATTTCGATTTCAATTTCAAATCTGAAACTACGAATCCAAGACCAAAAAATACAAAGAAAAAAATTGTAACGCCATAATTCAAAAAAAATTTCACATTCCTGTGATTAAATCTGGAATCAATATTGAAATGGAAATGAATAGCAGACATATATCACCATAATTCAGAACTCATTCATGTTCCTATGATTAAATGAATGAATAACAATTTTTTTGTATTATAAAACAAATGAGAAAAATGATGGCAACAAATAATGCATAACATTCTTCAAATCTTCAATAATTTACAAACATTCTTCAAATCTTGAATCTGATAACTAACAAATAAATCTACAAAAATCTGTAAATTTATTTTGCATAAAAATATTGAAAACTCTATTGAAGAAACAACTAAATCTAAATCTAAATCTATTATAATTACATCGACGATGCAAAAGAGATAAAGAGAGAATTTTTTTTCAAGAATTTGCCAACATTCTTCAAATCTTCAATCTACTGATAACTAACAAATAAATCTACCATCTGCAAAAAAAAAAAAAAAAAAAAATTGCAGACTAATTTTAAGGAATTGATCCTAAGGACAGAATTTGATCAACACATATCAACGGTTGAAATGAAGAATGATAAATGAAAGACATTAAATACAATTAAGTATAGAAACTTACCATAATAATACAGAAGACTAAATGAACGGTCAAGATCAAGATCAAGAGAAGTGATCAACGGACCACAAACTTTCCCGCCTAAACTATAAAAGGAAATACGATGGTGTATTATATTAGTATAGATAAAGCTTGGATTGGCTTCGAAATCTATCCAACAAAGATCAAATGATTTCCCTTGGACTAAGTTTTCCACTTTTCATGACAAAACAAGCATGTTTAAGTCCCCACTTGCACTGAAAATGATACTACAATTACATTACATTATATGTACACATTAGTCCTTTTGAAGGGGTCCCCAAATCCACCATCGTATGTCCCGCCACTCGCGAGGAGTTTTAGCAAGCTACAACATGATGAGCACGTCTCCGTCAACCCAGTCTTTGATTATAATGACATCCTCTGCCCCCTACTTTCGTTATTCTATTTGTGTCTCCCACCATGAAAACTACTGTATGTTTTTAATAGTCCATCAGCTGTAATGGTGGCTACAACCGAAATTGAGTGATATTATGAAGGGTTGGATTGAGCGGGTGAGTGTGTGTGTTATTCTGAAGGACTATGGTGGGGGGTTAGACTCGGGTTTAACGTGTGTGATGGTATCCGGAGGTTGTGATTGGTAGATAGCTGAGGCAAGAGATATGGGCATAAGGCAGAGTGCCTTAGACTGAAGAAATTGCATAGCAGCCCCGACATTTTCCTCCATAAGCTTTGCTACCTGTCGTTCTGTACCATCATTCGACCACTTCTCCCAGGCTGGTTGAGCTCTTCCAACATCATTGCATTCTTCCTTTAAAAGTGAGCCATGGAGATTATGTAAGAAAAAACATGGAGAAATTGTTCATTAAAAAAACAAAAAGTAGTCCGTATTAGTTATCACCTCCATGGACGATACTGGGATGTCTGTAACAAGTGGAGCCACTGCACCAGCTCCCCCCAATCTACTCATGCTCAGCACCTGCAAGATTAATGAAATTACGAATGGAAGATTAGTCGTGAAAGAAGTATTTTAATGCTGAAGGAATGAAACTATGAAAGCATCTTATTTCTCAGTCTGTTTTAACCATACTCTTTTTTTTGGCCTAAACAATTAATGATATTTGAGAAGCCCATAATCCAATTACAAACTGTAGTTTCAAGTATGAACTTCAGAACTATGATGTTAGGTGTACTTGACAACCATGTAAATACTGCTTCAACTCTTCTCTAATAAGTGGCCTAACCTAATTTTTTTTCTCTCAAATAAATGTCTCTTTTCCAGTTCCAATATAAAAATTTGACAAAATTCCAATTATTCCTTCATTTAATTTTCCCCAAATATAATGGTATTACTTCAAATTTCGAGGTTTGTGAATATAATTTAGTCATTTTCTTAATTAGTGCGTTTTTCTCACTTTAGACACCTTAATAAAGCACAGAGGGAGTAGATGGTAAAAAAGTAAAGCATTTTTGTATGACCATTCAATATAAAGAAATAATGCCAAAGGCAGAGTTGTAAAAGATCAAATCTAATTCTACCTTCACTTGGAGTCTCAAGAACTTCACATAATCCACAATTTCATCAAGCATAGCTGCTCTATCAGTCTGCAGAAGGTATTCCACTAAAGATGAGAAGAATCTTCAAGAATGTAATTTATACTCACAATAAAATAAACTAGAAAAGAGAAAGCTGACCTTGTTAACACTGGGAACTATCTCTTGCAATGCTCTTATTCTTTCAGCTATTCTTTCTCGCCTTAACTGTAGTAAGAGTGCTTTAAATCAAAATAACTCATTTACCTAAAATAAGCCCACTGAAACAAGAGACTTTCCTCAACACTATAAAATGTCTACTCTAATGGCGATCTTTTCAACAACTCATCCATTTGCAAGCAAACATAAAATTATCTAAGGTATTTCAAAGTTAAATTGACTTAAAACTAACAAGATCCTTACAAGTGTTGTGATTATTACCAAAAATAAACAAGAGAAATCAATCCTAAAAGCCATTTTTCTGGAATCTATAAATTATTATGCATACCCTCTCAGCTATACTGTGTGGATCCGTAGCTTGGCCTCGCCTAGCTCGAACCCTTTGGCGGATTGCGGGTGGATGAGGTGGTGCAGGAATTGTGTTTGCCATCGGCTGGCCATGAAAACCCTGCACATTTAAAAGGGACACCTATTGAGTCTCTGATGTTATCCACAGAAAATACTCCGTATCATTTTTACAAGAAACAAAACTCTACATACTTTCTAATTGCACCTAACAACCAAACCAGAGTGACTCAATTTTCACAAAAAAATCGCATATACACACAAGAAACAACACAAATTCGTTATTAAGCATAATTTCTGCACTATGCTTCACTTTTCCCAGATACACTCGATGCAAGCAACTAGTTCTCACTTCTAAATAATATCATCTGAAGCATCTTAATATACTGCAACACAATTGAGCTCAAAATGCTGCAGATTTCCCAACCAATAACATCGTTTACATTTCAAATGAGCCACAACTGATCACGCACATAGAATTTCTAAAAAAAATTTTACCGGTTTAATAGAAACGGAACCGCGGGAATCAAAGTGATCGTCGCGGAAGAACCGATTCCCACTCCCCGAGGTATCATTAAACCCTGCCTTCCCCTGCTCTAAGCTCAACCCCAGGGGAAACCCTCCACTTCCAACTCCATACCCGCCGCCAACTCCCATGGCGCCTAAATTAGAGGAGCCGAGTTGCAGCATCATCGCCGGTGGCACGGCGTCGTTTGCCGCCAAATTGGCGTCGTTACCTGTTCCGTAGCTCCCAAACCCTAAAATCTGCTCGAAGAAATCGTCGGATGGGGATTCACCTGGATTGTTCGACATGATTGAAAATCCGCAATTGCATTCACCACCGGTAACAATTTGGGAGAAGCTGTTGGTGTGTGTGTATGTATGTATAGGCGCAGTAGCGTGTGTTTTAGAGAGAGAGAGAGTAGCAGCTTTTTCTCTGTGAACAGAGCGAAGAAGAAAACAAGAGCTAAAAGCTTTTTTCTTTTCTCCCCTTAAATCATTCTAATTTTAAAATGGCGCAAAAAGTTGGGCAAACTTTTCTTTGTCGTTTTTCGGATTGATTTGCTGGTTTTCCAATTTTAAACGTTTCACTATTATTTATAAATACTCCCTCCGTCCCACAGGAATTTGCACACTTTCCATGGATGTCCCATACCAATTTGTACACTTCATAAAAGGAAATATCTTCACAACCTTCACCCTTGAAATATACTCATATTTACCCATATGCCATTACTTTTCCACACTCAATCTACTTTTTACCTTACTTTATTCATAAAAGTTACAAAACTACCCCTCAAAACATCAATCATTATACCTTTTCTTACACATTTCTTAAAATGTGTGCCGGTCAAAGGATGCAAGTTTCTCCGGGACGGAGGGAGTACAAATTACGGAGTAAAAAAATAGAGTTTTTTACTCTCATTATACACGTTTATTTATGGTACATGTCATTACTTTTTTTATTCATAAAAATCAATTTTTCTTTATTAACTTCATTGGACTGACAATTTTGTCCCTCATTTGTAGAGATGTTTATCCGGGCCGGGCTAATCGGGCTGACCCGTTTAACCATGAAAAATACAGAGTTAGGGTTCATGAATTATAGGCCCGTTTAAATCTGGGCTTTTTTGACCCGGACCGCTAGCCCGAGTTGTTACCTCTTTTTTTTTTTTTTTTTTTTTAATAAATAACCTAAGAACAAATTTTGGGTCATTTGACCAATAACCATAACTATGAGCATTAAGAAGCGCATTACCATCCATTAGTCATTATTACTATTTTTTATTAGATTATGATATTTGTTTAACTTTATTTGGTCATATTAAGGACCTATGAGTTCTAGAATTGTGTTTAAATTATACTTTTGTTTTCTCATTTACTGATCATTAACTAATTATGTATTTTTCTATTTTATTTGCTTGTTGGACGTGCCAATTGAGACCTTTAATTTTAAAAGATTTTTTTTTATTGTAGCCCGTGGCCCGCTAGAATTAGGGTTAGGTCCTAACAATTGTAGACTCGTTAAATATGAATCGGTTAAGGCCCTAACCCGTTTAGCCTGTAGCCTTGTAGGGCTGGCCCTATAGGGCTAGGGCCAGACATCTCTACTCATTTGTATGTGACGTACAGTATAAAATAAATATATATATATATATATATTTTTTTTTCTTTAAATCGATGTCACTGTTTTCTTGTAAATGGTTATGAAATGGAGGGAGTATTCCTTTTTTTTTTTTAAAAAAAAAAGTTCATGATTTATCTATTTTTTCTATTTTTCGTATCCGTTGTTTTGTCAAATATTGAAAATTTAAAACTACTCCGAATAACATAAACATGCATTTAACTCTTTTTAGAATTGGTTTGTGCTAATTGCTAACTATATATTCATAACCTGATCCTGGATATCCAGAAAATGGTAAAAATTATATATTTGCATACAAAATATCTTTAACAAAAGAAATAAAGATTAAATAATCATTACACACTATTATGGATGTCCAGAATCTTTACCGTTTAGAATTAGCTATGTTTACTGTTGAATTGCACTAAAAAAAATTGATTTTTAATAACAAAATTTTATTATTGTTATTTTTTCGACTAAAAGTCTTTAGTATTAAAGAATTAAAAATTAATGATAGAGTTTATCACTAAAAATCATTTTTTGTCATTAAGCTATACAAGCTATAATGACTTGATTTTTTTTTTTTTTTGGGCGATTTGCTCCTAGGGTAAGACAAGAGGACGAATTTGTTAACTTGCTATTCACATTTATTTATATACATAATGGGTATTTTATATTACAAATTTGTTCTATTACGGTATCTAAGCACGTATCCACTCATATATATTTGATGCTAATATAATAACACAAGTGCATGTAAAAGGATTAGGACAATTTGTTTTAATACTCCACTCCATATATTCATTAAAAGTATATATGTTACATAACGAGTAAAAAATAAAAAATATTGTTGATAGATCATCAACTTTGTTAATAAAATAGAAAATATATTTAAAAATAAACTATTTAAATAGAATTGACATATTATTTGTGGACACAAAAATAGAACTGAGTGTACACCTTTTATGGACGGAGGGAGTAATTTTATGGGTTGGTCTTGGGTGAGAGCCGATCCATGAAACGGGTCTTTTTTGATCCGATATAAAAAGTAATACTGTTTAAATAAAATGACTATCACTTTGGTTAAAAATATTGTCATATTTTTGGTAAACATAAAATCTGAAAAGAAAAAAAAAGTTTATCCAACCTAAAAATTTAGAATAAGAGTCAAAATGAATATGTCTCATGAAAAAATATATATGAAACGTTCTTACATAATTTTTTTTATAATTTTATATAGGTTAAGAAATTATCTTTTTTAAAAGATTTCTGAGATAGCTTATTTTCATGTTTTACTTGTTGTTCTATGTTAGCACATATCGTTGTAATAAATAATCAACATGATACATATCATCAATAAATCAGATAATAAACACGATGTGAAACACTAAAACTGGTACGAGTGTACCAAACTTTTGTGGCAATAGGTCTAACTTAAATTAAGCCATCAAAGTCGTGTTGAAACCCTATTTCTTAGCATGGAAATATGGAAGAGGGATGGGGAAATTGATGGAGGGAAATCGTTTTCAACAATAACAAAAGTCAAACTAGTGGACCTTTATCTAATGTCAAAATCAAAAGAAGACATCATTACTAGATTCAAGAAACGTTCCACTTCACATTGAAAGAAAAACATGATTTTAAAAATATTGAACTTTAAAAAAAAATATTGATTTTCAACATTTTCAGGCGTTGATATCGACATATATAATTATAGAATTGTGGAAATTATTTGGCATTTGTAAAAGGACCACAATGAAAATAATGGCATTTGGCATTTTTCATAATTAGTATTTAAGTGTGTTTAACTGAGTATCTCAAATCTAGTAAAAGTTCGAAAATACTTTTAACTGAGTATTATTCTTGAAATAAACAACCACACACACTCAATTTTCATGAAAGTAGATTATCTTTTCGTTCATTTTAACTCTTGTCCCCAATTAGTTGGACTACGGATGCATGATTTACTTCATAGACGAAGTCTCTGATTCAAGTCCAGAATGACCCAACTGCACTAGGAAAAGAATAGAAGAAGGTGAGGGTCCTGAGCCACATGTATAACTTTTTTTTTGGTGCCAACAATCAAGAATTGTTTTCCTTGAGGCTCCGTTTGGTTGGGTGGATTTGGGCTTATGGATTTCAAATCCACAGTCTAAATTCATTATACATGTTTGGATTATAAATAGATTTCAAATACTTAGATTTGTGTCAATACAATTTTAGTTAAAATTGAGAGAGATGTCATTTGAAATCCATCTATTTTTAACTCCTCTCATTTGAAAAGCCTCCTCAAATTAAATTCTTCCATCCAAACGCAACCTGATTGTTGCAATCATATCTTCTTGTCACCCGCACCCTCCAAAAAAAAAAAGACGAGGACCCCCAAATTAAAATAAAAAAATCGTAAATGAAATTTTTGGGAAGATCTCGCCCGTGAATAAAACATATAGCTAAGAGAAATCATAAACCAGAATATAAGAGCTTAGACCGTTGAAGGCCAAAATAGATCAACCAATTAACGTGATTTGTGAAGTACAACAATTATTGGAAAATAATCGGGAATTTATTTCATATAGTCTACCTAATTACACAAATTAAAAACTCAATTTATTTGTTAAAATAATTAATCAAATGGAAAAAATGAAATGCATTCATCTTCCCAAGAAACACGGGGTCAACTAATTTCCCACTTTAAAAGGTTAAGCAGTCTCAATAAATCAAAATCCTTTTTCTTTTCTCCAATTTCATTATTGCCCTTGAGAATTTGAATAATTTAAATTTTTCTTTGAGGAAGAGAAATAATTTTATTTATAAAAAAAAATTGTCTATTAATCGATTATTTTTCTTATTTGCTTGTCTAAAAAAAAATATGAACACTTCTTTTTATGATAACAATCATTTTTTATGGCTAGAGAAAGTAACATTTATAAAAGTTACACTTTGTATACTTAAAAAAAAAAAAATATATGATAGAATAAATGTAATTAAGAGAGTAAAAAATATTGAAATGTGAAATAGATAGTTTGTAAAAAAAAATGAATGAGTAACTTTTATTGGGACGAACAAAAAGAAAAGTTGAATAGTTTTTATTATAAGGAGAGATTTTATAATGGGAAAAGACAAAAGAAGTGGAATGGGATTCCACCAAGAATGAGAATGGACAAATGTACACCAGATTGCAGTTCTAACATCAAATGATGACACATTTCTTTATAACGTGGTGGTTTGTATCTGGTCCTCCTTTACTATACTCATATTAAACTAACCACTTTATGGCTTTATATATATACATACACATATATATATATATGCTTCAAACCTAACCATCAGAATATATCGGACATGGATCCTTTTCATTTTTTCTGATAAATTTTGAAGAAAAATACACATATTGAGTATCACTGGGCAGGTTCGAATCTTTTAAGGTGTAAATAATTCATGGGAAAATCACTTATACCTACAATTGGGCCTGTTACATCACTAAAATCTACAAGCCCATCAATCTATTAATTAAAACTACAAAATGGAACATTAACTTACGAATTTACCCTTCATTTAACAGTTGTGTCCTCATTCTACTTTTCAGCCATGTGGGGCCCGTTCTACTTTTCAATCATATGGGGCTCGAGACAAGCTGCAGGATTTTGACAAATTTTCTACAAAAAGCTAATATTTTATTTACGTCAAATCATCTCTAAATTTTGTTCAGATTTTTTAATTTATAATTTAACTCAGTTTTTTATTCATATTTTTAATTCAAAAAATTTATTCCAATTTGTTTTGTCCAAGCTTTATACATATTTTATTCAAAATATTTTAATCAAGATTTTTTATTCAAATTTTTTATTCACATTTACCCCTTACATTGTAAATTTAAAATGCACTGCATTCGCATATAACACATTGCATATTTGTAGAACATATTGCATACCAGCAATAAATATTGCATATCCCGAGTAAACGTTGCATATTTACAACACATATTGCATATTAGCAATAAACAATGCATATATACCAAGTAAACTGTGAACATTTACAACAATGCATATATAGAGTAAATTGTGCAAAAAAAAAAAATTAAAAAATACAGTTTTCTATCGTACTCCAATGCTTAAAACATGGTCAAGAGAACAAATCCCCAGTCACATAAAATCACACACCAGTCACATAAAATCACACAATTACCACTAAATATTAAATCTCAATTCTAGACTTCACTAGACTCGCATACTCTCTCCACCAACTTGAGAGCAACTCTTCTCTTTGTATAGATAGACCTCCAACGTATTGCTTCCCCTGATATATTACAAAATTACAACAAAAACTATTTACAAATTGCTTCCCCTGATCCATAAAATGATACCCAAATAACAATTAAACCACTGATAATATAATTAACATTTTCCCCTACGGAAAAAAAAAAAAAATCTTCAGATCTAGTGTAATAATTGATTATAGTCACTCCTACATATTTCACACAATAACCAAACGATGGAACACCCAAATACCACCAATTAATAAAATTTCTTCAATTGAAAGAAAAATTCAATTCTTCACTTACCATAATAGAAAAATAAGAGATATTTAAAGAGTGTAGCAAGAAATTGGACATTTGAAAAAAAAATCAACATGACTAAATTAAAAAATTAAATAGAACAGTTAGCAAAACTTTAATTTAAGTTTATCAACCAGAACTAGAATTGAGAATGTTCCTTCACAAATGCCCATTTTCTGCCACTTGTTCATCGATCTTTTCAGAAGAAAAAAAAAATCCATGGATGAAGATCTACACCTTGTCAAAATTAAAGAATTTTTAGGTACAAATCTAGACCTTATTTTGAGAAGTATGCCGGAAAGATCGCACGTAGCAGCGACTGATGGCTCTGCACTGGCCGGGAAGGGTGTCGCTCATGTGAAGGCGGTAGATCCGTTAGATGGAACCACCGCTCGCGATCCTTTTCAGATATCACCGCTGAAACCCTTCATCACAAATAGGCGGACGGATCTGTTTCAGACGCGATGGCGTAGTGCTCCGCAGCTCCGGCTGCGTCGTCTCTAGTCTCACCCTCGAAATAAGTTCTTGCGCCGCCGCTTTAGCTTCGACCACACTTCCACCCTCTACGGTAAGCTCTTCAGATTCGGTTCTACATTTTCGCCGGAAGAGAGAGAGTTGAGAGGGGTGGGTGGGGTTTGGAGAGAGTCGGTCAAAGTAAATTTGAAAATGAATGTCAAAAGTTTTGGTGAAAAGAGAGGGGATTGAAGAGAGAAAATGAATAAGAAATTGGAGAGTGAATTCATTTAATAATATAAGGGCATATTAGGGCTTTCATCCCAATTTTGTGGTTTTTAATAATACCAATTTGTTTGGGTAGGTTTGCGTGATACGCCTATTATTCTTGTAGGTTTGAGTGAATAATCACATAATTCATTTGAGGTCAATCCATACATAGTGTAAAACTCTGACTTTAAATGGGATCTTCGTAAGTGCACGATGAGTTTGATTTCCTTAATTGGTGGTTTTTTGACCGGATACCAAGACTTCAAAAAAAAAAAAAAAGTATCCCCAACATTTTTGTATTTTCCATCGTTATTTTATCATGTGTCTATTTCTTTTCGAAATTTTAAAGAAATTTACCAAAAAAAAAAAAAAAATAGGAGGACCCAAATTCGAATATATCAATTTCCTAGAGCCTAAATTACAAATAAGTTCACAAATCTTTTGGAAGGGTTGGAAGATAATTTTGTAATATTTTACTAATAAAATAAAAAAATTGATTAGATTCATATAAAAGTAATGACATTTTGTGTAAATGAATATTGTCATGGTGATATTTATGGAGGGATTTCTTTTTTTGGAGTGTGCGACAATTGTGTGACGAACGAATAAGACAAGTGTGTAAACTATTGTAAGATGGATGCAGTATAGTATTAGTATATTTAATAAAATTTACACTCTCAAAATTGCTCTTACTTTATCATTTTAATAAAGTTGAAAAATCCAAATCATTTTATCATTTTTTCTTAGTTTTTGTGTCTAGATTAGTGTGAAAATCAATTTGGAAAGGGAATAGTAATTTATATGTTTATTTTTAAATACAGAAGACAAGCATAAAAAGAAACAAGTACACTATATGTGGAAAGATAAGTATAGTAAATGAAACCGTCTCATACAAGTTTTTTCGTTTTCTTTAAAATTTTAGATACAGAGGAAGAAATGGCCCAACAGTATGCCATTTCAATTACATATGCATGAAATTAAAACAAAATATTCATCCAGAATTTAGAAGCCATATAATACCTAATCTTTGAATTTCAGTACCAAATAAAACAACAAAAATGCTACCTATTCATTGATTTTGAGCCTCAGAGAAAAAACCCTTAGCATTGCGCGCCACATCTTCTTCAAGTACTGCTTCCAATAAAATATCGGACCCCCGTAATTCACCTGAAACCGAATTTACCCGAAGGCCCTTGTCAACGCCCGAAACACAAATAAGTGCAAAGCAGAATCTTAGATATGGTCACCTTTTCGTGGGGGCAACAATTTTGCACTTTCAGCTGATATAGGTAGAACGACGAACTGACCAGACTCATCCTTTAGTGCATTAAGAACTTCGTTTATGGAATTCGGATTCAAGGGTGTGGATTCAGCCAATCTTGCGTATGTACTTGCTTGGCTGTGTATATCAGATAGCGACAGACTTGTCGAACTGTGATCCTTGGGGCAATAAGAAAATTAAACATAAATTTTGCACTAAGACATAGGCTGTGTATATGTTCTTAAATTTTGCAATTCGTTACACACAACTATTTTTTGGAAAGTCCTACGGACGTGACAGTGTAAGAAATTGCAAGGAAAAGGTCGTGAATTTATTTGCAAATTTTTCAAAGATTTTTCGGCTGCTACGTCAACATAAGTAGCCAGAAAATAGTCATATGGGACAGTTACTAATTTTAAGAAACATATGTGGTAATTGAAACAACGTGAAAAGGTCGTGATTTTTATGCAATTTCACCCTAAAATATATTCTTACAACTACAAAGTTACCTTGGCAATGCTAGTGGTCACTGTGCTCTCGAGTTTTACAGTTCTGTCTAGAGGAGGGTTTGAAGATTTCTCGTCCACTATCAAGTAACAAAAGTAAATGTCAAGAAATATAGAACGTCTACCTGAAGGCAACACAAAAATATATACGATTTTGATATGAAACCAGATGGTGAGTTTCTTGACATTCTATAAGTGATTTACACAGGTGATTGGTTCCATAAGAAACCCACCATCGGGTTCTATATCTATAAGAAGATACCGTTTGAGACAGGTGGTTGAGCAGCAATATTATCAACTAGCCTTGTAGTCAATGGACCGGGATTCATGAAGGAGAATGACCGGATTTCGTAGCGTATAGCTTCTAGTTGAGCCATTGTATCTTGCAGTTCTTTATGCACCTGTAAGGTTACATTCAAAATACGAAATCTGAACATCATTAAAATGTAACCATGATGGTGACCAAATGAACTTAGGGTGCATGCATAGTGGGAAAATAAACAAAAGAAAATGCAAAGATTAAAACCTGGCGAGCTTGGGATTGCTGCATAATGCTATCAAATTGGCCACGCGCAACTTGAACATGTCCAATCGCACGCCCAGCTAACCTCCCCACTGTTCTAGCTATAATTGGAAGATCTTTTGGCCCTAATTTTTCAGTCAAATTTTCCATCATCAAATAAAATGCCTTGATCTACGCTTAATTCCACAATGTAAAAGAGAGTAAGCCTATATGCATATTCATGGATAAAACAACCAAGCATTGGAGTCTAATCATGAACACAAGATAACTGGTAAATATGGATTTAAAACTATATCGTACACTTAATGGAATGATAAATTACGGCAGTCGTTAGTAGCATTATCTATGTTCAGGCAAGTTTGAAGATAGAGAATGGGAGTACCAATAAGAGCAGCCGTAGCTCCTAGAAGGAGGAATACTTCTCCGTATGAAATCTCGAGCATTCTTCACCGGTGAATTGTTTTTTTATTTATATTCTGGGGAGGAAGAAATGCGAGAAAATGAAGTGAAATGCTATATGTTCGAAAATGTGAGAAAGTTTTTGGAGGAAATTAAATAATGGCTCAAACCAAAAACAGACCAAATATGTTCAAAAATGTGAAAGGACAGACATATTTCTCAAAATAGAGTCATGCCTACAAGAAATGCTAAGTCAGCACAATTATTAATACATCACAATTCACAAGATACACGACCAGCAGTAGTCTGTGATCTGATCAATCATCATCAATTGTGAAATGAAATTCATTGTGCACAAACAAAATACCTGATCATGTGAAAGAAACAACTCAAGTTTCAGCAAACAATGACAAGCAAATATGTATAACGAAAATCAATAAAAAATCTTTATCTACCACACATTATATTGCAGATTAAATCAATAAATGACAAGAACACGTAAATAAGATCTGGGACTAATAATTCTTGTATAAAACAAGATGCAAGAAAGAGAACGAAAACTGTAGAGATCCAAGCATGAGAAGAAATAGAATCATAGCCCCATTATTTTTCGTGTACAGAAGGGAGCTGAATATAAAACAACCGAAGGTAGCATCGCTCATTGTCATTTGCCAACAAATATTTTTAACTGAATTTGCAATGAAGTTCAGCTGAATTCTCTCGAAAACATGAGGGTGGAAATCAGAGGGATTATAGGGAGGGTAAAATACCCTCAACTATGGTGGAATCACTACAAAGCAGCTTTTTTTATAGGCAGCAGAAAGTTCTATTTAGATTGAGAAAGTGTACGGGATGAGAGATACCACAAATAGAAAAGAAGAGGTACCACAAATTACAGTATCACTTAAAGCGAAGCAATAATCTCTAACTAGATCCGAAACAAGGATACCTATTAGGCATCCAAAGAGCAGCTCCAAATTTTATCCTAAGCCAGACATCTTCTATTGACTCGATCGAACTCTTAAAGATCCTTTTATTTCTTTCTAATCACGTGGACCAAAATACAACCGGGACAATAATTCTCCACAAAAAAAAAATCCTTGTTAATGTGACAGCCCATGTTATTAATATATAAATCTGAAGCCGAACTCGGTGCCACCCAATGCAAACTCAATTCATTAAGTACATTGTTCCAAATTCCTCGAGCAAAAGAACATTGCAAAAGAGGTGGTCAAGGTCTTCACAGCTGCACCTTCACAACACACACATGACACCAATTTGGGGATAAAATGATACTCCCTCTGTCCGCCTATAAGATTTCCATTTTGCCTTTTTTGTCCGTCCGTCCGTCTATAAGTTTCACATACCTTTGTTTACAAATATCTTCTAAATTTATATCTTTACACTTCATTTTTATTACATATAATGTCACTCAACTTTGTCTTTATATCTTCCCCTCAAAAAAAAAAAAAAAACTTTGTGTTATATCTTACTTTCGTACTATATTTATTATTTATATCTTTACTTTTTCTTCAATTTTGTCCGTCCATACTATATTTATTACTCCCTCCGTCCCGTAATTACTTTCACACTTTCCTTTTTAAGACGTCCCACAATTACTTTCACATCCTTAAAATGGAAAACCCTTTATATACTCCACCCTCACAATATTCTCAAATTTACACAAATGCCATTACTTTTTCTCCACACATTTTCAAAAGTCAACTCAATTCTTTACTTTATACATAAAGGTTTACAAAACTACCCCTCAAAATTCCCACTAAATTCACTTTTCTTATTCCGCGTGTCACTTCACATGTGAAGATAATCATGGGACGGAGGGAGTATTTAATTACTTGTCTTAATTTTTGTGCCCAAAAGTAACAGGAAACTTATAGTTGGATGGAGGGAGTATTCGGGAATTTTTTTGAATTTTTTTACAGGTGGGAAACTTTCTCAAAACCATCAACCAAAGTAACACTTAAACCTTCTTAGGTATGGGATTTCCAGAGAACTTTGAGCCAAGGAAAGCAATGAGAATTAATTTCAGGAAAGAGAGATGCAAAAAAAAGATTTGCACGAAAAGGACCGAGAAGGATCTAAGGTCCAATATCTGAAATCTTCCTGCGATTCACTAAAACTAAAGCCCTCCAACAAGACTCCTTCAATTCAAATTTTAAATTAAGTGCAGACCCCCAAAGGGGTTAAGGGTAAGGGGGTTACGACTTACGATGAAAGGAATGAGTTTATAGGTATATTATGAGCAGCAGAGAGGCGATAAAGGAAAGGAAATTCAAGTGAGAGGGGGGAGTCACACAGCCAAGTATGTTCCCAGAAGCGAACCTCATTACCGCCTCTCACTTGGGACTTTCACTGATCAAATGAAATCCAGATAACTCCCAATGACTTTTAAAGGCAATCCTAATAGAACAGCAAACCTGCATTTCAATTATCCCAATATTCGAGGAAAAATAATAAAATTGCAAAAGAAATCCATTTCATTTGACAGTAACACAATCGCAAAAAGAGAAGTTCTTTTGTTGAGTGAGCAAGAGATTCTACAAAAAGAATGCAGTAAAGCAATCCTATTAGAAAAGTTAACTTATGGGTTTTAACAACAGACTTATTAGAGAATCAACGTAGCCACGTAGGACTGAAAATGCTGATAGTTCCGTGTTCTAGAGTTTAAAAAACCACTCCCACCTCCAATTACAACACAAACATTAATTTTTCTGTTAATTTCACCTTAAATGAATCATTTCACTTATATCTAAATGAAAAATGGGGTGGTTAACTTCACAAATGCGACAGAACATGCAATCATCAAGAAAAAATGAATTTGAAAAGGAACAACATTACAGCAAGTAAATTTCAGCTTCATAAACCTGTAAACTTCACAATCATGTCACTGGCGTTACATACGATCAAATCCCATATTAGCATTCTGTTACTATTAGGATTAGATTTTATTGCTATTCTCTTTTTCATTCAACCTATATATCTGGCATTGCTTTGTACGTTTCATTTCCATGAGAGGTATTTGAGTGTTTTCTTTACAAATTACAAATTCAAATACCTGAGATGAGAGATGTTTATGACTTGATCGACGATGTCTCACGCCTGCCTCATGTACCGACGGTCGGAACTCCGGCGGCCTAGGTCGATGTCAAACGTTTTGAACCGAGAAAAAAATTGAAATAAAAATAAAAAGGGATTCAGAATTAAATAATCCCAAATCAACTAGAGAACGGCGTCGTTTGCGCAATCACAGAAAAAATTAGGGCAAGATGGAATTAGGAGGTAAAGATGAAATTAAGATTTTATCATATAAAAAGGTAGATAATATTGGACATTTATATTTAAGATAAAATTGTGGGTTAAAATCGGATTAAATTGATATTTTCATAAAAATTGCACAAAAATAAATATAAAAAATTGTTTCTAGATATGTGTTAGTGTAAGAATAAATATATGTTACTTGTTCTTACACTAATACATATATACTTTATGGATTCATCTGTCCATATGTTTTCTTTTTTACTGTTCACATAAAGTATTTGTTTCTTTTTTTGAAAAATATATCACATTACACTTACTTTATCATCGTTCTACTTTGTTCATAGATAAATAATACTCCCTCCGTCCGCCTATAAACTTTCCATTTTACCATTTTGGTCCGTCCGCCTATAGGCTGTTTTTCTCAATGAATGAGGCTACGGGTTGTAATCACTCTCATGGGTGTTGTATTCATCTTTATTCTCACATCTATCCAGTCTTAGTTAGAAGCTTACAGTATTTTACCGTAGGTATGAGATTACATGCGTTAAGAACGTGTGTTAAAGATTTAGCACGACAAAACAACAAGTAAAACACAGATGGGAAAATTGGTCTAACCTTTTTTATTTTGGATTCATACTAATCAATTCTTGTTATTTTGGATTTTCACCATTTAAATTTTCAAAATCAATTCCTACTAATTCCTTGTAAATTTAAAGTATAAACTTGTATGTGATGGTATTATATATGAAATTGATTTATATAATGAATAAGTTTTTTGTGAGACCAGTATTATTTATAATCAAATGTTATTATTTTAAGATAAAAGTTTAAAAAATGAAACTCCTACATTTTACATTAAAAAGGGATAATGGTCTCACCTACCTTTTTTTTGGTAAATTTCTTAAACCCCACCCATGACTCGAATCGAAGACCTCACAACCTAAGTAGTAATGCTCTAACAACTTCATCTGAGTGATTATAGTTTTAAGATGTATTTTATTACCAAAATTTACTTATAATTTTAAAATAAGACGTTCTCATAAATTTAGCATACATACTTAATTTAACACAATTACATCCAACTTATACACTTATCTTAACATTGGAATAGATTAAATTTATGAATTGAAGAACCTTTTAATTTTGATTGTAAAATTTCATCATAATGTTTCCTCTTTTTGACTTTGAAATGAAAATTTCATTTCCAACTAGTATCAAATACAAACGGTCAACGTGAGTTACGTGATGAAGAAGAAGTCAATCAACCGCCGGCGCCGCCTCGAATTCAACCAAACTTTCACCCTCCTCACTTCAATTTGCTAAATCACTTTCACGTGAGTGATACAAATCCAATAGACAATTCACGTGAAGTTTGTTGCAAGTATTGCCAAAAAAAATATAAATTTAAGCGCGGTGGAGGATACGGAGTTTTCAAGTCACACATTGAAAAAGTTCATCCGGAGGCATTGGGTCAATTGGGACTTCCCCCTCGATTCTACTAATTAAGTATTAGTAATTTTACTAATTAAGTATTTGAACTTTGAAGTGTTTTAGTTTATTTTTATCTTGTAAGTTGTATTTTGTAAGTTGTAACTTTGTTGAGTTTGTTTTTTAAGAATTAAGAGTTTAAGACTTAAGTGTATTAAGTTAAGATTTAAGTGAAATGTTAAGTATTTAATTTATATGTATCTAATTTCAGTATTAAATTTAAATATTTGTATATAAAAATATTAAAAAAATTTAAAAAAATAATTAAATAACCGCCGGTTAACCGGGAAACCGCCGGTTAACCGGGAAACCGCCGGTTAACCGGGAAACCGGCGGTTCCACTTTGGGGGAACCGTAACCGAACCGTAAATTTACGGTTACGGTGCGGTTTCAAAACCGAAACCGCCGGTTAGCCAAACCGCCGGTTTCGGCGGTTCGGCGGTTAGAAACCGCCCGTGTCTAGTATCAACTATCAAGACATTGATATATATAGTAGGGATATAACCTTTTTTTTTTACTGTCTCATAACTTTTCAAAATTTTCAAAAACGTCTCAAATTTAGTTTAACTTTTCCATTTACGTCCCAAAGTCACCAGAAACATCATATAACCTAAGACCGTCTTCATGCTTAATAACATAAGATACACTATCAACGAGTCGAACACACAACCAAAAACGAAGAAACCAAACCTGTTAGTTGCAAATTTCAGACAACCCAGAATAATAACCAAACAAGTTTCTAATAATACTATCTCTTTCAGAACACTGAATGCAAATGCAATTTCAGGTTACAAACAAAATGTTAACAAATGAGAGGAAAGATAATCTAATTTACATGAAACAATCTTACCTGCCAAAAAGATTCATTTCTCGAAACCCATATCTCTTTCCGTGTTTTGAGAACAATATCATCCTTCATCTCGTTGTTCGTGACAACATATCCAACACCCTAAAGTTCACGACGTATTATATAACAAAAATATTCACGGATAGATCATGATTGCACATTGTTACAACAGCAGATATCTCTCTTAGAGGTTAGTGGGTGTATATATGTATGTGGTCCAGTAATGCATACCAACCACGAATGCTCTCTACATAAAAACGAGAAGCACCTGAGGTCGAGGACAAGAGATTGAAGAAGCATCAGTCGTGTGTATTTCATTCTGATCTATGCTGAGCCTTTTGGTTCGAGTAAAGGGGTAATGTCCAACGAGAACCTTGTTTCCTCCTCCCATAACATCGCCAATAAAGCACCAGTACTGCAATTATCACTACAAGTTGAATCGCCCATCTGTTGCCCCAAAAAAAACGAAAAACAAGGGCGTCAGCACAATAGTTAAATTTAGTTACTATCACACAATGCATAGCCAACTAACGGTGGGACCAAATGCGAGAGTAAAAGTGTACTTTCTATCCAACTCTTCACCAAACACAGCCTTATTTATTAGAACTCGCATATTCAAATCAATGTCTTCAATATTGATCTAAAGCGGAACTGCAACGAAAAAAGTCCATTTGCTAGCTTTACAGCAGCAATCTTTGCTCTAAATAAAACAGAATATGATTATCTCGTTCCTACTCACCTGTCTAAATCGAGAACAGGGCTGTACACCACAGTTTCCCAGGCTCCCACAATTCCATGCCACACTGGGTTGTAATAAAGAGATTCCGAAGACCAAAACATCCGTGTGTACGTCTCCAAGAATATAAAAAGTATCCATGCTCCGATCTCGAGCAAAATAAACTTTATGATAAAACGACCCACCACCACCATCACAAGCGAGAAGGCCACCAACCAATTGAAGAGCCTGTGGTTGTATTCCTTAATAAATAGAGATTTTGCTTTCCCCATCATCTGCATTTACAAACGAATGTTATGAGAAACAAAACAATTAAGGAGACATTTTAAATAAACATATAAACATCAACGAAATAGTTTGTTCAAAATAATGTCAAAGTGAAACTATAAACGTCAACAAAAATGTTCAACTTCCCAACTCTCACCTAAGTCTCAACAATGAATCTAATGGGAGACTTAGTTCCCACACTAAGGCTCATTCTTTGTTTTTCGTTTCTCCCAGCCTTCCATCTAAATCATGGTAATTGGATGAGTTTCTACAAGAACCCCAAACCAGAATAAGGTAGTTCATCAATTATCAATTTTTGTTTACTGAAGACATCTACACTAAGGGAGTATGCGAGTCGAGCTGGCTCACGAGATATACTCATGCTTGACTCGAAAAATGCTCAATGTCCACTCGAATTTGATCTAGTCGAGCTTGAGCTACTCGAGTACTTCATAGACTAAGACTTGAAAAAGCTCGAAATCGACTAGAATATAATATAGTCGAGCTTGAGTTACTCACTTACTTGAGTACTTCTCAAGCTTGAGTTCAGTAATAGCAGGCTTGTTGGGTTCACGAGCCTAATCGAGCTCACAAAATTTTATTATTTTACCAATATGTTAATTATTTACAAAATATACTCTAATTATATGTTTATGTAATTTACCAGTCAAGCTTGAGTATTCAGAGTTTTCCATCGACTCGAGCTCGAGTTAAAAGAATTGAGCTCGATCGAGTTTGAGTCGAGCTTCGAGTTTTTAATCGAGTCTAGTTCGAGCTTGACACTACTTGACTGGGATCCTTTACACCCATGTAGCAGTAATTTAGCGAATAAAGCATAAATATAATAAGCCACAGACAGGCCCGAAGCCAGAAAAGAAAATTACAGACCTTCACCATTCGCATCTCATAGTTTACTTTTGAAGGTCCAACACATTCTCTTTCAAAACTTTGGTTGCAATGGAGAAATCCTGCATTAAATTTAGCCATAGACGGAAGTCTAAGAACTTGAAGTTGATCCATTCTTTCCTCACATTTAGTATACAGAGCCTCGCACAGCTTTGAGGATTGATATTCGTTAGCCAGCAAAAAGTTCTTGTATACCTGCCAGAAACGAGAAAACCTTAAGGTAATGTTTCTTTTGGGTTTAAAAAATCAAGATTTGAGTGTTGAAATTTAAAATCGGCACTACTTACGCCTATAAACCTACTACAACACTTTCCAATAGAATCAATTCTCTCTCCTTACACTGTAATATATTTAAATCATAATTCGGACCATTCGATCATATCACCGACACTCAACAATAATAAAAAAACTTCATTCACTCATTTACCTTCTCGATCTCTTCTACCAACATCTCAGCTGATTTCTTCGCATGGTGACGACCAAAATGCTGTTCGTCAAAAGATACAACTGCTGCTTCTTTAGCGCCTTGATGAGCCTGTTGAAGGGACTCCTCGGTTCTTGGCAAGCCCAGACTTGTCATACGATCGTTATATAATTTCAAACAACGCTCCAGAATACCCTTATTGAAGACCTCTACAAGTGATCCTGTTGATGGAATCTCCCCTTTATTTAATGCCTCAAGAATCTGGAATACAAATTTATCAAATTAAGAATAAAGCTGCGAAAAGTACGACAGTTAGCAAGTCGTAAAGATATCCCTACCATTAGAAAGATAATTTTAGCATCCTATTATACATTCAGTTATCTTCATGGCCCATGCTAAATAATTGAAGTTGGACTATTCATACACCAAACTATAAGTGGATTCATTGCAAAATAAATCACGACCTTTTCACATTTTTTTCAATTACAACATAAATTTTTTAAAATCTGTAGTTCGATACGACCTTTCAAATTGTTGCAATTCTATAACAAGACTATTTTTCAGAAGGTCTTGCTAATGTGCAGTGCATGAAATTGCAAAAAGAAAAAAAGGTTGTGATTACATGAACAAGAAGCCTCGACAGGTTTAACAAAACTTAAGATAACATGATGCTGGAAAGGATAGGATGATTGTACCTGCTCCAAGAATGCTACGAATTCCTTGCCGTTGAGAGATTTTCCCTGAACAATCTTTGGACGGATTTTAGCAGAAACAACTTCTTTCAACTGATCCCTCTTCTTTACGTACATAGGGTCTAGATCATCATCTTTCAGGTCACAAAGTTTTGTGCGCATGAGATGGGGCTGTGCCACAGTTAAGGACGAGCTTTTAGCAAAAGTTTGTGAATATATATACATAACGTCAGACAAAATATAACCTATCACTTAAAACCCAAAACAAACATTACGAAAATGTTTGGCATGCATCTACGAGCAAAATTTTTCCTTAATTCCCTCTACCCATTTTGAATTTTCACCCAAATTTCAACACTTTACAACTTGTGTAGCACATAATTTCACCCAAACTTCAAAACCAATGTAGAGATAAAATTTGGCCTACAAAATAAAGTGGTATTAAACAAGAACCTGAGGTAAGCTAAAGGCTGTGCTATTGTCACCCATGACAGCTAAAGAATCGCGAATCTGGTTCACCTGCAAGTGATGACCAAGAACATGATAAGCTAAGATAAAACAACATAACCAACTTTTAGCATAACATACTAATGATCACTTTAGGGATTTAGAGATTGACGAACCTGATCAATATTCTTGTCCCCTGCTCAAATAAGACCCTATAGTTAGTTTTCTAATCAATAGAACTCATTAAAATAAGTGCTAAATGACAACATGCAGGCCAAGAAAACTAACGGTTAGCATTAGGGACTTGACGGAGAGCCTCGTCAACCATTTCTTGGACCGACTTTCCTTCTGGTTTTGCCAAAATGAAATTCACATCAAAAGTTGCAAAACAGGTGATAAAATCAGAATAAAAGCAATTACAAGGAGACTTTATAGCAAAAAAATAGTCTTGAAAGATGACATATAAGTGTTTTAACAGCTTATAAGATGTTAAAATAAGCTATTTACACCTTATAAGCTCCAAAAAAAACTTTCCAAAATATTTTATTCTTAAATAATATTTTTTTAAGCTCTTGAAACAACTTATAAGATGTTTAAAATAAGCTTAGCCAAACAGGCTCTTAATTGTAAACTATAGACAAAAAAATCTTAAGAGCTAGGTAGATCAGATCTTGGTACACCTACGTAGAAAATCACGCTGGATTAGCCATAATAACTTAGCAGGTTCAAAAGCGACATCTTGCCCCTGGACAGAAAAATCAAACGATACAAGCTTCAGTATCTAACACTTTGCATCTAACCTTTAAACGAAAAGATGCAAGAGAAACGATTTATTACCTTTACTCTGTTGGTCATTTGTGGTTGCAAAAAAACAGAAACAATAAAGAATATTAGATTAAAATAATTAGGCATAGATGACAAACAAAATTAACCACAAAAATTTACGTAGAAGTAGCAACTTCAAATTAACATGATGTTACAAACCTTCCATAAAATTCTTCGGCGAGCTCCACTGCGAATGATAATCGAGATATATCAGCCTCACGTATCTAAAAACAAATTGATGCTTAAATTAGCCCAAATAAGACCCTATAGTTAGTTTTCTATAATTCACAAAATAATAGGAAGCTAAGATTGACATGCTATACTATACAAAATGAACAAAACATTTCCAAACTCAAATCAAGGCCAATGCAGCCCTTCTCAATCTTAAAAAGTATTAAATATTTCGATATTTTAAGGAATTATAGCTTATAATATCACACTTAGCAGTTAACTGCAATAGCACAAAGTCGAACCAAACTCTCCTAGAATAGTAGAATGTGGAAAGATATTATCAGAAACATCCGTATCAACCGTTTGTTAATTAATGTATTCTCCTATCTCCGATACAATAAAAACGTGCTATGCTATTCTACACCTTCGTATAGCATCATAAAAGCATGTTGTTTTTCAAGATTTTTTAAATCTGCAAATTTCCTATTATCTCCACAAATTGAAAAGTAACAAACCGTTTCAGGTAGATTGTATATGAGCACTGAACTCATTACGGTTGCCAGGGCAAAAATCCTGTAAAACAAGTGTCGGAGAACCATGTCAATTCATCTAACAGCAGTTCTGATTAATTTATAGTTATGATACAAGTTAAAAATCAGATAGATGAGATCAAATTAATTGGAGACAAACCTGTCATCGTATACGTTTGATTTCCCAACACTTTCAAATCCCTCGGTATCCAGATAGAAGACAGACGTCTTAACTCCATCAATATCTATTTCAATTGGAGTACCCCACACCCATATACCTAGAAAAAAAAAATCAATACAAAAAGTTGAAAAAAAAAACATGAATATTTCAATTAAACATAAATCAAAATCTGGAAAAGGATCTAGCACAAACCTTTAGTTTTAGTATCACGCATATGCCCAACACCAAAACCTGCCATTTAACAAATTTCATAGTCAGGAATTGGAAGCGAAAATCAGCAAAGGGAAGCACTACATAATATGCAAAAACTACTAAACTGCACCTTCATAGCATGATAGAGACAGAAGTTGGTTAAGTAGAAATGACTTTCCAGAACGATACGGACCAATAACCTGGAAATATGGCCAAATACATCATTATTAAAACAGACGAAATTTGTTTAATAAAAGAAGCTTCATTGAGGGGGCAATAGACCAACCATTACAAAAAAAAAATCCAGCAGATGGTACTTTTCAAATACCAATCAGCGTAAAACGAAAATAATCTATTGGTGATTATCATCACAAAAAAATATATAGTAAAAGTGGCAATTAATCAGTTTCTTACAGCAACAGCTGCTATAGGTGTGGTGATTTTCTCAATTGCTTCCAAGCCTTCTCTTGACAATCGAAGTTTTGTGTGGCCAGGATCTGGTTCTATAATAGGAAACCTGTATACAGAAAACAAAATCATATAGATATAAAGTGCACTCAACGCAAAAATAAAGGACTGGGGTAAATCCATCCGATACCCAACATATGTAGATAAACTACAAAATAAATGTATGATAGACAAAAACAAAAAATAAAAGGCATTCAAATCAAACTGATCCAGTGTATAATGCAATGGTTATCTTATGCAATCCCCTGTCTCTCTTTGTTTCATTTATCTCTCAAAATTGAAAGAAATGTGTCACAGTGCATTTAGATTATGTTGCCCTTTAAGCTAGTAGGTGATTACAATACAAAGAAGTTATATGGACGTAAAATTAGCACCAAAACGACATTTATAATCATATGGACAGACATTATGTAGCAGAAATTTCTCTTCAGAAGCACGAAGTCTGTTCCTTCCACCACAAACATACTTTCAAACTATGCCATCAAAACATCATAAAAGGCTAAGTTACAAACTATAGAGGAGATAAATGAGCAATTATAACTAAAGTAGTCAAAATAAAAACAATTTTTCTTACTAGACCAAGAACAGTAGGCAAATAAAATACTCCCTCCCTCCGTCTCTTCTTTTTCGTCTCCCATAAAAACTACCCATTCTTCTTCTTGTCAAACTACTCTCCCTCACATTTCATTATATTCTTCTCTCACTCAATCACATTATCTCTAATACATCTACTTTTTCTATCATGTTTCTTAATCTCCAGCTCATGGGTGGCGAAAAAGTAGTCAAAATAGAAACAATTTTTCTTACTAGACCAAGAACAGTAGGCAAAATAAAATACTACCTCCGTCCCAATGAAAACTAACCATTCTTCTTCTTGTCAAACTAATCCCTCTAACATTTCATTACATTCTTATTCTACATTTCTTAATTTCTGTACAAATGCTGGGGTAAATCATTGCATTAGGGAATCAAACACCAAAATCACATCAAAAACAGAAATGCACATTCACAATAATCGAAAAAAGAAAACTCACGCCTGATGAAAATTCTCAATAGAGAAGGACCCGGATGCGAAAAAAGCAAGAAAAAGGGCTAAAGCTGCAACAGGGCTGAAAATCTGCATCTCTGATCTCGTTTCTTGAAAATGCAGTGCAGTATAAACAATCCTGCAGTAAAGAGAGAATTGGAAAGGGGGTTTTGAGATGTTTTAAGAATGGATCTCATGAATCCATGGTTGAAGGCTTGAATGTGCAAATTTGGGGGAAAATGAATAAGAATTGAGAGTTTTTGCTTTTCAAGTTCAAATTTTTATAAGTGGATTTTTGGGATCTTGAAGATGAGGAGACTTTGGGAGTTTTCTTGATCCGTGAGATGTTGAGAGAGACTACTACCATGGTCAGCAAAGTAGAGGATTCTTACCCCCGTTTACAAACAAAGAAGAATGACACGACAACGGGCATGGATTTTCGCCATTTGTTTTGGTAATTTCTTTTTGTAAATTTCGGACAAACAATTTTAATTAAAAATTGTAAAATATAGAAATCTCAGGACCGGACAGCATTCCCATTTTAATTGCCTTTTATTAGAGGAAATCTTTTATGAATTGGAAATATTCTCTCATTTAACATTTAGGATTTATAAATATTTTTTTGATGATTTGAAATGATAACATCAAGTTGTTGAATAATGATTGCATAAAAAATAAGTTTGATATGTTAAAATATTGTTTTTATTCTCATTTTTTACGCGCTTTTGCTGTCAGGTTTGCATCCCTCACTGAATTGGCCATAGAATCAATTGTGTCGAGACGGTTTTTGAATTTGAGGCCTCGGGTGCGGAGTTTTTGACATCGTCGCCCATAGCCAAATTGCGCGCACACTTGTGCGCCGTTTTTACAAAGTTTTCAGATTGTCTCCCGGATTTGAATTTCCCACTGAATTGGCCATAGAATCAATTGTGTCAAGAAAGTTTTTGAATTTGAGGCCTCGGGTGCGGAGTTTTTGACGTCGTCGCCCATAGTCAAACTTGCGCGCATGGTTGTTTGCCGTTTTTACAAAGTTTTCAGATTGCCTCCCAGGTTTGCATCCCTCACTGAATTGGCCATAGAATCAATTGTGTCGAGACGGTTTTTGAATTTGAGCCCTCGGGTGCGGAGTTTTTGACGTCGTCGCCCATAGCCAAATTGCGCGCACGCTTGTGCGCCGTTTTTACAAAGTTTTCAGATTGCCTCTCGGGTTTGCATTTCCCACTGAATTGGCCATAGAATCAATTGTGTCGAGAAAGTTTTTGAATTTGAGGCCTCGGGTGCGGAGTTTTTGACGTTGTCGCCCATAGCCAAACTTGCGCGCATGGTTGTTTGCCGTTTTTACAAAGTTTTCAGATTGCCTCGAAGGTTTGCATCCCTCACTGAATTGGCCATAGAATCAATTGTGTCGAGACGGTTTTTGAATTTTAGGCCTCGGGTGCAGAGTTTTTGACGTCGTCGCCCATAGCCAAATTGCGCGCATGCTTGTGCGCCGTTTTTACAAAGTTTTCAGATTGCCTCCCGGGTTTGCATTTCCCGCTGAATTGGCCATAGAATCAATTGTGTCGAGTAAGTTTTTGAATTTGAGGCCTCGGGTGCGGAGTTTTTGACGTCGTCGCCCATAGCCAAACTTGCGCGCATGGTTGTGTGCCGTTTTTACAAAGTTTTCAGATTGCCTCCCAGGTTTGCATCCCGCACTGAATTGGCCATAGAATCAATTGTGTCGAGATGATTTTTGAATTTGAGGCCTCGGGTGCAGAGTTTTTGACGTCGTCGCCCATAGCCAAATTGCGCGCATGTTTGTGAGCCGTTTTTACAAAGTTTTCAGATTGCCTCTCGAGTTTGCATTTCCAGCTGAATTGGCCATAGAATCAATTGTGTCGAGAAATTTTTTGAATTTGAGGCCTCGGGTGCGGAGTTTTTGACGTCGTCGCCCATAGCCAAACTTGCGCGCATGGTTGTGTGCCGTTTTTACAAAGTTTTCAGATTGCCTCCCAGGTTTGCATCCCTCACTGAATTGGCCATAGAATCAATTGTGTCGAGACAGTTTTTGAATTTGAGGCCTCGGGTGCGGAGTTTTTGACATCGTCGCCCATAGCCAAATTGCGCGCACGCTTGTGCGCCGTTTTTACAAAGTTTTCAGACTGCCTCCCGGGTTTGAATTTCCCTCTGAATATGCCATAGAATCATTTGTGTCAAGAAAGTTTTTGAATTTGAGGCCTCGGGTGCGGAGTTTTTGACGTCGTCGCCCATAGTCAAACTTGCGCGCATGGTTGTTTGCCGTTTTTACAAAGTTTTCAGATTGCCTCCCCGGTTTGCATCCCTCACTGAATTGGCCATAGAATCAATTGTGTCGAGACGGTTTTTGAATTTGAGCCCTCGGGTGCGGAGTTTTTGACGTCATCGCCCATAGCCAAATTGCGCGCACGCTTGTGCGCCGTTTTTACAAAGTTTTCAGATTGCCTCTCGGGTTTGCATTTCCCACTGAATTGGCCATAAAATCAATTGTGTCGAGAAAGTTTTTGAATTTGAGGCCTCGGGTGCGGAGTTTTTGACGTTGTCGCCCATAGCCAAACTTGCGCGCATGGTTGTGTGCCGTTTTTAAAAAGTTTTCAGATTGCCTCGAAGGTTTGCATCCCTCACTGAATTGGCCATGGAATCAATTGTGTCGAGACGGTTTTTGACTTTTAGGCCTCGGGTGCAGAGTTTTTGACGTCGTCGCCCATAGCCAAATTGCGCGCATGCTTGTGCGCCGTTTTTACAAAGTTTTCAGATTGCCTCCCGGGTTTGCATTTCCCGCTGAATTGGCCATAGAATCAATTGTGTCGTGAAAGTTTTTGAATTTGAGGCCTCGGGTGCAGAGTTTTTGACGTCGTCGCCCATAGCCAAACTTGCGCGTATGGTTGTGTGCCGTTTTTACAAAGTTTTCAGATTGCCTCCCAGGTTTGCATCCCTCACTGAATTGGCCATAGAATCAATTGTGTCGAGACGGTTTTTGAATTTGAGGCCTCGGGTGTGGAGTTTTTGACATCGTCGCCCATAGCCAAATTGCGCGCACGCTTGTGCGCCGTTTTTACAAAGTTTTCAGATTGTCTCCCGGATTTGAATTTCCCACTGAATTGGCCATATAATCAATTGTGTCAAGAAAGTTTTTGAATTTGAGGCATCGGGTGCGGAGTTTTTGACGTCGCCCATAGTCAAACTTGCGCGCATGGTTGTTTGCCGTTTTTACAAAGTTTTCAGATTGCCTCCCAGGTTTGCATCCCTCACTGAATTGGCCATAGAATCAATTGTGTCGAAACGGTTTTTGAATTTGAGCCCTCGGGTGCGGAGTTTTTGACGTCGTCGCCCATAGCCAAATTGCGCGCACGCTTGTGCGCCGTTTTTACAAAGTTTTCAGATTGCCTCTCGGGTTTGCATTTCCCACTGAATTGGCCATAGAATCAATTGTGTCGAGAAAGTTTTTGAATTTGAGGCCTCGGGTGCGGAGTTTTTAACGTTGTCGCCCATAGCCAAACTTGCGCGCATGGTTGTGTGCCGTTTTTACAAAGTTTTCAGATTGCCTCGAAGGTTTGCATCCCTCACTGAATTGGCCATAGAATCAATTGTGTCGAGACGGTTTTTGAATTTTAGGCCTCGGGTGCAGAGTTTTTGACGTCGTCGCCCATAGCCAAATTGCGCGCATGCTTGTGCGCCGTTTTTACAAAGTTTTCAGATTGCCTCCCGGGTTTGCATTTCCCGCTGAATTGGCCATAGAATCAATTGTGTCGAGTAAGTTTTTGAATTTGAGGCCTCGGGTGCGGAGTTTTTGACGTCGTCGCCCATAGCCAAACTTGCGCGCATGGTTGTGTGGCGTTTTTACAAAGTTTTCAGATTGCCTCCGAGGTTTGCATCCCGCACTGAATTGGCAATAGAATCAATTGTGTCGAGACGATTTTTGAATTTGAGGCCTCGGGTGCAGAGTTTTTGACGTCGTCGCCCATAGCCAAATTGCGCGCATGTTTGTGAGCCATTTTTACAAAGTTTTCAGATTGCCTCTCGAGTTTGCATTTCCAGCTGAATTGGCCATAGAATCAATTGTGTCGAGAATTTTTTTGAATTTGAGGCCTCGGGTGCGGAGTTTTTGACGTCGTCGCCCATAGCCAAACTTGCGCGCATGGTTGTGTGCAGTTTTTACAAAGTTTTCAGATTGCCTCCAAGGTTTGAATTTCACACTGAATTGGCCATAGAATCAATTGTGTCAAGAAAGTTTTTGAATTTGAGGCCTCGGGTGCGGAGTTTTTGACGTCGTCGCCCATAGCCAAACTTGCGTGCATGGTTGTTTGCCGTTTTTACAAAGTTTTCAGATTGCCTCCCAGGTTTGTATCCCTCACTGAATTGGCCAGAGAATCAATTGTGTCGAGACGGTTTTTGAATTTGAGCCCTCGGGTGCGGAGTTTTTGACGTCGTCGCCCATAGCCAAATTGCGCGCACGCTTGTGCGCCGTTTTTACAAAGTTTTCAGATTGCCTCTCGGGTTTGCATTTCCCACTGAATTGGCCATAGAATCAATTGTGTCGAGAAAGTTTTTGAATTTGAGGCCTCGGGTGCGGAGTTTTTAACGTTGTCGCCCATAGCCAAACTTGCGCGCATGGTTGTGTGCCGTTTTTACAAAGTTTTCAGATTGCCTCGAAGGTTTGCATCCCTCACTGAATTGGCCATAGAATCAATTGTGTCGAGACGGTTTTTGAATTTTAGGCCTCGGGTGCAGAGTTTTTGACGTCGTCGCCCATAGCCAAATTGCGCGCATGCTTGTGCGCCGTTTTTACAAAGTTTTCAGATTGCCTCCCGGGTTTGCATTTCCCGCTGAATTGGCCATAGAATCAATTGTGTCGAGTAAGTTTTTGAATTTGAGGCCTCGGGTGCGGAGTTTTTGACGTCGTCGCCCATAGCCAAACTTGCGCGCATGGTTGTGTGGCGTTTTTACAAAGTTTTCAGATTGCCTCCGAGGTTTGCATCCCGCACTGAATTGGCAATAGAATCAATTGTGTCGAGACGATTTTTGAATTTGAGGCCTCGGGTGCAGAGTTTTTGACGTCGTCGCCCATAGCCAAATTGCGCGCATGTTTGTGAGCCATTTTTACAAAGTTTTCAGATTGCCTCCCGGGTTTGCATTTCCCGCTGAATTGGCCATAGAATCAATTGTGTCGTGAAAGTTTTTGAATTTGAGGCCTCGGGTGCAGAGTTTTTGACGTCGTCGCCCATAGCCAAACTTGCGCGTATGGTTGTGTGCCGTTTTTACAAAGTTTTCAGATTGCCTCCCAGGTTTGCATCCCTCACTGAATTGGCCATAGAATCAATTGTGTCGAGACGGTTTTTGAATTTGAGGCCTCGGGTGTGGAGTTTTTGACATCGTCGCCCATAGCCAAATTGCGCGCACGCTTGTGCGCCGTTTTTACAAAGTTTTCAGATTGTCTCCCGGATTTGAATTTCCCACTGAATTGGCCATATAATCAATTGTGTCAAGAAAGTTTTTGAATTTGAGGCATCGGGTGCGGAGTTTTTGACGTCGCCCATAGTCAAACTTGCGCGCATGGTTGTTTGCCGTTTTTACAAAGTTTTCAGATTGCCTCCCAGGTTTGCATCCCTCACTGAATTGGCCATAGAATCAATTGTGTCGAAACGGTTTTTGAATTTGAGCCCTCGGGTGCGGAGTTTTTGACGTCGTCGCCCATAGCCAAATTGCGCGCACGCTTGTGCGCCGTTTTTACAAAGTTTTCAGATTGCCTCTCGGGTTTGCATTTCCCACTGAATTGGCCATAGAATCAATTGTGTCGAGAAAGTTTTTGAATTTGAGGCCTCGGGTGCGGAGTTTTTAACGTTGTCGCCCATAGCCAAACTTGCGCGCATGGTTGTGTGCCGTTTTTACAAAGTTTTCAGATTGCCTCGAAGGTTTGCATCCCTCACTGAATTGGCCATAGAATCAATTGTGTCGAGACGGTTTTTGAATTTTAGGCCTCGGGTGCAGAGTTTTTGACGTCGTCGCCCATAGCCAAATTGCGCGCATGCTTGTGCGCCGTTTTTACAAAGTTTTCAGATTGCCTCCCGGGTTTGCATTTCCCGCTGAATTGGCCATAGAATCAATTGTGTCGAGTAAGTTTTTGAATTTGAGGCCTCGGGTGCGGAGTTTTTGACGTCGTCGCCCATAGCCAAACTTGCGCGCATGGTTGTGTGGCGTTTTTACAAAGTTTTCAGATTGCCTCCGAGGTTTGCATCCCGCACTGAATTGGCAATAGAATCAATTGTGTCGAGACGATTTTTGAATTTGAGGCCTCGGGTGCAGAGTTTTTGACGTCGTCGCCCATAGCCAAATTGCGCGCATGTTTGTGAGCCATTTTTACAAAGTTTTCAGATTGCCTCTCGAGTTTGCATTTCCAGCTGAATTGGCCATAGAATCAATTGTGTCGAGAATTTTTTTGAATTTGAGGCCTCGGGTGCGGAGTTTTTGACGTCGTCGCCCATAGCCAAACTTGCGCGCATGGTTGTGTGCCGTTTTTACAAAGTTTTCAGATTGGCTCGAAGGTTTGCATCCCTCACTGAATTGGCCATAGAATCAATTGTGTCGAGACGGTTTTTGAATTTGAGGCCTCGGGTGCGGAGTTTTTGACATCGTCGCCCATAGCCAAATTGCGCGCACGCTTGTGCGCCGTTTTTACAAAGTTTTCAGACTGCCTCCCGGGTTTGAATTTTCCACTGAATTGGCCGTAGAATCATTTGTGTCAAGAAAGTTTTTGAATTTGAGGCCTCGTGTGCGGAGTTTTTGACGTCGTCGCCCATAGTCAAACTTGCGCGCATGGTTGTTTGCCGTTTTTACAAAGTTTTCAGATTGCCTCCCAGGTTTGCATCCCTCACTGAATTGGCCATAGAATCAATTGTGTCGAAAAAGTTTTTGAATTTGAGGCCTCGGGTGCGGAGTTTTTGACGTTGTCGCCCATAGCCAACTTGCACGCATGGTTGTGTGCCGTTTTTACAAAGTTTTCAGATTGCCTCGAAGGTTTGAATTTCCCACTGAATTGGCCATAGAATCAATTGTGTCAAGAAAGTTTTTGAATTTGAGGCCTCGGGTGCGGAGTTTTTGACGTCGTCGCCCATAGCCAAACTTGCGCGCATGGTTGTGTGCCGTTTTTACAAAGTTTTAAGATTGCCTCCCAGGTTTGTATCCCACACTGAATTGGCCATAGAATCAATTGTGTCGAGACGGTTTTTGAATTTGAGGCCTCGGGTGTAGAGTTTTTGACGTCGTCGCCCATAGCCAAATTGCGCGCACGCTTGTGCGCCGTTTTTACAAAGTTTTCAGATTTCCTCTCGGGTTTGCATTTCCCACTGAATTGGCCATAAAATCAATTGTGTCGAGAAAGTTTTTGAATTTGAGGCCTCGGGTGCGGAGTTTTTGACGTCGCCGCCCATAGCCAAACTTGCGCGCATGGTTGTGTGCCGTTTTTACAAAGTTTTCAGATAGCCTCCCAGGTTTGCATCCTTCACTGAATTGGCCTTAGAATCAATTGTGTCGAGACGGTTTTTGAATTTGAGGCCTCGGGTGCGGAGTTTTTGACGTCGTCGCCCATTGCCAAATTGCGCGCACGCTTGTGCGCCGTTTTTACAAAGTTTTCAGATTGCCTCTCGGGTTTGCATTACCAGCTGAATTGGCCATATAATCAATTGTGTCGAGAAATTTTTTGAATTTGAGGCCTCGGGTGCAGAGTTTTTGACGTCGTCGCCCATAGCCAAACTTGCGCGCATGGTTGTGTGCCGTTTTTACAAAGTTTTAAGATTGCCTCCCAAGTTTGCATCCCTCACTGAATTAGCCATAGAATCAATTATGTCGTGACGGTTTTTGAATTTGAGGCCTCGGGTGCAGAGTTTTTGACGTCGTCGCCCATAGCCAAATTGCGCGCAAGTTTGTGCGTCGTTTTTACAAAGTTTTCAGATTGCCTTTTGGGTTTGCATTTCCCACTGAATTGGCCATAGAATCAATTGTGTCGAGAAAGTTTTTGAATTTGAGGCCTCGGGTGCGGAGTTTTTGACGTCGCCGCCCATAGCTAAACTTGCGCGCATGGTTGTGTGCCGTTTTTACAAAGTTTACAGATTGTCTTCCAGGTTTGCATCCTTCACTGAATTGGCCATAGAATCAATTGTGTCGAGACGGTTTTTGAATTTGAGGCCTCGGGTGCGGAGTTTTTGACGTCGTCGCCCATTGCCAAATTGCGCGCACGCTTGTGCGCCGTTTATACAAAATTTTCAGATTGCCTCCCGAGTTTGAATTTCCCACTGAATTGGCCATAGAATCAATTGTGTCAAGAAAGTTTTTGAATTTGAGGCCTCGGGTGCGGAGTTTTTGACGTCGTCGTCCATAGCCAAATTTGCGCGCATGGTTGTTTTCCGTTTTTACAAAGTTTTCAGATTGCCTCCCAGGTTTGCATCCCTCACTGAATTGGCCATAGAATCAATTGTGTCGAGACGGTTTTTGAATTTGAGCCCTCGGGTGCAGAGTTTTTGACGTCGTCGCCCTTAGCCAAATTGCGCGCATGCTTGTGCGCCGTTTTTACAAAGTTTTTAGATTGCCTCTCGGGTTTGCATTTCCCACTGAATTGGCCATAGAATCAATTGTGTCGAGAAAGTTTTTGAATTTGAGGCATCGGGTGCGGAGTTTTTGACGTCGTCGCCCATAGCCAAACTTGCGCGCATGATTGTGTGCCGTTTTTACAAAGTTTTCAAATTGCCTCCAAGGTTTGAATTTCCCACTGAATTGGCCATAGAATCAATTGTGTCAAGAAAGTTTTTGAATTTGAGGCCTCGGGTGCGGAGTTTTTTACGTCGTCGCCCATAGCCAAACTTGCGCGCATGGTTGTTTGGCGTTTTTACAAAGTTTTCAGATTGCCTCCCAGTTTGCATTCCTCACTGAATTGGCCAGAGAATCAATTGTGTCGAGACGGTTTTTGAATTTGAGCCCTCAGGTGCGGATTTTTTGACGTCGTCGCCCATAGCCAAATTGCGCGCACGCTTGTGCGCCGTTTTTACAAAGTTTTCAGATTGCCTCTCGGGTTTGCATTTCCCACTAAATTGGCCATAGAATCAATTGTGTCGAGAAAGTTTTTGAATTTGAGGCCTCGGGTGCGGAGTTTTTGACGTCGCCGCCCATAGTCAAACTTGCGCGCATGGTTGTGTGCCGTTTTTACAAAGTTTTCAGATTGCCTCCCAGGTTTGCATCCTTCACTAAATTGGCCATAGAATCAATTGTGTCGAGACGGTTTTTGAATTTGAGGCCTCGGGTGCGGAGTTTTTTACGTCGTCGCCCATTGCCAAATTGCGAGCACGCTTGTGCGCCGTTTTTACAAAGTTTTCAGATTGCCTCTCGGGTTTGCATTACCAGCTGAATTGGCCATAGAATCAATTGTGTCGAGAAATTTTTTGAATTTGAGGCCTCGGGTGCGGAGTTTTTGACGTCGTCGCCCATAGCCAAACTTGCGCGCATGGTTGTGTGCCGTTTTAACAAAGTTTTAAGATTGCCTCCCAGGTTTGCATCCCTCACTGAATTGGCCATAGAATCAATTGTGTCGAGACGGTTTTTGAATTTTAGGCCTCGGGTGTAGAGTTTTTGACGTCGTCGCCCATAGCCAAATTGCGCGCATGCTTGTGCGCCGTTTTTACAAAGTTTTAAGATTGCCTCTCGGGTTTGCATTTCCCGCTGAATTGGCCATAGAATCAATTGTGTCGAGAAAGTTTTTGAATTTGAGGCCTCGGGTGCGGAGTTTTTGACGTCGTCGCCCATTGCCAAATTGCGCGCACGCTTGTGCGCTGTTTTTACAAAGTTTTCAGATTGCCTCTCGGGTTTGCATCCTTCACTTAATTGGCCTTAGAATCAATTGTGTCGAGACGATTTTTGAATTTGAGGCCTCGGGTGCAGAGTTTTTGACATCGTCGCCCATAGCCAAATTGCGTGCATGTTTGTGCGTCGTTTTTACAAAGTTTTCAGATTGCCTCTCGGGTTTGCATTTCCCACTGAATTGGCCATAGAATCAATTGTGTCGAGAAAGTTTTTGAATTTGAGGCCTCGGGTGCGGAGTTTTTGACGTCGCCGCCCATAGCCAAACTTGCGCGCATGGTTGTGTGCCGTTTTTACAAAGTTTACAGATTGCCTTTCAGGTTTGCATCCTTCACTTAATTGGCCTTAGAATCAATTGTGTCGAGACGGTTTTTGAATTTGAGGCCTCGGGTGTGGAGTTTTTGACGTCGTCGCCCATTGCCAAATTGCGCGCACGCTTGTGCGCCGTTTTTACAAAATTTTCAGATTGCCTCCCGAGTTGGAATTTCCCACTGAATTGGCCATAGAATCAATTGTGACAAGAAAGTTTTTGAATTTGAGGCCTCGGGTGCGGAGTTTTTGACGTCGTCGCCCATAGTCAAACTTGCGCGCATGGTTGTTTGCCGTTTTTACAAAGTTTTCAGATTGCCTCCCAGGTTTGCATCCCTCACTGAATTGGCCATAGAATCAATTGTGTCGAGACGGTTTTTGAATTTGAGCCCTCGGGTGCGGAGTTTTTGACGTCGTCGCCCTTAGCCAAATTGCGCGCATGCTTGTGCGCCGTTTTTACAAAGTTTTTAGATTGCCTCTCGGGTTTGCATTTCCCACTGAATTGGCCATAGAATCAATTGTGTCGAGAAAGTTTTTGAATTTGAGGCCTCGGGTGCGGAGTTTTTGACGTCGTCGCCCATAGCCAAACTTGCGCGCATGGTTGTGTGCCGTTTTAACAAAGTTTTAAGATTGCCTCCCAGGTTTGCATCCCTCACTGAATTGGCCATAGAATCAATTGTGTCGAGACGGTTTTTGAATTTTAGGCCTCGGGTGCGGAGTTTTTTACGTCGTCGCCCATTGCCAAATTGCGAGCACGCTTGTGCGCCGTTTTTACAAAGTTTTCAGATTGCCTCTCGGGTTTGCATTACCAGCTGAATTGGCCATAGAATCAATTGTGTCGAGAAATTTTTTGAATTTGAGGCCTCGGGTGCGGAGTTTTTGACGTCGTCGCCCATAGCCAAACTTGCGCGCATGGTTGTGTGCCGTTTTAACAAAGTTTTAAGATTGCCTCCCAGGTTTGCATCCCTCACTGAATTGGCCATAGAATCAATTGTGTCGAGACGGTTTTTGAATTTTAGGCCTCGGGTGTAGAGTTTTTGACGTCGTCGCCCATAGCCAAATTGCGCGCATGCTTGTGCGCCGTTTTTACAAAGTTTTCAGATTGCCTCTCGGGTTTGCATTTCCCGCTGAATTGGCCATAGAATCAATTGTGTCGAGAAAGTTTTTGAATTTGAGGCCTCGGGTGCGGAGTTTTTGACGTCGTCGCCCATTGCCAAATTGCGCGCACGCTTGTGCGCTGTTTTTACAAAGTTTTCAGATTGCCTCTCGGGTTTGCATCCTTCACTTAATTGGCCTTAGAATCAATTGTGTCGAGACGATTTTTGAATTTGAGGCCTCGGGTGCAGAGTTTTTGACATCGTCGCCCATAGCCAAATTGCGTGCATGTTTGTGCGTCGTTTTTACAAAGTTTTCAGATTGCCTCTCGGGTTTGCATTTCCCACTGAATTGGCCATAGAATCAATTGTGTCGAGAAAGTTTTTGAATTTGAGGCCTCGGGTGCGGAGTTTTTGACGTCGCCGCCCATAGCCAAACTTGCGCGCATGGTTGTGTGCCGTTTTTACAAAGTTTACAGATTGCCTTTCAGGTTTGCATCCTTCACTTAATTGGCCTTAGAATCAATTGTGTCGAGACGGTTTTTGAATTTGAGGCCTCGGGTGTGGAGTTTTTGACGTCGTCGCCCATTGCCAAATTGCGCGCACGCTTGTGCGCCGTTTTTACAAAATTTTCAGATTGCCTCCCGAGTTGGAATTTCCCACTGAATTGGCCATAGAATCAATTGTGACAAGAAAGTTTTTGAATTTGAGGCCTCGGGTGCGGAGTTTTTGACGTCGTCGCCCATAGTCAAACTTGCGCGCATGGTTGTTTGCCGTTTTTACAAAGTTTTCAGATTGCCTCCCAGGTTTGCATCCCTCACTGAATTGGCCATAGAATCAATTGTGTCGAGACGGTTTTTGAATTTGAGCCCTCGGGTGCGGAGTTTTTGACGTCGTCGCCCATAGCCAAATTGCGCGCACGCTTGTGCGCCGTTTTTACAAAATTTTCAGATTGCCTCCCGAGTTTGAATTTCCCACTGAATTGGCCATAGAATCAATTGTGACAAGAAAGTTTTTGAATTTGAGGCCTCGGGTGCGGAGTTTTTGACGTCGACGCCCATAGCCAAACTTGCGCGCATGGTTGTTTGCCGTTTTTACAAAGTTTTCAGATTGCCTCCCAGGTTTGCATCCCTCACTGAATTGGCCATAGAATCAATTGTGTCGAGACGGTTTTTGAATTTGAGCCCTCGGGTGCAGAGTTTTTGACGTCGTCGCCCTTAGCCAAATTGCGCGCATGCTTGTGCGCCGTTTTTACAAAGTTTTTAGATTGCCTCTCGGGTTTGCATTTCCCACTGAATTGGCCATAGAATCAATTGTGTCGAGAAAGTTTTTGAATTTGAGGCATCGGGTGCGGAGTTTTTGACGTCGTCGCCCATAGCCAAACTTGCGCGCATGGTTGTGTGCCATTTTTACAAAGTTTTCATATTGCCTCCAAGGTTTGAATTTCCCACTGAATTGGCCATAGAATCAATTGTGTCAAGAAAGTTTTTGAATTTGAGGCCTCGGGTGCGGAGTTTTTGACGTCGTCGCCCATAGCCAAACTTGCGCGCATGGTTGTTTGCCGTTTTTACAAAGTTTTCAGATTGCCTCCCAGTTTGCATCCCTCACTGAATTGGCCAGAGAATCAATTGTGTCGAAACGGTTTTTGAATTTGAGCCCTCAGGTGCGGAGTTTTTGACGTCGTCGCCCATAGCCAAATTGCGCGCACGCTTGTGCGCCGTTTTTACAAAGTTTTCAGATTGCCTCTCGGGTTTGCATTTGCCACTGAATTGGCCATAGAATCAATTGTGTCGAGAAAGTTTTTGAATTTGAGGCCTCGGGTGCGGAGTTTTTGACGTCGTCAACCATTGCCAAACTTGCGCGCATGGTTGTTTGCCGTTTTTACAAAGTTTTCAGATTGCCTCCCAGTTTGCATCCCTCACTGAATTGGCCAGAGAATCAATTGTGTCGAGACGGTTTTTGAATTTGAGCCCTCAGGTGCGGAGTTTTTGACGTCATCGCCCATTGCCAAATTGCGCGCACGCTTGTGCGCCGTTTTTACAAAGTTTTCAGATTGCCTCTCGGGTTTGCATTACCATCTGAATTGGCCATAGAATCGATTGTGTCGAGAAATTTTTTGAATTTGAGGCCTCGGGTGCGGAGTTTTTGACGTCGCCGCCCATAGCCATACTTGCGCGCATGGTTGTGTGCCGTTTTTACAAAGTTTTCAGATTGCCTCCCAGGTTTGCATCCTTCACTGAATTGGCCATAGAATCAATTGTGTCGAGACGGTTTTTGAATTTGAGGCCTCGTGTGCGGAGTTTTTGACGTCGTCGCCCATTGCCAAATTGCGCGCACGCTTGTGCGCCGTTTTTACAAAGTTTTCAGATTGCCTCTCGGGTTTGCATGACCAGCTGAATTGGCCATAGAATCAATTGTGTCGAGAAATTTTTTGAATTTGAGGCCTCGGGTGCGGAGTTTTTGACGTCGTCGCCCATAGCCAAACTTGCGCGCATGGTTGTGTGCCGTTTTTACAAAGTTTACAGATTGCCTTTCAGGTTTGCATCCTTCACTGAATTGGCCTTAGAATCAATTGTGTCGAGACGGTTTTTGAATTTGAGGCCTCGGGTGCGGAGTTTTTGACGTCGTCGCCCATTGCCAAATTGCGCGCACGCTTGTGCGCCGTTTTTACAAAATTTTCAGATTGCCTCCCGAGTTTGAATTTCCCACTGAATTGGCCATAGAATCAATTGTGTCAAGAAAGTTTTTGAATTTGAGGCCTCGGGTGCGGAGTTTTTGACGTCGTCGCCCATAGCCAAACTTGCGCGCATGGTTGTTTGCCGTTTTTACAAAGTTTTCAGATTGCCTCCCACGTTTGCATCCCTCACTGAATTGGCCATAGAATCAATTGTGTCGAGACGGTTTTTGAATTTGAGCCCTCGGGTGCAGAGTTTTTGACGTCGTCGCCCTTAGCCAAATTGCGTGCATGTTTGTGCGTCGTTTTTACAAAGTTTTCAGATTGCCTCTCGGGTTTGCATTTCCCACTGAATTGGCCATAGAATCAATTGTGTCGAGAAAGTTTTTGAATTTGAGGCCTCGGGTGCGGAGTTTTTGACGTCGCCGCCCATAGCCAAACTTGCGCGCATGGTTGTGTGCCGTTTTTACAAAGTTTACAGATTGCCTTTCAGGTTTGCATCCTTCACTTAATTGGCCTTAGAATCAATTGTGTCGAGACGGTTTTTGAATTTGAGGCCTCGGGTGTGGAGTTTTTGACGTCGTCGCCCATTGCCAAATTGCGCGCACGCTTGTGCGCCGTTTTTACAAAATTTTCAGATTGCCTCCCGAGTTGGAATTTCCCACTGAATTGGCCATAGAATCAATTGTGACAAGAAAGTTTTTGAATTTGAGGCCTCGGGTGCGGAGTTTTTGACGTCGTCGCCCATAGTCAAACTTGCGCGCATGGTTGTTTGCCGTTTTTACAAAGTTTTCAGATTGCCTCCCAGGTTTGCATCCCTCACTGAATTGGCCATAGAATCAATTGTGTCGAGACGGTTTTTGAATTTGAGCCCTCGGGTGCGGAGTTTTTGACGTCGTCGCCCATAGCCAAATTGCGCGCACGCTTGTGCGCCGTTTTTACAAAATTTTCAGATTGCCTCCCGAGTTTGAATTTCCCACTGAATTGGCCATAGAATCAATTGTGACAAGAAAGTTTTTGAATTTGAGGCCTCGGGTGCGGAGTTTTTGACGTCGACGCCCATAGCCAAACTTGCGCGCATGGTTGTTTGCCGTTTTTACAAAGTTTTCAGATTGCCTCCCAGGTTTGCATCCCTCACTGAATTGGCCATAGAATCAATTGTGTCGAGACGGTTTTTGAATTTGAGCCCTCGGGTGCAGAGTTTTTGACGTCGTCGCCCTTAGCCAAATTGCGCGCATGCTTGTGCGCCGTTTTTACAAAGTTTTTAGATTGCCTCTCGGGTTTGCATTTCCCACTGAATTGGCCATAGAATCAATTGTGTCGAGAAAGTTTTTGAATTTGAGGCATCGGGTGCGGAGTTTTTGACGTCGTCGCCCATAGCCAAACTTGCGCGCATGGTTGTGTGCCATTTTTACAAAGTTTTCATATTGCCTCCAAGGTTTGAATTTCCCACTGAATTGGCCATAGAATCAATTGTGTCAAGAAAGTTTTTGAATTTGAGGCCTCGGGTGCGGAGTTTTTGACGTCGTCGCCCATAGCCAAACTTGCGCGCATGGTTGTTTGCCGTTTTTACAAAGTTTTCAGATTGCCTCCCAGTTTGCATCCCTCACTGAATTGGCCAGAGAATCAATTGTGTCGAAACGGTTTTTGAATTTGAGCCCTCAGGTGCGGAGTTTTTGACGTCGTCGCCCATAGCCAAATTGCGCGCACGCTTGTGCGCCGTTTTTACAAAGTTTTCAGATTGCCTCTCGGGTTTGCATTTGCCACTGAATTGGCCATAGAATCAATTGTGTCGAGAAAGTTTTTGAATTTGAGGCCTCGGGTGCGGAGTTTTTGACGTCGTCAACCATTGCCAAACTTGCGCGCATGGTTGTTTGCCGTTTTTACAAAGTTTTCAGATTGCCTCCCAGTTTGCATCCCTCACTGAATTGGCCAGAGAATCAATTGTGTCGAGACGGTTTTTGAATTTGAGCCCTCAGGTGCGGAGTTTTTGACGTCATCGCCCATTGCCAAATTGCGCGCACGCTTGTGCGCCGTTTTTACAAAGTTTTCAGATTGCCTCTCGGGTTTGCATTACCATCTGAATTGGCCATAGAATCGATTGTGTCGAGAAATTTTTTGAATTTGAGGCCTCGGGTGCGGAGTTTTTGACGTCGCCGCCCATAGCCATACTTGCGCGCATGGTTGTGTGCCGTTTTTACAAAGTTTTCAGATTGCCTCCCAGGTTTGCATCCTTCACTGAATTGGCCATAGAATCAATTGTGTCGAGACGGTTTTTGAATTTGAGGCCTCGTGTGCGGAGTTTTTGACGTCGTCGCCCATTGCCAAATTGCGCGCACGCTTGTGCGCCGTTTTTACAAAGTTTTCAGATTGCCTCTCGGGTTTGCATGACCAGCTGAATTGGCCATAGAATCAATTGTGTCGAGAAATTTTTTGAATTTGAGGCCTCGGGTGCGGAGTTTTTGACGTCGTCGCCCATAGCCAAACTTGCGCGCATGGTTGTGTGCCGTTTTTACAAAGTTTACAGATTGCCTTTCAGGTTTGCATCCTTCACTGAATTGGCCTTAGAATCAATTGTGTCGAGACGGTTTTTGAATTTGAGGCCTCGGGTGCGGAGTTTTTGACGTCGTCGCCCATTGCCAAATTGCGCGCACGCTTGTGCGCCGTTTTTACAAAATTTTCAGATTGCCTCCCGAGTTTGAATTTCCCACTGAATTGGCCATAGAATCAATTGTGTCAAGAAAGTTTTTGAATTTGAGGCCTCGGGTGCGGAGTTTTTGACGTCGTCGCCCATAGCCAAACTTGCGCGCATGGTTGTTTGCCGTTTTTACAAAGTTTTCAGATTGCCTCCCACGTTTGCATCCCTCACTGAATTGGCCATAGAATCAATTGTGTCGAGACGGTTTTTGAATTTGAGCCCTCGGGTGCAGAGTTTTTGACGTCGTCGCCCTTAGCCAAATTGCGCGCATGCTTGTGCGCCGTTTTTACAAAGTTTTTAGATTGCCTCTCGGGTTTGCATTTCCCACTAAATTGGCCATAGAATCAATTGTGTCGAGAAAGTTTTTGAATTTGAGGCATCGGGTGCGGAGTTTTTGACGTCGTCGCCCATAGCCAAACTTGCGCGCATGGTTGTGTGCCGTTTTTACAAAATTTTCATATTGCCTCCAAGGTTTGAATTTCCCACAGAATTGTCCATAGAATCAATTGTGTCAAGAAAGTTTTTGAATTTGAGGCCTCGGGTGCGGAGTTTTTGACGTCGTCGCCCATAGCCAAACTTGCGCGCATGGTTGTTTGCCGTTTTTACAAAGTTTTCAGATTGCCTCCCACTTTGCATCCCTCACTGAATTGGCCAGAGAATCAATTGTGTCGAGACGGTTTTTGAATTTGAGCCCTCAGGTGCGGAGTTTTTGACGTCGTCGCCCATAGCCAAATTGCGCGCAAGCTTGTGCGCCGTTTGTACAAAGTTTTCAGATTGCCTCTCGGGTTTGCATTTCCCACTGAATTGGCCATAGAATCAATTGTGTCGAGAAAGTTTTTGAATTTGAGGCCTCGGGTGCGGAGTTTTTGACGTCGCCGCCCATAGCCAAACTTGCGCGCATGGTTGTGTACCGTTTTTACAAAGTTTTCAGATTGCCTCCCAGGTTTGCATCCTTCACTGAATTGGCCATAGAATCAATTTTGTCGAGACGGTTTTTGAATTTGAGGCCTCGGGTGCGGAGTTTTTGACGTCGTCGCCCATTGCCAAATTGCGCGCACGCTTGTGCGCCGTTTTTACAAAGTTTTCAGATTGCCTCTCGGGTTTGCATTATCAGCTGAATTGGCCATATAATCAATTGTGTCGAGAAATTTTTTGAATTTGAGGCCTCGGGTGCGGAGTTTTTGACGTCGTCGCCCATAGCCAAACTTGCGCGCATGCTTGTGCGCCGTTTTTACAAAGTTTTTAGATTGTCTCTCGGGTTTGCATTTCCCACTGAATTGGCCATAGAATCAATTGTGTCGAGAAAGTTTTTGAATTTGAGGCATCGGGTGCGGAGTTTTTGACGTCGTCGCCCATAGCCAAACTTGCGCGCATGGTTGTGTGCCGTTTTTACAAAGTTTTCAGATTGCCTCCCAGGTTTGCATCCCTCACTGAATTGGCCAGAGAATCAATTGTGTCGAGACGTTTTTTGAATTTGAGCCCTCAGGTGCGGAGTTTTTGACGTCGTCGCCCATAGCCAAATTGCGCGCACGCTTGTGCGCCGTTTTTACAAAGTTTTCAGATTGCCTCCCGAGTTTGAATTTCCCACTGAATTGGCCATATAATCAATTGTGTCAAGAAAGTTTTTGAATTTGAGGCCTCGGGTGCGGAGTTTTTGACGTCGTCGCCCATAGCCAAACTTGCGCGCATGGTTGTTTGCCGTTTTTACAAAGTTTTCAGACTGTCTCCCAGGTTTGCATCCCTCACTGAATTGGCCATAGAATCAATTGTGTCGAGACGGTTTTTGAATTTGAGCCCTCGGGTGCAGAGTTTTTGACGTCGTCGCCCTTAGCCAAATTGCGTGCATGCTTGTGCGCCGTTTTTACAAAGTTTTTAGATTGCCTCTCGGGTTTGCATTTCCCACTAAATTGGCCATAGAATCAATTGTGTCGAGAAAGTTTTTGAATTTGAGGCATCGGGTGCGGAGTTTTTGACGTCGTCGCCCATAGCCAAACTTGCGCGCATGGTTGTGTGCCGTTTTTACAAAATTTTCATATTGCCTCCAAGGTTTGAATTTCCCACAGAATTGGCCATAGAATCAATTGTGTCAAGAAAGTTTTTGAATTTGAGGCCTCGGGTGCGGAGTTTTTGACGTCGTCGCCCATAGCCAAACTTGCGCGCATGGTTGTGTGCCGTTTTTACAAAGTTTACAGATTGCCTTTCAGGTTTGCATCCTTCACTTAATTGGCCTTAGAATCAATTGTGTCGAGACGGTTTTTGAATTTGAGGCCTCGGGTGTGGAGTTTTTGACGTCGTCGCCCATTGCCAAATTGCGCGCACGCTTGTGCGCCGTTTTTACAAAATTTTCAGATTGCCTCCCGAGTTGGAATTTCCCACTGAATTGGCCATAGAATCAATTGTGACAAGAAAGTTTTTGAATTTGAGGCCTCGGGTGCGGAGTTTTTGACGTCGTCGCCCATAGTCAAACTTGCGCGCATGGTTGTTTGCCGTTTTTACAAAGTTTTCAGATTGCCTCCCAGGTTTGCATCCCTCACTGAATTGGCCATAGAATCAATTGTGTCGAGACGGTTTTTGAATTTGAGCCCTCGGGTGCGGAGTTTTTGACGTCGTCGCCCATAGCCAAATTGCGCGCACGCTTGTGCGCCGTTTTTACAAAATTTTCAGATTGCCTCCCGAGTTTGAATTTCCCACTGAATTGGCCATAGAATCAATTGTGACAAGAAAGTTTTTGAATTTGAGGCCTCGGGTGCGGAGTTTTTGACGTCGACGCCCATAGCCAAACTTGCGCGCATGGTTGTTTGCCGTTTTTACAAAGTTTTCAGATTGCCTCCCAGGTTTGCATCCCTCACTGAATTGGCCATAGAATCAATTGTGTCGAGACGGTTTTTGAATTTGAGCCCTCGGGTGCAGAGTTTTTGACGTCGTCGCCCTTAGCCAAATTGCGCGCATGCTTGTGCGCCGTTTTTACAAAGTTTTTAGATTGCCTCTCGGGTTTGCATTTCCCACTGAATTGGCCATAGAATCAATTGTGTCGAGAAAGTTTTTGAATTTGAGGCATCGGGTGCGGAGTTTTTGACGTCGTCGCCCATAGCCAAACTTGCGCGCATGGTTGTGTGCCATTTTTACAAAGTTTTCATATTGCCTCCAAGGTTTGAATTTCCCACTGAATTGGCCATAGAATCAATTGTGTCAAGAAAGTTTTTGAATTTGAGGCCTCGGGTGCGGAGTTTTTGACGTCGTCGCCCATAGCCAAACTTGCGCGCATGGTTGTTTGCCGTTTTTACAAAGTTTTCAGATTGCCTCCCAGTTTGCATCCCTCACTGAATTGGCCAGAGAATCAATTGTGTCGAAACGGTTTTTGAATTTGAGCCCTCAGGTGCGGAGTTTTTGACGTCGTCGCCCATAGCCAAATTGCGCGCACGCTTGTGCGCCGTTTTTACAAAGTTTTCAGATTGCCTCTCGGGTTTGCATTTGCCACTGAATTGGCCATAGAATCAATTGTGTCGAGAAAGTTTTTGAATTTGAGGCCTCGGGTGCGGAGTTTTTGACGTCGTCAACCATTGCCAAACTTGCGCGCATGGTTGTTTGCCGTTTTTACAAAGTTTTCAGATTGCCTCCCAGTTTGCATCCCTCACTGAATTGGCCAGAGAATCAATTGTGTCGAGACGGTTTTTGAATTTGAGCCCTCAGGTGCGGAGTTTTTGACGTCATCGCCCATTGCCAAATTGCGCGCACGCTTGTGCGCCGTTTTTACAAAGTTTTCAGATTGCCTCTCGGGTTTGCATTACCATCTGAATTGGCCATAGAATCGATTGTGTCGAGAAATTTTTTGAATTTGAGGCCTCGGGTGCGGAGTTTTTGACGTCGCCGCCCATAGCCATACTTGCGCGCATGGTTGTGTGCCGTTTTTACAAAGTTTTCAGATTGCCTCCCAGGTTTGCATCCTTCACTGAATTGGCCATAGAATCAATTGTGTCGAGACGGTTTTTGAATTTGAGGCCTCGTGTGCGGAGTTTTTGACGTCGTCGCCCATTGCCAAATTGCGCGCACGCTTGTGCGCCGTTTTTACAAAGTTTTCAGATTGCCTCTCGGGTTTGCATGACCAGCTGAATTGGCCATAGAATCAATTGTGTCGAGAAATTTTTTGAATTTGAGGCCTCGGGTGCGGAGTTTTTGACGTCGTCGCCCATAGCCAAACTTGCGCGCATGGTTGTGTGCCGTTTTTACAAAGTTTACAGATTGCCTTTCAGGTTTGCATCCTTCACTGAATTGGCCTTAGAATCAATTGTGTCGAGACGGTTTTTGAATTTGAGGCCTCGGGTGCGGAGTTTTTGACGTCGTCGCCCATTGCCAAATTGCGCGCACGCTTGTGTGCCGTTTTTACAAAATTTTCAGATTGCCTCCCGAGTTTGAATTTCCCACTGAATTGGCCATAGAATCAATTGTGTCAAGAAAGTTTTTGAATTTGAGGCCTCGGGTGCGGAGTTTTTGACGTCGTCGCCCATAGCCAAACTTGCGCGCATGGTTGTTTGCCGTTTTTACAAAGTTTTCAGATTGCCTCCCACGTTTGCATCCCTCACTGAATTGGCCATAGAATCAATTGTGTCGAGACGGTTTTTGAATTTGAGCCCTCGGGTGCAGAGTTTTTGACGTCGTCGCCCTTAGCCAAATTGCGCGCATGCTTGTGCGCCGTTTTTACAAAGTTTTTAGATTGCCTCTCGGGTTTGCATTTCCCACTAAATTGGCCATAGAATCAATTGTGTCGAGAAAGTTTTTGAATTTGAGGCATCGGGTGCGGAGTTTTTGACGTCGTCGCCCATAGCCAAACTTGCGCGCATGGTTGTGTGCCGTTTTTACAAAATTTTCATATTGCCTCCAAGGTTTGAATTTCCCACAGAATTGTCCATAGAATCAATTGTGTCAAGAAAGTTTTTGAATTTGAGGCCTCGGGTGCGGAGTTTTTGACGTCGTCGCCCATAGCCAAACTTGCGCGCATGGTTGTTTGCCGTTTTTACAAAGTTTTCAGATTGCCTCCCACTTTGCATCCCTCACTGAATTGGCCAGAGAATCAATTGTGTCGAGACGGTTTTTGAATTTGAGCCCTCAGGTGCGGAGTTTTTGACGTCGTCGCCCATAGCCAAATTGCGCGCAAGCTTGTGCGCCGTTTGTACAAAGTTTTCAGATTGCCTCTCGGGTTTGCATTTCCCACTGAATTGGCCATAGAATCAATTGTGTCGAGAAAGTTTTTGAATTTGAGGCCTCGGGTGCGGAGTTTTTGACGTCGCCGCCCATAGCCAAACTTGCGCGCATGGTTGTGTACCGTTTTTACAAAGTTTTCAGATTGCCTCCCAGGTTTGCATCCTTCACTGAATTGGCCATAGAATCAATTTTGTCGAGACGGTTTTTGAATTTGAGGCCTCGGGTGCGGAGTTTTTGACGTCGTCGCCCATTGCCAAATTGCGCGCACGCTTGTGCGCCGTTTTTACAAAGTTTTCAGATTGCCTCTCGGGTTTGCATTATCAGCTGAATTGGCCATATAATCAATTGTGTCGAGAAATTTTTTGAATTTGAGGCCTCGGGTGCGGAGTTTTTGACGTCGTCGCCCATAGCCAAACTTGCGCGCATGCTTGTGCGCCGTTTTTACAAAGTTTTTAGATTGTCTCTCGGGTTTGCATTTCCCACTGAATTGGCCATAGAATCAATTGTGTCGAGAAAGTTTTTGAATTTGAGGCATCGGGTGCGGAGTTTTTGACGTCGTCGCCCATAGCCAAACTTGCGCGCATGGTTGTGTGCCGTTTTTACAAAGTTTTCAGATTGCCTCCCAGGTTTGCATCCCTCACTGAATTGGCCAGAGAATCAATTGTGTCGAGACGTTTTTTGAATTTGAGCCCTCAGGTGCGGAGTTTTTGACGTCGTCGCCCATAGCCAAATTGCGCGCACGCTTGTGCGCCGTTTTTACAAAGTTTTCAGATTGCCTCCCGAGTTTGAATTTCCCACTGAATTGGCCATATAATCAATTGTGTCAAGAAAGTTTTTGAATTTGAGGCCTCGGGTGCGGAGTTTTTGACGTCGTCGCCCATAGCCAAACTTGCGCGCATGGTTGTTTGCCGTTTTTACAAAGTTTTCAGACTGTCTCCCAGGTTTGCATCCCTCACTGAATTGGCCATAGAATCAATTGTGTCGAGACGGTTTTTGAATTTGAGCCCTCGGGTGCAGAGTTTTTGACGTCGTCGCCCTTAGCCAAATTGCGTGCATGCTTGTGCGCCGTTTTTACAAAGTTTTTAGATTGCCTCTCGGGTTTGCATTTCCCACTAAATTGGCCATAGAATCAATTGTGTCGAGAAAGTTTTTGAATTTGAGGCATCGGGTGCGGAGTTTTTGACGTCGTCGCCCATAGCCAAACTTGCGCGCATGGTTGTGTGCCGTTTTTACAAAATTTTCATATTGCCTCCAAGGTTTGAATTTCCCACAGAATTGGCCATAGAATCAATTGTGTCAAGAAAGTTTTTGAATTTGAGGCCTCGGGTGCGGAGTTTTTGACGTCGTCGCCCATAGCCAAACTTGCGCGCATGGTTGTTTGCCGTTTTTACAAAGTTTTCAGATTGCCTCCCAGTTTGCATCCCTCACTGAATTGGCCAGAGAATCAATTGTGTCGAGACGGTTTTTGAATTTGAGCCCTCAGGTGCGGAGTTTTTGACGTCGTCGCCCATAGCCAAATTGCGCGCAAGCTTGTGCGCCGTTTGTACAAAGTTTTCAGATTGCCTCTCGGGTTTGCATTTCCCACTGAATTGGCCATAGAATCAATTGTGTCGAGAAAGTTTTTGAATTTGAGGCCTCGGGTGCGGAGTTTTTGACGTCGCCGCCCATAGCCAAACTTGCGCGCATGGTTGTGTGCCGTTTTTACAAAGTTTTCAGATTGCCTCCCAGGTTTGCATCCTTCACTGAATTGGCCATAGAATCAATTTTGTCGAGACGGTTTTTGAATTTGAGGCCTCGGGTGCGGAGTTTTTGACGTCGTCGCCCATTGCCAAATTGCGCGCACGCTTGTGCGCCGTTTTTACAAAGTTTTCAGATTGCCTCTCGGGTTTGCATTACCAGCTGAATTGGCCATAGAATCAATTGTGTCGAGAAATTTTTTGAATTTGAGGCCTCGGGTGCGGAGTTTTTGACGTCGTCGCCCATAGCCAAACTTGCGCGCATGCTTGTGCGCCGTTTTTACAAAGTTTTTAGATTGTCTCTCGGGTTTGCATTTCCCACTGAATTGGCCATAGAATCAATTGTGTCGAGAAAGTTTTTGAATTTGAGGCATCGGGTGCGGAGTTTTTGACGTCGTCGCCCATAGCCAAACTTGCGCGCATGGTTGTGTGCCGTTTTTACAAAGTTTTCAGATTGCCTCCCAGGTTTGCATCCCTCACGAATTGGCCAGAGAATCAATTGTGTCGAGACGGTTTTTGAATTTGAGCCCTCAGGTGCGGAGTTTTTGACGTCGTCGCCCATAGCCAAATTGCGCGCACGCTTGTGCGCCGTTTTTACAAAGTTTTCAGATTGCCTCCCGAGTTTGAATTTCCCACTAAATTGGCCATATAATCAATTGTGTCAAGAAAGTTTTTGAATTTGAGGCCTCGGGTGCGGAGTTTTTGAAGTCGTCGCCCATAGCCAAACTTGCGCGCATGGTTGTTTGCCGTTTTTACAAAGTTTTCAGACTGCCTCCCAGGTTTGCATCCCTCACTGAATTGGCCATAGAATCAATTGTGTCGAGACGGTTTTTGAATTTGAGCCCTCGGGTGCAGAGTTTTTGACGTCGTCGCCCTTAGCCAAATTGCGTGCATGCTTGTGCGCCGTTTTTACAAAGTTTTTAGATTGCCTCTCGGGTTTGCATTTCCCACTAAATTGGCCATAGAATCAATTGTGTCGAGAAAGTTTTTGAATTTGAGGCATCGGGTGCGGAGTTTTTGACGTCGTCGCCCATAGCCAAACTTGCGCGCATGGTTGTGTGCCGTTTTTACAAAGTTTTCATATTGCCTCCAAGGTTTGAATTTCCCACTGAATTGGCCATAGAATCAATTGTGTCAAGAAAGTTTTTGAATTTGAGGCCTCGGGTGCGGAGTTTTTGACGTCGTCGCCCATAGCCAAACTTGCGCGCATGGTTGTTTGCCGTTTTTACAAAGTTTTCAGATTGCCTCCCAGTTTGCATCCCTCACTGAATTGGCCAGAGAATCAATTGTGTCGAAACGGTTTTTGAATTTGAGCCCTCAGGTGCGGAGTTTTTGACGTCGTCGCCCATAGCCAAATTGCGCGCACGCTTGTGCGCCGTTTTTACAAAGTTTTTAGATTGCCTCTCGGGTTTGCATTTGCCATTGAATTGGCCATAGAATCAATTGTGTCGAGAAAGTTTTTGAATTTGAGGCCTCGGGTGCGGAGTTTTTGACGTCGTCAACCATTGCCAAACTTGCGCGCATGGTTGTTTGCCGTTTTTACAAAGTTTTCAGATTGCCTCCCAGTTTGCATCCCTCACTGAATTGGCCAGAGAATCAATTGTGTCGAGACGGTTTTTGAATTTGAGCCCTCAGGTGCGGAGTTTTTGACGTCATCGCCCATTGCCAAATTGCGCGCACGCTTGTGCGCCGTTTTTACAAAGTTTTCAGATTGCCTCTCGGGTTTGCATTACCATCTGAATTGGCCATAGAATCGATTGTGTCGAGAAAATTTTTGAATTTGAGGCCTCGGGTGCGGAGTTTTTGACGTCGCCGCCCATAGCCATACTTGCGCGCATGGTTGTGTGCCGTTTTTACAAAGTTTTCAGATTGCCTCCCAGGTTTGCATCCTTCACTGAATTGGCCATAGAATCAATTGTGTCGAGACGGTTTTTGAATTTGAGGCCTCGTGTGCGGAGTTTTTGACGTCGTCGCCCATTGCCAAATTGCGCGCACGCTTGTGCGCCGTTTTTACAAAGTTTTCAGATTGCCTCTCGGGTTTGCATGACCAGCTGAATTGGCCATAGAATCAATTGTGTCGAGAAAATTTTTGAATTTGAGGCCTCGGGTGCGGAGTTTTTGACGTCGTCGCCCATAGCCAAACTTGCGCGCATGGTTGTGTGCCGTTTTTACAAAGTTTACAGATTGCCTTTCAGGTTTGCATCCTTCACTGAATTGGCCTTAGAATCAATTGTGTCGAGACGGTTTTTGAATTTGAGGCCTCGAGTGCGGAGTTTTTGACGTCGTCGCCCATTGCCAAATTGCGCGCACGCTTGTGCGCCGTTTTTACAAAATTTTCAGATTGCCTCCCGAGTTTGAATTTCCCACTGAATTGGCCATAGAATCAATTGTGTCAAGAAAGTTTTTGAATTTGAGGCCTCGGGTGCGGAGTTTTTGACGTCGTCGCCCATAGCCAAACTTGCGCGCATGGTTGTTTGCCGTTTTTACAAAGTTTTCAGATTGCCTCCCAGGTTTGCATCCCTCACTGAATTGGCCATAGAATCAATTGTGTCGAGACGGTTTTTGAATTTGAGCCCTCGGGTGCAGAGTTTTTGACGTCGTCGCCCTTAGCCAAATTGCGCGCATGCTTGTGCGCCGTTTTTACAAAGTTTTTAGATTGCCTCTCGGGTTTGCATTTCCCACTAAATTGGCCATAGAATCAATTGTGTCGAGAAAGTTTTTGAATTTGAGGCATCGGGTGCGGAGTTTTTGACGTCGTCGCCCATAGCCAAACTTGCGCGCATGGTTGTGTGCCGTTTTTACAAAATTTTCATATTGCCTCCAAGGTTTGAATTTCCCACAGAATTGGCCATAGAATCAATTGTGTCAAGAAAGTTTTTGAATTTGAGGCCTCGGGTGCGGAGTTTTTGACGTCGTCGCCCATAGCCAAACTTGCGCGCATGGTTGTTTGCCGTTTTTACAAAGTTTTCAGATTGCCTCCCACTTTGCATCCCTCACTGAATTGGCCAGAGAATCAATTGTGTCGAGACGGTTTTTGAATTTGAGCCCTCAGGTGCGGAGTTTTTGACGTCGTCGCCCATAGCCAAATTGCGCGCAAGCTTGTGCGCCGTTTGTACAAAGTTTTCAGATTGCCTCTCGGGTTTGCATTTCCCACTGAATTGGCCATAGAATCAATTGTGTCGAGAAAGTTTTTGAATTTGAGGCCTCGGGTGCGGAGTTTTTGACGTCGCCGCCCATAGCCAAACTTGCGCGCATGGTTGTGTACCGTTTTTACAAAGTTTTCAGATTGCCTCCCAGGTTTGCATCCTTCACTGAATTGGCCATAGAATCAATTTTGTCGAGACGGTTTTTGAATTTGAGGCCTCGGGTGCGGAGTTTTTGACGTCGTCGCCCATTGCCAAATTGCGCGCACGCTTGTGCGCCGTTTTTACTAAGTTTTCAGATTGCCTCTCGGGTTTGCATTATCAGCTGAATTGGCCATATAATCAATTGTGTCGAGAAATTTTTTGAATTTGAGGCCTCGGGTGCGGAGTTTTTGACGTCGTCGCCCATAGCCAAACTTGCGCGCATGCTTGTGCGCCGTTTTTACAAAGTTTTTAGATTGTCTCTCGGGTTTGCATTTCCCACTGAATTGGCCATAGAATCAATTGTGTCGAGAAAGTTTTTGAATTTGAGGCCTCGGGTGCGGAGTTTTTGACGTCGTCAACCATTGCCAAACTTGCGCGCATGGTTGTTTGCCGTTTTTACAAAGTTTTCAGATTGCCTCCCAGTTTGCATCCCTCACTGAATTGGCCAGAGAATCAATTGTGTCGAGACGGTTTTTGAATTTGAGCCCTCAGGTGCGGAGTTTTTGACGTCATCGCCCATTGCCAAATTGCGCGCACGCTTGTGCGCCGTTTTTACAAAGTTTTCAGATTGCCTCTCGGGTTTGCATTACCATCTGAATTGGCCATAGAATCGATTGTGTCGAGAAAATTTTTGAATTTGAGGCCTCGGGTGCGGAGTTTTTGACGTCGCCGCCCATAGCCATACTTGCGCGCATGGTTGTGTGCCGTTTTTACAAAGTTTTCAGATTGCCTCCCAGGTTTGCATCCTTCACTGAATTGGCCATAGAATCAATTGTGTCGAGACGGTTTTTGAATTTGAGGCCTCGTGTGCGGAGTTTTTGACGTCGTCGCCCATTGCCAAATTGCGCGCACGCTTGTGCGCCGTTTTTACAAAGTTTTCAGATTGCCTCTCGGGTTTGCATGACCAGCTGAATTGGCCATAGAATCAATTGTGTCGAGAAAATTTTTGAATTTGAGGCCTCGGGTGCGGAGTTTTTGACGTCGTCGCCCATAGCCAAACTTGCGCGCATGGTTGTGTGCCGTTTTTACAAAGTTTACAGATTGCCTTTCAGGTTTGCATCCTTCACTGAATTGGCCTTAGAATCAATTGTGTCGAGACGGTTTTTGAATTTGAGGCCTCGAGTGCGGAGTTTTTGACGTCGTCGCCCATAGCCAAATTGCGCGCACGCTTGTGCGCCGTTTTTACAAAGTTTTCAGATTGCCTCCCGAGTTTGAATTTCCCACTGAATTGGCCATATAATCAATTGTGTCAAGAAAGTTTTTGAATTTGAGGCCTCGGGTGCGGAGTTTTTGACGTCGTCGCCCATAGCCAAACTTGCGCGCATGGTTGTTTGCCGTTTTTACAAAGTTTTCAGACTGTCTCCCAGGTTTGCATCCCTCACTGAATTGGCCATAGAATCAATTGTGTCGAGACGGTTTTTGAATTTGAGCCCTCGGGTGCAGAGTTTTTGACGTCGTCGCCCTTAGCCAAATTGCGTGCATGCTTGTGCGCCGTTTTTACAAAGTTTTTAGATTGCCTCTCGGGTTTGCATTTCCCACTAAATTGGCCATAGAATCAATTGTGTCGAGAAAGTTTTTGAATTTGAGGCATCGGGTGCGGAGTTTTTGACGTCGTCGCCCATAGCCAAACTTGCGCGCATGGTTGTGTGCCGTTTTTACAAAATTTTCATATTGCCTCCAAGGTTTGAATTTCCCACAGAATTGGCCATAGAATCAATTGTGTCAAGAAAGTTTTTGAATTTGAGGCCTCGGGTGCGGAGTTTTTGACGTCGTCGCCCATAGCCAAACTTGCGCGCATGGTTGTTTGCCGTTTTTACAAAGTTTTCAGATTGCCTCCCAGTTTGCATCCCTCACTGAATTGGCCAGAGAATCAATTGTGTCGAGACGGTTTTTGAATTTGAGCCCTCAGGTGCGGAGTTTTTGACGTCGTCGCCCATAGCCAAATTGCGCGCAAGCTTGTGCGCCGTTTGTACAAAGTTTTCAGATTGCCTCTCGGGTTTGCATTTCCCACTGAATTGGCCATAGAATCAATTGTGTCGAGAAAGTTTTTGAATTTGAGGCCTCGGGTGCGGAGTTTTTGACGTCGCCGCCCATAGCCAAACTTGCGCGCATGGTTGTGTGCCGTTTTTACAAAGTTTTCAGATTGCCTCCCAGGTTTGCATCCTTCACTGAATTGGCCATAGAATCAATTTTGTCGAGACGGTTTTTGAATTTGAGGCCTCGGGTGCGGAGTTTTTGACGTCGTCGCCCATTGCCAAATTGCGCGCACGCTTGTGCGCCGTTTTTACAAAGTTTTCAGATTGCCTCTCGGGTTTGCATTACCAGCTGAATTGGCCATAGAATCAATTGTGTCGAGAAATTTTTTGAATTTGAGGCCTCGGGTGCGGAGTTTTTGACGTCGTCGCCCATAGCCAAACTTGCGCGCATGCTTGTGCGCCGTTTTTACAAAGTTTTTAGATTGTCTCTCGGGTTTGCATTTCCCACTGAATTGGCCATAGAATCAATTGTGTCGAGAAAGTTTTTGAATTTGAGGCATCGGGTGCGGAGTTTTTGACGTCGTCGCCCATAGCCAAACTTGCGCGCATGGTTGTGTGCCGTTTTTACAAAGTTTTCAGATTGCCTCCCAGGTTTGCATCCCTCACGAATTGGCCAGAGAATCAATTGTGTCGAGACGGTTTTTGAATTTGAGCCCTCAGGTGCGGAGTTTTTGACGTCGTCGCCCATAGCCAAATTGCGCGCACGCTTGTGCGCCGTTTTTACAAAGTTTTCAGATTGCCTCCCGAGTTTGAATTTCCCACTAAATTGGCCATATAATCAATTGTGTCAAGAAAGTTTTTGAATTTGAGGCCTCGGGTGCGGAGTTTTTGAAGTCGTCGCCCATAGCCAAACTTGCGCGCATGGTTGTTTGCCGTTTTTACAAAGTTTTCAGACTGCCTCCCAGGTTTGCATCCCTCACTGAATTGGCCATAGAATCAATTGTGTCGAGACGGTTTTTGAATTTGAGCCCTCGGGTGCAGAGTTTTTGACGTCGTCGCCCTTAGCCAAATTGCGTGCATGCTTGTGCGCCGTTTTTACAAAGTTTTTAGATTGCCTCTCGGGTTTGCATTTCCCACTAAATTGGCCATAGAATCAATTGTGTCGAGAAAGTTTTTGAATTTGAGGCATCGGGTGCGGAGTTTTTGACGTCGTCGCCCATAGCCAAACTTGCGCGCATGGTTGTGTGCCGTTTTTACAAAGTTTTCATATTGCCTCCAAGGTTTGAATTTCCCACTGAATTGGCCATAGAATCAATTGTGTCAAGAAAGTTTTTGAATTTGAGGCCTCGGGTGCGGAGTTTTTGACGTCGTCGCCCATAGCCAAACTTGCGCGCATGGTTGTTTGCCGTTTTTACAAAGTTTTCAGATTGCCTCCCAGTTTGCATCCCTCACTGAATTGGCCAGAGAATCAATTGTGTCGAAACGGTTTTTGAATTTGAGCCCTCAGGTGCGGAGTTTTTGACGTCGTCGCCCATAGCCAAATTGCGCGCACGCTTGTGCGCCGTTTTTACAAAGTTTTTAGATTGCCTCTCGGGTTTGCATTTGCCATTGAATTGGCCATAGAATCAATTGTGTCGAGAAAGTTTTTGAATTTGAGGCCTCGGGTGCGGAGTTTTTGACGTCGTCAACCATTGCCAAACTTGCGCGCATGGTTGTTTGCCGTTTTTACAAAGTTTTCAGATTGCCTCCCAGTTTGCATCCCTCACTGAATTGGCCAGAGAATCAATTGTGTCGAGACGGTTTTTGAATTTGAGCCCTCAGGTGCGGAGTTTTTGACGTCATCGCCCATTGCCAAATTGCGCGCACGCTTGTGCGCCGTTTTTACAAAGTTTTCAGATTGCCTCTCGGGTTTGCATTACCATCTGAATTGGCCATAGAATCGATTGTGTCGAGAAAATTTTTGAATTTGAGGCCTCGGGTGCGGAGTTTTTGACGTCGCCGCCCATAGCCATACTTGCGCGCATGGTTGTGTGCCGTTTTTACAAAGTTTTCAGATTGCCTCCCAGGTTTGCATCCTTCACTGAATTGGCCATAGAATCAATTGTGTCGAGACGGTTTTTGAATTTGAGGCCTCGTGTGCGGAGTTTTTGACGTCGTCGCCCATTGCCAAATTGCGCGCACGCTTGTGCGCCGTTTTTACAAAGTTTTCAGATTGCCTCTCGGGTTTGCATGACCAGCTGAATTGGCCATAGAATCAATTGTGTCGAGAAAATTTTTGAATTTGAGGCCTCGGGTGCGGAGTTTTTGACGTCGTCGCCCATAGCCAAACTTGCGCGCATGGTTGTGTGCCGTTTTTACAAAGTTTACAGATTGCCTTTCAGGTTTGCATCCTTCACTGAATTGGCCTTAGAATCAATTGTGTCGAGACGGTTTTTGAATTTGAGGCCTCGAGTGCGGAGTTTTTGACGTCGTCGCCCATTGCCAAATTGCGCGCACGCTTGTGCGCCGTTTTTACAAAATTTTCAGATTGCCTCCCGAGTTTGAATTTCCCACTGAATTGGCCATAGAATCAATTGTGTCAAGAAAGTTTTTGAATTTGAGGCCTCGGGTGCGGAGTTTTTGACGTCGTCGCCCATAGCCAAACTTGCGCGCATGGTTGTTTGCCGTTTTTACAAAGTTTTCAGATTGCCTCCCAGGTTTGCATCCCTCACTGAATTGGCCATAGAATCAATTGTGTCGAGACGGTTTTTGAATTTGAGCCCTCGGGTGCAGAGTTTTTGACGTCGTCGCCCTTAGCCAAATTGCGCGCATGCTTGTGCGCCGTTTTTACAAAGTTTTTAGATTGCCTCTCGGGTTTGCATTTCCCACTAAATTGGCCATAGAATCAATTGTGTCGAGAAAGTTTTTGAATTTGAGGCATCGGGTGCGGAGTTTTTGACGTCGTCGCCCATAGCCAAACTTGCGCGCATGGTTGTGTGCCGTTTTTACAAAATTTTCATATTGCCTCCAAGGTTTGAATTTCCCACAGAATTGGCCATAGAATCAATTGTGTCAAGAAAGTTTTTGAATTTGAGGCCTCGGGTGCGGAGTTTTTGACGTCGTCGCCCATAGCCAAACTTGCGCGCATGGTTGTTTGCCGTTTTTACAAAGTTTTCAGATTGCCTCCCACTTTGCATCCCTCACTGAATTGGCCAGAGAATCAATTGTGTCGAGACGGTTTTTGAATTTGAGCCCTCAGGTGCGGAGTTTTTGACGTCGTCGCCCATAGCCAAATTGCGCGCAAGCTTGTGCGCCGTTTGTACAAAGTTTTCAGATTGCCTCTCGGGTTTGCATTTCCCACTGAATTGGCCATAGAATCAATTGTGTCGAGAAAGTTTTTGAATTTGAGGCCTCGGGTGCGGAGTTTTTGACGTCGCCGCCCATAGCCAAACTTGCGCGCATGGTTGTGTACCGTTTTTACAAAGTTTTCAGATTGCCTCCCAGGTTTGCATCCCTCACTGAATTGGCCATAGAATCAATTGTGTCGAGACGGTTTTTGAATTTGAGCCCTCGGGTGCTGAGTTTTTGACGTCGTCGCCCTTAGCCAAATTGCGCGCATGCTTGTGCGCCGTTTTTACAAAGTTTTTAGATTGCCTCTCGGGTTTGCATTATCAGCTGAATTGGCCATAGAATCAATTGTGTCGAGAAAGTTTTTGAATTTGAGGCATCGGGTGCGGAGTTTTTGACGTCGTCGCCCATAGCCAAACTTGCGCGCATGGTTGTGTGCCGTTTTTACAAAATTTTCATATTGCCTCCAAGGTTTGAATTTCCCACAGAATTGGCCATAGAATCAATTGTGTCGAGAAAGTTTTTGAATTTGAGGCCTCGGGTGCGGAGTTTTTGACGTCGTCGCCCATAGCCAAACTTGCGCGCATGGTTGTTTGCCGTTTTTACAAAGTTTTCAGATTGCCTCCCACTTTGCATCCCTCACTGAATTGGCCAGAGAATCAATTGTGTCGAGACGGTTTTTGAATTTGAGCCCTCAGGTGCGGAGTTTTTGACGTCGTCGCCCATAGCCAAATTGCGCGCAAGCTTGTGCGCCGTTTGTACAAAGTTTTCAGATTGCCTCTCGGGTTTGCATTTCCCACTGAATTGGCCATAGAATCAATTGTGTCGAGAAAGTTTTTGAATTTGAGGCCTCGGGTGCGGAGTTTTTGACGTCGCCGCCCATAGCCAAACTTGCGCGCATGGTTGTGTACCGTTTTTACAAAGTTTTCAGATTGCCTCCCAGGTTTGCATCCTTCACTGAATTGGCCATAGAATCAATTTTGTCGAGACGGTTTTTGAATTTGAGGCCTCGGGTGCGGAGTTTTTGACGTCGTCGCCCATTGCCAAATTGCGCGCACGCTTGTGCGCCGTTTTTACAAAGTTTTCAGATTGCCTCTCGGGTTTGCATTATCAGCTGAATTGGCCATATAATCAATTGTGTCGAGAAATTTTTTGAATTTGAGGCCTCGGGTGCGGAGTTTTTGACGTCGTCGCCCATAGCCAAACTTGCGCGCATGCTTGTGCGCCGTTTTTACAAAGTTTTTAGATTGTCTCTCGGGTTTGCATTTCCCACTGAATTGGCCATAGAATCAATTGTGTCGAGAATGTTTTTGAATTTGAGGCATCGGGTGCGGAGTTTTTGACGTCGTCGCCCATAGCCAAACTTGCGCGCATGGTTGTGTGCCGTTTTTACAAAGTTTTCAGATTGCCTCCCAGGTTTGCATCCCTCACTGAATTGGCCAGAGAATCAATTGTGTCGAGACGGTTTTTGAATTTGAGCCCTCAGGTGCGGAGTTTTTGACGTCGTCGCCCATAGCCAAATTGCGCGCACGCTTGTGCGCCGTTTTTACAAAGTTTTCAGATTGCCTCCCGAGTTTGAATTTCCCACTGAATTGGCCATATAATCAATTGTGTCAAGAAAGTTTTTGAATTTGAGGCCTCGGGTGCGGAGTTTTTGACGTCGTCGCCCATAGCCAAACTTGCGCGCATGGTTGTTTGCCGTTTTTACAAAGTTTTCAGACTGCCTCCCAGGTTTGCATCCCTCACTGAATTGGCCATAGAATCAATTGTGTCGAGACGGTTTTTGAATTTGAGCCCTCGGGTGCAGAGTTTTTGACGTCGTCGCCCTTAGCCAAATTGCGTGCATGCTTGTGCGCCGTTTTTACAAAGTTTTTAGATTGCCTCTCGGGTCTGCATTTCCCACTAAATTGGCCATAGAATCAATTGTGTCAAGAAAGTTTTTGAATTTGAGGCATCGGGTGCGGAGTTTTTGACGTCGTCGCCCATAGCCAAACTTGCGCGCATGGTTGTGTGCCGTTTTTACAAAATTTTCATATTGCCTCCAAGGTTTGAATTTCCCACAGAATTGGCCATAGAATCAATTGTGTCAAGAAAGTTTTTGAATTTGAGGCCTCGGGTGCGGAGTTTTTGACGTCGTCGCCCATAGCCAAACTTGCGCGCATGGTTGTTTGCCGTTTTTACAAAGTTTTCAGATTGCCTCCCAGTTTGCATCCCTCACTGAATTGGCTAGAGAATCAATTGTGTCAAGACGGTTTTTGAATTTGAGCCCTCAGGTGCGGAGTTTTTGACGTCGTCGCCCATAGCCAAATTGCGCCCAAGCTTGTGCGCCGTTTGTACAAAGTTTTCAGATTGCCTCTCGGGTTTGCATTTCCCACTGAATTGGCCATAGAATCAATTTTGTCGAGAAAGTTTTTGAATTTGAGGCCTCGGGTGCGGAGTTTTTGACGTCGCCGCCCATAGCCAAACTTGCGCGCATGGTTGTGTACCGTTTTTACAAAGTTTTCAGATTGCCTCCCAGGTTTGCATCCTTCACTGAATTGGCCATAGAATCAATTTTGTCGAGACGGTTTTTGAATTTGAGGCCTCGTGTGCGGAGTTTTTGACGTCGTCGCCCATTGCCAAATTGCGCGCACGCTTGTGCGCCGTTTTTACAAAGTTTTCAGATTGCCTCTCGGGTTTGCATTATCAGCTGAATTGGCCATATAATCAATTGTGTCGAGAAATTTTTTGAATTTGAGGCCTCGGGTGCGGAGTTTTTGACGTCGTCGCCCATAGCCAAACTTGCGCGCATGCTTGTGCGCCGTTTTTACAAAGTTTTTAGATTGTCTCTCGGGTTTGCATTTCCCACTGAATTGGCCATAGAATCAATTGTGTCGAGAAAGTTTTTGAATTTGAGGCATCGGGTGCGGAGTTTTTGACGTCGTCGCCCATAGCCAAACTTGCGCGCATGGTTGTGTGCCGTTTTTACAAAGTTTTCAGATTGCCTCCCAGGTTTGCATCCCTCACTGAATTCGCCAGAGAATCAATTGTGTCGAGACGGTTTTTGAATTTGAGCCCTCAGGTGCGGAGTTTTTGACGTCGTCGCCCATAGCCAAATTGCGCGCACGCTTGTGCGCCGTTTTTACAAAGTTTTCAGATTGCCTCCCGAGTTTGAATTTCCCACTGAATTGGCCATATAATCAATTGTGTCAAGAAAGTTTTTGAATTTGAGGCCTCGGGTGCGGAGTTTTTGACGTCGTCGCCCATAGCCAAACTTGCGCGCATGGTTGTTTGCCGTTTTTACAAAGTTTTCAGACTGCCTCCCAGGTTTGCATCCCTCACTGAATTGGCCATAGAATCAATTGTGTCGAGACGGTTTTTGAATTTGAGCCCTCGGGTGCAGAGTTTTTGACGTCGTCGCCCTTAGCCAAATTGCGTGCATGCTTGTGCGCCGTTTTTACAAAGTTTTTAGATTGCCTCTCGGGTTTGCATTTCCCACTAAATTGGCCATAGAATCAATTGTGTCGAGAAAGTTTTTGAATTTGAGGCATCGGGTGCGGAGTTTTTGACGTCGTCGCCCATAGCCAAACTTGCGCGCATGGTTGTGTGCCGTTTTTACAAAATTTTCATATTGCCTCCAAGGTTTGAATTTCCCACAGAATTGGCCATAGAATCAATTGTGTCAAGAAAGTTTTTGAATTTGAGGCCTCGGGTGCGGAGTTTTTGACGTCGTCGCCCATAGCCAAACTTGCGCGCATGGTTGTTTGCCATTTTTACAAAGTTTTCAGATTGCCTCCCAGTTTGCATCCCTCACTGAATTGGCCAGAGAATCAATTGTGTCGAGACGGTTTTTGAATTTGAGCCCTCAGGTGCGGAGTTTTTGACGTCGTCGCCCATAGCCAAATTGCGCGCAAGCTTGTGCGCCGTTTGTACAAAGTTTTCAGATTGCCTCTCGGGTTTGCATTTCCCACGGAATTGGCCATAGAATCAATTGTGTCGAGAAAGTTTTTGAATTTGAGGCCTCGGGTGCGGAGTTTTTGACGTCGCCGCCCATAGCCAAACTTGCGCGCATGGTTGTGTGCCGTTTTTACAAAGTTTTCAGATTGCCTCCCAGCTTTGCATCCTTCACTGAATTGGCCATAGAATCAATTTTGTCGAGACGGTTTTTGAATTTGAGGCCTCGGGTGCGGAGTTTTTGACGTCGTCGCCCATTGCCAAATTGCGCGCACGCTTGTGCGCCGTTTTTACAAAGTTTTCAGATTGCCTCTCGAGTTTGCATTACCAGTTGAATTGGCCATAGAATCAATTGTGTCGAGAAATTTTTTGAATTTGAGGCCTCGGGTGCGGAGTTTTTGACGTCGTCGCCCATAGCCAAACTTGCGCGCATGCTTGTGCGCCGTTTTTACAAAGTTTTTAGATTGTCTCTCGGGTTTGCATTTCCCACTGAATTGGCCATAGAATCAATTGTGTCGAGAAAGTTTTTGAATTTGAGGCCTCGGGTGCGGAGTTTTTGACGTCGTCAACCATTGCCAAACTTGCGCGCATGGTTGTTTGCCGTTTTTACAAAGTTTTCAGATTGCCTCCCAGTTTGCATCCCTCACTGAATTGGCCAGAGAATCAATTGTGTCGAGACGGTTTTTGAATTTGAGCCCTCAGGTGCGGAGTTTTTGACGTCATCGCCCATTGCCAAATTGCGCGCACGCTTGTGCGCCGTTTTTACAAAGTTTTCAGATTGCCTCTCGGGATTGCATTACCATCTGAATTGGCCATAGAATCGATTGTGTCGAGAAATTTTTTGAATTTGAGGCCTCGGGTGCGGAGTTTTTGACGTCGCCGCCCATAGCCATACTTGCGCGCATGGTTGTGTGCCGTTTTTACAAAGTTTTCAGATTGCCTCCCAGGTTTGCATCCTTCACTGAATTGGCCATAGAATCAATTGTGTCGAGACGGTTTTTGAATTTGAGGCCTCGTGTGCGGAGTTTTTGACGTCGTCGCCCATTGCCAAATTGCGCGCACGCTTGTGCGCCGTTTTTACAAAGTTTTCAGATTGCCTCTCGGGTTTGCATGACCAGCTGAATTGGCCATAGAATCAATTGTGTCGAGAAAATTTTTGAATTTGAGGCCTCGGGTGCGGAGTTTTTGACGTCGTCGCCCATAGCCAAACTTGCGCGCATGGTTGTGTGCCGTTTTTACAAAGTTTACAGATTGCCTTTCAGGTTTGCATCCTTCACTGAATTGGCCTTAGAATCAATTGTGTCGAGACGGTTTTTGAATTTGAGGCCTCGAGTGCGGAGTTTTTGACGTCGTCACCCATTGCCAAATTGCGCGCACGCTTGTGCGCCGTTTTTACAAAATTTTCAGATTGCCTCCCGAGTTTGAATTTCCCACTGAATTGGCCATAGAATCAATTGTGTCAAGAAAGTTTTTGAATTTGAGGCCTCGGGTGCGGAGTTTTTGACGTCGTCGCCCATAGCCAAACTTGCGCGCATGGTTGTTTGCCGTTTTTACAAAGTTTTCAGATTGCCTCCCAGGTTTGCATCCCTCACTGAATTGGCCATAGAATCAATTGTGTCGAGACGGTTTTTGAATTTGAGCCCTCGGGTGCAGAGTTTTTGACGTCGTCGCCCTTAGCCAAATTGCGCGCATGCTTGTGCGCCGTTTTTACAAAGTTTTTAGATTGCCTCTCGGGTTTGCATTTCCCACTAAATTGGCCATAGAATCAATTGTGTCGAGAAAGTTTTTGAATTTGAGGCATCGGGTGCGGAGTTTTTGACGTCGTCGCCCATAGCCAAACTTGCGCGCATGGTTGTGTGCCGTTTTTACAAAATTTTCATATTGCCTCCAAGGTTTGAATTTCCCACAGAATTGGCCATAGAATCAATTGTGTCAAGAAAGTTTTTGAATTTGAGGCCTCGGGTGCGGAGTTTTTGACGTCGTCGCCCATAGCCAAACTTGCGCGCATGGTTGTTTGCCGTTTTTACAAAGTTTTCAGATTGCCTCCCACTTTGCATCCCTCACTGAATTGGCCAGAGAATCAATTGTGTCGAGACGGTTTTTGAATTTGAGCCCTCAGGTGCGGAGTTTTTGACGTCGTCGCCCATAGCCAAATTGCGCGCAAGCTTGTGCGCCGTTTGTACAAAGTTTTCAGATTGCCTCTCGGGTTTGCATTTCCCACTGAATTGGCCATAGAATCAATTGTGTCGAGAAAGTTTTTGAATTTGAGGCCTCGGGTGCGGAGTTTTTGACGTCGCCGCCCATAGCCAAACTTGCGCGCATGGTTGTGTACCGTTTTTACAAAGTTTTCAGATTGCCTCCCAGGTTTGCATCCTTCACTGAATTGGCCATAGAATCAATTTTGTCGAGACGGTTTTTGAATTTGAGGCCTCGGGTGCGGAGTTTTTGACGTCGTCGCCCATTGCCAAATTGCGCGCACGCTTGTGCGCCGTTTTTACAAAGTTTTCAGATTGCCTCTCGGGTTTGCATTATCAGCTGAATTGGCCATATAATCAATTGTGTCGAGAAATTTTTTGAATTTGAGGCCTCGGGTGCGGAGTTTTTGACGTCGTCGCCCATAGCCAAACTTGCGCGCATGCTTGTGCGCCGTTTTTACAAAGTTTTTAGATTGTCTCTCGGGTTTGCATTTCCCACTGAATTGGCCATAGAATCAATTGTGTCGAGAATGTTTTTGAATTTGAGGCATCGGGTGCGGAGTTTTTGACGTCGTCGCCCATAGCCAAACTTGCGCGCATGGTTGTGTGCCGTTTTTACAAAGTTTTCAGATTGCCTCCCAGGTTTGCATCCCTCACTGAATTGGCCAGAGAATCAATTGTGTCGAGACGGTTTTTGAATTTGAGCCCTCAGGTGCGGAGTTTTTGACGTCGTCGCCCATAGCCAAATTGCGCGCACGCTTGTGCGCCGTTTTTACAAAGTTTTCAGATTGCCTCCCGAGTTTGAATTTCCCACTGAATTGGCCATATAATCAATTGTGTCAAGAAAGTTTTTGAATTTGAGGCCTCGGGTGCGGAGTTTTTGACGTCGTCGCCCATAGCCAAACTTGCGCGCATGGTTGTTTGCCGTTTTTACAAAGTTTTCAGACTGCCTCCCAGGTTTGCATCCCTCACTGAATTGGCCATAGAATCAATTGTGTCGAGACGGTTTTTGAATTTGAGCCCTCGGGTGCAGAGTTTTTGACGTCGTCGCCCTTAGCCAAATTGCGTGCATGCTTGTGCGCCGTTTTTACAAAGTTTTTAGATTGCCTCTCGGGTCTGCATTTCCCACTAAATTGGCCATAGAATCAATTGTGTCAAGAAAGTTTTTGAATTTGAGGCATCGGGTGCGGAGTTTTTGACGTCGTCGCCCATAGCCAAACTTGCGCGCATGGTTGTGTGCCGTTTTTACAAAATTTTCATATTGCCTCCAAGGTTTGAATTTCCCACAGAATTGGCCATAGAATCAATTGTGTCAAGAAAGTTTTTGAATTTGAGGCCTCGGGTGCGGAGTTTTTGACGTCGTCGCCCATAGCCAAACTTGCGCGCATGGTTGTTTGCCGTTTTTACAAAGTTTTCAGATTGCCTCCCAGTTTGCATCCCTCACTGAATTGGCTAGAGAATCAATTGTGTCAAGACGGTTTTTGAATTTGAGCCCTCAGGTGCGGAGTTTTTGACGTCGTCGCCCATAGCCAAATTGCGCCCAAGCTTGTGCGCCGTTTGTACAAAGTTTTCAGATTGCCTCTCGGGTTTGCATTTCCCACTGAATTGGCCATAGAATCAATTTTGTCGAGAAAGTTTTTGAATTTGAGGCCTCGGGTGCGGAGTTTTTGACGTCGCCGCCCATAGCCAAACTTGCGCGCATGGTTGTGTACCGTTTTTACAAAGTTTTCAGATTGCCTCCCAGGTTTGCATCCTTCACTGAATTGGCCATAGAATCAATTTTGTCGAGACGGTTTTTGAATTTGAGGCCTCGTGTGCGGAGTTTTTGACGTCGTCGCCCATTGCCAAATTGCGCGCACGCTTGTGCGCCGTTTTTACAAAGTTTTCAGATTGCCTCTCGGGTTTGCATTATCAGCTGAATTGGCCATATAATCAATTGTGTCGAGAAATTTTTTGAATTTGAGGCCTCGGGTGCGGAGTTTTTGACGTCGTCGCCCATAGCCAAACTTGCGCGCATGCTTGTGCGCCGTTTTTACAAAGTTTTTAGATTGTCTCTCGGGTTTGCATTTCCCACTGAATTGGCCATAGAATCAATTGTGTCGAGAAAGTTTTTGAATTTGAGGCATCGGGTGCGGAGTTTTTGACGTCGTCGCCCATAGCCAAACTTGCGCGCATGGTTGTGTGCCGTTTTTACAAAGTTTTCAGATTGCCTCCCAGGTTTGCATCCCTCACTGAATTCGCCAGAGAATCAATTGTGTCGAGACGGTTTTTGAATTTGAGCCCTTAGGTGCGGAGTTTTTGACGTCGTCGCCCATAGCCAAATTGCGCGCACGCTTGTGCGCCGTTTTTACAAAGTTTTCAGATTGCCTCCCGAGTTTGAATTTCCCACTGAATTGGCCATATAATCAATTGTGTCAAGAAAGTTTTTGAATTTGAGGCCTCGGGTGCGGAGTTTTTGACGTCGTCGCCCATAGCCAAACTTGCGCGCATGGTTGTTTGCCGTTTTTACAAAGTTTTCAGACTGCCTCCCAGGTTTGCATCCCTCACTGAATTGGCCATAGAATCAATTGTGTCGAGACGGTTTTTGAATTTGAGCCCTCGGGTGCAGAGTTTTTGACGTCGTCGCCCTTAGCCAAATTGCGTGCATGCTTGTGCGCCGTTTTTACAAAGTTTTTAGATTGCCTCTCGGGTTTGCATTTCCCACTAAATTGGCCATAGAATCAATTGTGTCGAGAAAGTTTTTGAATTTGAGGCATCGGGTGCGGAGTTTTTGACGTCGTCGCCCATAGCCAAACTTGCGCGCATGGTTGTGTGCCGTTTTTACAAAATTTTCATATTGCCTCCAAGGTTTGAATTTCCCACAGAATTGGCCATAGAATCAATTGTGTCAAGAAAGTTTTTGAATTTGAGGCCTCGGGTGCGGAGTTTTTGACGTCGTCGCCCATAGCCAAACTTGCGCGCATGGTTGTTTGCCATTTTTACAAAGTTTTCAGATTGCCTCCCAGTTTGCATCCCTCACTGAATTGGCCAGAGAATCAATTGTGTCGAGACGGTTTTTGAATTTGAGCCCTCAGGTGCGGAGTTTTTGACGTCGTCGCCCATAGCCAAATTGCGCGCAAGCTTGTGCGCCGTTTGTACAAAGTTTTCAGATTGCCTCTCGGGTTTGCATTTCCCACGGAATTGGCCATAGAATCAATTGTGTCGAGAAAGTTTTTGAATTTGAGGCCTCGGGTGCGGAGTTTTTGACGTCGCCGCCCATAGCCAAACTTGCGCGCATGGTTGTGTGCCGTTTTTACAAAGTTTTCAGATTGCCTCCCAGCTTTGCATCCTTCACTGAATTGGCCATAGAATCAATTTTGTCGAGACGGTTTTTGAATTTGAGGCCTCGGGTGCGGAGTTTTTGACGTCGTCGCCCATTGCCAAATTGCGCGCACGCTTGTGCGCCGTTTTTACAAAGTTTTCAGATTGCCTCTCGAGTTTGCATTACCAGTTGAATTGGCCATAGAATCAATTGTGTCGAGAAATTTTTTGAATTTGAGGCCTCGGGTGCGGAGTTTTTGACGTCGTCGCCCATAGCCAAACTTGCGCGCATGCTTGTGCGCCGTTTTTACAAAGTTTTTAGATTGTCTCTCGGGTTTGCATTTCCCACTGAATTGGCCATAGAATCAATTGTGTCGAGAAAGTTTTTGAATTTGAGGCATCGGGTGCGGAGTTTTTGACGTCGTCGCCCATAGCCAAACTTGCGCGCATGGTTGTGTGCCGTTTTTACAAAGTTTTCAGATTGCCTCCCAGGTTTGCATCCCTCACTGAATTGGCCAGAGAATCAATTGTGTCGAGACGGTTTTTGAATTTGAGCCCTCAGGTGCGGAGTTTTTGACGTCGTCGCCCATAGCCAAATTGCGCGCACGCTTGTGCGCCGTTTTTACAAAGTTTTCAGATTGCCTCCCGAGTTTGAATTTCCCACTGAATTGGCCATATAATCAATTGTGTCAAGAAAGTTTTTGAATTTGAGGCCTCGGGTGCGGAGTTTTTGACGTCGTCGCCCATAGCCAAACTTGCGCGCATGGTTGTTTGCCGTTTTTACAAAGTTTTCAGACTGCCTCCCAGGTTTGCATCCCTCACTGAATTGGCCATAGAATCAATTGTGTCGAGACGGTTTTTGAATTTGAGCCCTCGGGTGCAGAGTTTTTGACGTCGTCGCCCTTAGCCAAATTGCGTGCATGCTTGTGCGCCGTTTTTACAAAGTTTTTAGATTGCCTCTCGGGTTTACATTTCCCACTGAATTGGCCATAGAATCAATTGTGTCGAGAAAGTTTTTGAATTTGAGGCATCGGGTGCGGAGTTTTTGACGTCGTCGCCCATAGCCAAACTTGCGCGCATGGTTGTGTGCCGTTTTTACAAAGTTTTCAGATTGCCTCGAAGGTTTGCATCCCTCACTGAATTGGCCATAGAATCAATTGTGTCGTGAAAGTTTTTGAATTTGAGGCCTCGGGTGCGGAGTTTTTGACGTCGTCGCCCATAGCCAAACTTGCGCGCATGGTTGTGTGCCGTTTTTACAAAGTTTTCAGATTGCCTCCAAGGTTTGAATTTCCCACTGAATTGGCCATAGAATCAATTGTGTCAAGAAAGTTTTTGAATTTGAGGCCTCGGGTGCGGAGTTTTTGACGTCGTCGCCCATAGCCAAACTTGCGTGCATGGTTGTTTGCCGTTTTTACAAAGTTTTCAGATTGCCTCCCAGGTTTGTATCCCTCACTGAATTGGCCAGAGAATCAATTGTGTCGAGACGGTTTTTGAATTTGAGCCCTCGGGTGCGGAGTTTTTGACGTCGTCGCCCATAGCCAAATTGCGCGCACGCTTGTGCGCCGTTTTTACAAAGTTTTCAGATTGCCTATCGGGTTTGCATTTCCCACTGAATTGGCCATAGAATCAATTATGTCGAGAAAGTTTTTGAATTTGAGGCCTCGGGTGCGGAGTTTTTGACGTCGCCGCCCATAGCCAAACTTGCGCGCATGGTTGTGTGCCGTTATTACAAAGTTTTTAGATTGCCTCCCAGGTTTGCATCCTTCACTAAATTGGCCATAGAATCAATTGTGTCGAGACGGTTTTTGAATTTGAGGCCTCGGGTGCGGAGTTTTTGACGTCGTCGCCCATTGCCAAATTGCGCGCACGCTTGTGCGCCGTTTTTACAAAGTTTTCAGATTGCGTCTCGGGTTTGCATTACCAGCTGAATTGGCCATAGAATCAATTGTGTCGAGAAAATTTTTGAATTTGAGGCCTCGGGTGCGGAGTTTTTGACGTCGTCGCCCATAGCCAAACTTGCGCGCATTCTTGTGCGCCGATTTTACAAAGTTTTTAGATTGCCTCTCGGGTTTGCATTTCCCACTGAATTGGCCATAGAATCAATTGTGTCGAGAAAGTTTTTGAATTTGAGGCATCGGGTGCGGAGTTTTTGACGTCGTCACCCATAGCCAAACTTGCGCGCATGGTTGTGTGCCGTTTTTACAAAGTTTTCAGATTGCCTCCCAGGTTTGCATCCCTCACTGAATTGGCCAGAGAATCAATTGTGTTGAGACGGTTTTTGAATTTGAGCCCTCAGGTGCGGAGTTTTTGACGTCGTCGCCCATAGCCAAATTGCGCGCACGCTTGTGCGCCGTTTTTACAAAGTTTTCAGATTGCCTCTCGGGTTTGCATTTCCCACTGAATTGGCCATAGAATCAATTGTGTCGAGAAAGTTTTTGAATTTGATGCCTCGGGTGCGGAGTTTTTGACGTCGCCGCCCATAGTCAAACTTGCGCGCATGGTTGTGTGCCGTTTTTACAAAGTTTTCAGATTGCCTCGAAGGTTTGCATCCCTCACTGAATTGGCCATAGAATCAATTGTGTCGAGACGGTTTTTGAATTTGAGGCCTCGGGTGCGGAGTTTTTGACGTCGTCGCCCATTGCCAAATTGCGCGCACGCTTGTGCGCCGTTTTTACAAAGTTTTCAGATTGCCTCTCGGGTTTGCATTACCAGCTGAATTGGCCATAGAATCAATTGTGTCGAGAAATTTTTTGAATTTGAGGCCTCAGGTGCGGAGTTTTTGACGTCGTCGCCTATAGCCAAACTTGCGCGCATGGTTGTGTGCCGTTTTTACAAAGTTTTAAGATTGCCTCCCAGGTTTGCATCCCTCACTGAATTGGCCATAGAATCAATTATGTCGAGACGGTTTTTGAATTTGAGGCCTCGGGTGCAGAGTTTTTGACGTCGTCGCCCATAGCCAAATTGCGCGCACGCTTGTGCGCCGTTTTTACAAAGTTTTCAGATTGCCTCTCGGGTTTGCATTTCCCACTGAATTGGCCATAGAATCAATTGTGTCGAGAAAGTTTTTGAATTTGAGGCCTCGGGTGCGGAGTTTTTGACGTTGTCGCCCATAGCCAAACTTGCGCGCATGGTTGTGTGCCGTTTTTACAAAGTTTTCAGATTGCCTCGAAGGTTTGCATCCCTCACTGAATTGGCCATAGAATCAATTATGTCGAGACGGTTTTTGAATTTTAGGCCTCGGGTGCAGAGTTTTGACGTCGTCGCCCATAGCCAAATTGCGCGCATGCTTGTGCGCCGTTTTTACAAAGTTTTCAGATTGCCTCCCGGGTTTGCATTTCCCGCTGAATTGGCCATATAATCAATTGTGTCGAGAGAGTTTTTGAATTTGAGGCCTAGGGTGCGGAGTTTTTGACGTCGTCGCCCATAGCCAAACTTGCGCGCGCATGGTTGTGTGCCGTTTTTACAAAGTTTTCAGATTGCCTCCCAGGTTTGCATTCCGCACTGAATTGGCCATAGAATGAATTGTGTCGAGACGATTTTTGAATTTGAGGCCTCGGGTGCAGAGTTTTTGACATCGTCGCCCATAGCCAAATTGCGTGCATGTTTGTGCGTCGTTTTTACAAAGTTTTCAGATTGCCTCTCGGGTACGACCAAGAAAATTCTGGAGAAGAAGCAAGCTTCAACGCTCCCCAAGACAACAGAGCCATCATTGTGGGGAGGGTAAAGAGTTTCCCACTGAATTGGCCATAGAATCAATTGTGTCGAGAAAGTTTTTGAATTTGAGGCCTCGGGTGCGGAGTTTTTGACGTCGCCGCCCATAGCCAAACTTGCGCGCATGGTTGTGTGCCGTTTTTACAAAGTTTACAGATTGCCTTTCAGGTTTGCATCCTTCACTGAATTGGCCTTAGAATCAATTGTGTCGAGACGGTTTTTGAATTTGAGGCCTCGGGTGTGGAGTTTTTGACGTCGTCGCCCATTGCCAAATTGCGCGCACGCTTGTGCGCCGTTTTTACAAAATTTTCAGATTGCCTCCCGAGTTTGAATTTCCCACTGAATTGGCCATAGAATCAATTGTGACAAGAAAGTTTTTGAATTTGAGGCCTCGGGTGCGGAGTTTTTGACGTCGACGCCCATAGCCAAACTTGCGCGCATGGTTGTTTGCCGTTTTTACAAAGTTTTCAGATTGCCTCCCAGGTTTGCATCCCTCACTGAATTGGCCATAGAATCAATTGTGTCGAGACGGTTTTTGAATTTGAGCTCTCGGGTGCAGAGTTTTTGACGTCGTCGCCCTTAGCCAAATTGCGCGCATGCTTGTGCGCCGTTTTTACAAAGTTTTTAGATTGCCTCTCGGGTTTGCATTTCCCACTGAATTGGCCATAGAATCAATTGTGTCGAGAAAGTTTTTGAATTTGAGGCATCGGGTGCGGAATTTTTGACGTCGTCGCCCATAGCCAAACTTGCGCGCATGGTTGTGTGCCGTTTTTACAAAGTTTTCATATTGCCTCCAAGGTTTGAATTTCCCACTGAATTGGCCATAGAATCAATTGTGTCAAGAAAGTTTTTGAATTTGAGGCCTCGGGTGCGGAGTTTTTGACGTCGTCGCCCATAGCCAAACTTGCGCGCATGGTTGTTTGCCGTTTTTACAAAGTTTTCAGATTGCCTCCCAGTTTGCATCCCTCACTGAATTGGCCAGAGAATCAATTGTGTCGAAACGGTTTTTGAATTTGAGCCCTCAGGTGCGGAGTTTTTGACGTCGTCGCCCATAGCCAAATTGCGCGCACGCTTGTGCGCCGTTTTTACAAAGTTTTCAGATTGCCTCTCGGGTTTGCATTTGCCACTGAATTGGCCATATAATCAATTGTGTCGAGAAAGTTTTTGAATTTGAGGCCTCGGGTGCGGAGTTTTTGACGTCGTCAACCATTGCCAAACTTGCGCGCATTGTTGTTTGCCGTTTTTACAAAGTTTTCAGATTGCCTCCCAGTTTGCATCCCTCACTGAATTGGCCAGAGAATCAATTGTGTCGAGACGGTTTTTGAATTTGAGCCCTCAAGTGCGGAGTTTTTGACGTCATCGCCCATTGCCAAATTGCGCGCACGCTTGTGCGCCGTTTTTACAAAGTTTTCAGATTGCCTCTCGGGTTTGCATTACCATCTGAATTGGCCATATAATCGATTGTGTCGAGAAATTTTTTGAATTTGAGGCCCCGGGTGCGGAGTTTTTGACGTCGCCGCCCATAGCCATACTTGCGCGCATGGTTGTGTGCCGTTTTTACAAAGTTTTCAGATTGCCTCCCAGGTTTGCATCCTTCACTGAATTGGCCATAGAATCAATTGTGTCGAGACGGTTTTTGAATTTGAGGCATCGTGTGCGGAGTTTTTGACGTCGTCGCCCATTGCCAAATTGCGCGCACGCTTGTGCGCCGTTTTTACAAAGTTTTCAGATTGCCTCTCGGGTTTGCATGACCAGCTGAATTGGCCATAGAATCAATTGTGTCGAGAAAATTTTTGAATTTGAGGCTTCGGGTGCGGAGTTTTTGACGTCGTCGCCCATAGCCAAACTTGCGCGCATGGTTGTGTGCCGTTTTTACAAAGTTTACAGATTGCCTTCCAGGTTTGCATCCTTCACTGAATTGTCCTTAGAATCAATTGTGTCGAGACGGTTTTTGAATTTGAGGCCTCGGGTGCGGAGTTTTTGACGTCGTCGCCCATTGCCAAATTGCGCGCACGCTTGTGCGCCGTTTTTACAAAATTTTCAGATTGCCTCCCGAGTTTGAATTTCCCACTGAATTGGCCATAGAATCAATTGTGTCAAGAAAGTTTTTGAATTTGAGGCCTCGGGTGCGGAGTTTTTGACGTCGTCGCCCATAGCCAAACTTGCGCGCATGGTTGTTTGCCGTTTTTACAAAGTTTTCAGATTGCCTCCCAGGTTTGCATCCCTCACTGAATTGGCCATATAATCAATTGTGTCGAGACGGTTTTTGAATTTGAGCCCTCGGGTGCAGAGTTTTTGACGTCGTCGCCCTTAGCCAAATTGCGCGCATGCTTGTGCGCCGTTTTACAAAGTTTTTAGATTGCTTCTCGGGTTTTCATTTCCCACTAAATTGGCCATAGAATCAATTGTGTCGAGAAAGTTTTTGAATTTGAGGCATCGGGTGCGGAGTTTTTGACGTCGTCGCCCATAGCCAATCTTGCGCGCATGGTTGTGTGCCGTTTTTACAAAATTTTCATATTGCCTCCAAGGTTTGAATTTCCCACAGAATTTGCCATAGAATCAATTGTGTCAAGAAAGTTTTTGAATTTGAGGCCTCGGGTGCGGAGTTTTTGACGTCGTCGCCCATAGCCAAACTTGCGCGCATGGTTGTTTGCCGTTTTTACAAAGTTTTCAGATTGCCTCCCAGTTTGCATCCCTCACTGAATTGGCCAGAGAATCAATTGTGTCGAGACGGTTTTTTGAATTTTAGCCCTCAGGTGCGGAGTTTTTGACGTCGTCGCCCATAGCCAAATTGCGCGCACGCTTGTGCGCCGTTTGTACAAAGTTTTCAGATTGCCTCTCGGGTTTGCATTCCCCACTGAATTGGCCATAGAATCAATTGTGTCGAGAAAGTTTTTGAATTTGAGGCCTCGGGTGCGGAGTTTTTGACGTCGCCGCCCATAGCCAAACTTGCGCGCATGGTTGTGTGCCGTTTTTACAAAGTTTTCAGATTGCCTCCCAGGTTTGCATCCTTCACTGAATTGGCCATAGAATCAATTTTGTCGAGAGGGTTTTTGAATTTGAGGCCTCGGGTGCGGAGTTTTTGACGTCGTCGCCCATAGCCATACTTGCGCGCATGGTTGTGTGCCGTTTTTACAAAGTTTTCAGATTGCCTCCCAGGTTTGCATCCTTCACTGAATTGGCCATAGAATCAATTGTGTCGAGACGGTTTTTGAATTTGAGGCCTCGTTTGCGGAGTTTTTGACGTCGTCGCCCATTGCCAAATTGCGCGCACGCTTGTGCGCCGTTTTTACAAAGTTTTCAGATTGCCTCTCGGGTTTGCATGACCAGCTGAATTGGCCATAGAATCAATTGTGTCGAGAAATTTTTTGAATTTGAGGCTTCGGGTGCGGAGTTTTTGACGTCGTCGCCCATAGCCAAACTTGCGCGCATGCTTGTGCGCCGTTTTTACAAAGTTTTTAGATTGTCTCTCGGGTTTGCATTTCCCACTGAATTGGCCATAGAATCAATTGTGTCGAGAAAGTTTTTGAATTTGAGGCATCGGGTGCGGAGTTTTTGACGTCGTCGCCCATAGCCAAACTTGCGCGCATGGTTGTGTGCCGTTTTTACAAAGTTTTCAGATTGCCTCCCAGGTTTGCATCCCTCACTGAATTGGCCAGAGAATCAATTGTGTCGAGACGGTTTTTGAATTTGGGCCCTCAGGTGCGGAGTTTTTGACGTCGTCGCCCATAGCCAAATTGCGCGCACGCTTGTGCGCCGTTTTTACAAAGTTTTCAGATTGCCTCCCGAGTTTGAATTTCCCACTGAATTGGCCATATAATCAATTGTGTCAAGAAAGTTTTTGAATTTGAGGCCTCGGGTGCGGAGTTTTTGACGTCGTCGCCCATAGCCAAACTTGCGCGCATGGTTGTTTGCCGTTTTTACAAAGTTTTCAGATTGCCTCCCAGGTTTGCATCCCTCACTGAATTGGCCATAGAATCAATTGTGTCGAGACGGTTTTTGAATTTGAGCCCTCGGGTGCAGAGTTTTTGACGTCGTCGCCCTTAGCCAAATTGCGTGCATGCTTGTGCGCCGTTTTTACAAAGTTTTTAGATTGCCTCTCGGGTTTACATTTCCCACTGAATTGGCCATAGAATCAATTGTGTCGAGAAAGTTTTTGAATTTGAGGCATCGGGTGCGGAGTTTTTGACGTCGTCGCCCATAGCCAAACTTGCGCGCATGGTTGTGTGCCGTTTTTACAAAGTTTTCAGATTGCCTCGAAGGTTTGCATCCCTCACTGAATTGGCCATAGAATCAATTGTGTCGTGAAAGTTTTTGAATTTGAGGCCTCGGGTGCGGAGTTTTTGACGTCGTCGCCCATAGCCAAACTTGCGCGCATGGTTGTGTGCCGTTTTTACAAAGTTTTCAGATTGCCTCCAAGGTTTGAATTTCCCACTGAATTGGCCATAAAATCAATTGTGTCAAGAAAGTTTTTGAATTTGAGGCCTCGGGTGCGGAGTTTTTGACGTCGTCGCCCATAGCCAAACTTGCGTGCATGGTTGTTTGCCGTTTTAACAAAGTTTTTAGATTGCCTCCCAGGTTTATATCCCTTACTGAATTGGCCAGAGAATCAATTGTGTCGAGACGGTTTTTGAATTTGAGCCCTCGGGTGCGGAGTTTTTGACGTCGTCGCCCATAGCCAAATTGCGCGCACGCTTGTGCGCCGTTTTTACAAAGTTTTCAGATTGCCTATCGGGTTTGCATTTCCCACTGAATTGGCCATAGAATCAATTGTGTCGAGAAAGTTTTTGAATTTGAGGCCTCGGGTGCGGAGTTTTTGACGTCGCCGCCCATAGCCAAACTTGCGCGCATGGTTGTGTGCCGTTTTTACAAAGTTTTCAGATTGCCTCCCAGGTTTGCATCCTTCACTGAATTGGCCATAGAATCAATTGTGTCGAGACGGTTTTTGAATTTGAGGCCTCGGGTGCGGAGTTTTTGACGTCATCGCCCATTGCCAAATTGCGCGCACGCTTGTGCGCCGTTTTTACAAAGTTTTCAGATTGCCTCTCGGGTTTGCATTACCAGCTGAATTGGCCATAGAATCAATTGTGTCGAGAAAATTTTTGAATTTGAGGCCTCGGGTGCGGAGTTTTTGACGTCGTCGCCCATAACCAAACTTGCGCGCATGCTTGTGCGCCGATTTTACAAAGTTTTTAGATTGCCTCTCGGGTTTGCATTTCCCACTAAATTGGCCATAGAATCAATTGTGTCGAGAAAGTTTTTGAATTTGAGGCATCGGGTGCGGAGTTTTTGACGTCGTCACCCATAGCCAAACTTGCGCGCATGGTTGTGTGCCGTTTTTACAAAGTTTTCAGATTGCCTCCCAGGTTTGCATCCCTCACTGAATTGGCCAGAGAATCAATTGTGTTGAGACGGTTTTTGAATTTGAGCCCTCAGGTGCGGAGTTTTTGACGTCGTCGCCCATAGCCAAATTGCGCGCACGCTTGTGCGCCGTTTTTACAAAGTTTTCAGATTGCCTCTCGGGTTTGCATCTCCCACTGAATTGGCCATAGAATCAATTGTGTCGAGAAAGTTTTTGGATTTGAGGCCTCGGGTGCGGAGTTTTTGACGTCGCCGCCATTAGCCAAACTTGCGCGCATGGTTGTGTGCCGTTTTTACAAAGTTTTCAGATTGCCTCCCAAGTTTGCATCCTTCACTGAATTGGCCATAGAATCAATTGTGTCGAGACGGTTTTTGAATTTGAGGCCTCGGGTGCGGAGTTTTTGACGTCGTCGCCCATTGCCAAATTGCGCGCACGCTTGTGCGCCGTTTTTACAAAGTTTTCAGATTGCCTCTCGGGTTTGCATTACCAGCTGAATTGGCCATAGAATCAATTGTGTCGAGAATTTTTTTGAATTTGAGGCCTCGGGTGCGGAGTTTTTGACGTCGTCGCCCATAGCCAAACTTGCGCGCATGCTTGTGCGCCGTTTTTACAAAGTTTTTAGATTGTCTCTCGGGTTTGCATTTCCCACTGAATTGGCCATAGAATCAATTGTGTCGAGAAAGTTTTTGAATTTGAGGCATCGGGTGCGGAGTTTTTGACGTCGTCGCCCATAGCCAAACTTACGCGCATGGTTGTGTGCCGTTTTTACAAAGTTTTCAGATTGCCTCCCAGGTTTGCATCCCTCACTGAATTGGCCAGAGAATCAATTGTGTCGAGACGGTTTTTGAATTTGAGCCCTCAGGTGCGGAGTTTTTGACGTCGTCGCCCATAGCCAAATTGCGCGCACGCTTGTGCGCCGTTTTTACAAAGTTTTCAGATTGCCTCCCGAGTTTGAATTTCCCACTGAATTGGCCATATAATCAATTGTGTCAAGAAAGTTTTTGAATTTGAGGCCTCGGGTGCGGAGTTTTTGACGTCGTCGCCCATAGCCAAACTTGCGCGCATGGTTGTTTGCCGTTTTTACAAAGTTTTCAGACTGCCTCCCAGGTTTGCATCCCTCACTGAATTGGCCATAGAATCAATTGTGTCGAGACGGTTTTTGAATTTGAGCCCTCGGGTGCAGAGTTTTTGACGTCGTCGCCCTTAGCCAAATTGCGTGCATGCTTGTGCGCCGTTTTTACAAAGTTTTTAGATTGCCTCTCGGGTTTACATTTCCCACTGAATTGGCCATAGAATCAATTGTGTCGAGAAAGTTTTTGAATTTGAGGCATCGGGTGCGGAGTTTTTGACGTCGTCGCCCATAGCCAAACTTGCGCGCATGGTTGTGTGCCGTTTTTACAAAGTTTTCAGATTGCCTCGAAGGTTTGCATCCCTCACTGAATTGGCCATAGAATCAATTGTGTCGTGAAAGTTTTTGAATTTGAGGCCTCGGGTGCGGAGTTTTTGACGTCGTCGCCCATAGCCAAACTTGCGCGCATGGTTGTGTGCCGTTTTTACAAAGTTTTCAGATTGCCTCCAAGGTTTGAATTTCCCACTGAATTGGCCATAGAATCAATTGTGTCAAGAAAGTTTTTGAATTTGAGGCCTCGGGTGCGGAGTTTTTGACGTCGTCGCCCATAGCCAAACTTGCGTGCATGGTTGTTTGCCGTTTCTACAAAGTTTTCAGATTGCCTCCCAGGTATGTATCCCTCACTGAATTGGCCAGAGAATCAATTGTGTCGAGACGGTTTTTGAATTTGAGCCCTCGGGTGCGGAGTTTTTGACGTCGTCGCCCATAGCCAAATTGCGCGCACGCTTGTGCGCCGTTTTTACAAAGTTTTCAGATTGCCTATCGGGTTTGCATTTCCCACTGAATTGGCCATAGAATCAATTGTGTCGAGAAAGTTTTTGAATTTGAGGCCTCGGGTGCGGAGTTTTTGACGTCGCCGCCCATAGCCAAACTTGCGCGCATGGTTGTGTGCCGTTTTTACAAAGTTTTCAGATTGCCTCCCAAGTTTGCATCCTTCACTGAATTGGCCATAGAATCAATTGTGTCGAGACGGTTTTTGAATTTGAGGCCTCGGGTGCGGAGTTTTTGACGTCGTCGCCCATTGCCAAATTGCGCGCACGCTTGTGCGCCGTTTTTACAAAGTTTTCAGATTGCCTCTCGGGTTTGCATTACCAGCTGAATTGGCCATAGAATCAATTGTGTCGAGAAATTTTTTGAATTTGAGGCCTCGGGTGCGGAGTTTTTGACGTCGTCGCCCATAGCCAAACTTGCGCGCATGCTTGTGCGCCGTTTTTACAAAGTTTTTAGATTGTCTCTCGGGTTTGCATTTCCCACTGAATTGGCCATAGAATCAATTGTGTCGAGAAAGTTTTTGAATTTGAGGCATCGGGTGCGGAGTTTTTGACGTCGTCGCCCATAGCCAAACTTGCGCGCATGGTTGTGTGCCGTTTTTACAAAGTTTTCAGATTGCCTCGAAGGTTTGCATCCCTCACTGAATTGGCCATAGAATCAATTGTGTCGTGAAAGTTTTTGAATTTGAGGCCTCGGGTGCGGAGTTTTTGACGTCGTCGCCCATAGCCAAACTTGCGCGCATGGTTGTGTGCCGTTTTTACAAAGTTTTCAGATTGCCTCCAAGGTTTGAATTTCCCACTGAATTGGCCATAGAATCAATTGTGTCAAGAAAGTTTTTGAATTTGAGGCCTCGGGTGCGGAGTTTTTGACGTCGTCGCCCATAGCCAAACTTGCGTGCATGGTTGTTTGCCGTTTCTACAAAGTTTTCAGATTGCCTCCCAGGTTTGTATCCCTCACTGAATTGGCCAGAGAATCAATTGTGTCGAGACGGTTTTTGAATTTGAGCCCTCGGGTGCGGAGTTTTTGACGTCGTCGCCCATAGCCAAATTGCGCGCACGCTTGTGCGCCGTTTTTACAAAGTTTTCAGATTGCCTATCGGGTTTGCATTTCCCACTGAATTGGCCATAGAATCAATTGTGTCGAGAAAGTTTTTGAATTTGAGGCCTCGGGTGCGGAGTTTTTGACGTCGCCGCCCATAGCCAAACTTGCGCGCATGGTTGTGTGCCGTTTTTACAAAGTTTTTGGATTGCCTCCCAGGTTTGCATCCTTCACTGAATTGGCCATAGAATCAATTGTGTCGAGACGGTTTTTGAATTTGAGGCCTCGGGTGCGGAGTTTTTGACGTCGTCGCCCATTGCCAAATTGCGCGCACGCTTGTGCGCCGTTTTTACAAAGTTTTCAGATTGCCTCTCGGGTTTGCATTACCAGCTGAATTGGCCATAGAATCAATTGTGTCGAGAAAATTTTTGAATTTGAGGCCTCGGGTGCGGAGTTTTTGACGTCGTCGCCCATAGCCAAACTTGCGCGCATTCTTGTGCGCCGATTTTACAAAGTTTTTAGATTGCCTCTCGGGTTTGCATTTCCCACTGAATTGGCCATAGAATCAATTGTGTCGAGAAAGTTTTTGAATTTGAGGCATCGGGTGCAGAGTTTTTGACGTCGTCACCCATAGCCAAACTTGCGCGCATGGTTGTGTGCCGTTTTTACAAAGTTTTCAGATTGCCTCCCAGGTTTGCATCCCTCACTGAATTGGCCAGAGAATCAATTGTGTTGAGACGGTTTTTGAATTTGAGCCCTCAGGTGCGGAGTTTTTGACGTCGTCGCCCATAGCCAAATTGCGCGCACGCTTGTGCGCCGTTTTTACAAAGTTTTCAGATTGCCTCTCGGGTTTGCATTTCCCACTGAATTGGCCATAGAATCAATTGTGTCGAGAAAGTTTTTGAATTTGAGGCCTCGGGTGCGGAGTTTTTGACGTCGCCGCCCATAGTCAAACTTGCGCGCATGGTTGTGTGCCGTTTTTACAAAGTTTTCAGATTGCCTCGAAGGTTTGCATCCCTCACTGAATTGGCCATAGAATCAATTATGTCGAGACGGTTTTTGAATTTGAGGCCTCGGGTGCGGAGTTTTTGACGTCGTCGCCCATTGCCAAATTGCGCGCACGCTTGTGCGCCGTTTTTACAAAGTTTTCAGATTGCCTCTCGGGTTTGCATTACCAGCTGAATTGGCCATAGAATCAATTGTGTCGAGAAATTTTTTGAATTTGAGGCCTCAGGTGCGGAGTTTTTGACGTCGTCGCCCATAGCCAAACTTGCGCGCATGGTTGTGTGCCGTTTTTACAAAGTTTTAAGATTGCCTCCCAGGTTTGCATCCCTCACTGAATTGGCCATAGAATCAATTATGTCGAGGCGGTTTTTGAATTTGAGGCCTCGGGTGCAGAGTTTTTGACGTCGTCGCCCATAGCCAAATTGCGCGCACGCTTGTGTGCCGTTTTTACAAAGTTTTCAGATTGCCTCTCGGGTTTGCATTTCCCACTGAATTGGCCATAGAATCAATTGTGTCGAGAAAGTTTTTGAATTTGAGGCCTCGGGTGCGGAGTTTTTGACGTTGTCGCCCATAGCCAAACTTGTGCGCATGGTTGTGTGCCGTTTTTACAAAGTTTTCAGATTGCCTCGAAGGTTTGCATCCCTCACTGAATTGGCCATAGAATCAATTATGTCGAGACGGTTTTTGAATTTTAGGCCTCGGGTGCAGAGTTTTTGACGTCGTCGCCCATAGCCAAATTGCGCGCATGCTTGTGCGCCGTTTTTACAAAGTTTTCAGATTGGATCCCGGGTTTGCATTTCCCGCTGAATTGGCCATATAATCAATTGTGTCGAGAGAGTTTTTGAATTTGAGGCCTAGGGTGCGGAGTTTTTGACGTCGTCGCCCATAGCCAAACTTGCGCGCGCATGGTTGTGTGCCGTTTTTACAAAGTTTTCAGATTGCCTCCCAGGTTTGCATTCCGCACTGAATTGGCCATAGAATCAATTGTGTCGAGACGATTTTTGAATTTGAGGCCTCGGGTGCAGAGTTTTTGACATCGTCGCCCATAGCCAAATTGCGTGCATGTTTGTGCGTCGTTTTTACAAAGTTTTCAGATTGCCTCTCGGGTACGACCAAGAAAATTCTGGAGAAGAAGCAAGCTTCAACGCTCCCCAAGACAACAGAGCCATCATTGTGGGGAGGGTAAAGAGTTTCCCACTGAATTGGCCATAGAATCAATTGTGTCGAGAAAGTTTTTGAATTTGAGGCCTCGGGTGCGGAGTTTTTGACGTCGCCGCCCATAGCCAAACTTGCGCGCATGGTTGTGTGCCGTTTTTACAATGTTTACAGATTGCCTTTCAGGTTTGCATCCTTCACTGAATTGGCCTTAGAATCAATTGTGTCGAGACGGTTTTTGAATTTGAGGCCTCGGGTGTGGAGTTTTTGACGTCGTCGCCCATTGCCAAATTGCGCGCACGCTTGTGCGCCGTTTTTACAAAATTTTCAGATTGCCTCCCGAGTTTGAATTTCCCACTGAATTGGCCATAGAATCAATTGTGACAAGAAAGTTTTTGAATTTGAGGCCTCGGGTGCGGAGTTTTTGACGTCGACGCCCATAGCCAAACTTACGCGCATGGTTGTTTGCCGTTTTTACAAAGTTTTCAGATTGCCTCCCAGGTTTGCATCCCTCACTGAATTGGCCATAGAATCAATTGTGTCGAGATGGTTTTTGAATTTGAGCCCTCGGGTGCAGAGTTTTTGACGTCGTCGCCCTTAGCCAAATTGCGCGCATGCTTGTGCGCCGTTTTTACAAAGTTTTTAGATTGCCTCTCGGGTTTGCATTTCCCACTGAATTGGCCATAGAATCAATTGTGTCGAGAAAGTTTTTGAATTTGAGGCATCGGGTGCGGAGTTTTTGACGTCGTCGCCCATAGCCAAACTTGCGCGCATGGTTGTGTGCCGTTTTTACAAAGTTTTCATATTGCCTCCAAGGTTTGAATTTCCCACTGAATTGGCCATAGAATCAATTGTGTCAAGAAAGTTTTTGAATTTGAGGCCTCGGGTGCGGAGTTTTTGACGTCGTCGCCCATAGCCAAACTTGCGCGCATGGTTGTTTGCCGTTTTTACAAAGTTTTCAGATTGCCTCCCAGTTTGCATCCCTCACTGAATTGGCCAGAGAATCAATTGTGTCGAAACGGTTTTTGAATTTGAGCCCTCAGGTGCGGAGTTTTTGACGTCGTCGCCCATAGCCAAATTGCGCGCACGCTTGTGCGCCGTTTTTACAAAGTTTTCAGATTGCCTCTCGGGTTTGCATTTGCCACTGAATTGGCCATATAATCAATTGTGTCGAGAAAGTTTTTGAATTTGAGGCCTCGGGTGCGGAGTTTTTGACGTCGTCAACCATTGCCAAACTTGCGCGCATGGTTGTTTGCCGTTTTTACAAAGTTTTCAGATTGCCTCCCAGTTTGCATCCCTCACTGAATTGGCCAGAGAATCAATTGTGTCGAGACGGTTTTTGAATTTGAGCCCTCAGGTGCGGAGTTTTTGACGTCATCGCCCATTGCCAAATTGCGCGCACGCTTGTGCGCCGTTTTTACAAAGTTTTCAGATTGCCTCTCGGGTTTGCATTACCATCTGAATTGGCCATATAATCGATTGTGTCGAGAAAATTTTTGAATTTGAGGCCTCGGGTGCGGAGTTTTTGACGTCGCCGCCCATAGCCATACTTGCGCGCATGGTTGTGTGCCGTTTTTACAAAGTTTTCAGACAGCCTCCCAGGTTTGCATCCTTCACTGAATTGGCCATAGAATCAATTGTGTCGAGACGGTTTTTGAATTTGAGGCCTCGTGTGCGGAGTTTTTGACGTCGTCGCCCATTGCCAAATTGCGCGCACGCTTATGCGCCGTTTTTACAAAGTTTTCAGATTGCCTCTCGGGTTTGCATGACCAGCTGAATTGGCCATAGAATCAATTGTGTCGAGAAATTTTTTGAATTTGAGGCCTCGGGTGCGGAGTTTTTGACGTCGTCGCCCATAGCCAAACTTGCGCGCATGGTTGTGTGCCGTTTTTACAAAGTTTACAGATTGCCTTCCAGGTTTGCATCCTTCACTGAATTGGCCTTAGAATCAATTGTGTCGAGACGGTTTTTGAATTTGAGGCCTCGGGTGCGGAGTTTTTGACGTCGTCGCCCATTGCCAAATTGCGCGCACGCTTGTGCGCCGTTTTTACAAAATTTTCAGATTGCCTCTCGAGTTTGAATTTCCCACTGAATTGGCCATAGAATCAATTGTGTCAAGAAAGTTTTTGAATTTGAGGCCTCGGGTGCGGAGTTTTTGACGTCGTCGCCCATAGCCAAACTTGCGCGCATGGTTGTTTGCCGTTTTTACAAAGTTTTCAGATTGCCTCCCAGGTTTGCATCCCTCACTGAATTGGCCATATAATCAATTGTGTCGAGACGGTTTTTGAATTTGAGCCCTCGGGTGCAGAGTTTTTGACGTCGTCGCCCTTAGCCAAATTGCGCGCATGCTTGTGCGCCGTTTTACAAAGTTTTTAGATTGCCTCTCGGGTTTGCATTACCCACTAAATTGGCCATAGAATCAATTGTGTCGAGAAAGTTTTTGAATTTGAGGCATCGGGTGCAGAGTTTTTGACGTCGTCGCCCATAGCCAAACTTGCGCGCATGGTTGTGTGCCGTTTTTACAAAATTTTCATATTGCCTCCAAGGTTTGAATTTCCCACAGAATTGGCCATAGAATCAATTGTGTCAAGAAAGTTTTTGAATTTGAGGCCTCGGGTGCGGAGTTTTTGACGTCGTCGCCCATAGCCAAACTTGCGCGCATGGTTGTTTGCCGTTTTTACAAAGTTTTCAGATTGCCTCCCAGTTTGCATCCCTCACTGAATTGGCCAGAGAATCAATTGTGTCGAGACGGGTTTTGAATTTGAGCCCTCAGGTGCGGAGTTTTTGACGTCGTCGCCCATAGCCAAATTGCGCGCACGCTTGTGCGCCGTTTGTACAAAGTTTTCAGATTGCCTTTCGGGTTTGCATTTCCCACTGAATTGGCCATAGAATCAATTGTGTCGAGAAAGTTTTTGAATTTGAGGCCTCGGGTGCGGAGTTTTTGACGTCGCCGCCCATAGCCAAACTTGCGCGCATGGTTGTGTGCCGTTTTTACAAAGTTTTCAGATTGCCTCCCAGGTTTGCATCCCTCACTGAATTGGCCATAGAATCAATTTTGTCGAGACGGTTTTTGAATTTGAGGCCTCGGGTGCGGAGTTTTTGACGTCGTCGCCCATTGCCAAATTGCGCGCACGCTTGTGCGCCGTTTTTACAAAGTTTTCAGATTGCCTCTCGGGTTTGCATTACCAGCTGAATTGGCCATAGAATCAATTGTGTCGAGAAATTTTTTGAATTTGAGGCCTCGGGTGCGGAGTTTTTGACGTCGTCGCCCATAGCCAAACTTGCGCGCATGCTTGTGCGCCGTTTTTACAAAGTTTTTAGATTGTCTCTCGGGTTTGAATTTCCCACTGAATTGGCCATATAATCAATTGTGTCAAGAAAGTTTTTGAATTTGAGGCCTCGGGTGCGGAGTTTTTGACGTCGTCGCCCATAGCCAAACTTGCGCGCATGGTTGTTTGCCGTTTTTACAAAGTTTTCAGATTGCCTCCCAGGTTTGCATCCCTCACTGAATTGGCCATAGAATCAATTGTGTCGAGACGGTTTTTGAATTTGAGCCCTCGGGTGCAGAGTTTTTGACGTCGTCGCCCTTAGCCAAATTGCGTGCATGCTTGTGCGCCGTTTTTACAAAGTTTTTAGATTGCCTCTCGGGTTTACATTTCCCACTGAATTGGCCATAGAATCAATTGTGTCGAGAAAGTTTTTGAATTTGAGGCATCGGGTGCGGAGTTTTTGACGTCGTCGCCCATAGCCAAACTTGCGCGCATGGTTGTGTGCCGTTTTTACAAAGTTTTCAGATTGCCTCGAAGTTTTGCATCCCTCACTGAATTGGCCATAGAATCAATTGTGTCGTGAAAGTTTTTGAATTTGAGGCCTCGGGTGCGGAGTTTTTGACGTCGTCGCCCATAGCCAAACTTGCGCGCATGGTTGTGTGCCGTTTTTACAAAGTTTTCAGATTGCCTCCCAGGTTTGCATCCCGCACTGAATTGGCCATAGAATTAATTGTGTCGTGACGATTTTTGAATTTGAGTCCTCGGGTGCAGAGTTTTTGACGTCGTCGCCCATAGCCAAATTGCGCGCATGTTTGTGAGCCGTTTTTACAAAGTTTTCAGATTGTCTCTCGTGTTTGCATTACCAGCTGAATTGGCCATAAAATCAATTGTGTCGAGAATTTTTTTGAATTTGAGGCCTCAGGTGCGGAGTTTTTGACGTCGTCGCCCATAGCCAAACTTGCGCGCATGGTTGTGTGCCGTTTTTACAAAGTTTTCAGATTGCCTCCCAGGTTTGCATCCCTCACTGAATTGGCCATAGAATCAATTGTGTCGAGACGATTTTTGAATTTGAGGCCTCGGGTGCAGAGTTTTTGACATCGTCGCCCATAGCCAAATTGCGCGCACGCTTGTGAGCCGTTTTTACAAAGTTTTCAGATTGCCTCTCGAGTTTGCATTTCCAGCTGAATTGGCCATAGAATCAATTGTGTCGAGAAATTTTTTGAATTTGAGGCCTCGGGTGCGGAGTTTTTGACGTCGTCGCCCATAGCCAAACTTGCGCGCATGGTTGTGTGCCGTTTTTACAAAGTTTTAAGATTGCCTCCCAGGTTTGCATCCCTCACTGAATTGGCCATAGAATCAATTATGTCGAGACGGTTTTTGAATTTGAGGCCTCGGGTGCAGAGTTTTTGACGTCGTCGCCCATAGCCAAATTGCGCGCACGCTTGTGCGCCGTTTTTACAAAGTTTTCAGATTGCCTCTCCGGTTTGCATTTCCCACTGAATTGGCCATAGAATCAATTGTGTCGAGAAAGTTTTTGAATTTGAGGCCTCGGGTGCGGAGTTTTTGACGTCGTCGCCCATAGCCAAACTTGCGCGCATGGTTGTTTGCCGTTTTTACAAAGTTTTCAGATTGCCTCCCAGTTTGCATCCCTCACTGAATTGGCCAGAGAATCAATTGTGTCGAGACGGGTTTTGAATTTGAGCCCTCAGGTGCGGAGTTTTTGACGTCGTCGCCCATAGCCAAATTGCGCGCACGCTTGTGCGCCGTTTGTACAAAGTTTTCAGATTGCCTCTCGGGTTTGCATTTCCCACTGAATTGGCCATAGAATCAATTGTGTCGAGAAAGTTTTTGAATTTGAGGCCTCGGGTGCGGAGTTTTTGACGTCGCCGCCCATAGCCAAACTTGCGCGCATGGTTGTGTGCCGTTTTTACAAAGTTTTCAGATTGCCTCCCAGGTTTGCATCCCTCACTGAATTGGCCATAGAATCAATTTTGTCGAGACGGTTTTTGAATTTGAGGCCTCGGGTGCGGAGTTTTTGACGTCGTCGCCCATTGCCAAATTGCGCGCACGCTTGTGCGCCGTTTTTACAAAGTTTTCAGATTGCCTCTCGGGTTTGCATTACCAGCTGAATTGGCCATAGAATCAATTGTGTCGAGAATTTTTTTGAATTTGAGGCCTCGGGTGCGGAGTTTTTGACGTCGTCGCCCATAGCCAAACTTGCGCGCATGCTTGTGCGCCGTTTTTACAAAGTTTTTAGATTGTCTCTCGGGTTTGAATTTCCCACTGAATTGGCCATATAATCAATTGTGTCAAGAAAGTTTTTGAATTTGAGGCCTCGGGTGCGGAGTTTTTGACGTCGTCGCCCATAGCCAAACTTGCGCGCATGGTTGTTTGCCGTTTTTACAAAGTTTTCAGATTGCCTCCCAGGTTTGCATCCCTCACTGAATTGGCCATAGAATCAATTGTGTCGAGACGGTTTTTGAATTTGAGCCCTCGGGTGCAGAGTTTTTGACGTCGTCGCCCTTAGCCAAATTGCGTGCATGCTTGTGCGCCGTTTTTACAAAGTTTTTAGATTGCCTCTCGGGTTTACATTTCCCACTGAATTGGCCATAGAATCAATTGTGTCGAGAAAGTTTTTGAATTTGAGGCATCGGGTGCGGAGTTTTTGACGTCGTCGCCCATAGCCAAACTTGCGCGCATGGTTGTGTGCCGTTTTTACAAAGTTTTCAGATTGCCTCGAAGTTTTGCATCCCTCACTGAATTGGCCATAGAATCAATTGTGTCGTGAAAGTTTTTGAATTTGAGGCCTCGGGTGCGGAGTTTTTGACGTCGTCGCCCATAGCCAAACTTGCGCGCATGGTTGTGTGCCGTTTTTACAAAGTTTTCAGATTGCCTCCCAGGTTTGCATCCCGCACTGAATTGGCCATAGAATTAATTGTGTCGTGACGATTTTTGAATTTGAGTCCTCGGGTGCAGAGTTTTTGACGTCGTCGCCCATAGCCAAATTGCGCGCATGTTTGTGAGCCGTTTTTACAAAGTTTTCAGATTGTCTCTCGTGTTTGCATTACCAGCTGAATTGGCCATAAAATCAATTGTGTCGAGAATTTTTTTGAATTTGAGGCCTCGGGTGCGGAGTTTTTGACGTCGTCGCCCATAGCCAAACTTGCGCGCATGGTTGTGTGCCGTTTTTACAAAGTTTTCAGATTGCCTCCCAGGTTTGCATCCCTCACTGAATTGGCCATAGAATCAATTGTGTCGAGACGATTTTTGAATTTGAGGCCTCGGGTGCAGAGTTTTTGACATCGTCGCCCATAGCCAAATTGCGCGCACGCTTGTGAGCCGTTTTTACAAAGTTTTCAGATTGCCTCTCGAGTTTGCATTTCCAGCTGAATTGGCCATAGAATCAATTGTGTCGAGAAATTTTTTGAATTTGAGGCCTCGGGTGCGGAGTTTTTGACGTCGTCGCCCATAGCCAAACTTGCGCGCATGGTTGTGTGCCGTTTTTACAAAGTTTTAAGATTGCCTCCCAGGTTTGCATCCCTCACTGAATTGGCCATAGAATCAATTATGTCGAGAAGGTTTTTGAATTTGAGGCCTCGGGTGCAGAGTTTTTGACGTCGTCGCCCATAGCCAAATTGCGCGCACGCTTGTGCGCCGTTTTTACAAAGTTTTCAGATTGCCTCTCGGGTTTGCATTTCCCACTGAATTGGCCATAGAATCAATTGTGTCGAGAAAGTTTTTGAATTTGAGGCCTCGGGTGCGGAGTTTTTGACGTTGTCGCCCATAGCCAAACTTGTGCGCATGGTTGTGTGCCGTTTTTACAAAGTTTTCAGATTGCCTCGAAGGTTTGCATCCCTCACTGAATTGGCCATAGAATCAATTATGTCGAGACGGTTTTTGAATTTTAGGCCTCGGGTGCAGAGTTTTTGACGTCGTCGCCCATAGCCAAATTGCGCGCATGCTTGTGCGCCGTTTTTACAAAGTTTTCAGATTGCCTCCCGGGTTTGCATTTCCCGCTGAATTGGCCATATAATCAATTGTGTCGAGAGAGTTTTTGAATTTGAGGCCTAGGGTGCGGAGTTTTTGACGTCGTCGCCCATAGCCAAACTTGCGCGCGTATGGTTGTGTGCCGTTTTTACAAAGTTTTCAGATTGCCTCCCAGGTTTGCATTCCGCACTGAATTGGCCATAGAATCAATTGTGTCGAGACGATTTTTGAATTTGAGGCCTCGGGTGCAGAGTTTTTGACATCGTCGCCCATAGCCAAATTGCGTGCATGTTTGTGCGTCGTTTTTACAAAGTTTTCAGATTGCCTCTCGGGTACGACCAAGAAAATTCTGGAGAAGAAGCAAGCTTCAACGCTCCCCAAGACAACAGAGCCATCATTGTGGGGAGGGTGAAGAGTTTCCCACTGAATTGGCCATAGAATCAATTGTGTCGAGAAAGTTTTTGAATTTGAGGCCTCGGGTGCGGAGTTTTTGACGTCGCCGCCCATAACCAAACTTGCGCGCATGGTTGTGTGCCGTTTTTACAAAGTTTACAGATTGCCTTTCAGGTTTGCATCCTTCACTGAATTGGCCTTAGAATCAATTGTGTCGAGACGGTTTTTGAATTTGAGGCCTCGGGTGTGGAGTTTTTGACGTCGTCGCCCATTGCCAAATTGCGCGCACGCTTGTGCGCCGTTTTTACAAAATTTTCAGATTGCCTCCCGAGTTTGAATTTCCCACTGAATTGGCCATAGAATCAATTGTGACAAGAAAGTTTTTGAATTTGAGGCCTCGGGTGCGGAGTTTTTGACGTCGACGCCCATAGCCAAACTTGCGCGCATGGTTGTTTGCCGTTTTTACAAAGTTTTCAGATTGCCTCCCAGGTTTGCATCCCTCACTGAATTGGCCATAAAATCAATTGTGTCGAGACGGTTTTTGAATTTGAGCCCTCGGGTGCAGAGTTTTTGACGTCGTCGCCCTTAGCCAAATTGCGCGCATGCTTGTGCGCCGTTTTTACAAAGTTTTTAGATTGCCTCTCGGGTTTTCATTTCCCACTGAATTGGCCATAGAATCAATTGTGTCGAGAAAGTTTTTGAATTTGAGGCATCGGGTGCGGAGTTTTTGACGTCGTCGCCCATAGCCAAACTTGCGCGCATGGTTGTGTGCCGTTTTTACAAAGTTTTCATATTGCCTCCAAGGTTTGAATTTCCCACTGAATTGGCCATAGAATCAATTGTGTCAAGAAAGTTTTTGAATTTGAGGCCTCGGGTGCGGAGTTTTTGACGTCGTCGCCCATAGCCAAACTTGCGCGCATGGTTGTTTGCCGTTTTTACAAAGTTTTCAGATTGCCTCCCAGTTTGCATCCCTCACTGAATTGGCCAGAGAATCAATTGTGTCGAAACGGTTTTTGAATTTGAGCCCTCAGGTGCGGAGTTTTTGACGTCGTCGCCCATAGCCAAATTGCGCGCACGCTTGTGCGCCGTTTTTACAAAGTTTTCAGATTGCCTCTCGGGTTTGCATTTGCCACTGAATTGGCCATATAATCAATTGTGTCGAGAAAGTTTTTGAATTTGAGGCCTCGGGTGCGGAGTTTTTGACGTCGTCAACCATTGCCAAACTTGCGCGCATGGTTGTTTGCCGTTTTTACAAAGTTTTCAGATTGCCTCCCAGTTTGCATCCCTCACTGAATTGGCCAGAGAATCAATTGTGTCGAGACGGTTTTTGAATTTGAGCCCTCAGGTGCGGAGTTTTTGACGTCATCGCCCATTGCCAAATTGCGCGCACGCTTGTGCGCCGTTTTTACAAAGTTTTCAGATTGCCTCTCGGGTTTGCATTACCATCTGAATTGGCCATATAATCGATTGTGTCGAGAAATTTTTTGAATTTGAGGCCTCGGGTGCGGAGTTTTTGACGTCGCCGCCCATAGCCATACTTGCGCGCATGGTTGTGTGCCATTTTTACAAAGTTTTCAGATTGCCTCCCAGGTTTGCATCCTTCACTGAATTGGCCATAGAATCAATTGTGTCGAGACGGTTTTTGAATTTGAGGCCTCGTGTGCGGAGTTTTTGACGTCGTCGCCCATTGCCAAATTGCGCGCACGCTTATGCGCCGTTTTTACAAAGTTTTCAGATTGCCTCTCGGGTTTGCATGACCAGCTGAATTGGCCATAGAATCAATTGTGTCGAGAAAATTTTTGAATTTGAGGCCTCGGGTGCGGAGTTTTTGACGTCGTCGCCCATAGCCAAACTTGCGCGCATGGTTGTGTGCCGTTTTTACAAAGTTTACAGATTGTCTTCCAGGTTTGCATCCTTCACTGAATTGGCCTTAGAATCAATTGTGTCGAGACGGTTTTTGAATTTGAGGCCTCGGGTGCGGAGTTTTTGACGTCGTCGCCCATTGCCAAATTGCGCGCACGCTTGTGCGCCGTTTTTACAAAATTTTCAGATTGCCTCCCGAGTTTGAATTTCCCACTGAATTGGCCATAGAATCAATTGTGACAAGAAAGTTTTTGAATTTGAGGCCTCGGGTGCGGAGTTTTTGACGTCGTCGCCCATAGCCAAACTTGCGCGCATGGTTGTTTGCCATTTTTACAAAGTTTTCAGATTGCCTCCCAGGTTTGCATCCCTCACTGAATTGGCCATAGAATCAATTGTGTCGAGACGGTTTTTGAATTTGAGCCCTCGGGTGCAGAGTTTTTGACGTCGTCGCCCTTAGCCAAATTGCGCGCATGCTTGTGCGCCGTTTTTACAAAGTTTTTAGATTGCCTCTCGGGTTTGCATTTCCCACTGAATTGGCCATAGAATCAATTGTGTCGAGAAAGTTTTTGAATTTGAGGCATCGGGTGCGGAGTTTTTGACGTCGTCGCCCATAGCCAAACTTGCGCGCATGGTTGTGTGCCGTTTTTACAAAGTTTTCATATTGCCTCCAAGGTTTGAATTTCCCACTGAATTGGCCATAGAATCAATTGTGTCAAGAAAGTTTTTGAATTTGAGGCCTCGGGTGCGGAGTTTTTGACGTCGTCGCCCATAGCCAAACTTGCGCGCATGGTTGTTTGCCGTTTTTACAAAGTTTTCAGATTGCCTCCCAGTTTGCATCCCTCACTGAATTGGCCAGAGAATCAATTGTGTCGAAACGGTTTTTGAATTTGAGCCCTCAGGTGCGGAGTTTTTGACGTCGTCGCCCATAGCCAAATTGCGCGCACGCTTGTGCGCCGTTTTTACAAAGTTTTCAGATTGCCTCTCGGGTTTGCATTTGCCACTGAATTGGCAATATAATCAATTGTGTCGAGAAAGTTTTTGAATTTGAGGCCTCGGGTGCGGAGTTTTTGACGTCGTCAACCATTGCCAAACTTGCGCGCATGGTTGTTTGCCGTTTTTACAAAGTTTTCAAATTGCCTCCCAGTTTGCATCCCTCACTGAATTGGCCAGAGAATCAATTGTGTCGAGACGGTTTTTGAATTTGAGCCCTCAGGTGCGGAGTTTTTGACGTCATCGCCCATTGCCAAATTGCGCGCACGCTTGTGCGCCGTTTTTACAAAGTTTTCAGATTGCCTCTCGGGTTTGCATTACCATCTGAATTGGCCATATAATCGATTGTGTCGAGAAAATTTTTGAATTTGAGGCCTCGGGTGCGGAGTTTTTGACGTCGCCGCCCATAGCCAAACTTGCGCGCATGCTTGTGCGCCGTTTTTACAAAGTTTTTAGATTGTCTCTCGGGTTTGCATTTCCCACTGAATTGGCCATAGAATCAATTGTGTCGAGAAAGTTTTTGAATTTGAGGCATCGGGTGCGGAGTTTTTGACGTCGTCGCCCATAGCCAAACTTGCGCGCATGGTTGTGTGCCGTTTTTACAAAGTTTTCAGATTGCCTCCCAGGTTTGCATCCCTCACTGAATTGGCCAGAGAATCAATTGTGTCGAGACGGTTTTTGAATTTGAGCCCTCAGGTGCGGAGTTTTTGACGTCGTCGCCCATAGCCAAATTGCGCGCACGCTTGTGCGCCGTTTTTACAAAGTTTTCAGATTGCCTCCCGAGTTTGAATTTCCCACTGAATTGGCCATATAATCAATTGTGTCAAGAAAGTTTTTGAATTTGAGGCCTCGGGTGCGGAGTTTTTGACGTCGTCGCCCATAGCCAAACTTGCGCGCATGGTTGTTTGCCGTTTTTACAAAGTTTTCAGATTGCCTCCCAGGTTTGCATCCCTCACTGAATTGGCCATAGAATCAATTGTGTCGAGACGGTTTTTGAATTTGAGCCCTCGGGTGCAGAGTTTTTGACGTCGTCGCCCTTAGCCAAATTGCGTGCATGCTTGTGCGCCGTTTTTACAAAGTTTTTAGATTGCCTCTCGGGTTTACATTTCTCACTGAATTGGCCATAGAATCAATTGTGTCGAGAAAGTTTTTGAATTTGAGGCATCGGGTGCGGAGTTTTTGACGTCGTCGCCCATAGCCAAACTTGTGCGCATGGTTGTGTGCCGTTTTTACAAAGTTTTCAGATTGCCTCGAAGGTTTGCATCCCTCACTGAATTGGCCATAGAATCAATTGTGTCGTGAAAGTTTTTGAATTTGAGGCCTCGGGTGCGGAGTTTTTGACGTCGTCGCCCATAGCCAAACTTGCGCGCATCGTTGTGTGCCGTTTTTACAAAGTTTTCAGATTGCCTCCAAGGTTTGAATTTCCCACTGAATTGGCCATAGAATCAATTGTGTCAAGAAAGTTTTTGAATTTGAGGCCTCGGGTGCGGAGTTTTTGACGTCGTCGCCCATAGCCAAACTTGCGTGCATGGTTGTTTGCCGTTTTTACAAAGTTTTTAGATTGCCTCCCAGGTTTATATCCCTTACTGAATTGGCCAGAGAATCAATTGTGTCGAGACGGTTTTTGAATTTGAGCCCTCGGGTGCGGAGGTTTTGACGTCGTCGCCCATAGCCAAATTGCGCGCACGCTTGTGCGCCGTTTTTACAAAGTTTTCAGATTGCCTATCGGGTTTGCATTTCCCACTGAATTGGCCATAGAATCAATTGTGTCGAGAAAGTTTTTGAATTTGAGGCCTCGGGTGCGGAGTTTTTGACGTCGCCGCCCATAGCCAAACTTGCGCGCATGGTTGTGTGCCGTTTTTACAAAGTTTTCAGATTGCCTCCCAGGTTTGCATCCTTCACTGAATTGGCCATAGAATCAATTGTGTCGAGACGGTTTTTGAATTTGAGGCCTCGGGTGCGGAGTTTTTGACGTCGTCGCCCATAGCCAAATTGCGCGCACGCTTGTGCGCCGTTTTTACAAAGTTTTCAGATTGCCTATCGGGTTTGCATTTCCCACTGAATTGGCCATAGAATCAATTGTGTCGAGAAAGTTTTTGAATTTGAGGCCTCGGGTGCGGAGTTTTTGACGTCGCCGCCCATAGCCAAACTTGCGCGCATGGTTGTGTGCCGTTTTTACAAAGTTTTCAGATTGCCTCCCAGGTTTGCATCCTTCACTGAATTGGCCATAGAATCAATTGTGTCGAGACGGTTTTTGAATTTGAGGCCTCGGGTGCGGAGTTTTTGACGTCGTCGCCCATTGCCAAATTGCGCGCACGCTTGTGCGCCGTTTTTACAAAGTTTTCAGATTGCCTCTCGGGTTTGCATTACCAGCTGAATTGGCCATAGAATCAATTGTGTCGAGAAAATTTTTGAATTTGAGGCCTCGGGTGCGGAGTTTTTGACGTCGTCGCCCATAGCCAAACTTGCGCGCATGCTTGTGCGTCGATTTTACAAAGTTTTTAGATTGCCTCTCGGGTTTGCATTTCCCACTGAATTGGCCATAGAATCAATTGTGTCGAGAAAGTTTTTGAATTTGAGGCATCGGGTGCGGAGTTTTTGACGTCGTCACCCATAGCCAAACTTGCGCGCATGGTTGTGTGCAGTTTTTACAAAGTTTTCAGATTGCCTCCCAGGTTTGCATCCCTCACTGAATTGGCCAGAGAATCAATTGTGTCGAGACGGTTTTTGAATTTGAGCCCTCAGGTGCGGAGTTTTTGACGTCGTCGCCCATAGCCAAATTGCGCGCACGCTTGTGCGCCGTTTTTACAAAGTTTTCAGATTGCCTCCCGAGTTTGAATTTCCCACTGAATTGGCCATATAATCAATTGTGTCAAGAAAGTTTTTGAATTTGAGGCCTCGGGTGCGGAGTTTTTGACGTCGTCGCCCATAGCCAAACTTGCGCGCATGGTTGTTTGCCGTTTTTACAAAGTTTTCAGATTGCCTCCCAGGTTTGCATCCCTCACTGAATTGGCCATAGAATCAATTGTGTCGAGACGGTTTTTGAATTTGAGCCCTCGGGTGCAGAGTTTTTGACGTCGTCGCCCTTAGCCAAATTGCGTGCATGCTTGTGCGCCGTTTTTACAAATTTTTAGATTGCCTCTCGGGTTTACATTTCCCACTGAATTGGCCATAGAATCAATTGTGTCGAGAAAGTTTTTGAATTTGAGGAATCGGGTGCGGAGTTTTTGACGTCGTCGCCCATAGCCAAACTTGCGCGCATGGTTGTGTGCCGTTTTTACAAAGTTTTCAGATTGCCTCGAAGGTTTGCATCCCTCACTGAATTGGCCATAGAATCAATTGTGTCGTGAAAGTTTTTGAATTTGAGGCCTCGGGTGCGGAGTTTTTGACGTCGTCGCCCATAGCCAAACTTGCGCGCATGGTTGTGTGCCGTTTTTACAAAGTTTTCAGATTGCCTCCAAGGTTTGAATTTCCCACTGAATTGGCCATAGAATCAATTGTGTCAAGAAAGTTTTTGAATTTGAGGCCTCGGGTGCGGAGTTTTTGACGTCGTCGCCCATAGCCAAACTTGCGTGCATGGTTGTTTGCCGTTTTTACAAAGTTTTTAGATTGCCTCCCAGGTTTATATCCCTTACTGAATTGGCTAGAGAATCAATTGTGTCGAGACGGTTTTTGAATTTGAGCCCTCGGGTGCGGAGTTTTTGACGTCGTCGCCCATAGCCAAATTGCGCGCACGCTTGTGCGCCGTTTTTACAAAGTTTTCAGATTGCCTATCGGGTTTGCATTCCCCACTGAATTGGCCATAGAATCAATTGTGTCGAGAAAGTTTTTGAATTTGAGGCCTTGGGTGCGGAGTTTTTGACGTCGCCGCCCATAGCCAAACTTGCGCGCATGGTTGTGTGCCGTTTTTACAAAGTTTTCAGATTGCCTCCCAGGTTTGCATCCTTCACTGAATTGGCCATAGAATCAATTGTGTCGAGACGGTTTTTGAATTTGAGGCCTCGGGTGCGGAGTTTTTGACGTCGTCGCCCATTGCCAAATTGCGCGCACGCTTGTGCGCCGTTTTTACAAAGTTTTCAGATTGCCTCTCGGGTTTGCATTACCAGCTGAATTGGCCATAGAATCAATTGTGTCGAGAAAATTTTTGAATTTGAGGCCTCGGGTGCGGAGTTTTTGACGTCGTCGCCCATAGCCAAACTTGCGCGCATGCTTGTGCGCCGATTTTACAAAGTTTTTAGATTGCCTCTCGGGTTTGCATTTCCCACTGAATTGGCCATAGAATCAATTGTGTCGAGAAAGTTTTTGAATTTGAGGCATCGGGTGCGGAGTTTTTGACGTCGTCACCCATAGCCAAACTTGCGCGCATGGTTGTGTGCCGTTTTTACAAAGTTTTCAGATTGCCTCCCAGGTTTGCATCCCTCACTGAATTGGCCAGAGAATCAATTGTGTTGAGACGGTTTTTGAATTTGAGCCCTCAGGTGCGGAGTTTTTGACGTCGTCGCCCATAGCCAAATTGCGCGCACGCTTGTGCGCCGTTTTTACAAAGTTTTCAGATTGCCTCTCGGGTTTGCATCTCCCACTGAATTGGCCATAGAATCAATTGTCTCGAGAAAGTTTTTGGATTTGAGGCCTCGGGTGCGGAGTTTTTGACGTCGCCGCCCATAGCCAAACTTGCGCGCATGGTTGTGTGCCGTTTTTACAAAGTTTTCAGATTGCCTCCCAAGTTTGCATCCTTCACTGAATTGGCCATAGAATCAATTGTGTCGAGACGGTTTTTGAATTTGAGGCCTCGGGTGCGGAGTTTTTGACGTCGTCGCCCATTGCCAAATTTCGCGCACGCTTGTGCGCCGTTTTTACAAAGTTTTCAGATTGCCTCTCGGGTTTGCATTACCAGCTGAATTGGCCATATAATCAATTGTGTCGAGAAATTTTTTGAATTTGAGGCCTCGGGTGCGGAGTTTTTGACGTCGTCGCCCATAGCCAAACTTGCGCGCATGGTTGTGTCCCGTTTTTACAAAGTTTTAAGATTGCCTCCCAGGTTTGCATCCCTCACTGAATTGGCCATAGAATCAATTATGTCGAGACGGTTTTTGAATTTGAGGCCTCGGGTGCAGAGTTTTTGACGTCGTCGCCCATAGCCAAATTGTGCGCATGCTTGTGCGCCGTTTTTACAAAGTTTTCAGATTGCCTCCCGGGTTTGCATTTCCCGCTGAATTGGCCATATAATCAATTGTGTCGAGAGAGTTTTTGAATTTGAGGCCTAGGGTGCGGAGTTTTTGACGTCGTCGCCCATAGCCAAACTTGCGCGCGCAAGGTTGTGTGCCGTTTTTACAAAGTTTTCAGATTGCCTCCCAGGTTTGCATTCCGCACTGAATTGGCCATAGAATCAATTGTGTCGAGACGATTTTTGAATTTGAGTCCTCGGGTGCAGAGTTTTTGACGTCGTCGCCCATAGCCAAGTTGCGTGCATGTTTGTGCGTCGTTTTTACAAAGTTTTCAGATTGCCTCTCGGGTTTGCATTTCCCACTGAATTGGCCATAGAATCAATTGTGTCGAGAAAGTTTTTGAATTTGAGGCCTCGGGTGCGGAGTTTTTGACGTTGCCGCCCATAGCCAAACTTGCGCGCATGGTTGTGTGCCGTTTTTACAAAGTTTACAGATTGCCTTTCAGGTTTGCATCCTTCACTGAATTGGCCTTAGAATCAATTGTGTCGAGACGGTTTTTTAATTTGAGGCCTCGGGTGCGGAGTTTTTGACGTCGCCGCCCATAGCCAAACTTGCGCGCATGGTTGTGTGCCGTTTTTACAAAGTTTACAGATTGCCTTTCAGGTTTGCATCCTTCACTGAATTGGCCTTAGAATCAATTGTGTCGAGACGGTTTTTGAATTTGAGGCCTCGGGTGCGGAGTTTTTGACGTCGTCGCCCATTGCCAAATTGCGCGCATGCTTGTGCGCCGTTTTTACAAAGTTTTCAGATTGCCTCCCGGGTTTGCATTTCCCGCTGAATTGGCCATATAATCAATTGTGTCGAGAGAGTTTTTGAATTTGAGGCCTAGGGTGCAGAGTTTTTGACGTCGTCGCCCATAGCCAAACTTGCGCGCGCAAGGTTGTGTGCCGTTTTTACAAAGTTTTTAGATTGCCTCCCAGGTTTGCATTCCGCACTGAATTGGCCATAGAATCAATTGTGTCGAGACGATTTTTGAATTTGAGGCCTCGGGTGCAGAGTTTTTGACGTCGTCGCCCATAGCCAAATTGCGTGCATGTTTGTGCGTCGTTTTTACAATGTTTTCAGATTGCCTCTCGGGTTTGCATTCCCCACTGAATTGGCCATAGAATCAATTGTGTCGAGAAAGTTTTTGAATTTGAGGCCTCGGGTGCGGAGTTTTTGACGTTGCTGCCCATAGCCAAACTTACGCGCATGGTTGTGTGCCGTTTTTACAAAGTTTACAGATTGCCTTTCAGGTTTGCATCCTTCACTGAATTGGCCTTAGAATCAATTGTGTCGAGACGGTTTTTGAATTTGAGGCCTCGGGTGCGGAGTTTTTGACGTCGCCGCCCATAGCCAAACTTGCGCGCATGGTTGTGTGCCGTTTTTACAAGGTTACAGATTGCCTTTCAGGTTTGCATCCTTCACTGAATTGGCCTTAGAATCAATTGTGTCGAGACGGTTTTTGAATTTGAGGCCTCGGGTGCGGAGTTTTTGACGTCGTCGCCCATTGCCAAATTGCGCGCACGCTTGTGCGCCGTTTTTACAAAATTTTCAGATTGCCTCCCGAGTTTGAATTTCCCACTGAATTGGCCATAGAATCAATTGTGTCAAGAAAGTTTTTGAATTTGAGGCCTCGGGTGCGGAGTTTTTGACGTCGTCGCCCATAACCAAATTGCGCGCATGCTTGTGCGCCGTTTTTACAAAGTTTTTAGATTGCCTCTCGGGTTTGCATTTCCCACTGAATTGGCCATAGAATCAATTGTGTCGAGAAAGTTTTTGAATTTGAGGCCTCGGGTGCGGAGTTTTTGACGTTGTCGCCCATAGGCAAACTTGCGCGCATGGTTGTGTGCCGTTTTTACAAAGTTTTCAGATTGCCTCCCAGTTTGCATCCCTCACTGAATTGGCCAGAGAATCAATTGTGTCGAAACGGTTTTTGAATTTGAGCCCTCAGGTGCGGAGTTTTTGACGTCGTCGCCCATAGCCAAATTGCGCGCACGCTTGTGCGCCGTTTTTACAAAGTTTTCAGATTGCCTATCGGGTTTGCATTTCCCACTGAATTGGCCATAGAATCAATTGTGTCGAGAAAGTTTTTGAATTTGAGGCCTCGGGTGCGGAGTTTTTGACGTCGCCGCCCATAGCCAAACTTGCGCGCATGGTTGTGTGCCGTTTTTACAAAGTTTTCAGATTGCCTCCCAAGTTTGAATCCTTCACTGAATTGGCCATAGAATCAATTGTGTCGAGACGGTTTTTGAATTTGAGGCCTCGGGTGCGTAGTTTTTGACGTCGTCGCCCATTGCCAAATTGCGCGCACGCTTGTGCGCCGTTTTTACAAAGTTTTCAGATTGCCTCTCGGGTTTGCATTACCAGCTGAATTGGCCATAGAATCAATTGTGTCGAAAATTTTTTTGAATTTGAGGCCTCGGGTGCAGAGTTTTTGACGTCGTCGCCCATAGCCAAACTTGCGCGCATGGTTGTGTGCCGTTTTTACAAAGTTTTAAGATTGCCTCCCAGGTTTGCATCCCCCACTGAATTGGCCATAGAATCAATTGTGTCGAGACGGTTTTTGAATTTGAGGCCTCGGGTGCAGAGTTTTTGACGTCGTCTCCCATAGCCAAATTGCGCGCACGCTTGTGCGCCGTTTTTACAAAGTTTTCAGATTGCCTCTCGGGTTTGCATTTCCAACTTAATTGGCCATAGAATCAATTGTGTTGAGAAAGTTTTTGAATTTGAGGCCTCGGGTGCGGAGTTTTTGACGTTGTCGCCCATAGCCAAACTTGCGCGCATGGTTGTTCGCCGTTTTTACAAAGTTTTCAGATTGCCTCCCAGGTTTGCATCCTTCACTGAATTGGCCATAGAATCAATTGTGTCGAGACGGTTTTTGAATTTGAGGCCTCGGGTGCGGAGTTTTTGACGTCGTCGCCCATTGCCAAATTGCGCGCACGCTTGTGCGCCGTTTTTACAAAGTTTTCAGATTGCCTCTCGGGTTTGCATTACCAGCTGAATTGGCCATAGAATCAATTGTGTCGAGAAATTTTTTGAATTTGAGGCCTCGGGTGCAGAGTTTTTGACGTCGTCGCCCATAGCCAAACTTGCGCGCATGGTTGTGTGCCGTTTTTACAAAGTTTTAAGATTGCCTCCCAGGTTTCCATCCCTCACTGAATTGGCCATAGAATCAATTGTGTCGAGACGGTTTTTGAATTTGAGCCCTCGGGTGCAGAGTTTTTGACGTCGTCGCCCTTAGCCAAATTGCGTGCATGCTTGTGCGCCGTTTTTACAAAGTTTTTAGATTGCCTCTCGGGTTTACATTTCCCACTGAATTGGCCATAGAATCAATTGTGTCGAGAAAGTTTTTGAATTTGAGGAATCGGGTGCGGAGTTTTTGACGTCGTCGCCCATAGCCAAACTTGCGCGCATGGTTGTGTGCCGTTTTTACAAAGTTTTCAGATTGCCTCGAAGGTTTGCATCCCTCACTGAATTGGCCATAGAATCAATTGTGTCGTGAAAGTTTTTGAATTTGAGGCCTCGGGTGCGGAGTTTTTGACGTCGTCGCCCATAGCCAAACTTGCGCGCATGGTTGTGTGCCGTTTTTACATAGTTTTCAGATTGCCTCCAAGGTTTACATTTCCCACTGAATTGGCCATAGAATCAATTGTGTCGAGAAAGTTTTTGAATTTGAGGAATCGGGTGCGGAGTTTTTGACGTCGTCGCCCATAGCCAAACTTGCGCGCATGGTTGTGTGCCGTTTTTACAAAGTTTTCAGATTGCCTCGAAGGTTTGCATCCCTCACTGAATTGGCCATAGAATCAATTGTGTCGTGAAAGTTTTTGAATTTGAGGCCTCGGGTGCGGAGTTTTTGACGTCGTCGCCCATAGCCAAACTTGCGCGCATGGTTGTTTGCCGTTTTTACAAAGTTTTCAGATTGCCTCCCAGGTTTGCATCCCTCACTGAATTGGCCATAGAATCAATTGTGTCGAGACGGTTTTTGAATTTGAGCCCTCGGGTGCAGAGTTTTTGACGTCGTCGCCCTTAGCCAAATTGCGTGCATGCTTGTGCGCCGTTTTTACAAAGTTTTTAGATTGCCTCTCGGGTTTACATTTCCCACTGAATTGGCCATAGAATCAATTGTGTCGAGAAAGTTTTTGAATTTGAGGAATCGGGTGCGGAGTTTTTGACGTCGTCGCCCATAGCCAAACTTGCGCGCATGGTTGTGTGCCGTTTTTACAAAGTTTTCAGATTGCCTCGAAGGTTTGCATCCCTCACTGAATTGGCCATAGAATCAATTGTGTCGTGAAAGTTTTTGAATTTGAGGCCTCGGGTGCGGAGTTTTTGACGTCGTCGCCCATAGCCAAACTTGCGCGCATGGTTGTGTGCCGTTTTTACAAAGTTTTCAGATTGCCTCCAAGGTTTGAATTTCCCACTGAATTGGCCATAGAATCAATTGTGTCAAGAAAGTTTTTGAATTTGAGGCCTCGGGTGCGGAGTTTTTGACGTCGTCGCCCATAGCCAAACTTGCGTGCATGGTTGTTTGCCGTTTTTACAAAGTTTTTAGATTGCCTCCCAGGTTTATATCCCTTACTGAATTGGCTAGAGAATCAATTGTGTCGAGACGGTTTTTGAATTTGAGCCCTCGGGTGCGGAGTTTTTGACGTCGTCGCCCATAGCCAAATTGCGCGCACGCTTGTGCGCCATTTTTACAAAGTTTTCAGATTGCCTATCGGGTTTGCATTCCCCACTGAATTGGCCATAGAATCAATTGTGTCGAGAAAGTTTTTGAATTTGAGGCCTTGGGTGCGGAGTTTTTGACGTCGCCGCCCATAGCCAAACTTGCGCGCATGGTTGTGTGCCGTTTTTACAAAGTTTTCAGATTGCCTCCCAGGTTTGCATCCTTCACTGAATTGGCCATAGAATCAATTGTGTCGAGACGGTTTTTGAATTTGAGGCCTCGGGTGCGGAGTTTTTGACGTCGTCGCCCATTGCCAAATTGCGCGCACGCTTGTGCGCCGTTTTTACAAAGTTTTCAGATTGCCTCTCGGGTTTGCATTACCAGCTGAATTGGCCATAGAATCAATTGTGTCGAGAAAATTTTTGAATTTGAGGCCTCGGGTGCGGAGTTTTTGACGTCGTCGCCCATAGCCAAACTTGCGCGCATGCTTGTGCGCCGATTTTACAAAGTTTTTAGATTGCCTCTCGGGTTTGCATTTCCCACTGAATTGGCCATAGAATCAATTGTGTCGAGAAAGTTTTTGAATTTGAGGCATCGGGTGCGGAGTTTTTGACGTCGTCACCCATAGCCAAACTTGCGCGCATGGTTGTGTGCCGTTTTTACAAAGTTTTCAGATTGCCTCCCAGGTTTGCATCCCTCACTGAATTGGCCAGAGAATCAATTGTGTTGAGACGGTTTTTGAATTTGAGCCCTCAGGTGCGGAGTTTTTGACGTCGTCGCCCATAGCCAAATTGCGCGCACGCTTGTGCGCCGTTTTTACAAAGTTTTCAGATTGCCTCTCGGGTTTGCATCTCCCACTGAATTGGCCATAGAATCAATTGTCTCGAGAAAGTTTTTGGATTTGAGGCCTCGGGTGCGGAGTTTTTGACGTCGCCGCCCATAGCCAAACTTGCGCGCATGGTTGTGTGCCGTTTTTACAAAGTTTTCAGATTGCCTCCCAAGTTTGCATCCTTCACTGAATTGGCCATAGAATCAATTGTGTCGAGACGGTTTTTGAATTTGAGGCCTCGGGTGCGGAGTTTTTGACGTCGTCGCCCATTGCCAAATTGCGCGCACGCTTGTGCGCCGTTTTTACAAAGTTTTCAGATTGCCTCTCGGGTTTGCATTACCAGCTGAATTGGCCATATAATCAATTGTGTCGAGAAATTTTTTGAATTTGAGGCCTCGGGTGCGGAGTTTTTGACGTCGTCGCCCATAGCCAAACTTGCGCGCATGGTTGTGTCCCGTTTTTACAAAGTTTTAAGATTGCCTCCCAGGTTTGCATCCCTCACTGAATTGGCCATAGAATCAATTATGTCGAGACGGTTTTTGAATTTGAGGCCTCGGGTGCAGAGTTTTTGACGTCGTCGCCCATAGCCAAATTGTGCGCATGCTTGTGCGCCGTTTTTACAAAGTTTTCAGATTGCCTCCCGGGTTTGCATTTCCCGCTGAATTGGCCATATAATCAATTGTGTCGAGAGAGTTTTTGAATTTGAGGCCTAGGGTGCGGAGTTTTTGACGTCGTCGCCCATAGCCAAACTTGCGCGCGCAAGGTTGTGTGCCGTTTTTACAAAGTTTTCAGATTGCCTCCCAGGTTTGCATTCCGCACTGAATTGGCCATAGAATCAATTGTGTCGAGACGATTTTTGAATTTGAGTCCTCGGGTGCAGAGTTTTTGACGTCGTCGCCCATAGCCAAGTTGCGTGCATGTTTGTGCGTCGTTTTTACAAAGTTTTCAGATTGCCTCTCGGGTTTGCATTTCCCACTGAATTGGCCATAGAATCAATTGTGTCGAGAAAGTTTTTGAATTTGAGGCCTCGGGTGCGGATTTTTTGACATTGCCGCCCATAGCCAAACTTGCGCGCATGGTTGTGTGCCGTTTTTACAAAGTTTACAGATTGCCTTTCAGGTTTGCATCCTTCACTGAATTGGCCTTAGAATCAATTGTGTCGAGACGGTTTTTTAATTTGAGGCCTCGGGTGCGGAGTTTTTGACGTCGCCGCCCATAGCCAAACTTGCGCGCATGGTTGTGTGCCGTTTTTACAAAGTTTACAGATTGCCTTTCAGGTTTGCATCCTTCACTGAATTGGCCTTAGAATCAATTGTGTCGAGACGGTTTTTGAATTTGAGGCCTCGGGTGCGGAGTTTTTGACGTCGTCGCCCATTGCCAAATTGCGCGCATGCTTGTGCGCCGTTTTTACAAAGTTTTCAGATTGCCTCCCGGGTTTGCATTTCCCGCTGAATTGGCCATATAATCAATTGTGTCGAGAGAGTTTTTGAATTTGAGGCCTAGGGTGCAGAGTTTTTGACGTCGTCGCCCATAGCCAAACTTGCGCGCGCAAGGTTGTGTGCCGTTTTTACAAAGTTTTTAGATTGCCTCCCAGGTTTGCATTCCGCACTGAATTGGCCATAGAATCAATTGTGTCGAGACGATTTTTGAATTTGAGGCCTCGGGTGCAGAGTTTTTGACGTCGTCGCCCATAGCCAAATTGCGTGCATGTTTGTGCGTCGTTTTTACAATGTTTTCAGATTGCCTCTCGGGTTTGCATTCCCCACTGAATTGGCCATAGAATCAATTGTGTCGAGAAAGTTTTTGAATTTGAGGCCTCGGGTGCGGAGTTTTTGACGTTGCCGCCCATAGCCAAACTTGCGCGCATGGTTGTGTGCCGTTTTTACAAAGTTTACAGATTGCCTTTCAGGTTTGCATCCTTCACTGAATTGGCCTTAGAATCAATTGTGTCGAGACGGTTTTTGAATTTGAGGCCTCGGGTGCGGAGTTTTTGACGTCGCCGCCCATAGCCAAACTTGCGCGCATGGTTGTGTGCCGTTTTTACAAGGTTACAGATTGCCTTTCAGGTTTGCATCCTTCACTGAATTGGCCTTAGAATCAATTGTGTCGAGACGGTTTTTGAATTTGAGGCCTCGGGTGCGGAGTTTTTGACGTCGTCGCCCATTGCCAAATTGCGCGCACGCTTGTGCGCCGTTTTTACAAAATTTTCAGATTGCCTCCCGAGTTTGAATTTCCCACTGAATTGGCCATAGAATCAATTGTGTCAAGAAAGTTTTTGAATTTGAGGCCTCGGGTGCGGAGTTTTTGACGTCGTCGCCCATAACCAAATTGCGCGCATGCTTGTGCGCCGTTTTTACAAAGTTTTTAGATTGCCTCTCGGGTTTGCATTTCCCACTGAATTGGCCATAGAATCAATTGTGTCGAGAAAGTTTTTGAATTTGAGGCCTCGGGTGCGGAGTTTTTGACGTTGTCGCCCATAGGCAAACTTGCGCGCATGGTTGTGTGCCGTTTTTACAAAGTTTTCAGATTGCCTCCCAGTTTGCATCCCTCACTGAATTGGCCAGAGAATCAATTGTGTCGAAACGGTTTTTGAATTTGAGCCCTCAGGTGCGGAGTTTTTGACGTCGTCGCCCATAGCCAAATTGCGCGCACGCTTGTGCGCCGTTTTTACAAAGTTTTCAGATTGCCTATCGGGTTTGCATTTCCCACTGAATTGGCCATAGAATCAATTGTGTCGAGAAAGTTTTTGAATTTGAGGCCTCGGGTGCGGAGTTTTTGACGTCGCCGCCCATAGCCAAACTTGCGCGCATGGTTGTGTGCCGTTTTTACAAAGTTTTCAGATTGCCTCCCAAGTTTGAATCCTTCACTGAATTGGCCATAGAATCAATTGTGTCGAGACGGTTTTTGAATTTGAGGCCTCGGGTGCGTAGTTTTTGACGTCGTCGCCCATTGCCAAATTGCGCGCACGCTTGTGCGCCGTTTTTACAAAGTTTTCAGATTGCCTCTCGGGTTTGCATTACCAGCTGAATTGGCCATAGAATCAATTGTGTCGAAATTTTTTTTGAATTTGAGGCCTCGGGTGCAGAGTTTTTGACGTCGTCGCCCATAGCCAAACTTGCGCGCATGGTTGTGTGCCGTTTTTACAAAGTTTTAAGATTGCCTCCCAGGTTTGCATCCCCCACTGAATTGGCCATAGAATCAATTGTGTCGAGACGGTTTTTGAATTTGAGGCCTCGGGTGCAGAGTTTTTGACGTCGTCTCCCATAGCCAAATTGCGCGCACGCTTGTGCGCCGTTTTTACAAAGTTTTCAGATTGCCTCTCGGGTTTGCATTTCCAACTTAATTGGCCATAGAATCAATTGTGTTGAGAAAGTTTTTGAATTTGAGGCCTCGGGTGCGGAGTTTTTGACGTTGTCGCCCATAGCCAAACTTGCGCGCATGGTTGTTCGCCGTTTTTACAAAGTTTTCAGATTGCCTCCCAGGTTTGCATCCTTCACTGAATTGGCCATAGAATCAATTGTGTCGAGACGGTTTTTGAATTTGAGGCCTCGGGTGCGGAGTTTTTGACGTCGTCGCCCATTGCCAAATTGCGCGCACGCTTGTGCGCCGTTTTTACAAAGTTTTCAGATTGCCTCTCGGGTTTGCATTACCAGCTGAATTGGCCATAGAATCAATTGTGTCGAGAAATTTTTTGAATTTGAGGCCTCGGGTGCAGAGTTTTTGACGTCGTCGCCCATAGCCAAACTTGCGCGCATGGTTGTGTGCCGTTTTTACAAAGTTTTAAGATTGCCTCCCAGGTTTGCATCCCTCACTGAATTGGCCATAGAATCAATTGTGTCGAGACGGTTTTTGAATTTGAGCCCTCGGGTGCAGTGTTTTTGACGTCGTCGCCCTTAGCCAAATTGCGTGCATGCTTGTGCGCCGTTTTTACAAAGTTTTTAGATTGCCTCTCGGGTTTACATTTCCCACTGAATTGGCCATAGAATCAATTGTGTCGAGAAAGTTTTTGAATTTGAGGAATCGGGTGCGGAGTTTTTGACGTCGTCGCCCATAGCCAAACTTGCGCGCATGGTTGTGTGCCGTTTTTACAAAGTTTTCAGATTGCCTCGAAGGTTTGCATCCCTCACTGAATTGGCCATAGAATCAATTGTGTCGTGAAAGTTTTTGAATTTGAGGCCTCGGGTGCGGAGTTTTTGACGTCGTCGCCCATAGCCAAACTTGCGCGCATGGTTGTGTGCCGTTTTTACAAAGTTTTCAGATTGCCTCCAAGGTTTGAATTTCCCACTGAATTGGCCATAGAATCAATTGTGTCAAGAAAGTTTTTGAATTTGAGGCCTCGGGTGCGGAGTTTTTGACGTCGTCGCCCATAGCCAAACTTGCGTGCATGGTTGTTTGCCGTTTTTACAAAGTTTTTAGATTGCCTCCCAGGTTTATATCCCTTACTGAATTGGCTAGAGAATCAATTGTGTCGAGACGGTTTTTGAATTTGAGCCCTCGGGTGTGGAGTTTTTGACGTCGTCGCCCATAGCCAAATTGCGCGCACGCTTGTGCGCCGTTTTTACAAAGTTTTCAGATTGCCTATCGGGTTTGCATTTCCCACTGAATTGGCCATAGAATCAATTGTGTCGAGAAAGTTTTTGAATTTGAGGCCTCGGGTGCGGAGTTTTTGACGTCGCCGCCCATAGCCAAACTTGCGCGCATGGTTGTGTGCCGTTTTTACAAAGTTTTCAGATTGCCTCCCAGGTTTGCATCCTTCACTGAATTGGCCATAGAATCAATTGTGTCGAGACGGTTTTTGAATTTGAGGCCTCGGGTGCGGAGTTTTTGACGTCGTCGCCCATTGCCAAATTGCGCGCACGCTTGTGCGCCGTTTTTACAAAGTTTTCAGATTGCCTCTCGGGTTTGCATTACCAGCTGAATTGGCCATAGAATCAATTGTGTCGAGAAATTTTTTGAATTTGAGGCCTCGGGTGCGGAGTTTTTGACGTCGTCGCCCATAGCCAAACTTGCGCGCATGCTTGTGCACCGATTTTACAAAGTTTTTAGATTGCCTCTCGGGTTTGCATTTCCCACTGAATTGGCCATAGAATCAATTGTGTCGAGAAAGTTTTTGAATTTGAGGCATCGGGTGCGGAGTTTTTGACGTCGTCACCCATAGCCAAACTTGCGCGCATGGTTGTGTGCCGTTTTTACAAAGTTTTCAGATTGCCTCCCAGGTTTGCATCCCTCACTGAATTGGCCAGAGAATCAATTGTGTTGAGACGGTTTTTGAATTTGAGCCCTCAGGTGCGGAGTTTTTGACGTCGTCGCCCATAGCCAAATTGCGCGCACGCTTGTGCGCCGTTTTTACAAAGTTTTCAGATTGCCTCTCGAGTTTGCATCTCCCACTGAATTGGCCATAGAATCAATTGTGTCGAGAAAGTTTTTGGATTTGAGGCCTCGGGTGCGGAGTTTTTGACGTCGCCGCCCATAGCCAAACTTGCGCGCATGGTTGTGTGCCGTTTTTACAAAGTTTTCAGATTGCCTCCCAAGTTTGCATCCTTCACTGAATTGGCCATAGAATCAATTGTGTCGAGACGGTTTTTGAATTTGAGGCCTCGGGTGCGGAGTTTTTGACGTCGTCGCCCATTGCCAAATTGCGCGCACGCTTGTGCGCCGTTTTTACAAAGTTTTCAGATTGCCTCTCGGGTTTGCATTACCAGCTGAATTGGCCATATAATCAATTGTGTCGAGAAATTTTTTGAATTTGAGGCCTCGGGTGCGGAGTTTTTGACGTCGTCGCCCATAGCCAAACTTGCGCGCATGGTTGTGTGCCATTTTTACAAAGTTTTAAGATTGCCTCCCAGGTTTGCATCCCTCACTGAATTGGCCATAGAATCAATTATGTCGAGACGGTTTTTGAATTTGAGGCCTCGGGTGTAGAGTTTTTGACGTCGTCGCCCATAGCCAAATTGTGCGCATGCTTGTGCGCCGTTTTTACAAAGTTTTCAGATTGCCTCCCGGGTTTGCATTTCCCGCTGAATTGGCCATATAATCAATTGTGTCGAGAGAGTTTTTGAATTTGAGGCCTAGGGTGCGGAGTTTTTGACGTCGTCGCCCATAGCCAAACTTGCGCGCGCAAGGTTGTGTGCCGTTTTTACAAAGTTTTCAGATTGCCTCCCAGGTTTGCATTCCGCACTGAATTGGCCATAGAATCAATTGTGTCGAGACGATTTTTGAATTTGAGTCCTCGGGTGCAGAGTTTTTGACGTCGTCGCCCATAGCCAAGTTGCGTGCATGTTTGTGCGTCGTTTTTACAAAGTTTTCAGATTGCCTCTCGGGTTTGCATTTCCCACTGAATTGGCCATAGAATCAATTGTGTCGAGAAAGTTTTTGAATTTGAGGCCTCGGGTGCGGAGTTTTTGACGTTGCCGCCCATAGCCAAACTTGCGCGCATGGTTGTGTGCCGTTTTTACAAAGTTTACAGATTGCCTTTCAGGTTTGCATCCTTCACTGAATTGGCCTTAGAATCAATTGTGTCGAGACGGTTTTTTAATTTGAGGCCTCGGGTGCGGAGTTTTTGACGTCGCCGCCCATAGCCAAACTTGCGCGCATGGTTGTGTGCCGTTTTTACAAAGTTTACAGATTGCCTTTCAGGTTTGCATCCTTCACTGAATTGGCCTTAGAATCAATTGTGTCGAGACGGTTTTTGAATTTGAGGCCTCGGGTGCGGAGTTTTTGACGTCGTCGCCCATTGCCAAATTGCGCGCATGCTTGTGCGCCGTTTTTACAAAGTTTTCAGATTGCCTCCCGGGTTTGCATTTCCCGCTGAATTGGCCATATAATCAATTGTGTCGAGAGAGTTTTTGAATTTGAGGCCTAGGGTGCGGAGTTTTTGACGTCGTCGCCCATAGCCAAACTTGCGCGCGCAAGGTTGTGTGCCGTTTTTACAAAGTTTTTAGATTGCCTCCCATGTTTGCATTCCGCACTGAATTGGCCATAGAATCAATTGTGTCGAGACGATTTTTGAATTTGAGGCCTCGGGTGCAGAGTTTTTGACGTCGTCGCCCATAGCCAAATTGCGTGCATGTTTGTGCGTCGTTTTTACAATGTTTTCAGATTGCCTCTCGGGTTTGCATTTCCCACTGAATTGGCCATAGAATCAATTGTGTCGAGAAAGTTTTTGAATTTGAGGCCTCGGGTGCGGGGTTTTTGACGTTGCCGCCCATAGCCAAACTTGCGCGCATGGTTGTGTGCCGTTTTTACAAAGTTTACAGATTGCCTTTCAGGTTTGCATCCTTCACTGAATTGGCCTTAGAATCAATTGTGTCGAGACGGTTTTTGAATTTGAGGCCTCGGGTGCGGAGTTTTTGACGTCGCCGCCCATAGCCAAACTTGCGCGCATGGTTGTGTGCCGTTTTTACAAGGTTACAGATTGCCTTTCAGGTTTGCATCCTTCACTGAATTGGCCTTAGAATCAATTGTGTCGAGACGGTTTTTGAATTTGAGGCCTCGGGTGCGGAGTTTTTGACGTCGTCGCCTATTGCCAAATTGCGCGCACGCTTGTGCGCCGTTTTTACAAAATTTTCAGATTGCCTCCCGAGTTTGAATTTCCCACTGAATTGGCCATAGAATCAATTGTGTCAAGAAAGTTTTTGAATTTGAGGCCTCGGGTGCGGAGTTTTTGACGTCGTCGCCCATAACCAAATTGCGCGCATGCTTGTGCGCCGTTTTTACAAAGTTTTTAGATTGCCTCTCGGGTTTGCATTTCCCACTGAATTGGCCATAGAATCAATTGTGTCGAGAAAGTTTTTGAATTTGAGGCCTCGGGTGCGGAGTTTTTGACGTTGTCGCCCATAGGCAAACTTGCGCGCAAGGTTGTGTGCCGTTTTTACAAAGTTTTCAGATTGCCTCCCAGTTTGCATCCCTCACTGAATTGGCCAGAGAATCAATTGTGTCGAAACGGTTTTTGAATTTGAGCCCTCAGGTGCGGAGTTTTTGACGTCGTCGCCCATAGCCAAATTGCGCGCACGCTTGTGCGCCGTTTTTACAAAGTTTTCAGATTGCCTATCGGGTTTGCATTTCCCACTGAATTGGCCATAGAATCAATTGTGTCGAGAAAGTTTTTGAATTTGAGGCCTCGGGTGCGGAGTTTTTGACGTCGCCGCCCATAGCCAAACTTGCGCGCATGGTTGTGTGCCGTTTTTACAAAGTTTTCAGATTGCCTCCCAAGTTTGAATCCTTCACTGAATTGGCCATAGAATCAATTGTGTCGAGACGGTTTTTGAATTTGAGGCCTCGGGTGCGTAGTTTTTGACGTCGTCGCCCATTGCCAAATTGCGCGCACGCTTGTGCGCCGTTTTTACAAAGTTTTCAGATTGCCTCTCGGGTTTGCATTACCAGCTGAATTGGCCATAGAATCAATTGTGTCGAGAAATTTTTTGAATTTGAGGCCTCGGGTGCAGAGTTTTTGACGTCGTCGCCCATAGCCAAACTTGCGCGCATGGTTGTGTGCCGTTTTTACAAAGTTTTAAGATTGCCTCCCAGGTTTGCATCCCCCACTGAATTGGCCATAGAATCAATTGTGTCGAGACGGTTTTTGAATTTGAGGCCTCGGGTGCAGAGTTTTTGACGTCGTCTCCCATAGCCAAATTGCGCGCACGCTTGTGCGCCGTTTTTACAAAGTTTTCAGATTGCCTCTCGGGTTTGCATTTCCAACTTAATTGGCCATAGAATCAATTGTGTTGAGAAAGTTTTTGAATTTGAGGCCTCGGGTGCGGAGTTTTTGACGTTGTCGCCCATAGCCAAACTTGCGCGCATGGTTGTGTGCCGTTTTTACAAAGTTTTCAGATTGCCTCCCAGGTTTGCATCCTTCACTGAATTGGCCATAGAATAAATTGTGTCGAGACGGTTTTTGAATTTGAGGCCTCGGGTGCGGAGTTTTTGACGTCGTCGCCCATTGCCAAATTGCGCGCACGCTTGTGCGCCGTTTTTACAAAGTTTTCAGATTGCCTCTCGGGTTTGCATTACCAGCTGAATTGGCCATAGAATCAATTGTGTCGAGAAATTTTTTGAATTTGAGGCCTCGGGTGCAGAGTTTTTGACGTCGTCGCCCATAGCCAAACTTGCGCGCATGGTTGTGTGCCGTTTTTACAAAGTTTTAAGATTGCCTCCCAGGTTTGCATCCCTCACTGAATTGGCCATAGAATCAATTGTGTCGAGACGGTTTTTGAATTTGAGGCCTCGGGTGCAGAGTTTTTGACGTCGTCACCCATAGCCAAACTTGCGTGCATGGTTGTGTGCCGTTTTTACAAAGTTTTCAGATTGCCTCCCAGGTTTGCATCCCTCACTGAATTGGCCAGAGAATCAATTGTGTTGAGATGGTTTTTGAATTTGAGCCCTCAGGTGCGGAGTTTTTGACGTCGTCGCCCATAGCCAAATTGCGCGCACGCTTGTGCGCCGTTTTTACAAAGTTTTCAGATTGCGTCTCGGGTTTGCATTTCCAACTTAATTGGCCATATAATCAATTGTGTTGAGAAAGTTTTTGAATTTGAGGCCTCGGGTGCGGAGTTTTTGACGTTGTCGCCCATAGCCAAACTTGCGCGCATGGTTGTGTGCCGTTTTTACAAAGTTTTCAGATTGTCTCGAAGGTTTGCATCCCTCACTGAATTGGCCATAGAATCAATTATGTCGAGACGGTTTTTGAATTTTAGGCCTCGGGTGCAGAGTTTTTGACGTCGTCGCCCATAGCCAAATTGCGCGCATGCTTGTGCGCCGTTTTTACAAAGTTTTTAGATTGCCTCCCGGGTTTGCATTTCCCGCTGAATTGGCCATATAATCAATTGTGTCGAGAGAGTTTTTGAATTTGAGGCCTCGGGTGCGGAGTTTTGGACGTCGCCGCCCATAGCTAAACTTGCGCGCATGGTTGTGTGCCGTTTTTACAAAGTTTTCAGATTGCCTCCCAGGTTTGCATCCTTCACTGAATTGGCCATAGAATCAATTGTGTCGAGACGGTTTTTGAATTTGAGGCCTCGGGTGCGGAGTTTTTGACGTCGTCGCCCATTGCCAAATTGCGCGCACGCTTGTGCGCCGTTTTTACAAAGTTTTCAGATTGCCTCTCGGGTTTGCATTACCAGCTGAATTGGCCATATAATCAATTGTGTCGAGAAAATTTTTGAATTTGAGGCCTCGGGTGCGGAGTTTTTGAAGTCGTCGCCCATAGCCAAACTTGCGCGCATGCTTGTGCGCCGATTTTACAAAGTTTTTAGATTGCCTCTCGGGTTTGCATCTCCCACTGAATTGGCCATAGAATCAATTGTGTCGAGAAAGTTTTTGAATTTGAGGCCTCGGGTGCGGAGTTTTTGACGTTGCCGCCCGTAGCCAAACTTGCGCGCATGGTTGTGTGCCGTTTTTACAAAGTTTACAGATTGCCTTTCAGGTTTGCATCCTTCACTGAATTGGCCTTAGAATCAATTGTGTCGAGACGGTTTTTGAATTTGAGGCCTCGGGTGCGGAGTTTTTAACGTCGCCGCCCATAACCAAACTTGCGCGCATGGTTGTGTGCCGTTTTTACAAAGTTTACAGATTGCCTTTCAGGTTTGCATCCTTCACTGAATTGGCCTTAGAATCAATTGTGTCGAGACGGTTTTTGAATTTGAGGCCTCGGGTGCGGAGTTTTTGACGTCGTCGCCCATTGCCAAATTGCACGCACGCTTGTGCGCCGTTTTTACAAAATTTTCAGATTGCCTCCCGAGTTTGAATTTCCCACTGAATTGGCCATAGAATCAATTGTGTCAAGAAAGTTTTTGAATTTGAGGCCTCGGGTGCGGAGTTTTTGACGTCGTCGCCCATAACCAAATTGCGCGCATGCTTGTGCGCCGTTTTTACAAAGTTTTTAGATTGCCTCTCGGGTTTGCATTTCCCACTGAATTGGCCATAGAATCAATTGTGTCGAGAAAGTTTTTGAATTTGAGGCCTCGGGTGCGGAGTTTTTGACGTTGTCGCCCATAGCCAAACTTGCGCGCATGGTTGTGTGCCGTTTTTACAAAGTTTTCAGATTGCCTCCCAGTTTGCATCCCTCACTGAATTGGCCAGAGAATCAATTGTGTCGAAACGGTTTTTGAATTTGAGCCCTCAGGTGCGGAGTTTTTGACGTCGTCGCCCATAGCCAAATTGCGCGCACGCTTGTGCGCCGTTTTTACAAAGTTTTCAGATTGCCTATCGGGTTTGCATCTCCCACTGAATTGGCCATAGAATCAATTGTGTTGAGAAAGTTTTTGAATTTGAGGCCTCGGGTGCGGAGTTTTTGACGTTGTCGCCCATAGCCAAACTTGCGCGCATGGTTGTGTGCCGTTTTTACAAAGTTTTCAGATTGCCTCGAAGGTTTGCATCCCTCACTGAATTGGCCATAGAATCAATTATGTCGAGACGGTTTTTGAATTTTAGGCCTCGGGTGCAGAGTTTTTGACGTCGTCGCCCATAGCCAAATTGCGCGCATGCTTGTGCGCCGTTTTTACAAAGTTTTCAGATTGCCTCCCGGGTTTGCATTTCCCGCTGAATTGGCCATATAATCAATTGTGTCGAGAGAGTCTTTGAATTTGAGGCCTAGGGTGCGGAGTTTTTGACGTCGTCGCCCATAGCCAAACTTGCGCGCGCAAGGTTGTGTGCCGTTTTTACAAAGTTATCAGATTGCCTCCCAGGTTTGCATTCCGCACTGAATTGGCCATAGAATCAATTGTGTCGAGACGATTTTTGAATTTGAGGCCTCGGGTGCAGAGTTTTTGACGTCGTCGCCCACAGCCAAATTGTGTGCATGTTTGTGCGTCGTTTTTACAAAGTTTTCAGATTGCCTCTCGGGTTTGCATTCCCCACTGAATTGGCCAAAGAATCATTTGTGTCGAGAAAGTTTTTGAATTTGAGGCCTCGGGTGCGGAGTTTTTGACGTTGCCGCCCATAGCCAAACTTGCGCGCATGGTTGTGTGCCATTTTTACAAAGTTTACAGATTGCCTTTCAGGTTTGCATCCTTCACTGAATTGGCCTTAGAATCAATTGTGTCGAGACGATTTTTGAATTTGAGGCCTCGGGTGCGGAGTTTTTGACGTCGCCGCCCATAGCCAAACTTGCGCGCATGGTTGTGTGCCGTTTTTACAAAGTTTACAGATTGCCTCCCAGTTTGCATCCTTCACTGAATTGGCCAGAGAATCAATTGTGTCGAGATGGTTTTTGAATTTGAGCCCTCAGGTGCGGAGTTTTTGACGTCATCGCCCATTGCCAAATTGCGCGCACGCTTGTGCGCCGTTTTTACAAAGTTTTCAGATTGCCTCTCGGGTTTGCACTTCCCACTGAATTGGCCATAGAATCAATTGTGTCGAGAAAGTTTTTGAATTTGAGGCCTCGGGTGCGGAGTTTTTGACGTCGCCGCCCATAGCCAAACTTGCGCGCATGGTTGTGTGCCATTTTTACAAAGTTTACAGATTGCCTTTCAGGTTTGCATCCTTCACTGAATTGGCCTTAGAATCAATTGTGTCGAGACGATTTTTGAATTTGAGGCCTCGGGTGCGGAGTTTTTGACGTCGCCGCCCATAGCCAAACTTGCGCGCATGGTTGTGTGCCGTTTTTACAAAGTTTACAGATTGCCTCCCAGTTTGCATCCTTCACTGAATTGGCCAGAGAATCAATTGTGTCGAGATGGTTTTTGAATTTGAGCCCTCAGGTGCGGAGTTTTTGACGTCATCGCCCATTGCCAAATTGCGCGCACGCTTGTGTGCCGTTTTTACAAAGTTTTCAGATTGCCTCCCAGGTTTGCATCCTTCACTGAATTGGCCATAGAATCAATTGTGTCGAGACGGTTTTTTAATTTGAGGCCTCGGGTGCGGAGTTTTTGACGTCATCGCCTATTGCCAAATTGCGCGCACGCTTGTGCGCCGTTTTTACAAAGTTTTCAGATTGCCTCTCGGGTTTGCATGACCAGCTGAATTGGCCATAGAATCAATTGTGTCGAGAAATTTTTTGAATTTGAGGCCTCGGGTGCGGAGTTTTTGACGTCGTCGCCCATAGCCAAACTTGCGCGCATGCTTGTGCGCCGATTTTACAAAGTTTTTAGATTGCCTCTCGGGTTTGCATTTCCCACTGAATTGGCCATAGAATCAATTGTGTCGAGAAAGTTTTTGAATTTGAGGCATCGGGTGCGGAGTTTTTGACGTCGTCACCCATAGCCAAACTTGCGTGCATGGTTGTGTGCCGTTTTTACAAAGTTTTCAGATTGCCTCCCAGGTTTGCATCCCTCACTGAATTGGCCAGAGAATCAATTGTGTTGAGACGGTTTTTGAATTTGAGCCCTTAGGTGCGGAGTTTTTGACGTCGTCGCCCATAGCCAAATTGCGCGCACGCTTGTGCGCCGTTTTTACAAAGTTTTCAGATTGCGTCTCGGGTTTGCATTTCCCACTGAATTGGCCATAGAATCAATTGTGTCGAGAAAGTTTTTGAATTTGAGGCCTCGGGTGCGGAGTTTTTGACGTCGCCGCCCATAGCCAAACTTGCGCGCATGGTTGTGTGCCGTTTTTACAAAGTTTTCAGATTGCCTCCCAAGTTTGCATCCTTCACTGAATTGGCCATAGAATCAATTGTGTCGAGATGGTTTTTGAATTTGAGGCCTCGGGTGCGGAGTTTTTGACGTCGTCGCCCATTGCCAAATTGCGCGCACGCTTGTGCGCCGTTTTTACAAAATTTTCAGATTGCCTCCCGAGTTTGAATTTCCCACTGAATTGGCCATAGAATCAATTATGTCAAGAAAGTTTTTGAATTTGAGGCCTCGGGTGCGGAGTTTTTGACGTCGTCGCCCATAGCCAAACTTGCGCGCATGGTTGTTTGCCGTTTTTACAAAGTTTTCAGATTGCCTCCCAGGTTTGCATCCCACACTGAATTGGCCATACAATCAATTGTGTCGAGACGGTTTTTGAATTTGAGCCCTCGGGTGCAGAGTTTTTGACGTCGTCGCCCTTAGCCAAATTGCGCGCATGCTTGTGCGTCGTTTTTACAAAGTTTTTAGATTGCCTCTCGGGTTTGCATTTCCCACTGAATTGGCCATAGAATCAATTGTGTCGAGAAAGTTTTTGAATTTGAGGCATCGGGTGATGAGTTTTTGACGTCGTCGCCCATAGCCAAACTTGCGCGCATGGTTGTGTGCCGTTTTTACAAAGTTTTCATATTGCCTCCAAGGTTTGAATTTCCCACTGAATTGGCCATAGAATCAATTGTGTCAAGAAAGTTTTTGAATTTGAGGCCTCGAGTGCGGAGTTTTTGACGTCGTCGCCCATTGCCAAATTGCGCGCACGCTTGTGCGCCGTTTTTACAAAGTTTTCAGATTGCCTCTCGGGTTTGCATTACCAGCTGAATTGGCCATAAAATCAATTGTGTCGAGAAAATTTTTGAATTTGAGGCCTCGGGTGCGGAGTTTTTGACGTCGTCGCCCATAGCCAAACTTGCGCGCATGGTTGTGTGCCGTTTTTACAAAGTTTTAAGATTGCCTCCCAGGTTTGCATCCCTCACTGAATTGGCCATAGAATCAATTGTGTCGAAACGGTTTTTGAATTTGAGGCCTCGGGTGCAGAGTTTTTGACGTCGTCGCCCATAGCCAAATTGCGCGCACGCTTGTGCGCTGTTTTTACAAAGTTTTCAGATTGCCTCTCGGGTTTGCATTTCCCACTTAATTGGCCATAGAATCAATTGTGTTGAGAAAGTTTTTAAATTTGAGGCCTCGGGTGCGGATTTTTTGACGTTGTCGCCCATAGCCAAACTTGCGCGCATGGTTGTGTGCCGTTTTTACAAAGTTTTCAGATTGCCTCGAAGGTTTGCATCCCTCACTGAATTGGCCATAGAATCAATTATGTCGAGACGGTTTTTGAATTTTAGGCCTCGGGTGCGGAGTTTTTGACGTCGTCGCCCATAGCCAAATTGCGCGCATGCTTGTGCGCCGTTTTTACAAAGTTTTCAGATTGCCTCCCGGGTTTGCATTTCCCGCTGAATTGGCCATAGAATCAATTGTGTCGAGAAAGTTTTTGAATTTGAGGCCTCGGGTGCGGAGTTTTGGACGTCGCCGCCCATAGCTAAACTTGCGCGCATGGTTGTGTGCCGTTTTTACAAAGTTTTCAGATTGCCTCCCAGGTTTGCATCCTTCACTGAATTGGCCATAGAATCAATTGTGTCGAGACGGTTTTTGAATTTGAGGCCTCGGGTGCGGAGTTTTTGACGTCGTCGCCCATTGCCAAATTGCGCGCACGCTTGTGCGCCGTTTTTACAAAGTTTTCAGATTGCCTCTCGGGTTTGCATTACCAGCTGAATTGGCCATAGAATCAATTGTGTCGAGAAAATTTTTGAATTTGAGGCCTCGGGTGCGGAGTTTTTGACGTCGTCGCCCATAGCCAAACTTGCGCGCATGCTTGTGCGCCGATTTTACAAAGTTTTTAGTTTGCCTCTCGGGTTTGCATCTCCCACTGAATTGGCCATAGAATCAATTGTGTCGAGAAAGTTTTTGAATTTGAGGCCTCGGGTGCGGAGTTTTTGACGTTGCCGCCCATAGCCAAACTTGCGCGCATGGTTGTGTGCCGTTTTTACAAAGTTTTCAGATTGCCTCCCAGGTTTGCATCCCTCACTGAATTGGCCAGAGAATCAATTGTGTTGAGACGGTTTTTGAATTTGAGCCCTCAGGTGCGGAGTTTTTGACGTCGTCGCCCATAGCCAAATTGCGCGCACGCTTGTGCGCCATTTTTACAAAGTTTTCAGATTACCTCTCGGGTTTGCATTTCCCACTGAATTGGCCATAGAATCAATTGTGTCGAGAAAGTTTTTGAATTTGAGGCCTCGGGTGCGGAGTTTTTGACGTCGTCGCCCATAGCCAAACTTGCGCGCATGGTTGTTTACCGTTTTTACAAAATTTTCAGATTGCCTCCCAGTTTGCATCCCTCACTGAATTGGCCAGAGAATCAATTGTGTCGAGAAAGTTTTTGACGTCGTCGCCCATAGCCAAATTGCGCGCACGCTTGTGCGCCGTTTTTACAAAGTTTTCAGATTGCCTCTCGGGTTTGCATTCCCCACTGAATTGGCCATAAAATCAATTGTGTCGAGAAAGTTTTTGAATTTGAGGCCTCGCGTGCGGAGTGTTTGACGTCGCCGCCCATAGCCAAACTTGCGCGCATGGTTGTGTGCCGTTTTTACAAAGTTTTCAGATTGCCTCCCAGGTTTGCATCCTTCACTGAATTGGCCATAGAATCAATTGTGTCGAGACGGTTTTTGAATTTTAGGCCTCGGGTGCGGAGTTTTTGACGTCGTCGCCCATTGCCAAATTGCGCGCACGCTTGTGCGCCGTTTTTACAAAGTTTTCAGATTGCCTCTCGGGTTTGCATGACCAGCTGAATTGGCCATAGAATCAATTGTGTCGAGAAAATTTTTGAATTTGAGGCCTCGGGTGCGGAGTTTTTGACGTCGTCGCCCATAGCCAAACTTGCGCGCATGGTTGTGTGCCGTTTTTACAAAGTTTTAAGATTGCCTCCCAGGTTTGCATCCCTCACTGAATTGGCCATAGAATCAATTGTGTCAAGACGGTTTTTGAATTTGAGGCCTCGGGTGCAGAGTTTTTGACGTCGTCGCCCATAGCCAAATTGCGCGCACGCTTGTGCGCCGTTTTTACAAAGTTTTCAGATTGCCTCTCGGGTTTGCATTTCCCACTGAATTGGCCATAGAATCAATTGTGTCGAGAAAGTTTTTGAATTTGAGGCCTCGGGTGCGGAGTTTTTGACGTTGTCGCCCATAGCCAAACTTGCACGCATGGTTGTGTGCCGTTTTTACAAAGTTTTCAGATATCCTCCCAGGTTTGCATTCAGCACTGAATTGGCCATAGAATCAATTGTGTCGAGACGAATTTTGAATTTGAGGCCTCGGGTGCAGAGTTTTTGACGTCGTCGCCCGTAGCCAAATTGCGTGCATGTTTGTGCGTCGTTTTTACAAAGTTTTCAGATTGCCTCTCGGGTTTGCATTTCCCACTGAATTGGCCATAGAATCAATTGTGTCGAGAAAGTTTTTGAATTTGAGGCCTCGGGTGCGGAGTTTTTGACGTCGCCGCCCATAGCCAAACTTGCGCGCATGGTTGTGTGCCGTTTTTACAAAGTTTACAGATTGCCTTTCAGGTTTGCATCACTCACTGAATTGGCCTTAGAATCAATTGTGTCGAGACGGTTTTTGAATTTGAGGCCTCGGGTGCGGAGTTTTTGACGTCGTCGCCCATAGCCAAATTGCGCGCATGCTTGTGCGCCGTTTTTACAAAGTTTTCAGATTGCCTCCCGGGTTTGCATTTCCCGCTGAATTGGCCATAGAATCAATTGTGTCGAGAAAGTTTTTGAATTTGAGGCCTAGGGTGTGGAGTTTTTGACGTCGTCGCCCATAGCCAAACTTGCGCGCATGGTTGTGTGCCGTTTTTACAAAGTTTTCAGATTGCCTCGAAGGTTCGCATCCCTCACTAAATTGACCATAAAATCAATTGTGTCGAGACGGTTTTTGAATTTGAGCCCTCGGGTGTAGAGTTTTTGACGTCGTCTCCCTTAGCCAAATTGCGTGCATGCTTGTGCGCCGTTTTTACAAAGTTTTTAGATTGCCTCTCGGGTTTACATTTCCCACTGAATTGGCCATAGAATCAATTGTGTCGAGAAAGTTTTTGAATTTGAGGCATCGGGTGCGGAGTTTTTGACGTCGCCGCCCATAGCCAAACTTGCGCGCATGGTTGTGTGCCGTTTTTACAAAGTTTTCAGATTGCCTCCCAGGTTTGCATCCTCCACTGAATTGGCCATAGAATAAATTGTGTCGAGACGATTTTTGAATTTGAGGCCTCGGGTGCAGAGTTTTTGACGTCGTCGCCCATAACCAAATTGCGCGCATGCTTGTGCGCCGTTTTTACAAAGTTTTTAGATTGCCTCTCGGGTTTGCATTTCCCACTGAATTGGCCATAGAATCAATTGTGTCGAGAAAGTTTTTGAATTTGAGGCCTCGGGTGCGGAGTTTTTGACGTTGTGGCCCATAGCCAAACTTGCGCGCATGGTTGTGTGCCGTTTTTACAAAGTTTTCAGATTGCCTCCAAGGTTTGAATTTCCCACTGAATTGGCCATAGAATCAATTGTGTCGAGACGGTTTTTGAATTTTAGGCCTCAGGTGCAGAGTTTTTGACATCGTCGCCCATAGCCAAATTGCGCGCACGCTTGTGCGCCGTTTTTACAAAGTTTTCAGATTGCCTCCCGGGTTTGCATTTCCCGCTGAATTGGCCATAGAATCAATTGTGTCGAGTAAGTTTTTGAATTTGAGGCCATGGGTGCGGAGTTTTTGACGTCGTCGCCCATAGCCAAACATGCGCGCATGGTTGTATGCCGTTTTTACAAAGTTTTCAGATTGCCTCCCAGGTTTGCATCCTTCACTGAATTGGCCATAGAATCAATTGTGTCGAGACAGTTTTTTAATTTGAGGCCTCGGGTGCGGAGTTTTTGACGTCATCGCCTATTGCCAAATTGCGCGCACGCTTGTGCGCCGTTTTTACAAAGTTTTCAGATTGCCTCTCGGGTTTGCATGACCAGCTGAATTGGCCATAGAATCAATTGTGTCGAGAAATTTTTTGAATTTGAGGCCTCGGGTGCGGAGTTTTTGACGTCGTCGCCCATAGCCAAACTTGCGCGCATGCTTGTGCGCCGATTTTACAAAGTTTTTAGATTGCCTCTCGGGTTTGCATTTCCCACTGAATTGGCCATAGAATCAATTGTGTCGAGAAAGTTTTTGAATTTGAGGCATCGGGTGCGGAGTTTTTGACGTCGTCGCCCATAGCCAAACTTGCGCGCATGGTTGTTTGCCATTTTTACAAAGTTTTCAGATTGCCTCCCAGGTTTGCATCCCTCACTGAATTGGCCATAGAATCAATTGTGTCGAGACGGTTTTTGAATTTGAGGCCTCGGGTGCAGAGTTTTTGACGTCGTCGCCCTTAGCCAAATTGCGCGCATGCTTGTGCGCCGTTTTTACAAAGTTTTTAGATTGCCTCTCGGGTTTGCATTTCCCACTGAATTGGCCATAGAATCAATTGTGTCGAGAAAGTTTTTGAATTTGAGGCATCGGGTGCGGAGTTTTTGACGTCGTCGCCCATAGCCAAACTTGCGCGCATGGTTGTGTGCCGTTTTTACAAAGTTTTCATATTGCCTCCAAGGTTTGAATTTCCCACTGAATTGGCCATAGAATCTATTGTGTCAAGAAAGTTTTTGAATTTGAGGCCTCGGGTGCGGAGTTTTTGACGTCGTCGCCCATAGCCAAACTTGCGCGCATGGTTGTTTACCGTTTTTACAAAATTTTCAGATTGCCTCCCAGTTTGCATCCCTCACTGAATTGGCCAGAGAATCAATTGTGTCGAGAAAGTTTTTGACGTCGTCGCCCATAGCCAAATTGCGCGCACGCTTGTGCGCCGTTTTTACAAAGTTTTCAGATTGCCTCTCGGGTTTGCATTCCCCACTGAATTGGCCATAAAATCAATTGTGTCGAGAAAGTTTTTGAATTTGAGGCCTCGCGTGCGGAGTGTTTGACGTCGCCGCCCATAGCCAAACTTGCGCGCATGGTTGTGTGCCGTTTTTACAAAGTTTTCAGATTGCCTCCCAGGTTTGCATCCTTCACTGAATTGGCCATAGAATCAATTGTGTCGAGACGGTTTTTGAATTTTAGGCCTCGGGTGCGGAGTTTTTGACGTCGTCGCCCATTGCCAAATTGCGCGCACGCTTGTGCGCCGTTTTTACAAAGTTTTCAGATTGCCTCTCGGGTTTGCATGACCAGCTGAATTGGCCATAGAATTAATTGTGTCGAGAAAATTTTTGAATTTGAGGCCTCGGGTGCGGAGTTTTTGACGTCGTCGCCCATAGCCAAACTTGCGCGCATGGTTGTGTGCCGTTTTTACAAAGTTTTAAGATTGCCTCCCAGGTTTGCATCCCTCACTGAATTGGCCATAGAATCAATTGTGTCAAGACGGTTTTTGAATTTGAGGCCTCGGGTGCAGAGTTTTTGACGTCGTCGCCCATAGCCAAATTGCGCGCACGCTTGTGCGCCGTTTTTACAAAGTTTTCAGATTGCCTCTCGGGTTTGCATTTCCCACTGAATTGGCCATAGAATCAATTGTGTCGAGAAAGTTTTTGAATTTGAGGCCTCGGGTGCGGAGTTTTTGACGTTGTCGCCCATAGCCAAACTTGCGCGCATGGTTGTGTGCCGTTTTTACAAAGTTTTCAGATTGCCTCGAAGGTTTGCATCCCTCACTGAATTGGCCATAGAATCAATTATGTCGAGACGGTTTTTGAATTTGAGCCCTCGGGTGCAGAGTTTTTGACGTCGTCGCCCATAGCCAAATTGCGCGCATGCTTGTGCGCCGTTTTTACAAAGTTTTCAGATTGCCTCCCGGGTTTGCATTTCCCGCTGAATTGGCCATATAATCAATTGTGTCGAGAGAGTTTTTGAATTTGAGGCCTAGGGTGCGAAGTTTTTGACGTCGTCGCCCATAGCCAAACTTGCGCGCGCATGGTTGTGTGCCGTTTTTACAAAGTTGTCAGATATCCTCCCAGGTTTGCATTCAGCACTGAATTGGCCATAGAATCAATTGTGTCGAGACGAATTTTGAATTTGAGGCCTCGGGTGCAGAGTTTTTAACGTCGTCGCCCGTAGCCAAATTGCGTGCATGTTTGTGCGTCGTTTTTACAAAGTTTTCAGATTGCCTCTCGGGTTTGCATTTCCCACTGAATTGGCCATAGAATCAATTGTGTCGAGAAAGTTTTTGAATTTGAGGCCTCGGGTGCGGAGTTTTTGACGTTGTCGCCCATAGCCAAACTTGCGCGCATGGTTGTGTGCCGTTTTTACAAAGTTTTCAGATATCCTCCCAGGTTTGCATTCAGCACTGAATTGGCCATAGAATCAATTGTGTCGAGACGAATTTTGAATTTGAGGCCTCGGGTGTAGAGTTTTTGACGTCGTCGCCCGTAGCCAAATTGCGTGCATGTTTGTGCGTCGTTTTTACAAAGTTTTCAGATTGCCTCTCGGGTTTGCATTTCCCACTGAATTGGCCATAGAATCAATTGTGTCGAGAAAGTTTTTGAATTTGAGGCCTCGGGTGCGGAGTTTTTGACGTCGCCGCCCATAGCCAAACTTGCGCGCATGGTTGTGTGCCGTTTTTACAAAGTTTACAGATTGCCTTTTAGGTTTGCATCACTCACTGAATTGGCCTTAGAATCAATTGTGTCGAGACGGTTTTTGAATTTGAGGCCTCGGGTGCGGAGTTTTTGACGTCGTCGCCCATAGCCAAATTGCGCGCATGCTTGTGCGCCGTTTTTACAAAGTTTTCAGATTGCCTCTCGGGTTTGCATTACCAGCTGAATTGGCCATAGAATCAATTGTGTCGAGAAAATTTTTGAATTTGAGGCCTCGGGTGCGGAGTTTTTGAAGTCGTCGCCCATAGCCAAACTTGCGCGCATGCTTGTGCGCCGATTTTACAAAGTTTTTAGTTTGCCTCTCGGGTTTGCATCTCCCACTGAATTGGCCATAGAATCAATTGTGTCGAGAAAGTTTTTGAATTTGAGGCCTCGGGTGCGGAGTTTTTGACGTTGCCGCCCATAGCCAAACTTGCGCGCATGGTTGTGTGCCGTTTTTACAAAGTTTTCAGATTGCCTCTCGGGTTTGCATTTCCCACTGAATTGGCCATAGAATCAATTGTGTCGAGAAAGTTTTTGAATTTGAGGCCTCGGGTGCGGAGTTTTTGAAGTCGTCGCCCATAGCCAAACTTGCGCGCATGCTTGTGCGCCGATTTTACAAAGTTTTTAGTTTGCCTCTCGGGTTTGCATCTCCCACTGAATTGGCCATAGAATCAATTGTGTCGAGAAAGTTTTTGAATTTGAGGCCTCGGGTGCGGAGTTTTTGACGTTGCCGCCCATAGCCAAACTTGCGCGCATGGTTGTGTGCCGTTTTTACAAAGTTTTCAGATTGCCTCCCAGGTTTGCATCCCTCACTGAATTGGCCAGAGAATCAATTGTGTTGAGACGGTTTTTGAATTTGAGCCCTCAGGTGCGGAGTTTTTGACGTCGTCGCCCATAGCCAAATTGCGCGCACGCTTGTGCGCCATTTTTACAAAGTTTTCAGATTGCCTTTCGGGTTTGCATTTCCCACTGAATTGGCCATAGAATCAATTGTGTCGAGAAAGTTTTTGAATTTGAGGCCTCGGGTGCGGAGTTTTTAAAGTCGTCGCCCATAGCCAAACTTGCGCGCATGGTTGTTTACCGTTTTTACAAAATTTTCAGATTGCCTCCCAGTTTGCATCCCTCACTGAATTGGCCAGAGAATCAATTGTGTCGAGAAAGTTTTTGACGTCGTCGCCCATAGCCAAATTGCGCGCACGCTTGTGCGCCGTTTTTACAAAGTTTTCAGATTGCCTCTCGGGTTTGCATTCCCCACTGAATTGGCCATAAAATCAATTGTGTCGAGAAAGTTTTTGAATTTGAGGCCTCGCGTGCGGAGTGTTTGACGTCGCCGCCCATAGCCAAACTTGCGCGCATGGTTGTGTGCCGTTTTTACAAAGTTTTCAGATTGCCTCCCAGGTTTGCATCCTTCACTGAATTGGCCATAGAATCAATTGTGTCGAGACGGTTTTTGAATTTTAGGCCTCGGGTGCGGAGTTTTTGACGTCGTCGCCCATTGCCAAATTGCGCGCACGCTTGTGCGCCGTTTTTACAAAGTTTTCAGATTGCCTCTCGGGTTTGCATGACCAGCTGAATTGGCCATAGAATCAATTGTGTCGAGAAATTTTTTGAATTTGAGGCCTCGGGTGCGGAGTTTTTGACGTTGTCGCCCATAGCCAAACTTGCGCGCATGGTTGTGTGCCGTTTTTACAAAGTTTTAAGATTGCCTCGCAGGTTTGCATCCCTCACTGAATTGGCCATAGAATCAATTGTGTCAAGACGGTTTTTGAATTTGAGGCCTCGGGTGCAGAGTTTTTGACGTCGTCGCCCATAGCCAAATTGCGCGCACGCTTGTGCGCCGTTTTTACAAAGTTTTCAGATTGCCTCTCGGGTTTGCATTTCCCACTGAATTGGCCATAGAATCAATTGTGTCGAGAAAGTTTTTGAATTTGAGGCCTCGGGTGCGGAGTTTTTGACGTTGTCGCCCATAGCCAAACTTGCGCGCATGGTTGTGTGCCGTTTTTACAAAGTTTTCAGATATCCTCCCAGGTTTGCATTCAGCACTGAATTGGCCATACAATCAATTGTGTCGAGACGAATTTTGAATTTGAGGCCTCGGGTGCAGAGTTTTTGACGTCGTCGCCCGTAGCCAAATTGCGTGCATGTTTGTGCGTCGTTTTTACAAAGTTTTCAGATTGCCTCTCGGGTTTGCATTTCCCACTGAATTGGCCATAGAATCAATTGTGTCGAGAAAGTTTTTGAATTTGAGGCCTCGGGTGCGGAGTTTTTGACGTCGCCGCCCATAGCCAAACTTGCGCGCATGGTTGTGTGCCGTTTTTACAAAGTTTACAGATTGCCTTTCAGGTTTGCATCACTCACTGAATTGGCCTTAGAATCAATTGTGTCGAGACGGTTTTTGAATTTGAGGCCTCGGGTGCGGAGTTTTTGACGTCGTCGCCCATAGCCAAATTGCGCGCATGCTTGTGCGCCGTTTTTACAAAGTTTTCAGATTGCCTCCCGGGTTTGCATTTCCCGCTGAATTGGCCATAGAATCAATTGTGTCGAGAAAGTTTTTGAATTTGAGGCCTAGGGAGTGGAGTTTTTGACGTCGTCGCCCATAGCCAAACTTGCGCGCATGGTTGTGTGCCGTTTTTACAAAGTTTTCAGATTGCCTCGAAGGTTCGCATCCCTCACTAAATTGACCATAAAATCAATTGTGTCGAGACGGTTTTTGAATTTGAGGCCTCGGGTGCGGAGTTTTTGACGTCGTCGCCCATAGCCAAATTGCGCGCATGCTTGTGCGCCGTTTTTACAAAGTTTTCAGATTGCCTCCCGGGTTTGCATTTCCCGCTGAATTGGCCATAGAATCAATTGTGTCGAGAAAGTTTTTGAATTTGAGGCCTCGGGTGCGGAGTTTTTGACGTTGCCGCCCATAGCCAAACTTGCGCGCATGGTTGTGTGCCGTTTTTACAAAGTTTTCAGATTGCCTCTCGAGTTTGCATTTCCCACTGAATTGGCCATAGAATCAATTGTGTCGAGAAAGTTTTTGAATTTGAGGCCTCGGGTGCGGAGTTTTTGAAGTCGTCGCCCATAGCCAAACTTGCGCGCATGCTTGTGCGCCGATTTTACAAAGTTTTTAGTTTGCCTCTCGGGTTTGCATCTCCCACTGAATTGGCCATAGAATCAATTGTGTCGAGAAAGTTTTTGAATTTGAGGCCTCGGGTGCGGAGTTTTTGACGTTGCCGCCCATAGCCAAACTTGCGCGCATGGTTGTGTGCCGTTTTTACAAAGTTTTCAGATTGCCTCCCAGGTTTGCATCCCTCACTGAATTGGCCAGAGAATCAATTGTGTTGAGACGGTTTTTTAATTTGAGCCCTCAGGTGCGGAGTTTTTGACGTCGTCGCCCATAGCCAAATTGCGCGCACGCTTGTGCGCCATTTTTACAAAGTTTTCAGATTGCCTCTCGGGTTTGCATTTCCCACTGAATTGGCCATAGAATCAATTGTGTCGAGAAAGTTTTTGAATTTGAGGCCTCGGGTGCGGAGTTTTTGACGTCGTCGCCCATAGCCAAACTTGCGCGCATGGTTGTTTACCGTTTTTACAAAATTTTCAGATTGCCTCCCAGTTTGCATCCCTCACTGAATTGGCCAGAGAATCAATTGTGTCGAGAAAGTTTTTGACGTCGTCGCCCATAGCCAAATTGCGCGCACGCTTGTGCGCCGTTTTTACAAAGTTTTCAGATTGCCTCTCGGGTTTGCATTCCCCACTGAATTGGCCATAAAATCAATTGTGTCGAGAAAGTTTTTGAATTTGAGGCCTCGCGTGCGGAGTGTTTGACGTCGCCGCCCATAGCCAAACTTGCGCGCATGGTTGTGTGCCGTTTTTACAAAGTTTTCAGATTGCCTCCCAGGTTTGCATCCTTCACTGAATTGGCCATAGAATCAATTGTGTCGAGACGGTTTTTGAATTTTAGGCCTCGGGTGCGGAGTTTTTGACGTCGTCGCCCATTGCCAAATTGCGTGCACGCTTGTGCGCCGTTTTTACAAAGTTTTCAGATTGCCTCTCGGGTTTGCATGACCAGCTGAATTGGCCATAGAATCAATTGTGTCGAGAAATTTTTTGAATTTGAGGCCTCGGGTGCGGAGTTTTTGACGTCGTCGCCCATAGCCAAACTTGCGCGCATGGTTGTGTGTCGTTTTTACAAAGTTTTAAGATTGCCTCGCAGGTTTGCATCCCTCACTGAATTGGCCATAGAATCAATTGTGTCAAGACGGTTTTTGAATTTGACGCCTCGGGTGCAGAGTTTTTGACGTCGTCGCCCATAGCCAAATTGCGCGCACGCTTGTGCGCCGTTTTTACAAAGTTTTCAGATTGCCTCTCGGGTTTGCATTTCCCACTGAATTGGCCATAGAATCAATTGTGTCGAGAAAGTTTTTGAATTTGAGGCCTCGGGTGCGGAGTTTTTGACGTTGTCGCCCATAGCCAAACTTGCGCGCATGGTTGTGTGCCGTTTTTACAAAGTTTTCAGATATCCTCCCAGGTTTGCATTCAGCACTGAATTGGCCATACAATCAATTGTGTCGAGACGAATTTTGAATTTGAGGCCTCGGGTGCAGAGTTTTTGACGTCGTCGCCCGTAGCCAAATTGCGTGCATGTTTGTGCGTCGTTTTTACAAAGTTTTCAGATTGCCTCTCGGGTTTGCATTTCCCACTGAATTGGCCATAGAATCAATTGTGTCGAGAAAGTTTTTGAATTTGAGGCCTCGGGTGCGGAGTTTTTGACGTCGCCGCCCATAGCCAAACTTGCGCGCATGGTTGTGTGCCGTTTTTACAAAGTTTACAGATTGCCTTTCAGGTTTGCATCACTCACTGAATTGGCCTTAGAATCAATTGTGTCGAGACGGTTTTTGAATTTGAGGCCTCGGGTGCGGAGTTTTTGACGTCGTCGCCCATAGCCAAATTGCGCGCATGCTTGTGCGCCGTTTTTACAAAGTTTTCAGATTGCCTCCCGGGTTTGCATTTCCCGCTGAATTGGCCATAGAATCAATTGTGTCGAGAAAGTTTTTGAATTTGAGGCCTAGGGAGTGGAGTTTTTGACGTCGTCGCCCATAGCCAAACTTGCGCGCATGGTTGTGTGCCGTTTTTACAAAGTTTTCAGATTGCCTCGAAGGTTCGCATCCCTCACTAAATTGACCATAAAATCAATTGTGTCGAGATGGTTTTTGAATTTGAGCCCTCGGGTGTAGAGTTTTTGACGTCGTCTCCCTTAGCCAAATTGCGTGCATGCTTGTGCGCCGTTTTTACAAAGTTTTTAGATTGCCTCTCGGGTTTACATTTCCCACTGAATTGGCCATAGAATCAATTGTGTCGAGAAAGTTTTTGAATTTGAGGCATCGGGTGCGGAGTTTTTGACGTCGCCGCCCATAGCCAAACTTGCGCGCATGGTTGTGTGCCGTTTTTACAAAGTTTTCAGATTGCCTCCCAGGTTTGCATCCTCCACTGAATTGGCCATATAATAAATTGTGTCGAGACGATTTTTGAATTTGAGGCCTCGGGTGCAGAGTTTTTGACGTCGTCGCCCATAACCAAATTGCGCGCATGCTTGTGCGCCGTTTTTACAAAGTTTTTAGATTGCCTCTCGGGTTTGCATTTCCCACTGAATTGGCCATAGAATCAATTGTGTCGAGAAAGTTTTTGAATTTGAGGCCTCGGGTGCGGAGTTTTTGACGTTGTGGCCCATAGCCAAACTTGCGCGCATGGTTGTGTGCCGTTTTTACAAAGTTTTCAGATTGCCTCGAAGGTTTGCATCCCTCACTGAATTGGCCATAGAATCAATTGTGTCGAGACGGTTTTTGAATTTTAGGCCTCAGGTGCAGAGTTTTTGACGTCGTCGCCCATAGCCAAATTGCGCGCACGCTTGTGCGCCGTTTTTACAAAGTTTTCAGATTGCCTCCCGGGTTTGCATTTCCCGCTGAATTGGCCATAGAATCAATTGTGTCGAGTAAGTTTTTGAATTTGAGGCCACGGGTGCGGAGTTTTTGACGTCGTCGCCCATAGCCAAACATGCGCGCATGGTTGTATGCCGTTTTTACAAAGTTTTCAGATTGCCTCCCAGGTTTGCATCCTTCACTGAATTGGCCATAGAATCAATTGTGTCGAGACGGTTTTTTAATTTGAGGCCTCGGGTGCGGAGTTTTTGACGTCATCGCCTATTGCCAAATTGCGCGCACGCTTGTGCGCCGTTTTTACAAATTTTCAGATTGCCTCTCGGGTTTGCATGACCAGCTGAATTGGCCATAGAATCAATTGTGTCGAGAAATTTTTTGAATTTGAGGCCTCGGGTGCGGAGTTTTTGACGTCGTCGCCCATAGCCAAACTTGCGCGCATGCTTGTGCGCCGATTTTACAAAGTTTTTAGATTGCCTCTCGGGTTTGCATTTCCCACTGAATTGGCCATAGAATCAATTGTGTCGAGAAAGTTTTTGAATTTGAGGCCTCGGGTGCGGAGTTTTTGACGTTGTGGCCCATAGCCAAACTTGCGCGCATGGTTGTGTGCCGTTTTTACAAAGTTTTCAGATTGCCTCGAAGGTTTGCATCCCTCACTGAATTGGCCATAGAATCAATTGTGTCGAGACGGTTTTTGAATTTTAGGCCTCAGGTGCAGAGTTTTTGACGTCGTCGCCCATAGCCAAATTGCGCGCACGCTTGTGCGCCGTTTTTACAAAGTTTTCAGATTGCCTCCCGGGTTTGCATTTCCCGCTGAATTGGCCATAGAATCAATTGTGTCGAGTAAGTTTTTGAATTTGAGGCCACGGGTGCGGAGTTTTTGACGTCGTCGCCCATAGCCAAACATGCGCGCATGGTTGTATGCCGTTTTTACAAAGTTTTCAGATTGCCTCCCAGGTTTGCATCCTTCACTGAATTGGCCATAGAATCAATTGTGTCGAGACGGTTTTTTAATTTGAGGCCTCGGGTGCGGAGTTTTTGACGTCATCGCCTATTGCCAAATTGCGCGCACGCTTGTGCGCCGTTTTTACAAATTTTCAGATTGCCTCTCGGGTTTGCATGACCAGCTGAATTGGCCATAGAATCAATTGTGTCGAGAAATTTTTTGAATTTGAGGCCTCGGGTGCGGAGTTTTTGACGTCGTCGCCCATAGCCAAACTTGCGCGCATGCTTGTGCGCCGATTTTACAAAGTTTTTAGATTGCCTCTCGGGTTTGCATTTCCCACTGAATTGGCCATAGAATCAATTGTGTCGAGAAAGTTTTTGAATTTGAGGCATCGGGTGCGGAGTTTTTGACGTCGTCACCCATAGCCAAACTTGCGTGCATGGTTGTGTGCCGTTTTTACAAAGTTTTCAGATTGCCTCCCAGGTTTGCATCCCTCACTGAATTGGCCAGAGAATCAATTGTGTTGAGACGGTTTTTGAATTTGAGCCCTCAGGTGCGGAGTTTTGACGTCGTCGCCCATAGCCAAATTGCGCGCACGCTTGTGCGCCGTTTTTACAAAGTTTTCAGATTGCCTCTCGGGTTTGCATTACCAGCTGAATTGGCCATATAATCAATTGTGTCGAGAAAATTTTTGAATTTGAGGCCTCGGGTGCGGAGTTTTTGACGTCGCCGCTCATAGCCAAACTTGCGCGCATGGTTGTGTGCCGTTTTTACAAAGTTTTCAGATTGCCTCCCAAGTTTGCATCCTTCACTGAATTGGCCATAGAATCAATTGTGTCGAGACGGTTTTTGAATTTGAGGCCTCGGGTGCGGAGTTTTTGACGTCGTCGCCCATTGCCAAATTGCGCGCACGCTTGTGCGCCGTTTTTACAAAATTTTCAGATTGCCTCCCGAGTTTGAATTTCCCACTGAATTGGCCATAGAATCAATTATGTCAAGAAAGTTTTTGAATTTGAGGCCTCGGGTGCGGAGTTTTTGACGTCGTCGCCCATAGCCAAACTTGCGCGCATGGTTGTTTGCCGTTTTTACAAAGTTTTCAGATTGCCTCCCAGGTTTGCATCCCACACTGAATTGGCCATACAATCAATTGTGTCGAGACGGTTTTTGAATTTGAGCCCTCGGGTGCAGAGTTTTTGACGTCGTCGCCCTTAGCCAAATTGCGCGCATGCTTGTGCGTCGTTTTTACAAAGTTTTTAGATTGCCTCTCGGGTTTGCATTTCCCACTGAATTGGCCATAGAATCAATTGTGTCGAGAAAGTTTTTGAATTTGAGGCATCGGGTGATGAGTTTTTGACGTCGTCGCCCATAGCCAAACTTGCGCGCATGGTTGTGTGCCGTTTTTACAAAGTTTTCATATTGCCTCCAAGGTTTGAATTTCCCACTGAATTGGCCATAGAATCAATTGTGTCAAGAAAGTTTTTGAATTTGACGCCTCGGGTGCGGAGTTTTTGACGTCGTCGCCCATAGCCAAACTTGCGCGCATGGTTGTTTGCCGTTTTTACAAAGTTTTCAGATTGCCTCCCAGTTTGCATCCCTCACTGAATTGGCCAGAGAATCAATTGTGTCGAGACGGTTTTTGAATTTGAGCCCTCAGGTGCGGAGTTTTTGACGTCATCGCCCATTGCCAAATTGCGCGCACGCTTGTGCGCCGTTTTTACAAAGTTTTCAGATTGCCTCTCGGGTTTGCATCACCAGCTGAATTGGCCATAGAATCAATTGTGTAGAGAAAATTTTTGAATTTGAGGCCTCGGGTGCGGAGTTTTTGACGTCGCCGCCCATAGCCAAACTTGCGCGCATGGTTGTGTGCCGTTTTTACAAAGTTTTCAGATTGCCTCCTAGGTTTGCATCCTTCACTGAATTGGCCATAGAATCAATTGTGTCGAGACGGTTTTTGAATTTGAGGCCTCGGGTGCGGAGTTTTTGACGTCGTCGCACATTGCCAAATTGCGCGCACGCTTGTGCGCCGTTTTTACAAATTTTCAGATTGCCTCTCGGGTTTGCATTACCAGCTGAATTGGCCATAGAATCAATTGTGTCGAGAAATTTTTTGAATTTGAGGCCTCGGGTGCGGAGTTTTTGACGTCGTCACCCATAGCCAAACTTGCGCGCATGCTTGTGCGCTGTTTTTACAAAGTTTTTAGATTGTCTCTCGGGTTTGCATTTCCCACTGAATTGGCCATAGAATCAATTGTGTCGAGAAAGTTTTTGAATTTGAGGCATCGGGTGCGGAGTTTTTGACGTCGTCGCCCATAGCCAAACTTGCGCGCATGGTTGTTTGCCATTTTTACAAAGTTTTCAGATTGCCTCCCAGGTTTGCATCCCTCACTGAATTGGCCATAGAATCAATTGTGTCGAGACGGTTTTTGAATTTGAGGCCTCGGGTGCAGAGTTTTTGACGTCGTCGCCCTTAGCCAAATTGCGCGCATGCTTGTGCGCCGTTTTTACAAAGTTTTTAGATTGCCTCTCGGGTTTGCATTTCCCACTGAATTGGCCATAGAATCAATTGTGTCGAGAAAGTTTTTGAATTTGAGGCATCGGGTGCGGAGTTTTTGACGTCGTCGCCCATAGCCAAACTTGCGCGCATGGTTGTGTGCCGTTTTTACAAAGTTTTCATATTGCCTCCAAGGTTTGAATTTCCCACTGAATTGGCCATAGAATCTATTGTGTCAAGAAAGTTTTTGAATTTGAGGCCTCGGGTGCGGAGTTTTTGACGTCGTCGCCCATAGCCAAACTTGCGCGCATGGTTGTTTACCGTTTTTACAAAATTTTCAGATTGCCTCCCAGTTTGCATCCCTCACTGAATTGGCCAGAGAATCAATTGTGTCGAGAAAGTTTTTGACGTCGTCGCCCATAGCCAAATTGCGCGCACGCTTGTGCGCCGTTTTTACAAAGTTTTCAGATTGCCTCTCGGGTTTGCATTCCCCACTGAATTGGCCATAAAATCAATTGTGTCGAGAAAGTTTTTGAATTTGAGGCCTCGCGTGCGGAGTGTTTGACGTCGCTGCCCATAGCCAAACTTGCGCGCATGGTTGTGTGCCGTTTTTACAAAGTTTTCAGATTGCCTCCCAGGTTTGCATCCTTCACTGAATTGGCCATAGAATCAATTGTGTCGAGACGGTTTTTGAATTTTAGGCCTCGGGTGCGGAGTTTTTGACGTCGTCGCCCATTGCCAAATTGCGCGCACGCTTGTGCGCCGTTTTTACAAAGTTTTCAGATTGCCTCTCGGGTTTGCATGACCAGCTGAATTGGCCATAGAATTAATTGTGTCGAGAAAATTTTTGAATTTGAGGCCTCGGGTGCGGAGTTTTTGACGTCGTCGCCCATAGCCAAACTTGCGCGCATGGTTGTGTGCCGTTTTTACAAAGTTTTAAGATTGCCTCCCAGGTTTGCATCCCTCACTGAATTGGCCATAGAATCAATTGTGTCAAGACGGTTTTTGAATTTGAGGCCTCGGGTGCAGAGTTTTTGACGTCGTCGCCCATAGCCAAATTGCGCGCACGCTTATGCGCCGTTTTTACAAAGTTTTCAGATTGCCTCTCGGGTTTGCATTTCCCACTGAATTGGCCATAGAATCAATTGTGTTGAGAAAGTTTTTGAATTTGAGGCCTCGGGTGCGGAGTTTTTGACGTTGTCGCCCATAGCCAAACTTGCGCGCATGGTTGTGTGCCGTTTTTACAAAGTTTTCAGATTGCCTCGAAGGTTTGCATCCCTCACTGAATTGGCCATAGAATCAATTATGTCGAGACGGTTTTTGAATTTGAGCCCTCGGGTGCAGAGTTTTTGACGTCGTCGCCCATAGCTAAATTGCGCGCATGCTTGTGCGCCGTTTTTACAAAGTTTTCAGATTGCCTCCCGGGTTTGCATTTCCCGCTGAATTGGCCATATAATCAATTGTGTCGAGAGAGTTTTTGAATTTGAGGCGTAGGGTGCGAAGTTTTTGACGTCGTCGCCCATAGCCAAACTTGCGCGCGCATGGTTGTGTGCCGTTTTTACAAAGTTTTCAGATATCCTCCCAGGTTTGCATTCAGCACTGAATTGGCCATAGAATCAATTGTGTCGAGACGAATTTTGAATTTGAGGCCTCGGGTGCAGAGTTTTTGACGTCGTCGCCCGTAGCCAAATTGCGTGCATGTTTGTGCGTCGTTTTTACAAAGTTTTCAGATTGCCTCTCGGGTTTGCATTTCCCACTGAATTGGTCATAGAATCAATTGTGTCGAGAAAGTTTTTGAATTTGAGGCCTCGGGTGCGGAGTTTTTGACGTCGCCGCCCATAGCCAAACTTGCGCGCATGGTTGTGTGCCGTTTTTACAAAGTTTACAGATTGCCTTTTAGGTTTGCATCACTCACTGAATTGGCCTTAGAATCAATTGTGTCGAGACGGTTTTTGAATTTGAGGCCTCGGGTGCGGAGTTTTTGACGTCGTCGCCCATAGCCAAATTGCGCGCATGCTTGTGCGCCGTTTTTACAAAGTTTTCAGATTGCCTCCCGGGTTTGCATTTCCCGCTGAATTGGCCATAGAATCAATTGTGTCGAGAAAGTTTTTGAATTTGAGGCCTCGGGTGCGGAGTTTTGGACGTCGCCGCCCATAGCTAAACTTGTGCGCATGGTTGTGTGCCGTTTTTACAAAGTTTTCAGATATCCTCCCAGGTTTGCATCCTTCACTGAATTGGCCATAGAATCAATTGTGTCGAGACGGTTTTTGAATTTGAGGCCTCGGGTGCGGAGTTTTTGACGTCGTCGCCCATTGCCAAATTGCGCGCACGCTTGTGCGCCGTTTTTACAAAGTTTTCAGATTGCCTCTCGGGTTTGCATTACCAGCTGAATTGGCCATAGAATCAATTGTGTCGAGAAAATTTTTGAATTTGAGGCCTCGGGTGCGGAGTTTTTGAAGTCGTCGCCCATAGCCAAACTTGCGCGCATGCTTGTGCGCCGATTTTACAAAGTTTTTAGTTTGCCTCTCGGGTTTGCATCTCCCACTGAATTGGCCATAGAATCAATTGTGTCGAGAAAGTTTTTGAATTTGAGGCCTCGGGTGCGGAGTTTTTGACGTTGCCGACCATAGCCAAACTTGCGCGCATGGTTGTGTGCCGTTTTTACAAAGTTTTCAGATTGCCTCCCAGGTTTGCATCCCTCACTGAATTGGCCAGAGAATCAATTGTGTTGAGACGGTTTTTGAATTTGAGCCCTCAGGTGCGGAGTTTTTGACGTCGTCGCCCATAGCCAAATTGCGCGCACGCTTGTGCGCCATTTTTACAAAGTTTTCAGATTGCCTCTCGGGTTTGCATTTCCCACTGAATTGGCCATAGAATCAATTGTGTCGAGAAAGTTTTTGAATTTGAGGCCTCGGGTGCGGAGTTTTTGACGTCGTCGCCCATAGCCAAACTTGCGCGCATGGTTGTTTACCGTTTTTACAAAATTTTCAGATTGCCTCCCAGTTTGCATCCCTCACTGAATTGGCCAGAGAATCAATTGTGTCGAGAAAGTTTTTGACGTCGTCGCCCATAGCCAAATTGCGCGCACGCTTGTGCGCCGTTTTTACAAAGTTTTCAGATTGCCTCTCGGGTTTGCATTCCCCACTGAATTGGCCATAAAATCAATTGTGTCGAGAAAGTTTTTGAATTTGAGGCCTCGCGTGCGGAGTGTTTGACGTCGCCGCCCATAGCCAAACTTGCGCGCATGGTTGTGTGCCGTTTTTACAAAGTTTTCAGATTGCCTCCCAGGTTTGCATCCTTCACTGAATTGGCCATAGAATCAATTGTGTCGAGACGGTTTTTGAATTTTAGGCCTCGGGTGCGGAGTTTTTGACGTCGTCGCCCATTGCCAAATTGCGCGCACGCTTGTGCGCCGTTTTTACAAAGTTTTCAGATTGCCTCTCGGGTTTGCATGACCAGCTGAATTGGCCATAGAATCAATTGTGTCGAGAAAATTTTTGAATTTGAGGCCTCGGGTGCGGAGTTTTTGACGTCGTCGCCCATAGCCAAACTTGCGCGCATGGTTGTGTGCCGTTTTTACAAAGTTTTAAGATTGCCTCCCAGGTTTGCATCCCTCACTGAATTGGCCATAGAATCAATTGTGTCAAGACGGTTTTTGAATTTGAGGCCTCGGGTGCAGAGTTTTTGACGTCGTCGCCCATAGCCAAATTGCGCGCACGCTTGTGCGCCGTTTTTACAAAGTTTTCAGATTGCCTCTCGGGTTTGCATTTCCCACTGAATTGGCCATAGAATCAATTGTGTCGAGAAAGTTTTTGAATTTGAGGCCTCGGGTGCGGAGTTTTTGACGTTGTCGCCCATAGCCAAACTTGCGCGCATGGTTGTGTGCCGTTTTTACAAAGTTTTCAGATATCCTCCCAGGTTTGCATTCAGCACTGAATTGGCCATAGAATCAATTGTGTCGAGACGAATTTTGAATTTGAGGCCTCGGGTGCAGAGTTTTTGACGTCGTCGCCCGTAGCCAAATTGCGTGCATGTTTGTGCGTCGTTTTTACAAAGTTTTCAGATTGCCTCTCGGGTTTGCATTTCCCACTGAATTGGCCATAGAATCAATTGTGTCGAGAAAGTTTTTGAATTTGAGGCCTCGGGTGCGGAGTTTTTGACGTCGCCGCCCATAGCCAAACTTGCGCGCATGGTTGTGTGCCGTTTTTACAAAGTTTACAGATTGCCTTTCAGGTTTGCATCACTCACTGAATTGGCCTTAGAATCAATTGTGTCGAGACGGTTTTTGAATTTGAGGCCTCGAGTGCGGAGTTTTTGACGTCGTCGCCCATAGCCAAATTGCGCGCACGCTTGTGCGCCGTTTTTACAAAGTTTTCAGATTGCCTCTCGGGTTTGCATTCCCCACTGAATTGGCCATAAAATCAATTGTGTCGAGAAAGTTTTTGAATTTGAGGCCTCGCGTGCGGAGTGTTTGACGTCGCCGCCCATAGCCAAACTTGCGCGCATGGTTGTGTGCCGTTTTTACAAAGTTTTCAGATTGCCTCCCAGGTTTGCATCCTTCACTGAATTGGCCATAGAATCAATTGTGTCGAGACGGTTTTTGAATTTTAGGCCTCGGGTGCGGAGTTTTTGACGTCGTCGCCCATTGCCAAATTGCGCGCACGCTTGTGCGCCGTTTTTACAAAGTTTTCAGATTGCCTCTCGGGTTTGCATTACCAGCTGAATTGGCCATAGAATCAATTGTGTCGAGAAAATTTTTGAATTTGAGGCCTCGGGTGCGGAGTTTTTGAAGTCGTCGCCCATAGCCAAACTTGCGCGCATGCTTGTGCGCCGATTTTACAAAGTTTTTAGTTTGCCTCTCGGGTTTGCATCTCCCACTGAATTGGCCATAGAATCAATTGTGTCGAGAAAGTTTTTGAATTTGAGGCCTCGGGTGCGGAGTTTTTGACGTTGCCGACCATAGCCAAACTTGCGCGCATGGTTGTGTGCCGTTTTTACAAAGTTTTCAGATTGCCTCCCAGGTTTGCATCCCTCACTGAATTGGCCAGAGAATCAATTGTGTTGAGACGGTTTTTGAATTTGAGCCCTCAGGTGCGGAGTTTTTGACGTCGTCGCCCATAGCCAAATTGCGCGCACGCTTGTGCGCCATTTTTACAAAGTTTTCAGATTGCCTCTCGGGTTTGCATTTCCCACTGAATTGGCCATAGAATCAATTGTGTCGAGAAAGTTTTTGAATTTGAGGCCTCGGGTGCGGAGTTTTTGACGTCGTCGCCCATAGCCAAACTTGCGCGCATGGTTGTTTACCGTTTTTACAAAATTTTCAGATTGCCTCCCAGTTTGCATCCCTCACTGAATTGGCCAGAGAATCAATTGTGTCGAGAAAGTTTTTGACGTCGTCGCCCATAGCCAAATTGCGCGCACGCTTGTGCGCCGTTTTTACAAAGTTTTCAGATTGCCTCTCGGGTTTGCATTCCCCACTGAATTGGCCATAAAATCAATTGTGTCGAGAAAGTTTTTGAATTTGAGGCCTCGCGTGCGGAGTGTTTGACGTCGCCGCCCATAGCCAAACTTGCGCGCATGGTTGTGTGCCGTTTTTACAAAGTTTTCAGATTGCCTCCCAGGTTTGCATCCTTCACTGAATTGGCCATAGAATCAATTGTGTCGAGACGGTTTTTGAATTTTAGGCCTCGGGTGCGGAGTTTTTGACGTCGTCGCCCATTGCCAAATTGCGCGCACGCTTGTGCGCCGTTTTTACAAAGTTTTCAGATTGCCTCTCGGGTTTGCATGACCAGCTGAATTGGCCATAGAATCAATTGTGTCGAGAAAATTTTTGAATTTGAGGCCTCGGGTGCGGAGTTTTTGACGTCGTCGCCCATAGCCAAACTTGCGCGCATGGTTGTGTGCCGTTTTTACAAAGTTTTAAGATTGCCTCCCAGGTTTGCATCCCTCACTGAATTGGCCATAGAATCAATTGTGTCAAGACGGTTTTTGAATTTGAGGCCTCGGGTGCAGAGTTTTTGACGTCGTCGCCCATAGCCAAATTGCGCGCACGCTTGTGCGCCGTTTTTACAAAGTTTTCAGATTGCCTCTCGGGTTTGCATTTCCCACTGAATTGGCCATAGAATCAATTGTGTCGAGAAAGTTTTTGAATTTGAGGCCTCGGGTGCGGAGTTTTTGACGTTGTCGCCCATAGCCAAACTTGCGCGCATGGTTGTGTGCCGTTTTTACAAAGTTTTCAGATATCCTCCCATGTTTGCATTCAGCACTGAATTGGCCATAGAATCAATTGTGTCGAGACGAATTTTGAATTTGAGGCCTCGGGTGCAGAGTTTTTGACGTCGTCGCCCGTAGCCAAATTGCGTGCATGTTTGTGCGTCGTTTTTACAAAGTTTTCAGATTGCCTCTCGGGTTTGCATTTCCCACTGAATTGGCCATAGAATCAATTGTGTCGAGAAAGTTTTTGAATTTGAGGCCTCGGGTGCGGAGTTTTTGACGTCGCCGCCCATAGCCAAACTTGCGCGCATGGTTGTGTGCCGTTTTTACAAAGTTTACAGATTGCCTCTCGGGTTTGCATTTCCCACTGAATTGGCCATAGAATCAATTGTGTCGAGAAAGTTTTTGAATTTGAGGCATCGGGTGCGGAGTTTTTGACGTCGTCGCCCATAGCCAAACTTGCGCGCATGGTTGTGTGCCGTTTTTACAAAGTTTTCATATTGCCTCCAAGGTTTGAATTTCCCACTGAATTGGCCATAGAATCTATTGTGTCAAGAAAGTTTTTGAATTTGAGGCCTCGGGTGCGGAGTTTTTGACGTCGTCGCCCATAGCCAAACTTGCGCGCATGGTTGTTTACCGTTTTTACAAAGTTTTCAGATTGCCTCCCAGTTTGCATCCCTCACTGAATTGGCCAGAGAATCAATTGTGTCGAGAAAGTTTTTGACGTCGTCGCCCATAGCCAAATTGCGCGCACGCTTGTGCGCCGTTTTTACAAAGTTTTCAGATTGCCTCTCGGGTTTGCAATCCCCACTGAATTGGCCATAAAATCAATTGTGTCGAGAAAGTTTTTGAATTTGAGGCCTCGCGTGCGGAGTGTTTGACGTCGCCGCCCATAGCCAAACTTGCGCGCATGGTTGTGTGCCGTTTTTACAAAGTTTTCAGATTGCCTCCCAGGTTTGCATCCTTCACTGAATTGGCCATAGAATCAATTGTGTCGAGACGGTTTTTGAATTTTAGGCCTCGGGTGCGGAGTTTTTGACGTCGTCGCCCATTGCCAAATTGCGCGCACGCTTGTGCGCCGTTTTTACAAAGTTTTCAGATTGCCTCTCGGGTTTGCATGACCAGCTGAATTGGCCATAGAATCAATTGTGTCGAGAAAATTTTTGAATTTGAGGCCTCGGGTGCGGAGTTTTTGACGTCGTCGCCCATAGCCAAACTTGCGCGCATGGTTGTGTGCCGTTTTTACAAAGTTTTAAGATTGCCTCCCAGGTTTGCATCCCTCACTGAATTGGCCATAGAATCAATTGTGTCGAGACGGTTTTTGAATTTGAGGCCTCGTGTGCAGAGTTTTTAACGTCGTCGCCCATAGCCAAATTGCGCGCACGCTTGTGCGCCGTTTTTACAAAGTTTTCAGATTGCCTCTCGGGTTTGCATTTCCCACTGAATTGGCCATAGAATCAATTGTGTCGAGAAATTTTTTGAATTTGAGGCCTCGGGTGCGGAGTTTTTGACGTTGTCGCCCATAGCCAAACTTGCGCGCATGGTTGTGTGCCGTTTTTACAAAGTTTTCAGATTGCCTCCAAGGTTTGAATTTCCCACTAAATTGGCCATAGAATCAATTGTGTCGAGACGGTTTTTGAATTTGAGGCCTCGGGTGCGGAGTTTTTGACGTCGTCGCCCATAGCCAAATTGCGCGCACGCTTGTGCGCCGTTTTTACAAAGTTTTCAGATTGCGTCTCGGGTTTGCATTTCCCACTGAATTGGCCATAGAATCAATTGTGTCGAGAAAGTTTTTGAATTTGAGGCCTCGGGTGCGGAGTTTTTGACGTCGCCGCCCATAGCCAAACTTGCGCGCATGGTTGTGTGCCGTTTTTACAAAGTTTTCAGATTGCCTCCCAAGTTTGCATCCTTCACTGAATTGGCCATAGAATCAATTGTGTCGAGACGGTTTTTGAATTTGAGGCCTCGGGTGCGGAGTTTTTGACGTCGTCGCCCATTGCCAAATTGCGCGCACGCTTGTGCGCCGTTTTTACAAAATTTTCAGATTGCCTCCCGAGTTTGAATTTCCCACTGAATTGGCCATAGAATCAATTATGTCAAGAAAGTTTTTGAATTTGAGGCCTCGGGTGCGGAGTTTTTGACGTCGTCGCCCATAGCCAAACTTGCGCGCATGGTTGTTTGCCGTTTTTACAAAGTTTTCAGATTGCCTCCCAGGTTTGCATCCCACACTGAATTGGCCATACAATCAATTGTGTCGAGACGGTTTTTGAATTTGAGCCCTCGGGTGCAGAGTTTTTGACGTCGTCGCCCTTAGCCAAATTGCGCGCATGCTTGTGCGTCGTTTTTACAAAGTTTTTAGATTGCCTCTCGGGTTTGCATTTCCCACTGAATTGGCCATAGAATCAATTGTGTCGAGAAAGTTTTTGAATTTGAGGCATCGGGTGATGAGTTTTTGACGTCGTCGCCCATAGCCAAACTTGCGCGCATGGTTGTGTGCCGTTTTTACAAAGTTTTCATATTGCCTCCAAGGTTTGAATTTCCCACTGAATTGGCCATAGAATCAATTGTGTCAAGAAAGTTTTTGAATTTGAGGCCTCGGGTGCGGAGTTTTTGACGTCGTCGCCCATAGCCAAACTTGCGCGCATGGTTGTTTGCCGTTTTTACAAAGTTTTCAGATTGCCTCCCAGTTTGCATCCCTCACTGAATTGGCCAGAGAATCAATTGTGTCGAGACGGTTTTTGAATTTGAGCCCTCAGGTGCGGAGTTTTTGACGTCATCGCCCATTGCCAAATTGCGCGCACGCTTGTGCGCCGTTTTTACAAAGTTTTCAGATTGCCTCTCGGGTTTGCATCACCAGCTGAATTGGCCATAGAATCAATTGTGTCGAGAAAATTTTTGAATTTGAGGCCTCGGGTGCGGAGTTTTTGACGTCGCCGCCCATAGCCAAACTTGCGCGCATGGTTGTGTGCCGTTTTTACAAAGTTTTCAGATTGCCTCCCAGGTTTGCATCCTTCACTGAATTGGCCATAGAATCAATTGTGTCGAGACGGTTTTTGAATTTGAGGCCTCGGGTGCGGAGTTTTTGACGTCGTCGCACATTGCCAAATTGCGCGCACGCTTGTGCGCCGTTTTTACAAATTTTCAGATTGCCTCTCGGGTTTGCATTACCAGCTGAATTGGCCATAGAATCAATTGTGTCGAGAAATTTTTTGAATTTGAGGCCTCGGGTGCGGAGTTTTTGACGTCGTCACCCATAGCCAAACTTGCGCGCATGCTTGTGCGCTGTTTTTACAAAGTTTTTAGATTGTCTCTCGGGTTTGCATTCTCCACTGAATTGGCCATAGAATCAATTGTGTCGAGACGGTTTTTGAATTTGAGGCCTCGGGTGCAGAGTTTTTGACGTCGTCGCCCTTAGCCAAATTGCGCGCATGCTTGTGCGCCGTTTTTACAAAGTTTTTAGATTGCCTCTCGGGTTTGCATTTCCCACTGAATTGGCCATAGAATCAATTGTGTCGAGAAAGTTTTTGAATTTGAGGCATCGGGTGCGGAGTTTTTGACGTCGTCGCCCATAGCCAAACTTGCGCGCATGGTTGTGTGCCGTTTTTACAAAGTTTTCATATTGCCTCCAAGGTTTGAATTTCCCACTGAATTGGCCATAGAATCTATTGTGTCAAGAAAGTTTTTGAATTTGAGGCCTCGGGTGCGGAGTTTTTGACGTCGTCGCCCATAGCCAAACTTGCGCGCATGGTTGTTTACCGTTTTTACAAAGTTTTCAGATTGCCTCCCAGTTTGCATCCCTCACTGAATTGGCCAGAGAATCAATTGTGTCGAGAAAGTTTTTGACGTCGTCGCCCATAGCCAAATTGCGCGCACGCTTGTGCGCCGTTTTTACAAAGTTTTCAGATTGCCTCTCGGGTTTGCAATCCCCACTGAATTGGCCATAAAATCAATTGTGTCGAGAAAGTTTTTGAATTTGAGGCCTCGCGTGCGGAGTGTTTGACGTCGCCGCCCATAGCCAAACTTGCGCGCATGGTTGTGTGCCGTTTTTACAAAGTTTTCAGATTGCCTCCCAGGTTTGCATCCTTCACTGAATTGGCCATAGAATCAATTGTGTCGAGACGGTTTTTGAATTTTAGGCCTCGGGTGCGGAGTTTTTGACGTCGTCGCCCATTGCCAAATTGCGCGCACGCTTGTGCGCCGTTTTTACAAAGTTTTCAGATTGCCTCTCGGGTTTGCATGACCAGCTGAATTGGCCATAGAATCAATTGTGTCGAGAAAATTTTTGAATTTGAGGCCTCGGGTGCGGAGTTTTTGACGTCGTCGCCCATAGCCAAACTTGCGCGCATGGTTGTGTGCCGTTTTTACAAAGTTTTAAGATTGCCTCCCAGGTTTGCATCCCTCACTGAATTGGCCATAGAATCAATTGTGTCGAGACGGTTTTTGAATTTTAGGCCTCGGGTGCGGAGTTTTTGACGTCGTCGCCCATTGCCAAATTGCGCGCACGCTTGTGCGCCGTTTTTACAAAGTTTTCAGATTGCGTCTCGGGTTTGCATGACCAGCTGAATTGGCCATAGAATCAATTGTGTCGAGAAAATTTTTGAATTTGAGGCCTCGGGTGCGGAGTTTTTGACGTCGTCGCCCATAGCCAAACTTGCGCGCATGGTTGTGTGCCGTTTTTACAAAGTTTTAAGATTGCCTCCCAGGTTTGCATCCCTCACTGAATTGGCCATAGAATCAATTGTGTCGAGACGGTTTTTGAATTTGAGGCCTCGTGTGCAGAGTTTTTGACGTCGTCGCCCATAGCCAAATTGCGCGCACGCTTGTGCGCCGTTTTTACAAAGTTTTCAGATTGCCTCTCGGGTTTGCATTCCCCACTGAATTGGCCATAGAATCAATTGTGTCGAGAAAGTTTTTGAATTTGAGGCCTCGGGTGCGGAGTTTTTGACGTTGTCGCCCATAGCCAAACTTGCGCGCATGGTTGTGTGCCGTTTTTACAAAGTTTTCAGATTGCCTCGAAGGTTTGCATCCCTCACTGAATTGGCCATAGAATCAATTATGTCGAGACGGTTTTTGAATTTTAGGCCTCGGGTGCAGAGTTTTTGACGTCGTCGCCCATAGCCAAATTGCGCGCATGCTTGTGCGCCGTTTTTACAAAGTTTTCAGATTGCCTCCCGGGTTTGCATTTCCCGCTGAATTGGCCATATAATCAATTGTGTCGAGAGAGTTTTTGAATTTGAGGCCTAGGGTGAGGAGTTTTTGACGTCGTCGCCCATAGCCAAACTTGCGCGCGCATGGTTGTGTGCCGTTTTTACAAAGTTTTCAGATATCCTCCCAGGTTTGCATTCAGCACTGAATTGGCCATAGAATCAATTGTGTCGAGACGAATTTTGAATTTGAGGCCTCGGGTGCAGAGTTTTTGACGTCGTCGCCCGTAGCCAAATTGCGTGCATGTTTGTGCGTCGTTTTTACAAAGTTTTCAGATTGCCTCTCGGGTTTGCATTTCCCACTGAATTGGCCATAGAATCAATTGTGTAGAGAAAGTTTTTGAATTTGAGGCCTCGGGTGCGGAGTTTTTGACGTCGCCGCCCATAGCCAAACTTGCGCGCATGGTTGTGTGCCGTTTTTACAAAGTTTACAGATTGCCTTTCAGGTTTGCATCACTCACTGAATTGGCCTTAGAATCAATTGTGTCGAGACGGTTTTTGAATTTGAGGCCTCGGGTGCGGAGTTTTTGACGTCGTCGCCCATAGCCAAATTGCGCGCATGCTTGTGCGCCGTTTTTACAAAGTTTTCAGATTGCCTCCCGTGTTTGCATTTCCCGCTGAATTGGCCATAGAATCAATTGTGTCGAGAAAGTTTTTGAATTTGAGGCCTAGGGTGTGGAGTTTTTGACGTCGTCGCCCATAGCCAAACTTGCGCGCATGGTTGTGTGCCGTTTTTATAAAGTTTTCAGATTGCCTCGAAGGTTCGCATCCCTCACTAAATTGACCATAAAATCAATTGTGTCGAGACGGTTTTTGAATTTGAGCCCTCGGGTGTAGAGTTTTTGACGTCGTCTCCCTTAGCCAAATTGCGTGCATGCTTGTGCGCCGTTTTTACAAAGTTTTTAGATTGCCTCTCGGGTTTACATTTCCCACTGAATTGGCCATAGAATCAATTGTGTCGAGAAAGTTTTTGAATTTGAGGCATCGGGTGCGGAGTTTTTGACGTCGCCGCCCATAGCCAAACTTGCGCGCATGGTTGTGTGCCGTTTTTACAAAGTTTTCAGATTGCCTCCCAGGTTTGCATCCTCCACTGAATTGGCCATAGAATCAATTGTGTCGAGACGATTTTTGAATTTGAGGCCTCGGGTGCAGAGTTTTTGACGTCGTCGCCCATAACCAAATTGCGCGCATGCTTGTGCGCCGTTTTTACAAAGTTTTTAGATTGCCTCTCGGGTTTGCATTTCCCACTGAATTGGCCATAGAATCAATTGTGTCGAGAAAGTTTTTGAATTTGAGGCCTCGGGTGCGGAGTTTTTGACGTTGTGGCCCATAGCCAAACTTGCGCGCATGGTTGTGTGCCGTTTTTACAAAGTTTTCAGATTGCCTCGAAGGTTTGCATCCCTCACTGAATTGGCCATAGAATCAATTGTGTCGAGACGGTTTTTGAATTTTAGGCCTCAGGTGCAGAGTTTTTGACGTCGTCGCCCATAGCCAAATTGCGCGCACGCTTGTGCGCCGTTTTTACAAAGTTTTCAGATTGCCTCCCGGGTTTGCATTTCCCGCTGAATTGGCCATAGAATCAATTGTGTCGAGTAAGTTTTTGAATTTGAGGCCACGGGTGCGGAGTTTTTGACGTCGTCGCCCATAGCCAAACATGCGCGCATGGTTATATGCCGTTTTTACAAAGTTTTCAGATTGCCTCCCAGGTTTGCATCCCGCACTGAATTGGCCATAGAATCAATTGTGTCGAGACGATTTTTGAATTTGAGGCCTCGGGTGCAGAGTTTTTGACGTCGTCGCCCATAACCAAATTGCGCGCATGCTTGTGCGCCGTTTTTACAAAGTTTTCAGATTGCCTCTCGGGTTTGCATTTCCCACTGAATTGGCCATAGAATCAATTGTGTCGAGAAAGTTTTTGAATTTGAGGCCTCGGGTGCGGAGTTTTTGACGTCGCCGCCCATAGCCAAACTTGCGCGCATGGTTGTGTGCCGTTTTTACAAAGTTTTCAGATTGCCTCCCAGGTTTGCATCCTTCACTGAATTGGCCATAGAATCAATTGTGTCGAGACGATTTTTGAATTTGAGGCCTCGGGTGCAGAGTTTTTGACGTCGTCGTCCATAACCAAATTGCGCGCATGCTTGTGCGCCGTTTTTACAAAGTTTTTAGATTGCCTCTCGGGTTTGCATTTCCCACTGAATTGGCCATAGAATCAATTGTGTCGAGAAAGTTTTTGAATTTGAGGCCTCGGGTGCGGAGTTTTTGACGTTGTGGCCCATAGCCAAACTTGCGCGCATGGTTGTGTGCCGTTTTTACAAAGTTTTCAGATTGCCTCCAAGGTTTGCATCCCTCACTGAATTGGCTATAGAATCAATTGTGTCGAGACGGTTTTTGAATTTTAGGCCTCGGGTGCAGAGTTTTTGACGTCGTCGCCCATAGCCAAATTGCGCGCACGCTTGTGCGCCGTTTTTACAATGTTTTCAGATTGCCTCCCGGGTTTGCATTTCCCGCTGAATTGGCCATAGAATCAATTGTGTCGAGTAAGTTTTTGAATTTGAGGCCTCGGGTGCGGAGTTTTTGACGTCGTCGCCCATAGCCAAACTTGCGCGCATGGTTGTGTGCCGTTTTTACAAAGTTTTCAGATTGCCTCCCAGGTTTGCATCCCGCACTGAATTGGCAATAAAATCAATTGTGTCGAGACGATTTTTGAATTTGAGGCCTCGGGTGCAGAGTTTTTGACGTCGTCGCCCATAGCCAAATTGCGCGCACGCTTGTGCGCCGTTTTTACAAAGTTTTCAGATTGCCTCCCGGGTTTGAATTTCCCACTGAATTGGCCATAGAATCATCTGTGTCAAGAAAGTTTTTGAATTTGAGGCCTCGGGTGCGGAGTTTTTGACGTCGTCGCCCATAGTCAAACTTGCGCGCATGGTTGTTTGCCATTTTTACAAAGTTTTAAGATTGCCTCCCAGGTTTGCATCCCTCACTGAATTGGCCATAGAATCAATTGTGTCGAGACGGTTTTTGAATTTGAGCCCTCGGGTGCGGAGTTTTTGACGTCGTCGCCCATAGCCAAATTGCGCGCACGCTTGTGCGCCGTTTTTACAATGTTTTCAGATTGCCTCTCGGGTTTGCATTTCCCACTGAATTGGCCATAGAATCAATTGTGTCGAGAAAGTTTTTGAATTTGAGGCCTCGGGTGCGGAGTTTTTGACGTTGTGGCCCATAGCCAAACTTGCGCGCATGGTTGTGTGCCGTTTTTACAAAGTTTTCAGATTGCCTCCAAGGTTTGCATCCCTCACTGAATTGGCTATAGAATCAATTGTGTCGAGACGGTTTTTGAATTTTAGGCCTCGGGTGCAGAGTTTTTGACGTCGTCGCCCATAGCCAAATTGCGCGCACGCTTGTGCGCCGTTTTTACAATGTTTTCAGATTGCCTCCCGGGTTTGCATTTCCCGCTGAATTGGCCATAGAATCAATTGTGTCGAGTAAGTTTTTGAATTTGAGGCCTCGGGTGCGGAGTTTTTGACGTCGTCGCCCATAGCCAAACTTGCGCGCATGGTTGTGTGCCGTTTTTACAAAGTTTTCAGATTGCCTCCAAGGTTTGCATCCCTCACTGAATTGGCTATAGAATCAATTGTGTCGAGACGGTTTTTGAATTTTAGGCCTCGGGTGCAGAGTTTTTGACGTCGTCGCCCATAGCCAAATTGCGCGCACGCTTGTGCGCCGTTTTTACAATGTTTTCAGATTGCCTCTCGGGTTTGCATTTCCCACTGAATTGGCCATAGAATCAATTGTGTCGAGAAAGTTTTTGAATTTGAGGCCTCGGGTGCGGAGTTTTTGACGTTGTGGCCCATAGCCAAACTTGCGCGCATGGTTGTGTGCCGTTTTTACAAAGTTTTCAGATTGCCTCCAAGGTTTGCATCCCTCACTGAATTGGCTATAGAATCAATTGTGTCGAGACGGTTTTTGAATTTTAGGCCTCGGGTGCAGAGTTTTTGACGTCGTCGCCCATAGCCAAATTGCGCGCACGCTTGTGCGCCGTTTTTACAATGTTTTCAGATTGCCTCTCGGGTTTGCATTTCCCACTGAATTGGCCATAGAATCAATTGTGTCGAGAAAGTTTTTGAATTTGAGGCCTCGGGTGCGGAGTTTTTGACGTTGTGGCCCATAGCCAAACTTGCGCGCATGGTTGTGTGCCGTTTTTACAAAGTTTTCAGATTGCCTCCAAGGTTTGCATCCCTCACTGAATTGGCTATAGAATCAATTGTGTCGAGACGGTTTTTGAATTTTAGGCCTCGGGTGCAGAGTTTTTGACGTCGTCGCCCATAGCCAAATTGCGCGCACGCTTGTGCGCCGTTTTTACAATGTTTTCAGATTGCCTCCCGGGTTTGCATTTCCCGCTGAATTGGCCATAGAATCAATTGTGTCGAGTAAGTTTTTGAATTTGAGGCCTCGGGTGCGGAGTTTTTGACGTCGTCGCCCATAGCCAAACTTGCGCGCATGGTTGTGTGCCGTTTTTACAAAGTTTTCAGATTGCCTCCCAGGTTTGCATCCCGCACTGAATTGGCCATAAAATCAATTGTGTCGAGACGGTTTTTGAATTTGAGCCCTCGGGTGCGGAGTTTTTGACGTCGTCGCCCATAGCCAAATTGCGCGCACGCTTGTGCGCCGTTTTTACAATGTTTTCAGATTGCCTCTCGGGTTTGCATTTCCCACTGAATTGGCCATAGAATCAATTGTGTCGAGAAAGTTTTTGAATTTGAGGCCTCGGGTGCGGAGTTTTTGACGTTGTGGCCCATAGCCAAACTTGCGCGCATGGTTGTGTGCCGTTTTTACAAAGTTTTCAGATTGCCTCCAAGGTTTGCATCCCTCACTGAATTGGCTATAGAATCAATTGTGTCGAGACGGTTTTTGAATTTTAGGCCTCGGGTGCAGAGTTTTTGACGTCGTCGCCCATAGCCAAATTGCGCGCACGCTTGTGCGCCGTTTTTACAATGTTTTCAGATTGCCTCCCGGGTTTGCATTTCCCGCTGAATTGGCCATAGAATCAATTGTGTCGAGTAAGTTTTTGAATTTGAGGCCTCGGGTGCGGAGTTTTTGACGTCGTCGCCCATAGCCAAACTTGCGCGCATGGTTGTGTGCCGTTTTTACAAAGTTTTCAGATTGCCTCCAAGGTTTGCATCCCTCACTGAATTGGCTATAGAATCAATTGTGTCGAGACGGTTTTTGAATTTTAGGCCTCGGGTGCAGAGTTTTTGACGTCGTCGCCCATAGCCAAATTGCGCGCACGCTTGTGCGCCGTTTTTACAATGTTTTCAGATTGCCTCTCGGGTTTGCATTTCCCACTGAATTGGCCATAGAATCAATTGTGTCGAGAAAGTTTTTGAATTTGAGGCCTCGGGTGCGGAGTTTTTGACGTTGTGGCCCATAGCCAAACTTGCGCGCATGGTTGTGTGCCGTTTTTACAAAGTTTTCAGATTGCCTCCCAGGTTTGCATCCCGCACTGAATTGGCCATAGAATCAATTGTGTCGAGACGATTTTTGAATTTGAGGCCTCGGGTGCAGAGTTTTTGACGTCGTCGCCCATAACCAAATTGCGCGCATGCTTGTGCGCCGTTTTTACAAAGTTTTCAGATTGCCTCTCGGGTTTGCATTTCCCACTGAATTGGCCATAGAATCAATTGTGTCGAGAAAGTTTTTGAATTTGAGGCCTCGGGTGCAGAGTTTTTGACGTCGCCGCCCATAGCCAAACTTGCGTGCATGGTTGTGTGCCGTTTTTACAAAGTTTTCAGATTGCCTCCCAGGTTTGCATCCCTCACTGAATTGGCCATATAATCAATTGTCTCGAGAAGGTTTTTGAATTTGAGGCCTCGGGTGCGGAGTTTTTGACGTCGTCGCTCATTGCCAAATTGCGTGCATGCTTGTGCGCCGTTTTTACAAAGTTTTCAGATAGCATCCTGGGTTTGCATTTCCCGCTGAATTGTCCATAGAATCAATTGTGTCGAGAAAGTTTTTGAATTTGAGGCCTCGGGTGCGGAGTTTTTGACGTCGTCGCCCATAGCCAAACTTGCGCGCATGGTTGTGTGCCGTTTTTACAAAGTTTTCAGATTGCCTCCCAGGTTTGCATCCCGCACTGAATTGGCCATAAAATCAATTGTGTCGAGACGATTTTTGAATTTGAGGCCTCGGGTGCAGAGTTTTTGACGTCGTCGCCCATAGCCAAATTGCGCGCACGCTTGTGCGCCGTTTTTACAAAGTTTTCAGATTGCCTCCCGGGTTTGAATTTCCCACTGAATTGGCCATAGAATCATCTGTGTCAAGAAAGTTTTTGAATTTGAGGCCTCGGGTGCGGAGTTTTTGACGTCGTCGCCCATAGTCAAACTTGCGCGCATGGTTGTTTGCCATTTTTACAAAGTTTTAAGATTGCCTCCCAGGTTTGCATCCCTCACTGAATTGGCCATAGAATCAATTGTGTCGAGACGGTTTTTGAATTTGAGCCCTCGGGTGCGGAGTTTTTGACGTCGTCGCCCATAGCCAAATTGCGCGCACGCTTGTGCGCCGTTTTTACAAAGTTTTCAGATTGCCTCTCGGGTTTGCATTTCCCACTGAATTGGCCATAGAATCAATTGTGTCGAGAAAGTTTTTAAATTTGAGGCCTCGGGTGCGGAGTTTTTGAAGTTGTCGCCCATAGCCAAACTTGCGCGCATGGTTGTGTGCCGTTTTTACAAAGTTTTCAGATTGCCTCGAAGGTTTGCATCCCTCACTGAATTGGCCATGGAATCAATTGTGTCGAGACGGTTTTTGAATTTTAGGCCCCGGGTGCAGAGTTTTTGACGTCGTCGCCCATAGCCAAATTGCGCGCATGCTTGTGCGCCGTTTTTACAAAGTTTTCAGATTGCCTCCCGGGTTTGCATTTCCCGCTGAATTGGCCATAGAATCAATTGTGTCGAGTAAGTTTTTGAATTTGAGGCCTCGGGTGCGGAGTTTTTGACGTCGTCGCCCATAGCCAAACTTGCGCGCATGGTTGTATGCCGTTTTTACAAAGTTTTCAGATTGCCTCCCAGGTGTGCATCCCGCACTGAATTGGCCACAGAATCAATTGTGTCGAAACGATTTTTGAATTTGAGGCCTCGGGTGCAGAGTTTTTGACGTCGTCGCCCATAACTAAATTGCGCGCATGCATGTGCGCCGTTTTTACAAAGTTTTTAGATTGCCTCTCGGGTTTGCATTTCCCACTGAATTGGCCATAGATTCAATTGTGTCGAGAAAGTTTTTGAATTTGAGGCATCGGGTGCGGAGTTTTTGACGTCGTCGCCCATAGCCAATCTTGCGCGCATAGTTGTGTGCCGTTTTTACAAAGTTTTCAGATTGCCTCCAAGGTTTGAATTTCCCACTAAATTGGCCATAGAATCAATTGTGTCGAGACGGTTTTTGAATTTGAGGCCTCGGGTGCGGAGTTTTTGACGTCGTCGCCCATTGCCAAATTGCGCGCACGCTTGTGCGCCGTCTTTACAAAGTTTTCAGATTGCCTCTCGGGTTTGCATCACCAGCTGAATTGGCCATAGAATCAATTGTGTCGAGAAATTTTTTGAATTTGAGGCCTCGGGTGCGGAGTTTTTGACGTCGTCGCCCATAGCCAAACTTGCGCGAATGGTTGTGTGCCGTTTTTACAAAGTTTTAAGATTGCCTCCCAGGTTTGCATCCCTCACTGAATTGGCCATAGAATCAATTGTGTCGAGACTGTTTTTGAATTTGAGGCCTCGGGTGCAGAGTTTTTGACGTCGTCGCCCATAGCTAAATTGCGCGCACGCTTGTGCGCCGTTTTTACAAAGTTTTCAGATTGCCTCTCGGGTTTGCACTTCCCACTGAATTTGCCATAGAATCAATTGTGTCGAGAAAGTTTTTGAATATGAGGCCTCGGGTGCGGAGTTTTTAACGTTGTAGCCCATAGCCAAACATGCGCGCATGGTTGTGTGCCGTTTTTACAAAGTTTTCAGATTGCCTTGAAGGTTTGCATCCCCCACTGAATTGGCCATAGAATCAATTATGTCGAGACGGTTTTTGAATTTTACGCCTCGGGTGCAGAGTTTTTGACGTCGTCGCCCATAGCCAAATTGCGCGCACGCTTGTGCGCCGTTTTTACAAAGTTTTCAGATTGCCTCTCGGGTTTGCACTTCCCACTGAATTGGCCATAGAATCAATTGTGTCGAGAAAGTTTTTGAATTTGAGGCCTCGGGTGCGGAGTTTTTGACGTCGTCGCCCATAGCCAAACTTGCGCGCATGGTTGTGTGCCGTTTTTACAAAGTTTTCAGATTGCCTCCAAGGTTTGAATTTCCCACTGAATTGGCCATAGAATCAATTGTGTCAAGAAAGTTTTTGAATTTGAGGCCTCGGGTGCGGAGTTTTTGACGTCGTCGCCCATAGCCAAATTGCGCGCACGCTTGTGCGCCGTTTTTACAAAGTTTTCAGATTGCCTCTCGGGTTTGCACTTCCCACTGAATTGGCCATAGAATCAATTGTGTCGAGAAAGTTTTTGAATTTGAGGCCTCGGGTGCGGAGTTTTTGACGTCTCCGCCCATAGCCAAACTTGCGCGCATGGTTGTGTGCCGTTTTTACAAAGTTTTCAGATTGCCTCCCAGGTTTGCATCCCTCACTGAATTGGCCATAGAATCAATTGTGTCGAGACGGTTTTTGAATTTGAGGCCTCGGGTGCAGAGTTTTTGACGTCGTCGCCCATAGCCAAATTGCGCGCACGCTTGTGCGCCGTTTTTACAAAGTTTTCAGATTGCCTCTCGGGTTTGCACTTCCCACTGAATTGGCCATAGAATCAATTGTGTCGAGAAAGTTTTTGAATTTGAGGCCTCGGGTGCGGAGTTTTTGACGTTGTCGCCCATAGTCAAACTTGCGCGCATGGTTGTTTGCCGTTTTTACAAAGTTTTCAGATTGCCTCCCAGGTTTGCATCCCTCACTGAATTGGCCATAGAATCAATTGTGTCGAGACGGTTTTTGAATTCGAGCCCTCGGGTGCGGAGTTTTTGACGTCGTCGCCCATAGCCAAATTGCGCGCACGCTTGTGCGCCGTTTTTATAAAGTTTTCAGATTGCCTCTCGGGTTTGCATTTCCCACTGAATTGGCCATAGAATCAATTGTGTCGAGAAAGTTTTTAAATTTGAGGCCTCGGGTGCGGAGTTTTTGAAGTTGTCGCCCATAGCCAAACTTGCGCGCATGGTTGTGTGCCGTTTTTACAAAGTTTTCAGATTGCCTCGAAGGTTTGCATCCCTCACTGAATTGGCCATGGAATCAATTGTGTCGAGACGGTTTTTGAATTTTAGGCCTCGGGTGCAGAGTTTTTGACGTCGTCGCCCATAGCCAAATTGCGCGCATGCTTGTGTGCCGTTTTTACAAAGTTTTCAGATTGCCTCCCGGGTTTGCATTTCCCGCTGAATTGGCCATAGAATCAATTGTGTTGAGTAAGTTTTTGAATTTGAGGCCTCGGGTGCGGAGTTTTTGACGTCGTCGCCCATAGCCAAACTTGCGCGCATGGTTGTATGCCGTTTTTACAAAGTTTTCAGATTGCCTCCCAGGTGTGCATCCCGCACTGAATTGGCCATAGAATCAATTGTGTCGAGACGATTTTTGAATTTGAGGCCTCGGGTGAAGAGTTTTTGACGTCGTCGCCCATAACCAAATTGCGCGCATGCTTGTGCGCCGTTTTTACAAAGTTTTTAGATTGCCTCTCGGGTTTGCATTTCCCACTGAATTGGCCATAGAATCAATTGTGTCGAGAAAGTTTTTGAATTTGAGGCATCGGGTGCGGAGTTTTTGACGTCGTCGCCCATAGTTAATCTTGCGCGCATGGTTGTGTGCCGTTTTTACAAAGTTTTCAGATTGCCTCCCAGGTTTGCATCCTTCACTGAATTGACCATAGAATCAATTGTGTCGAGACGATTTTTGAATTTGAGGCCTCGGGTGCAGAGTTTTTGACGTCGTCGCCCATAACCAAATTGCGCGCATGCTTGTGCGCCGTTTTTACAAAGTTTTTAGATTGCCTCTCGGGTTTGCATTTCCCACTGAATTGGCCATAGAATCAATTGTGTCGAGAAAGTTTTTGAATTTGAGGCCTCGGGTGCGGAGTTTTTGACGTTGTGGCCCATAGCCAAACTTGCGCGCATGGTTGTGTGCCGTTTTTACAAAGTTTTCAGATTGCCTCGAAGGTTTGCATCCCTCACTGAATTGGCCATAGAATCAATTGTGTCGAGACGGTTTTTGAATTTTAGGCCTCGGGTGCAGAGTTTTTGACGTCGTCGCCCATAGCCAAATTGCGCGCACCCTTGTGCGCCGTTTTTACAAAGTTTTCAGATTGCCTCCCGGGTTTGCATTTCCCGCTGAATTGGCCATAGAATCAATTGTGTCGAGTAAGTTTTTGAATTTGAGGCCTCGGGTGCGGAGTTTTTAACGTCGTCGCCCATAGCCAAACTTGCGCGCATGGTTGTATGCCGTTTTTACAAAGTTTTCAGATTGCCTCCCAGGTTTGCATCCCGCACTGAATTGGCCATAGAATCAATTGTGTCGAGACGATTTTTGAATTTGAGGCCTCGGGTGCAGAGTTTTTGACGTCGTCGCCCATAACCAAATTGCGCGCATGCTTGTGCGCCGTTTTTACAAAGTTTTCAGATTGCCTCTCGGGTTTGCATTTCCCACTGAATTGGCCATAGAATCAATTGTGTCGAGAAAGTTTTTGAATTTGAGGCCTCGGGTGCAGAGTTTTTGACGTCGCCGCCCATAGCCAAACTTGCGCGCATGGTTGTGTGCCGTTTTTACAAAGTTTTCAGATTGCCTCCCAGGTTTGCATCCCTCACTGAATTGGCCATATAATCAATTGTCTCGAGACGGTTTTTGAATTTGAGGCCTCGGGTGCGGAGTTTTTGACGTCGTCGCTCATTGCCAAATTGCGCGCACGCTTGTGCGCCGTTTTTACAAAGTTTTCAGATTGCCTCTCGGGTTTGCATTACCAGCAGAATTGGCCATAGAATCAATTGTGTCGAGAATTTTTTTAAATTTGAGGCCTCGGGTGCAGAGTTTTTGACGTCGTCGCCCATAGCCAAACTTGCGCGCATGGTTGTGTGCCGTTTTTACAAAGTTTTAAGATTGCCTCCCAGGTTTGCATCCCTCACTGAATTGGCCATAGAATCAATTGTGTCGAGACGGTTTTTGAATTTGAGGCCTCGGGTGCAGAGTTTTTGACGTCGTCGCCCATAGCCAAATTGCGCGCACGCTTGTGCGCCGTTTTTACAAAGTTTTCAGATTGCCTCTCGGGTTTGCACTTCCCACTGAATTGGCCATAGAATCAATTGTGTCGAGAAAGTTTTTGAATTTGAGGCCTCGGGTGCGGAGTTTTTGACGTCGTCGCCCATAGCCAAACTTGCGCGCATGGTTGTGTGCCGTTTTTACAAAGTTTTAAGATTGCCTCCCAGGTTTGCATCCCTCACTGAATTGGCCATAGAATCAATTGTGTCGAGACGGTTTTTGAATTTGAGGCCTCGGGTGCAGAGTTTTTGACGTCGTCGCCCATAGCCAAATTGCGCGCACGCTTGTGCGCCGTTTTTACAAAGTTTTCAGATTGCCTCTCGGGTTTGCACTTCCCACTGAATTGGCCATAGAATCAATTGTGTCGAGAAAGTTTTTGAATTTGAGGCCTCGGGTGCAGAGTTTTTGACGTTGTCGCCCATAGTCAAACTTGCGCGCATGGTTGTGTGCCGTTTTTACAAAGTTTTCAGATTGCCTCCAAGGTTTGCATCCCTCACTGAATTGGCCATAGAATCAATTGTGTCGAGACGGTTTTTGAATTTGAGGCCTCGGGTGCGGAGTTTTTGACGTCGTCGCCCATTGCCAAATTAGGCGCACGCTTGTGCGCCGTTTTTACAAAGTTTTCAGATTGCCTCTCGGGTTTGCATCACCAGCTGAATTGGCCATAGAATCAATTGTGTCGAGAAAATTTTTGAATTTGAGGCCTCGGGTGCAGAGTTTTTGACGTCGTCGCCCATAGCCAAACTTGCGCGCATGGTTGTGTGCCGTTTTTACAAAGTTTTAAGATTGCCTCCCAGGTTTGCATCCCTCACTGAATTGGCCATAGAATCAATTGTGTCGAGACGGTTTTTGAATTTGAGGCCTCGGGTGCAGAGTTTTTGACGTCGTCGCCCATAGCTAAATTGCGCGCACGCTTGTGCGCCGTTTTTACAAAGTTTTCAGATTGCCTCTCGGGTTTGCACTTCCCACTGAATTGGCCATAGAATCAATTGTGTCGATAAAGTTTTTGAATTTGAGGCCTCGGGTGCGGAGTTTTTGACGTTGTCGCCCATAGCCAAACTTGCGCGCATGGTTGTGTGCCGTTTTTACAAAGTTTTCAGATTGCCTTGAAGGTTTGCATCCCTCACTGAATTGGCCATAGAATCAATTATGTCGAGACGGTTTTTGAATTTTACGCCTCGGGTGCAGAGTTTTTGACGTCGTCGCCCATAGCCAAATTATGCGCACGCTTGTGCGCCGTTTTTACAAAGTTTTCAGATTGCCTCTCGGGTTTGAACTTCCCACTGAATTGGCCATAGAATCAATTGTGTCTAGAAAGTTTTTGAATTTGAGGCCTCGGGTGCGGAGTTTTTGACGTCGCCGCCCATAGCCAAACTTGCGCGCATGGTTGTGTGCCGTTTTTACAAAGTTTTCAGATTGCCTCCCAGGTTTGCATCCCTCACTGAATTGGGCATAAAATCAATTGTGTCGAGACGGTTTTTGAATTTGAGGCCTCGGGCGGAGTTTTTGACGTCGTCGCCCATTGCCAAATTGCGCGCACGCTTGTGCGCCGTTTTTACAAAGTTTTCAGATTGCCTCTCGGGTTTGCATCACCAGCTGAATTGGCCATAGAATCAATTGTGTCGAGAAAATTTTTGAATTTGAGGCCTCGGGTGCGGAGTTTTTGACGTCGTCGCCCATAGCCAAACTTGCGCGCATGGTTGTGTGCCGTTTTTACAAAGTTTTCAGATTGCCTCCAAGGTTTGAATTTCCCACTGAATTGGCCATAGAATCAATTGTGTCAAGAAAGTTTTTGAATTTGAGGCCTCGGGTGCGGAGTTTTTGACGTCGTCGCCCATAGCCAAATTGCGCGCACGCTTGTGCGCCGTTTTTACAAAGTTTTCAGATTGCCTCTCGGGTTTGCACTTCCCACTGAATTGGCCATAGAATCAATGGTGTCGAGAAAGTTTTTGAATTTGAGGCCTCGGGTGCGGAGTTTTTGACGTCTCCGCCCATAGCCAAACTTGCGCGCATGGTTGTGTGCCGTTTTTACAAAGTTTTCAGATTGCCTCCCAGGTTTGCATCCCTCACTGAATTGGCCATAGAATCAATTGTGTCGAGACGGTTTTTGAATTTGAGGCCTCGGGTGCAGAGTTTTTGACGTCGTCGCCCATAGCCAAATTGCGCGCACGCTTGTGCGCCGTTTTTACAAAGTTTTCAGATTGCCTCTCGGGTTTGCATTTCCCACTGAATTGGCCATAGAATCAATTGTGTCGAGAAAGTTTTTAAATTTGAGGCCTCGGGTGCGGAGTTTTTGAAGTTGTCGCCCATAGCCAAACTTGCGCGCATGGTTGTGTGCCGTTTTTACAAAGTTTTCAGATTGCCTCGAAGGTTTGCATCCCTCACTGAATTGGCCATGGAATCAATTGTGTCGAGACGGTTTTTGAATTTTAGGCCTCGGGTGCAGAGTTTTTGACGTCGTCGCCCATAGCCAAATTGCGCGCATGCTTGTGTGCCGTTTTTACAAAGTTTTCAGATTGCCTCCCGGGTTTGCATTTCCCGCTGAATTGGCCATAGAATCAATTGTGTTGAGTAAGTTTTTGAATTTGAGGCCTCGGGTGCGGAGTTTTTGACGTCGTCGCCCATAGCCAAACTTGCGCGCATGGTTGTATGCCGTTTTTACAAAGTTTTCAGATTGCCTCCCAGGTGTGCATCCCGCACTGAATTGGCCATAGAATCAATTGTGTCGAGACGATTTTTGAATTTGAGGCCTCGGGTGAAGAGTTTTTGACGTCGTCGCCCATAACCAAATTGCGCGCATGCTTGTGCGCCGTTTTTACAAAGTTTTTAGATTGCCTCTCGGGTTTGCATTTCCCACTGAATTGGCCATAGAATCAATTGTGTCGAGAAAGTTTTTGAATTTGAGGCATCGGGTGCGGAGTTTTTGACGTCGTCGCCCATAGTTAATCTTGCGCGCATGGTTGTGTGCCGTTTTTACAAAGTTTTCAGATTGCCTCCCAGGTTTGCATCCTCCACTGAATTGACCATAGAATCAATTGTGTCGAGACGATTTTTGAATTTGAGGCCTCGGGTGCAGAGTTTTTGACGTCGTCGCCCATAACCAAATTGCGCGCATGCTTGTGCGCCGTTTTTACAAAGTTTTTAGATTGCCTCTCGGGTTTGCATTTCCCACTGAATTGGCCATAGAATCAATTGTGTCGAGAAAGTTTTTGAATTTGAGGCCTCGGGTGCGGAGTTTTTGACGTTGTGGCCCATAGCCAAACTTGCGCGCATGGTTGTGTGCCGTTTTTACAAAGTTTTCAGATTGCCTCGAAGGTTTGCATCCCTCACTGAATTGGCCATAGAATCAATTGTGTCGAGACGGTTTTTGAATTTTAGGCCTCGGGTGCAGAGTTTTTGACGTCGTCGCCCATAGCCAAATTGCGCGCACGCTTGTGCGCCGTTTTTACAAAGTTTTCAGATTGCCTCCCGGGTTTGCATTTCCCGCTGAATTGGCCATAGAATCATTTGTGTCGAGTAAGTTTTTGAATTTGAGGCCTCGGGTGCGGAGTTTTTGACGTCGTCGCCCATAGCCAAACTTGCGCGCATGGTTGTATGCCGTTTTTACAAAGTTTTCAGATTGCCTCCCAGGTTTGCATCCCGCACTGAATTGGCCATAGAATCAATTGTGTCGAGACGATTTTTGAATTTGAGGCCTCGGGTGCAGAGTTTTTGACGTCGTCGCCCATAACCAAATTGCGCGCATGCTTGTGCGCCGTTTTTACAAAGTTTTCAGATTGCCTCTCGGGTTTGCATTTCCCACTGAATTGGCCATAGAATCAATTGTGTCGAGAAAGTTTTTGAATTTGAGGCCTCGGGTGCAGAGTTTTTGACGTCGCCGCCCATAGCCAAACTTGCGCGCATGGTTGTGTGCCGTTTTTACAAAGTTTTCAGATTGCCTCCCAGGTTTGCATCCCTCACTGAATTGGCCATATAATCAATTGTCTCGAGACGGTTTTTGAATTTGAGGCCTCGGGTGCGGAGTTTTTGACGTCGTCGCTCATTGCCAAATTGCGCGCACGCTTGTGCGCCGTTTTTACAAAGTTTTCAGATTGCCTCTCGGGTTTGCATTACCAGCTGAATTGGCCATAGAATCAATTGTGTCGAGAATTTTTTTAAATTTGAGGCCTCGGGTGCGGAGTTTTTGACGTCGTCGCCCATAGCCAAACTTGCGCGCATGGTTGTGTGCCGTTTTTACAAAGTTTTAAGATTGCCTCCCAGGTTTGCATCCCTCACTGAATTGGCCATAGAATCAATTGTGTCGAGACGGTTTTTGAATTTGAGGCCTCGGGTGCAGAGTTTTTGACGTCGTCGCCCATAGCCAAATTGCGCGCACGCTTGTGCGCCGTTTTTACAAAGTTTTCAGATTGCCTCTCGGGTTTGCACTTCCCACTGAATTGGCCATAGAATCAATTGTGTCGAGAAAGTTTTTGAATTTGAGGCCTCGGGTGCGGAGTTTTTGACGTCGTCGCCCATAGCCAAACTTGCGCGCATGGTTGTGTGCCGTTTTTACAAAGTTTTAAGATTGCCTCCCAGGTTTGCATCCCTCACTGAATTGGCCATAGAATCAATTGTGTCGAGACGGTTTTTGAATTTGAGGCCTCGGGTGCAGAGTTTTTGACGTCGTCGCCCATAGCCAAATTGCGCGCACGCTTGTGCGCCGTTTTTACAAAGTTTTCAGATTGCCTCTCGGGTTTGCACTTCCCACTGAATTGGCCATAGAATCAATTGTGTCGAGAAAGTTTTTGAATTTGAGGCCTCGGGTGCGGAGTTTTTGACGTTGTCGCCCATAGTCAAACTTGCGCGCATGGTTGTGTGCCGTTTTTACAAAGTTTTCAGATTGCCTCCAAGGTTTGCATCCCTCACTGAATTGGCCATAGAATCAATTGTGTCGAGACGGTTTTTGAATTTGAGGCCTCGGGTGCGGAGTTTTTGACGTCGTCGCCCATTGCCAAATTAGGCGCACGCTTGTGCGCCGTTTTTACAAAGTTTTCAGATTGCCTCTCGGGTTTGCATCACCAGCTGAATTGGCCATAGAATCAATTGTGTCGAGAAAATTTTTGAATTTGAGGCCTCGGGTGCAGAGTTTTTGACGTCGTCGCCCATAGCCAAACTTGCGCGCATGGTTGTGTGCCGTTTTTACAAAGTTTTAAGATTGCCTCCCAGGTTTGCATCCCCCACTGAATTGGCCATAGAATCAATTGTGTCGAGACGGTTTTTGAATTTGAGGCCTCGGGTGCAGAGTTTTTGACGTCGTCGCCCATAGCTAAATTGCGCGCACGCTTGTGCGCCGTTTTTACAAAGTTTTCAGATTGCCTCTCGGGTTTGCACTTCCCACTGAATTGGCCATAGAATCAATTGTGTCGATAAAGTTTTTGAATTTGAGGCCTCGGGTGCGGAGTTTTTGACGTTGTCGCCCATAGCCAAACTTGCGCGCATGGTTGTGTGCCGTTTTTACAAAGTTTTCAGATTGCCTTGAAGGTTTGCATCCCTCACTGAATTGGCCATAGAATCAATTATGTCGAGACGGTTTTTGAATTTTACGCCTCGGGTGCAGAGTTTTTGACGTCGTCGCCCATAGCCAAATTATGCGCACGCTTGTGCGCCGTTTTTACAAAGTTTTCAGATTGCCTCTCGGGTTTGAACTTCCCACTGAATTGGCCATAGAATCAATTGTGTCTAGAAAGTTTTTGAATTTGAGGCCTCGGGTGCGGAGTTTTTGACGTCGCCGCCCATAGCCAAACTTGCGCGCATGGTTGTGTGCCGTTTTTACAAAGTTTTCAGATTGCCTCCCAGGTTTGCATCCCTCACTGAATTGGGCATAAAATCAATTGTGTCGAGACGGTTTTTGAATTTGAGGCCTCGGGCGGAGTTTTTGACGTCGTCGCCCATTGCCAAATTGCGCGCACGCTTGTGCGCCGTTTTTACAAAGTTTTCAGATTGCCTCTCGGGTTTGCATCACCAGCTGAATTGGCCATAGAATCAATTGTGTCGAGAAAATTTTTGAATTTGAGGCCTCGGGTGCGGAGTTTTTGACGTCGTCGCCCATAGCCAAACTTGCGCGCATGGTTGTGTGCCGTTTTTACAAAGTTTTCAGATTGCCTCCAAGGTTTGAATTTCCCACTGAATTGGCCATAGAATCAATTGTGTCAAGAAAGTTTTTGAATTTGAGGCCTCGGGTGCGGAGTTTTTGACGTCGTCGCCCATAGCCAAATTGCGCGCACGCTTGTGCGCCGTTTTTACAAAGTTTTCAGATTGCCTCTCGGGTTTGCACTTCCCACTGAATTGGCCATAGAATCAATTGTGTCGAGAAAGTTTTTGAATTTGAGGCCTCGGGTGCGGAGTTTTTGACGTCTCCGCCCATAGCCAAACTTGCGCGCATGGTTGTGTGCCGTTTTTACAAAGTTTTCAGATTGCCTCCCAGGTTTGCATCCCTCACTGAATTGGCCATAGAATCAATTGTGTCGAGACGGTTTTTGAATTTGAGGCCTCGGGTGCAGAGTTTTTGACGTCGTTGCCCATAGCCAAATTGCGCGCACGCTTGTGCGCCGTTTTTACAAAGTTTTCAAATTGCCTCTCGGGTTTGCACTTCCCACTGAATTGGCCATAGAATCAATTGTGTCGAGAAAGTTTTTGAATTTGAGGCCTCGGGTGCGGAGTTTTTGACGTTGTCGCCCATAGTCAAACTTGCGCGCATGGTTGTTTGCCGTTTTTACAAAGTTTTCAGATTGCCTCCCAGGTTTGCATCCCTCACTGAATTGGCCATAGAATCAATTGTGTCGAGACGGTTTTTGAATTCGAGCCCTCGGGTGCGGAGTTTTTGACGTCGTCGCCCATAGCCAAATTGCGCGCACGCTTGTGCGCCGTTTTTATAAAGTTTTCAGATTGCCTCTCGGGTTTGCATTTCCCACTGAATTGGCCATAGAATCAATTGTGTCGAGAAAGGTTTTGAATTTGAGGCCTCGGGTGCGGAGTTTTTGAAGTTGTCGCCCATAGCCAAACTTGCGCGCATGGTTGTGTGCCGTTTTTACAAAGTTTTCAGATTGCCTCGAAGGTTTGCATCCCTCACTGAATTGGCCATGGAATCAATTGTGTCGAGACGGTTTTTGAATTTTAGGCCTCGGGTGCAGAGTTTTTGATGTCGTCGCCCATAGCCAAATTGCGCGCATGCTTATGCGCCGTTTTTACAAAGTTTTCAGATTGCCTCCCGGGTTTGCATTTCCCGCTGAATTGGCCATAGAATCAATTGTGTTGAGTAAGTTTTTGAATTTGAGGCCTCGGGTGCGGAGTTTTTGACGTTGTCGCCCATAGCCAAACTTGCGCGCATGGTTGTGTGCCGTTTTTACAAAGTTTTCAGATTGCCTTGAAGGTTTGCATCCCTCACTGAATTGGCCATAGAATCAATTATGTCGAGACGGTTTTTGAATTTTACGCCTCGGGTGCAGAGTTTTTGACGTCGTCGCCCATAGCCAAATTATGCGCACGCTTGTGCGCCGTTTTTACAAAGTTTTCAGATTGCCTCTCGGGTTTGAACTTCCCACTGAATTGGCCATAGAATCAATTGTGTCTAGAAAGTTTTTGAATTTGAGGCCTCGGGTGCGGAGTTTTTGACGTCGCCGCCCATAGCCAAACTTGCGCGCATGGTTGTGTGCCGTTTTTACAAAGTTTTCAGATTGCCTCCCAGGTTTGCATCCCTCACTGAATTGGGCATAGAATCAATTGTGTCGAGACGGTTTTTGAATTTGAGGCCTCGGGCGGAGTTTTTGACGTCGTCGCCCATTGCCAAATTGCGCGCACGCTTGTGCGCCGTTTTTACAAAGTTTTTAGATTGCCTCTCGGGTTTGCATTTCCCACTGAATTGGCCATAGATTCAATTGTGTCGAGAAAGTTTTTGAATTTGAGGCATCGGGTGCGGAGTTTTTGACGTCGTCGCCCATAGCCAATCTTGCGCGCATAATTGTGTGCCGTTTTTACAAAGTTTTCAGATTGCCTCCAAGGTTTGAATTTCCCACTGAATTGGCCATAGAATCAATTGTGTCGAGACGGTTTTTGAATTTGAGGCCTCGGGTGCGGAGTTTTTGACGTCGTCGCCCATTGCCAAATTGCGTGCACGCTTGTGCGCCGTTTTTACAAAGTTTTCAGATTGCCTCTCGGGTTTGCATTACCAGCTGAATTGGCCATAGAATCAATTGTGTCGAGAAATTTTTTGAATTTGAGGCCTCGGGTGCGGAGTTTTTGACGTCGTCGCCCATAGCCAAACTTGCGCGCATGGTTGTGTGCCGTTTTTACAAAGTTTTAAGATTGCCTCCCAGGTTTGCATCCCTCACTGAATTGGCCATAGAATCAATTGTGTCGAGACGGTTTTTGAATTTGAGGCCTCGGGTGCAGAGTTTTTGACGTCGTCGCCCATAGCTAAATTGCGCGCACGCTTGTGCGCCGTTTTTACAAAGTTTTCAGATTGCCTCTCGGGTTTGCACTTCCCACTGAATTGGCCATAGAATCAATTGTGTCGAGAAAGTTTTTGAATATGAGGCCTCGGGTGCGGAGTTTTTGACGTTGTCGCCCATAGCCAAACATGCGCGCATGGTTGTGTGCCGTTTTTACAAAGTTTTCAGATTGCCTTGAAGGTTTGCATCCCTCACTGAATTGGCCATAGAATCAATTATGTCGAGACGGTTTTTGAATTTTACGCCTCGGGTGCAGAGTTTTTGACGTCGTCGCCCATAGCCAAATTATGCGCACGCTTGTGCGCCGTTTTTACAAAGTTTTCAGATTGCCTCTCGGGTTTGAACTTCCCACTGAATTGGCCATAGAATCAATTGTGTCTAGAAAGTTTTTGAATTTGAGGCCTCGGGTGCGGAGTTTTTGACGTCGCCGCCCATAGCCAAACTTGCGCGCATGGTTGTGTGCCGTTTTTACAAAGTTTTCAGATTGCCTCCCAGGTTTGCATCCCTCACTGAATTGGGCATAGAATCAATTGTGTCGAGACGGTTTTTGAATTTGAGGCCTCGGGCGGAGTTTTTGACGTCGTCGCCCATTGCCAAATTGCGCGCACGCTTGTGCGCCGTTTTTACAAAGTTTTTAGATTGCCTCTCGGGTTTGCATTTCCCACTGAATTGGCCATAGATTCAATTGTGTCGAGAAAGTTTTTGAATTTGAGGCATCGGGTGCGGAGTTTTTGACGTCGTCGCCCATAGCCAATCTTGCGCGCATAATTGTGTGCCGTTTTTACAAAGTTTTCAGATTGCCTCCAAGGTTTGAATTTCCCACTGAATTGGCCATAGAATCAATTGTGTCGAGACGGTTTTTGAATTTGAGGCCTCGGGTGCGGAGTTTTTGACGTCGTCGCCCATTGCCAAATTGCGTGCACGCTTGTGCGCCGTTTTTACAAAGTTTTCAGATTGCCTCTCGGGTTTGCATTACCAGCTGAATTGGCCATAGAATCAATTGTGTCGAGAAATTTTTTGAATTTGAGGCCTCGGGTGCGGAGTTTTTGACGTCGTCGCCCATAGCCAAACTTGCGCGCATGGTTGTGTGCCGTTTTTACAAAGTTTTAAGATTGCCTCCCAGGTTTGCATCCCTCACTGAATTGGCCATAGAATCAATTGTGTCGAGACGGTTTTTGAATTTGAGGCCTCGGGTGCAGAGTTTTTGACGTCGTCGCCCATAGCTAAATTGCGCGCACGCTTGTGCGCCGTTTTTACAAAGTTTTCAGATTGCCTCTCGGGTTTGCACTTCCCACTGAATTGGCCATAGAATCAATTGTGTCGAGAAAGTTTTTGAATATGAGGCCTCGGGTGCGGAGTTTTTGACGTTGTCGCCCATAGCCAAACATGCGCGCATGGTTGTGTGCCGTTTTTACAAAGTTTTCAGATTGCCTTGAAGGTTTGCATCCCCCACTGAATTGGCCATAGAATCAATTATGTCGAGACGGTTTTTGAATTTTACGCCTCGGGTGCAGAGTTTTTGACGTCGTCGCCCATAGCCAAATTGCGCGCACGCTTGTGCGCCGTTTTTACAAAGTTTTCAGATTGCCTCTCGGGTTTGCACTTCCCACTGAATTGGCCATAGAATCAATTGTGTCGAGAAAGTTTTTGAATTTGAGGCCTCGGGTGCGGTGTTTTTGACGTCGCCGCCCATAGCCAAACTTGCGCGCATGGTTGTGTGCCGTTTTTACAAAGTTTTCAGATTGCCTCCCAGGTTTGCATCCCTCACTGAATTGGCCATAGAATCAATTGTGTCGAGAGGGTTTTTGAATTTGAGGCCTCGGGTGTGGAGTTTTTGACGTCGTCGCCCATTGCCAAATTGCGCGCACGCTTGTGCGCCGTTTTTACAAAGTTTTCAGATTGCCTCTCGGGTTTGCATTACCAGCTGAATTGGCCATAGAATCAATTGTGTCGAGAAAATTTTTGAATTTGAGGCCTCGGGTGCGGGTTTTTGACGTCGTCGCCCATAGCCAAACTTGCGCGCATGGTTGTGTGCCGTTTTTACAAAGTTTTAAGATTGCCTCCCAGGTTTGCATCCCTCACTGAATTGGCCATAGAATCAATTGTGTCGAGACGGTTTTTGAATTTGAGGCCTCGGGTGCAGAGTTTTTGACGTCGTCGCCCATAGCCAAATTGCGCGCACGCTTGTGCGCCGTTTTTACAAAGTTTTCAGATTGCCTCTCGGGTTTGCACTTCCCACTGAATTGGCCATAGAATCAATTGTGTCGAGAAAGTTTTTAAATTTGAGGCCTCGGGTGCGGAGTTTTTGACGTTGTCGCCCATAGTCAAACTTGCGCGCATGGTTGTTTGCCGTTTTTACAAAGTTTTCAGATTGCCTCCCAGGTTTGCATCCCTCACTGAATTGGCCATAGTATCAATTGTGTCGAGACGGTTTTTGAATTTGAGCCCTCGGGTGCGGAGTTTTTGACGTCGTCGCCCATAGCCAAATTGCGCGCACGCTTGTGCGCCGTTTTTATAAAGTTTTCAGATTGCCTCTCGGGTTTGCATTTCCCACTGAATTGGCCATAGAATCAATTGTGTCGAGAAAGTTTTTGAATTTGAGGCCTCGGGTGCGGAGTTTTTGAAGTTGTCGCCCATCGCCAAACTTGCGCGCATGGTTGTGTGCCGTTTTTACAAAGTTTTCAGATTGCCTCGAAGGTTTGCATCCCTCACTGAATTGGCCATGGAATCAATTGTGTCGAGACGGTTTTTGAATTTTAGGCCTCGGGTGCAGAGTTTTTGACGTCGTCGCCCATAGCCAAATTGCGCGCATGCTTGTGCGCCGTTTTTACAAAGTTTTCAGATTGCCTCCCGAGTTTGCATTTCCCGCTGAATTGGCCATAGAATCAATTGTGTCGAGTAAGTTTTTGAAATTGAGGCCTCGGGTGCGGAGTTTTTGACGTCGTCGCCCATAGCCAAACTTGCGCGCATGGTTGTATGCCGTTTTTACAAAGTTTTCAGATTGCCTCCCAGGTGTGCATCCCGCACTGAATTGGCCATAGAATCAATTGTGTCGAGACGATTTTTGAATTTGAGGCCTCGGGTGAATAGTTTTTGACGTCGTCGCCTATAACCAAATTGCGCGCATGCTTGTGCGCCGTTTTTACAAAGTTTTTAGATTGCCTCTCGGGTTTGCATTTCCCACTGAATTGGCCATAGAATCAATTGTGTCGAGAAAGATTTTGAATTTGAGGCATCGGGTGCGGAGTTTTTGACGTCGTCGCCCATAGCCAATCTTGCGCGCATGGTTGTGTGCCGTTTTTACAAAGTTTTCAGATTGCCTCCAAGGTTTGAATTTCCCACTGAATTGGCCATAGAATCAATTGTGTCGAGACGGTTTTTGAATTTGAGGCCTCGGGTGCGGAGTTTTTGACGTCGTCGCCCATTGCCAAATTGCGCGCACGCTTGTGCGCCGTTTTTACAAAGTTTTGAAATTGCCTCTCGGGTTTGCATCACCAGCTGAATTGGCCATAGAATCAATTGTGTCGAGAAAATTTTTGAATTTGAGGCCTCGGGTGCGGAGTTTTTGACGTCGTCGCCCATAGCCAAACTTGCGCGCATGGTTGTGTGCCGTTTTTACAAAGTTTTAAGATTGCCTCCCAGGTTTGCATCCCTAACTGAATTGGCCATAGAATCAATTGTGTCGAGACGGTTTTTGAATTTGAGGCCTCGGGTGCAGAGTTTTTGACGTCGTCGCCCATAGCTAAATTGCGCGCACGCTTGTGCGCCGTATTTACAAAGTTTTCAGATTGCCTCTCGGGTTTGCACTTCCCACTGAATTGGCCATAGAATCAATTGTGTCGAGAAAGTTTTTGAATTTGAGGCCTCGGGTGCGGAGTTTTTGACGTTGTCGCCCATAGCCAAACTTGCGCGCATGGTTGTGTGCCGTTTTTACAAAGTTTTCAGATTGCCTTGAAGGTTTGCATCCCTCACTGAATTGGCCATAGAATCAATTATGTCGAGACGGTTTTTGAATTTTACGCCTCGGGTGCAGAGTTTTTGACGTCGTCGCCCATAGCCAAATTATGCGCACGCTTGTGCGCCGTTTTTACAAAGTTTTCAGATTGCCTCTCGGGTTTGAACTTCCCACTGAATTGGCCATAGAATCAATTGTGTCGAGAAAGTTTTTGAATTTGAGGCCTCGGGTGCGGAGTTTTTGACGTCGCCGCCCATAGCCAAACTTGCGCGCATGGTTGTGTGCCGTTTTTACAAAGTTTTCAGATTGCCTCCCATGTTTGCATCCCTCACTGAATTGGGCATAGAATCAATTGTGTCGAGACGGTTTTTGAATTTGAGGCCTCGGGCGGAGTTTTTGACGTCGTCGCCCATTGCCAAATTGCGCGCACGCTTGTGCGCCGTTTTTACAAAGTTTTCAGATTGCCTCTCGGGTTTGCATTACCAGCTGAATTGGCCATAGAATCAATTGTGTCGAGAAAATTTTTGAATTTGAGGCCTCGGGTGCGGAGTTTTTGACGTCGTCGCCCATAGCCAAACATGCGCGCATGGTTGTGTGCCGTTTTTACAAAGTTTTAAGATTGCCTCCCAGGTTTGCATCCCTCACTGAATTGGCCATAGAATCAATTGTGTCGAGACGGTTTTTGAATTTGAGGCCTCGGGTGCAGAGTTTTTGACGTCGTCGCCCATAGCCAAATTGCGCGCACGCTTGTGCGCCGTTTTTACAAAGTTTTCAGATTGCCTCTCGGGTTTGCACTTCCCACTGAATTGGCCATAGAATCAATTGTGTCGAGAAAGTTTTTGAATTTGAGGCCTCGGGTGCGGAGTTTTTGACGTTGTCGCCCATAGCCAAACTTGCGCGCATGGTTGTGTGCCGTTTTTACTAAGTTTTCAGATTGCCTTGAAGGTTTGCATCCCTCACTGAATTGGCCATAGAATCAATTATGTCGAGACGGTTTTTGAATTTTACGCCTCGGGTGCAGAGTTTTTGACGTCGTCGCCCATAGCCAAATTGCGTGCATGCTTGTGCGCCGTTTTTACAAAGTTTTCAGATTGCCTCCCGGGTTTGCATTTCCCGCTGAATTGGCCATAGAATCAATTGTGTCGAGAAAGTTTTTGAATTTGAATCCTTGGGTGCAGAGTTTTTGAAGTCGTCGCCCATAGCCAAACTTGCGCGCGCATGGTTGTGTGCCGTTTTTACAAAGTTTTAAGATTGCCTCCCAGGTTTGCATCCCGCACTGAATTGGCCATATAATCAATTGTGTCGAGACGATTTTTGAATTTGAGGCCTCGGGTGCAGAGTTTTTGACGTCGTCGCCCATAACCAAATTGTGTGCATGCTTGTGCGCCGTTTTTACAAAGTTTTTAGATTGCCTCTCGGGTTTGCATTTCCCACTGAATTGGCCATAGAATCAATTGTGTCGAGAAAGTTTTTGAATTTGAGGCATCGGGTGCGGAGTTTTTGACGTCGTCGCCCATAGCCAAACTTGCGCGCATGGTTGTGTGCCGTTTTTACAAAGTTTTCAGATTGCCTCCAAGGTTTGAATTTCCCACTGAATTGGCCATAGAATCAATTGTGTCAAGAAAGTTTTTGAATTTGAGGCCTCGGGTGCGGAGTTTTTGACGTCGTCGCCCATAGCCAAACTTGCGCGCATGGTTGTTTGCCGTTTTTACAAAGTTTTCAGATTGCCTCCCAGGTTTGCATCCCTCACTGAATTGGCCAGAGAATCAATTGTGTCGAGACGGTTTTTGAATTTGAGCCCTCAGGTGCGGAGTTTTTGACGTCGTCGCCCATAGCCAAATTGCGCGCACGCTTGTGCGCCGTTTTTACAAAGTTTTCAGATTGCCTCTCGGGTTTGCATTTCCCACTGAATTTGCCATAGAATCAATTGTGTCGAGAAAGTTTTTGAATTTGAGGCCTCGGGTGCGGAGTTTTTGACGTCGCCGCCCATAGCCAAACTTGCGCATGGTTGTGTGCCGTTTTTACAAAGTTTTCAGATTGCCTCCTAGGTTTGCATCCTTCACTGAATTGGCCATAGAATCAATTGTGTGGAAACGGTTTTTGAATTTGAGGCCTCGGGTGCGGAGTTTTTGACGTCGTCGCCCATTGCCAAATAGCGCGCACGCCTGTGCGCCGTTTTTACAAAGTTTTCAGATTGCCTCTCGGGTTTGCACTTCCCACTGAATTGGCCATAGAATAAATTATGTCGAGAAAGTTTTTGAATTTGAGGCCTCGGGTGCGGAGTTTTTGACGTTGTCGCCCATAGCCAAACTTGCGCGCATGGTTGTGTGCCGTTTTTACAAAGTTTTCAGATTGCCTTGAAGGTTTGCATCCCTCACTGAATTGGCCATAGAATCAATTATGTCGAGACGGTTTTTGAATTTTACGCCTCGGGTGCAGAGTTTTTGACGTCGTCGCCCATAGCCAAATTGCGCGCACGCTTGTGCGCCGTTTTTACAAAGTTTTCAGATTGCCTCTCGGGTTTGCACTTCCCACTGAATTGGCCATAGAATCAATTGTGTCGAGAAAGTTTTTGAATTTGAGGCCTCGGGTGCGGAGTTTTTGACGTCGCCGCCCATAGCCAAACTTGCGCGCATGGTTGTGTGCCGTTTTTACAAAGTTTTCAGATTGCCTCCCAGGTTTGCATCCCTCACTGAATTGGCCATAGAATCAATTGTGTCGAGACGGTTTTTGAATTTGAGGCCTCGGGTGCGGAGTTTTTGACGTCGTCGCCCATTGCCAAATTGCGCGCACGCTTGTGCGCCGTTTTTACAAAGTTTTCAGATTGCCTCTCGGGTTTGCATTACCAGCTGAATTGGCCATAGAATCAATTGTGTCGAGAAATTTTTTGAATTTGAGGCCTCGGGTGCGGAGTTTTTGACGTCGTCGCCCATAGCCAAACTTGCGCGCATGGTTGTGTGCCGTTTTTACAAAGTTTTAAGATTGCCTCCCAGGTTTGCATCCCTCACTGAATTGGCCATAGAATCAATTGTGTCGAGACGGTTTTTGAATTTGAGGCCACGGGTGCAGAGTTTTTGACGTCGTCGCCCTTAGCCAAATTGCGTGCATGCTTGTGCGCCGTTTTTACAAAGTTTTTAGATTGCCTCTCGGGTTTACATTTCCCACTGAATTGGCCATAGAATCAATTGTGTCGAGAAAGATTTTGAATTTGAGGCCTCGGGTGCGGAGTTTTTGACGTCGCCGCCCATAGCCAAACTTGCGCATGGTTGTGTGCCGTTTTTACAAAGTTTTCAGATTGCCTCCTAGGTTTGCATCCTTCACTGAATTGGCAATAGAATCAATTGTGTGGAAACGGTTTTTGAATTTGAGGCCTCGGGTGCGGAGTTTTTGACGTCGTCGCCCATTGCCAAATTGCGCGCACGCTTGTGCGCCGTTTTTACAAAGTTTTCAGATTGCCTCTCGGGTTTGCATTACCAGCTGAATTGGCCATAGAATCAATTGTGTCGAGAAATTTTTTGAATTTGAGGCCTCGGGTGCGGAGTTTTTGACGTCGTCGCCCATAGCCAAATTGCGCGCACGCTTGTGCGCCGTTTTTACAAAGTTTTCAGATTGCCTCTCGGGTTTGCACTTCCCACTGAATTGTCCATAGAATCAATTGTGTCGAGAAAGTTTTTAAATTTGAGGCCTCGGGTGCGGAGTTTTTGACGTTGTCGCCCATAGCCAAACTTGCGCGCATGGTTGTGTGCCGTTTTTACAAAGTTTTCAGATTGCCTTGAAGGTTTGCATCCCTCACTGAATTGGCCATAGAATCAATTATGTCGAGACGGTTTTTGAATTTTACGCCTCGGGTGCAGAGTTTTTGACGTCGTCGCCCATAGCCAAATTGCGCGCACGCTTGTGCGCCGTTTTTACAAAGTTTTCAGATTGCCTCTCGGGTTTGCACTTCCCACTGAATTGGCCATAGAATCAATTGTGTCGAGAAAGTTTTTGAATTTGTTGCCTCGGGTGCGGAGTTTTTGACGTCGCCGCCCATAGCCAAACTTGCGCGCATGGTTGTGTGCCGTTTTTACAAAGTTTTCAGATTGCCTCCCAGGTTTGCATCCCTCACTGAATTGGCCATAGAATCAATTGTGTCGAGACGGTTTTTGAATTTGAGGCCTCGGGTGCGGAGTTTTTGACGTCGTCGCCCATTGCCAAATTGCGCGCACGCTTGTGCGCCGTTTTTACAAAGTTTTCAGATTGCCTCCCAGGTTTGCATCCCTCACTGAATTGGCCAGAGAATCAATTGTGTCGAGACGGTTTTTGAATTTGAGCCCTCAGGTGCGGAGTTTTTGACGTCGTCGCCCATAGCCAAATTGCGCGCACGCTTGTGCGCCGTTTTTACAAAGTTTTCAGATTGCCTCTCGGGTTTGCATTTCCCACTGAATTTGCCATAGAATCAATTGTGTCGAGAAAGTTTTTGAATTTGAGGCCTCGGGTGCGGAGTTTTTGACGTCGCCGCCCATAGCCAAACTTGCGCATGGTTGTGTGCCGTTTTTACAAAGTTTTCAGATTGCCTCCTAGGTTTGCATCCTTCACTGAATTGGCCATAGAATCAATTGTGTGGAAACGGTTTTTGAATTTGAGGCCTCGGGTGCGGAGTTTTTGACGTCGTCGCCCATTGCCAAATTGCGCGCACGCCTGTGCGCCGTTTTTACAAAGTTTTCAGATTGCCTCTCGGGTTTGCACTTCCCACTGAATTGGCCATAGAATAAATTATGTCGAGAAAGTTTTTGAATTTGAGGCCTCGGGTGCGGAGTTTTTGACGTTGTCGCCCATAGCCAAACTTGCGCGCATGGTTGTGTGCCGTTTTTACAAAGTTTTCAGATTGCCTTGAAGGTTTGCATCCCTCACTGAATTGGCCATAGAATCAATTATGTCGAGACGGTTTTTGAATTTTACGCCTCGGGTGCAGAGTTTTTGACGTCGTCGCCCATAGCCAAATTGCGCGCACGCTTGTGCGCCGTTTTTACAAAGTTTTCAGATTGCCTCTCGGGTTTGCACTTCCCACTGAATTGGCCATAGAATCAATTGTGTCGAGAAAGTTTTTGAATTTGAGGCCTCGGGTGCGGAGTTTTTGACGTCGCCGCCCATAGCCAAACTTGCGCGCATGGTTGTGTGCCGTTTTTACAAAGTTTTCAGATTGCCTCCCAGGTTTGCATCCCACACTGAATTGGCCATAGAATCAATTGTGTCGAGACGGTTTTTGAATTTGAGGCCTCGGGTGCGGAGTTTTTGACGTCGTCGCCCATTGCCAAATTGCGCGCACGCTTGTGCGCCGTTTTTACAAAGTTTTCAGATTGCCTCTCGGGTTTGCATTACCAGCTGAATTGGCCATAGAATCAATTGTGTCGAGAAATTTTTTGAATTTGAGGCCTCGGGTGCGGAGTTTTTGACGTCGTCGCCCATAGCCAAACTTGCGCGCATGGTTGTGTGCCGTTTTTACAAAGTTTTAAGATTGCCTCCCAGGTTTGCATCCCTCACTGAATTGGCCATAGAATCAATTGTGTCGAGACGGTTTTTGAATTTGAGGCCACGGGTGCAGAGTTTTTGACGTCGTCGCCCTTAGCCAAATTGCGTGCATGCTTGTGCGCCGTTTTTACAAAGTTTTTAGATTGCCTCTCGGGTTTACATTTCCCACTGAATTGGCCATAGAATCAATTGTGTCGAGAAAGATTTTGAATTTGAGGCCTCGGGTGCGGAGTTTTTGACGTCGCCGCCCATAGCCAAACTTGCGCATGGTTGTGTGCCGTTTTTACAAAGTTTTCAGATTGCCTCCTAGGTTTGCATCCTTCACTGAATTGGCAATAGAATCAATTGTGTGGAAACGGTTTTTGAATTTGAGGCCTCGGGTGCGGAGTTTTTGACGTCGTCGCCCATTGCCAAATTGCGCGCACGCTTGTGCGCCGTTTTTACAAAGTTTTCAGATTGCCTCTCGGGTTTGCATTACCAGCTGAATTGGCCATAGAATCAATTGTGTCGAGAAATTTTTTGAATTTGAGGCCTCGGGTGCGGAGTTTTTGACGTCGTCGCCCATAGCCAAATTGCGCGCACGCTTGTGCGCCGTTTTTACAAAGTTTTCAGATTGCCTCTCGGGTTTGCACTTCCCACTGAATTGGCCATAGAATCAATTGTGTCGAGAAAGTTTTTAAATTTGAGGCCTCGGGTGCGGAGTTTTTGACGTTGTCGCCCATAGCCAAACTTGCGCGCATGGTTGTGTGCCGTTTTTACAAAGTTTTCAGATTGCCTTGAAGGTTTGCATCCCTCACTGAATTGGCCATAGAATCAATTATGTCGAGACGGTTTTTGAATTTTACGCCTCGGGTGCAGAGTTTTTGACGTCGTCGCCCATAGCCAAATTGCGCGCACGCTTGTGCGCCGTTTTTACAAAGTTTTCAGATTGCCTCTCGGGTTTGCACTTCCCACTGAATTGGCCATAGAATCAATTGTGTCGAGAAAGTTTTTGAATTTGAGGCCTCGGGTGCGGAGTTTTTGACGTCGCCGCCCATAGCCAAACTTGCGTGCATGGTTGTGTGCCGTTTTTACAAAGTTTTCAGATTGCCTCCCAGGTTTGCATCCCTCACTGAATTGGCCATAGAATCAATTGTGTCGAGACGGTTTTTGAATTTGAGGCCTCGGGTGCGGAATTTTTGACGTCGTCGCCCATTGCCAAATTGCGCGCACGCTTGTGCGCCGTTTTTACAAAGTTTTCAGATTGCCTCCCAGGTTTGCATCCCTCACTGAATTGGCCAGAGAATCAATTGTGTCGAGACGGTTTTTGAATTTGAGCCCTCAGGTGCGGAGTTTTTGACGTCGTCGCCCATAGCCAAATTGCGCGCACGCTTGTGCGCCGTTTTTACAAAGTTTTCAGATTGCCTCTCGGGTTTGCATTTCCCACTGAATTTGCCATAGAATCAATTGTGTCGAGAAAGTTTTTGAATTTGAGGCCTCGGGTGCGGAGTTTTTGACGTCGCCGCCCATAGCCAAACTTGCGCATGGTTGTGTGCCGTTTTTACAAAGTTTTCAGATTGCCTCCTAGGTTTGCATCCTTCACTGAATTGGCCATAGAATCAATTGTGTGGAAACGGTTTTTGAATTTGAGGCCTCGGGTGCGGAGTTTTTGACGTCGTCGCCCATTGCCAAATTGCGCGCACGCCTGTGCGCCGTTTTTACAAAGTTTTCAGATTGCCTCTCGGGTTTGCACTTCCCACTGAATTGGCCATAGAATAAATTATGTCGAGAAAGTTTTTGAATTTGAGGCCTCGGGTGCGGAGTTTTTGACGTTGTCGCCCATAGCCAAACTTGCGCGCATGGTTGTGTGCCGTTTTTACAAAGTTTTCAGATTGCCTTGAAGGTTTGCATCCCTCACTGAATTGGCCATAGAATCAATTATGTCGAGACGGTTTTTGAATTTTACGCCTCGGGTGCAGAGTTTTTGACGTCGTCGCCCATAGCCAAATTGCGCGCACGCTTGTGCGCCGTTTTTACAAAGTTTTCAGATTGCCTCTCGGGTTTGCACTTCCCACTGAATTGGCCATAGAATCAATTGTGTCGAGAAAGTTTTTGAATTTGAGGCCTCGGGTGCGGAGTTTTTGACGTCGCCGCCCATAGCCAAACTTGCGCGCATGGTTGTGTGCCGTTTTTACAAAGTTTTCAGATTGCCTCCCAGGTTTGCATCCCTCACTGAATTGGCCATAGAATCAATTGTGTCGAGACGGTTTTTGAATTTGAGGCCTCGGGTGCGGAGTTTTTGACGTCGTCGCCCATTGCCAAATTGCGCGCACGCTTGTGCGCCGTTTTTACAAAGTTTTCAGATTGCCTCTCGGGTTTGCATTACCAGCTGAATTGGCCATATAATCAATTGTGTCGAGAAATTTTTTGAATTTGAGGCCTCGGGTGCGGAGTTTTTGACGTCGTCGCCCATAGCCAAACTTGCGCGCATGGTTGTGTGCCGTTTTTACAAAGTTTTAAGATTGCCTCCCAGGTTTGCATCCCTCACTGAATTGGCCATAGAATCAATTGTGTCGAGACGGTTTTTGAATTTGAGGCCACGGGTGCAGAGTTTTTGACGTCGTCGCCCTTAGCCAAATTGCGTGCATGCTTGTGCGCCGTTTTTACAAAGTTTTTAGATTGCCTCTCGGGTTTACATTTCCCACTGAATTGGCCATAGAATCAATTGTGTCGAGAAAGATTTTGAATTTGAGGCCTCGGGTGCGGAGTTTTTGACGTCGCCGCCCATAGCCAAACTTGCGCATGGTTGTGTGCCGTTTTTACAAAGTTTTCAGATTGCCTCCTAGGTTTGCATCCTTCACTGAATTGGCAATAGAATCAATTGTGTGGAAACGGTTTTTGAATTTGAGGCCTCGGGTGCGGAGTTTTTGACGTCGTCGCCCATTGCCAAATTGAGCGCACGCTTGTGCGCCGTTTTTACAAAGTTTTCAGATTGCCTCTCGGGTTTGCATTACCAGCTGAATTGGCCATAGAATCAATTGTGTCGAGAAATTTTTTGAATTTGAGGCCTCGGGTGCGGAGTTTTTGACGTCGTCGCCCATAGCCAAATTGCGCGCACGCTTGTGCGCCGTTTTTACAAAGTTTTCAGATTGCCTCTCGGGTTTGCACTTCCCACTGAATTGGCCATAGAATCAATTGTGTCGAGAAAGTTTTTAAATTTGAGGCCTCGGGTGCGGAGTTTTTGACGTTGTCGCCCATAGCCAAACTTGCGCGCATGGTTGTGTGCCGTTTTTACAAAGTTTTCAGATTGCCTTGAAGGTTTGCATCCCTCACTGAATTGGCCATAGAATCAATTATGTCGAGACGGTTTTTGAATTTTACGCCTCGGGTGCAGAGTTTTTGACGTCGTCGCCCATAGCTAAATTGCGCGCACGCTTGTGCGCCGTTTTTACAAAGTTTTCAGATTGCCTCTCGGGTTTGCACTTCCCACTGAATTGGCCATAGAATCAATTGTGTCGAGAAAGTTTTTGAATTTGAGGCCTCGGGTGCGGAGTTTTTGACGTCGCCGCCCATAGCCAAACTTGCGCGCATGGTTGTGTGCCGTTTTTACAAAGTTTTCAGATTGCCTCCCAGGTTTGCATCCCTCACTGAATTGGCCATAGAATCAATTGTGTCGAGACGGTTTTTGAATTTGAGGCCTCGGGTGCGGAGTTTTTGACGTCGTCGCCCATTGCCAAATTGCGCGCACGCTTGTGCGCCGTTTTTACAAAGTTTTCAGATTGCCTCTCGGGTTTGCATTACCAGCTGAATTGGCCATAGAATTAATTGTGTCGAGAAATTTTTTGAATTTGAGGCCTCGGGTGCGGAGTTTTTGACGTCGTCGCCCATAGCCAAACTTGCGCGCATGGTTGTGTGCCGTTTTTACAAAGTTTTAAGATTGCCTCCCAGGTTTGCATCCCTCACTGAATTGGCCATAGAATCAATTGTGTCGAGACGGTTTTTGAATTTGAGGCCACGGGTGCAGAGTTTTTGACGTCGTCGCCCTTAGCCAAATTGCGTGCATGCTTGTGCGCCGTTTTTACAAAGTTTTTAGATTGCCTCTCGGGTTTACATTTCCCACTGAATTGGCCATAGAATCAATTGTGTCGGGAAAGTTTTTGAATTTGAGGCATCGGGTGCGGAGTTTTTGACGTCGTCGCCCATAGCCAAACTTGCGCGAATGGTTGTGTGCCGTTTTTACAAAGTTTTCAGATTGCCTCGAAGGTTTGCATCCCTCACTGAATTGGCCATAGAATCAATTGTGTCGAGACGGTTTTTGAATTTGAGGCCTCGTCTCCGCCCATAGCCAAACTTGCGCGCATGGTTGTGTGCCGTTTTTACAAAGTTTTCAGATTGCCTCCCAGGTTTGCATCCTTCACTGAATTGGCCATAGAATCAATTGTGTCGAGACGGTTTTTGAATTTGAGGCATCGGGTGCGGAGTTTTTGACGTCGTCGCCCATCGCCAAATTGCGCGCACGCTTGTGCGCCGTTTTTACAAAGTTTTCAGATTGCCTCTCGAGTTTGCATTTCCCACTGAATTGGCCATAGAATCAATTGTGTCGAGAAAGTTTTTGAATTTGAGGCCTCGGGTGCGGAGTTTTTGACGTCGCCGCCCATAGCCAAACATGCGCGCATGGTTGTGTGCCGTTTTTACAAAGTTTTCAGATTGCCTCCCAGGTTTGCATCCTTCACTGAATTGGCCATAGAATCAATTGTGTCGAGACGGTTTTTGAATTTGAGGCCTCGGGTGCGGAATTTTTGACGTCGTCGCCCATTGCCAAATTGCGCGCACGCTTGTGCGCCGTTTTTACAAAGTTTTCAGATTGCCTCTCGGGTTTGCATTACCAGCTGAATTGGCCATAGAATCAATTGTGTCGAGAAATTTTTTGAATTTGAGGCCTCGGGTGCGGAGTTTTTGACGTCGTCGCCCATAGCCAAACTTGCGCGCATGGTTGTGTGCCGTTTTTACAAAGTTTTAAGATTGCCTCCCAGGTTTGCATCCCTCACTGAATTTGCCATAGAATCAATTGTGTTGAGACGGTTTTTGAATTTTAGGCCTCGGGTGCAGAGTTTTTGACGTCGTCGCCCATAGCCAAATTGCGCGCATGCTTGTGCGCCGTTTTTACAAAGTTTTCAGATTGCCTCTAGGGTTTGCATTTCCCGCTGAATTGGCCATAGAATCAATTGTGTCGAGAGAGTTTTTGAATTTGAGGCCTCGGGTGCGGAGTTTTTGACGTCGTCGCCCATAGCCAAACTTGCAAGCATTGTTGTTTGCCGTTTTTACAAAGTTTTCAGATTGCCTCACAGGTTTGCATCCCTCACTGAATTGGCCATAAAATCAATTGTGTCGAGACGGTTTTTGAATTTTAGCCCTCGGGTGCAGAGTTTTTGACGTCGTCGCCCTTAGCCAAATTGCGTGCATGCTTGTGCGCCGTTTTTACAAAGTTTTTAGATTGCCTCTCGGTTTTACATTTCCCACTGAATTGGCCATACAATCAATTGTGTCGAGAAAGTTTTTGAATTTGAGGCATCGGGTGCGGAGTTTTTGACGTCGTCGCCCATAGCCAAACTTGCGCGCATGATTGTGTGTCGTTTTTACAAAGTTTTCAGATTACCTCGAAGGTTTGCATCCCTCACTAAATTGGCCATAGAATCAATTGTGTCGAGACGGTTATTGAATTTGAGCCCTCGGGTGCGGAGGTTTTGATGTCGTCGCCCATAGCCAAATTGCGCGCACGCTTGTGCGTCGTTTTTACAAAGTTTTCAGATTGCCTCTCGGGTTTGCATTTCCCACTGAATTGGCCATAGAATCAATTGTGTCGAGAAAGTTTTTGAATTTGAGGCCTCGGGTGCGGAGTTTTTGACGTCGTCGCCCATTGCCAAATTGTGCGCACGCTTGTGCGCCGTTTTTACAAAGTTTTCAGATTGCCTCTCGGGTTTGCATTAAAAGCTGAATTGGCCATAGAATCAATTGTAACGAGAAAGTTTTTGAATTTGAGGCCTCGGGTGCGGAGTTTTTGACGTTGTCGCCCATAGCCAAACTTGCGCGCATGGTTGTGTGCCGTTTTTACAAAGTTTTCAGATTGCCTCGAAGGTTTGCATCCCTCACTGAATTGGCCATAGAATCAATTGTGTCGAGACGGTTTTTGAATTTTAGGCCTCGGGTGCAGAGTTTTTGACGTCGTCGCCCATAGACAAATTGCGCGCATGCTTGTGCGCCGTTTTTACAAAGTTTTCAGATTGCCTCTCGGGTTTGCATTTCCCGCTGAATTGGCCATAGAATCAATTGTGTCAAGAAAGTTTTTGAATTTGAGGCCTCGGGTGCGGAGTTTTTTACGTCGTCGCCCATAGCCAAACTTGCAAGCATTGTTGTTTGCCGTTTTTACAAAGTTTTCAGATTGCCTCCCAGGTTTGCATCCCACACTGAATTGGCCATAAAATCAATTGTGTCGAGACGGTTTTTGAATTTGAGCCCTCGGGTGCAGAGTTTTTGACGTCGTCGCCCTTCGCCAAATTGCGTGCATGCTTGTGCGCCGTTTTTACAAAGTTTTTAGATTGCCTCTCGGGTTTACATTTCCCACTGAATTGGCCATAGAATCAATTGTGTCGAGAAAGTTTTTGAATTTGAGGCATCGGGTGCGGAGTTTTTGACGTCGTCGCCCATAGCCAAACTTGCGCGCATGGTTGTGTGCCGTTTTTACAAAGTTTTCAGATTGCCTCGAAGGTTTGCATCCCTCACTGAATTGTCCATAGAATCAATTGTGTCGAGAAAGTTTTTGAATTTGAGGCCTCGGGTGCGGTGTTTTTGACGTTGTCGCCCATAGCCAAACTTGCGCGCATGGTTGTGTGCCGTTTTTACAAAGTTTTCAGATTGCCTTGAAGGTTTGCATCCCTCACTGAATTGGCCATAGAATCAATTATGTCGAGACGGTTTTTGAATTTTACGCCTCGGGTGCAGAGTTTTTGACGTCGTCGCCCATAGCCAAATTGCGCGCACGCTTGTGCGCCGTTTTTACAAAGTTTTCAGATTGCCTCTCGGGTTTGCATTTCCCACTGAATTGGCCATAGAATCAATTGTGTCGAGAAAGTTTTTGAATTTGAGGCATCGGGTGCGGAGTTTTTGACGTCGTCGCCCATAGCCAAACTTGCGCGCATGGTTGTGTGCCGTTTTTACAAAGTTTTCAGATTGCCTCGAAGGTTTGCATCCCTCACTGAATTGTCCATAGAATCAATTGTGTCGAGAAAGTTTTTGAATTTGAGGCCTCGGGTGCGGTGTTTTTGACGTTGTCGCCCATAGCCAAACTTGCGCGCATGGTTGTGTGCCGTTTTTACAAAGTTTTCAGATTGCCTTGAAGGTTTGCATCCCTCACTGAATTGGCCATAGAATCAATTATGTCGAGACGGTTTTTGAATTTTACGCCTCGGGTGCAGAGTTTTTGACGTCGTCGCCCATAGCCAAATTGCGCGCACGCTTGTGCGCCGTTTTTACAAAGTTTTCAGATTGCCTCTCGGGTTTGCACTTCCCACTGAATTGGCCATAGAATCAATTGTGTCGAGAAAGTTTTTGAATTTGAGGCCTCGGGTGCGGAGTTTTTGACGTCGCCGCCCATAGCCAAACTTGCGCGCATGGTTGTGTGCCGTTTTTACAAAGTTTTCAGATTGCCTCCCAGGTTTGCATCCCTCACTGAATTGGCCATAGAATCAATTGTGTCGAGACGGTTTTTGAATTTGAGGCCTCGGGTGCGGAGTTTTTGACGTCGTCGCCCATTGCCAAATTGCGCGCACGCTTGTGCGCCGTTTTTACAAAGTTTTCAGATTGCCTCTCGGGTTTGCATTACCAGCTGAATTGGCCATAGAATTAATTGTGTCGAGAAATTTTTTGAATTTGAGGCCTCGGGTGCGGAGTTTTTGACGTCGTCGCCCATAGCCAAACTTGCGCGCATGGTTGTGTGCCGTTTTTACAAAGTTTTAAGATTGCCTCCCAGGTTTGCATCCCTCACTGAATTGGCCATAGAATCAATTGTGTCGAGACGGTTTTTGAATTTGAGGCCACGGGTGCAGAGTTTTTGACGTCGTCGCCCTTAGCCAAATTGCGTGCATGCTTGTGCGCCGTTTTTACAAAGTTTTTAGATTGCCTCTCGGGTTTACATTTCCCACTGAATTGGCCATAGAATCAATTGTGTCGGGAAAGTTTTTGAATTTGAGGCATCGGGTGCGGAGTTTTTGACGTCGTCGCCCATAGCCAAACTTGCGCGAATGGTTGTGTGCCGTTTTTACAAAGTTTTCAGATTGCCTCGAAGGTTTGCATCCCTCACTGAATTGGCCATAGAATCAATTGTGTCGAGACGGTTTTTGAATTTGAGGCCTCGTCTCCGCCCATAGCCAAACTTGCGCGCATGGTTGTGTGCCGTTTTTACAAAGTTTTCAGATTGCCTCCCAGGTTTGCATCCTTCACTGAATTGGCCATAGAATCAATTGTGTCGAGACGGTTTTTGAATTTGAGGCATCGGGTGCGGAGTTTTTGACGTCGTCGCCCATCGCCAAATTGCGCGCACGCTTGTGCGCCGTTTTTACAAAGTTTTCAGATTGCCTCTCGAGTTTGCATTTCCCACTGAATTGGCCATAGAATCAATTGTATCGAGAAAGTTTTTGAATTTGAGGCCTCGGGTGCGGAGTTTTTGACGTCGCCGCCCATAGCCAAACATGCGCGCATGGTTGTGTGCCGTTTTTACAAAGTTTTCAGATTGCCTCCCAGGTTTGCATCCTTCACTGAATTGGCCATAGAATCAATTGTGTCGAGACGGTTTTTGAATTTGAGGCCTCGGGTGCGGAATTTTTGACGTCGTCGCCCATTGCCAAATTGCGCGCACGCTTGTGCGCCGTTTTTACAAAGTTTTCAGATTGCCTCTCGGGTTTGCATTACCAGCTGAATTGGCCATAGAATCAATTGTGTCGAGAAATTTTTTGAATTTGAGGCCTCGGGTGCGGAGTTTTTGACGTCGTCGCCCATAGCCAAACTTGCGCGCATGGTTGTGTGCTGTTTTTACAAAGTTTTAAGATTGCCTCCCAGGTTTGCATCCCTCACTGAATTGGCCATAGAATCAATTGTGTTGAGACGGTTTTTGAATTTTAGGCCTCGGGTGCAGAGTTTTTGACGTCGTCGCCCATAGCCAAATTGCGCGCATGCTTGTGCGCCGTTTTTACAAAGTTTTCAGATTGCCTCTAGGGTTTGCATTTCCCGCTGAATTGGCCATAGAATCAATTGTGTCGAGAGAGTTTTTGAATTTGAGGCCTCGGGTGCGGAGTTTTTGACGTCGTCGCCCATAGCCAAACTTGCAAGCATTGTTGTTTGCCGTTTTTACAAAGTTTTCAGATTGCCTCACAGGTTTGCATCCCTCACTGAATTGGCCATAAAATCAATTGTGTCGAGACGGTTTTTGAATTTTAGCCCTCGGGTGCAGAGTTTTTGACGTCGTCGCCCTTAGCCAAATTGCGTGCATGCTTGTGCGCCGTTTTTACAAAGTTTTTAGATTGCCTCTCGGTTTTACATTTCCCACTGAATTGGCCATACAATCAATTGTGTCGAGAAAGTTTTTGAATTTGAGGCATCGGGTGCGGAGTTTTTGACGTCGTCGCCCATAGCCAAACTTGCGCGCATGATTGTGTGTCGTTTTTACAAAGTTTTCAGATTACCTCGAAGGTTTGCATCCCTCACTAAATTGGCCATAGAATCAATTGTGTCGAGACGGTTATTGAATTTGAGCCCTCGGGTGCGGAGGTTTTGATGTCGTCGCCCATAGCCAAATTGCGCGCACGCTTGTGCGTCGTTTTTACAAAGTTTTCAGATTGCCTCTCGGGTTTGCATTTCCCACTGAATTGGCCATAGAATCAATTGTGTCGAGAAAGTTTTTGAATTTGAGGCCTCGGGTGCGGAGTTTTTGACGTCGTCGCCCATTGCCAAATTGTGCGCACGCTTGTGCGCCGTTTTTACAAAGTTTTCAGATTGCCTCTCGGGTTTGCATTAAAAGCTGAATTGGCCATAGAATCAATTGTAACGAGAAAGTTTTTGAATTTGAGGCCTCGGGTGCGGAGTTTTTGACGTTGTCGCCCATAGCCAAACTTGCGCGCATGGTTGTGTGCCGTTTTTACAAAGTTTTCAGATTGCCTCGAAGGTTTGCATCCCTCACTGAATTGGCCATAGAATCAATTGTGTCGAGACGGTTTTTGAATTTTAGGCCTCGGGTGCAGAGTTTTTGACGTCGTCGCCCATAGACAAATTGCGCGCATGCTTGTGCGCCGTTTTTACAAAGTTTTCAGATTGCCTCTCGGGTTTGCATTTCCCGCTGAATTGGCCAAAGAATCAATTGTGTCAAGAAAGTTTTTGAATTTGAGGCCTCGGGTGCGGAGTTTTTTACGTCGTCGCCCATAGCCAAACTTGCAAGCATTGTTGTTTGCCGTTTTTACAAAGTTTTCAGATTGCCTCCCAGGTTTGCATCCCACACTGAATTGGCCATAAAATCAATTGTGTCGAGACGGTTTTTGAATTTGAGCCCTCGGGTGCAGAGTTTTTGACGTCGTCGCCCTTCGCCAAATTGCGTGCATGCTTGTGCGCCGTTTTTACAAAGTTTTTAGATTGCCTCTCGGGTTTACATTTCCCACTGAATTGGCCATAGAATCAATTGTGTCGAGAAAGTTTTTGAATTTGAGGCATCGGGTGCGGAGTTTTTGACGTCGTCGGCCATAGCCAAACTTGCGCGCATGGTTGTGTGCCGTTTTTACAAAGTTTTCAGATTGCCTCGAAGGTTTGCATCCCTCACTGAATTGTCCATAGAATCAATTGTGTCGAGAAAGTTTTTGAATTTGAGGCCTCGGGTGCGGTGTTTTTGACGTTGTCGCCCATAGCCAAACTTGCGCGCATGGTTGTGTGCCGTTTTTACAGAGTTTTCAGATTGCCTCGAAGGTTTGCATCCCTCACTGAATTGGCCATAGAATCAATTGTGTCGAGACGGTTTTTGAATTTTAGGCCTCGGGTGCAGAGTTTTTGTCGTCGTCGCCCATAGACAAATTGCGCGCATGCTTGTGCGCCGTTTTTACAAAGTTTTCAGATTGCCTCTCGGGTTTGCATTTCCCACTGAATTGGCCATAGAATCAATTGTGTCGAGAAAGTTTTTGAATTTGAGGCCTCGGGTGCAGAGTTTTTGACGTCGCCGCCCATAGCCAAACTTGCGCGCATGGTTGTGTGACGTTTTTACAAAGTTTTCAGATTGCCTCCCAGGTTTGCATCCTTCACTGAATTGGCCATAGAATCAATTGTGTCGAGACGGTTTTTGAATTTGAGGCCTCGGGTACAGAGTTTTTGACGTCGTCGCCCATTGCCAAATTGCGCGCACGCTTGTGCGCCGTTTTTACAAAGTTTTCAGATTGCCTCTCGGGTTTGCATTACCAGCTGAATTGGCCATAGAATCAATTGTGTCGAGAAAGTTTTTGAATTTGAGGCCTCGGGTGCGGAGTTTTTGACGTTGTCGCCCATAGCCAAACTTGCGCGCATGGTTGTGTGCCGTTTTTACAAAGTTTTCAGATTGCCTCGAAGGTTTGCATCCCTCACTGAATTGGCCATAGAATCAATTGTGTCGAGACGGTTTTTGAATTTTAGGCCTCGGGTGCAGAGTTTTTGACGTCGTCGCCCATAGACAAATTGCGCGCATGCTTGTGCGCCGTTTTTACAAAGTTTTCAGATTGCCTCCCGGGTTTGCATTTCCCGCTGAATTGGCCATAGAATCAATTGTGTCAAGAAAGTTTTTGAATTTGAGGCCTCGGGTGCGGAGTTTTTGACGTCGTCGCCCATAGCCAAACTTGCAAGCATTGTTGTTTGCCGTTTTTACAAAGTTTTCAGATTGCCTCCCAAGTTTGCATCCCTCATTGAATTGGCCATAAAATCAATTGTGTCGAGACGATTTTTGAATTTGAGCCCTCGGGTGCAGAGTTTTTGACGTCGTCGCCCTTAGCCAAATTGCGTGCATGCTTGTGCGCCGTTTTTACAAAGTTTTTTGATTGCCTCTCGGGTTTACATTTCCCACTGAATTGGCCATAGAATCAATTGTGTCGAGAAAGTTTTTGAATTTGAGGCATCGGGTGCGGAGTTTTTGACGTCGTCGCCCATAGCCAAACTTGCGCGCATGGTTGTGTGCCGTTTTTACAAAGTTTTCAGATTGCCTCGAAGGTTTGCATCCCTCACTGAATTGGCCATAGAATCAATTGTGTCGAGACGGTTTTTGAATTTGAGGCCTCGGGTGCAGAGTTTTTGACGTCGTCGCCCATAGCCAAATTACGCGCATGCTTCTGCGCCGTTTTTACAAAGTTTTCAGATTGCCTCCCGGGTTTGCATTTCCCGCTGAATTGGCCGTAGAATCAATTGTGTCGTGAAAGTTTTTGAATTTGAGCCCTCGGGTGCGGAGGTTTTGACGTCGTCGCCCATAGCCAAACTTGCGCGCATGGTTGTATGCCGTTTTTACAAAGTTTTCAGATTGCCTCCCAGGTTTGCATCCCTCACTGAATTGGCCATAGAATCAATTGTGTCGAGATGGTTTTTGAATTTGAGGCCTCGAGTGCGGAGTTTTTGACGTCGTCGCCCATTGCCAAATTGCGCGCACGCTTGTGCGCCGTTTTTACAAAGTTTTCAGATTGCCTCTCGGGTTTGCATTACCAGCTGAATTGTCCATAAAATCAATTGTGTCGAGAAAGTTTTTGAATTTGAGGCCTCGGGTGCAGAGTTTTTTACGTTGTCGCCCATAGCCAAACTTGCGCGCATGGTTGTGTGCCGTTTTTACAAAGTTTTCAGATTGCCTCGAAGGTTTGCATTTCCCGCTGAATTGGCCATAGAATCAATTGTGTCAAGAAAGTTTTTGAATTTGAGGCCTCGGGTGCGGAGTTTTTTACGTCGTCGCCCATAGCCAAACTTGCAAGCATTGTTGTTTGCCGTTTTTACAAAGTTTTCAGATTGCCTCCCAGGTTTGCATCCCACACTGAATTGGCCATAAAATCAATTGTGTCGAGACGGTTTTTGAATTTGAGCCCTCGGGTGCAGAGTTTTTGACGTCGTCGCCCTTCGCCAAATTGCGTGCATGCTTGTGCGCCGTTTTTACAAAGTTTTTAGATTGCCTCTCGGGTTTACATTTCCCACTGAATTGGCCATAGAATCAATTGTGTCGAGAAAGTTTTTGAATTTGAGGCATCGGGTGCGGAGTTTTTGACGTCGTCGCCCATAGCCAAACTTGCGCGCATGGTTGTGTGCCGTTTTTACAAAGTTTTCAGATTGCCTCGAAGGTTTGCATCCCTCACTGAATTGGCCATAGAATCAATTGTGTCGAGAAAGTTTTTGAATTTGAGGCCTCGGGTGCGGTGTTTTTGACGTTGTCGCCCATAGCCAAACTTGCGCGCATGGTTGTGTGCCGTTTTTACAGAGTTTTCAGATTGCCTCGAAGGTTTGCATCCCTCACTGAATTGGCCATAGAATCAATTGTGTCGAGACGGTTTTTGAATTTTAGGCCTCGGGTGCAGAGTTTTTGTCGTCGTCGCCCATAGACAAATTGCGCGCATGCTTGTGCGCCGTTTTTACAAAGTTTTCAGATTGCCTCTCGGGTTTGCATTTCCCACTGAATTGGCCATAGAATCAATTGTGTCGAGAAAGTTTTTGAATTTGAGGCCTCGGGTGCAGAGTTTTTGACGTCGCCGCCCATAGCCAAACTTGCGCGCATGGTTGTGTGACGTTTTTACAAAGTTTTCAGATTGCCTCCCAGGTTTGCATCCTTCACTGAATTGGCCATAGAATCAATTGTGTCGAGACGGTTTTTGAATTTGAGGCCTCGGGTACAGAGTTTTTGACGTCGTCGCCCATTGCCAAATTGCGCGCACGCTTGTGCGCCGTTTTTACAAAGTTTTCAGATTGCCTCTCGGGTTTGCATTACCAGCTGAATTGGCCATAGAATCAATTGTGTCGAGAAAGTTTTTGAATTTGAGGCCTCGGGTGCGGAGTTTTTGACGTTGTCGCCCATAGCCAAACTTGCGCGCATGGTTGTGTGCCGTTTTTACAAAGTTTTCAGATTGCCTCGAAGGTTTGCATCCCTCACTGAATTGGCCATAGAATCAATTGTGTCGAGACGGTTTTTGAATTTTAGGCCTCGGGTGCAGAGTTTTTGACGTCGTCGCCCATAGACAAATTGCGCGCATGCTTGTGCGCCGTTTTTACAAAGTTTTCAGATTGCCTCCCGGGTTTGCATTTCCCGCTGAATTGGCCATAGAATCAATTGTGTCAAGAAAGTTTTTGAATTTGAGGCCTCGGGTGCGGAGTTTTTGACGTCGTCGCCCATAGCCAAACTTGCAAGCATTGTTGTTTGCCGTTTTTACAAAGTTTTCAGATTGCCTCCCAAGTTTGCATCCCTCATTGAATTGGCCATAAAATCAATTGTGTCGAGACGATTTTTGAATTTGAGCCCTCGGGTGCAGAGTTTTTGACGTCGTCGCCCTTAGCCAAATTGCGTGCATGCTTGTGCGCCGTTTTTACAAAGTTTTTTGATTGCCTCTCGGGTTTACATTTCCCACTGAATTGGCCATAGAATCAATTGTGTCGAGAAAGTTTTTGAATTTGAGGCATCGGGTGCGGAGTTTTTGACGTCGTCGCCCATAGCCAAACTTGCGCGCATGGTTGTGTGCCGTTTTTACAAAGTTTTCAGATTGCCTCGAAGGTTTGCATCCCTCACTGAATTGGCCATAGAATCAATTGTGTCGAGACGGTTTTTGAATTTGAGGCCTCGGGTGCAGAGTTTTTGACGTCGTCGCCCATAGCCAAATTACGCGCATGCTTCTGCGCCGTTTTTACAAAGTTTTCAGATTGCCTCCCGGGTTTGCATTTCCCGCTGAATTGGCCGTAGAATCAATTGTGTCGTGAAAGTTTTTGAATTTGAGCCCTCGGGTGCGGAGGTTTTGACGTCGTCGCCCATAGCCAAACTTGCGCGCATGGTTGTATGCCGTTTTTACAAAGTTTTCAGATTGCCTCCCAGGTTTGCATCCCGCACTGAATTAGCCATATAATCAATTGTGTCGAGACGATTTTTGAATTTGAGGCCTCGGGTGCAGAGTTTTTGACGTCGTCGCCCATAGCCAAATTGCGCGCATGCTTGTGCACCGTTTTTACAAAGTTTTCAGATTGCCTCTCGGGTTTGCATATCCCACTGAATTGGCCATAGAATCAATTGTGTCGAGAAAGTTTTTGAATTTGAGGCCTCGGGTGCGAAGTTTTTGACGTCGCCGCCCATAGCCAAACTTGCGCGCATGGTTGTGTGCCGTTTTTACAAAGTTTTCAGATTGCCTCCCAGGTTTGCATCCCTCACTGAATTGGCCATAGAATCAATTGTGTCGAGATGGTTTTTGAATTTGAGGCCTCGAGTGCGGAGTTTTTGACGTCGTCGCCCATTGCCAAATTGCGCGCACGCTTGTGCGCCGTTTTTACAAAGTTTTCAGATTGCCTCTCGGGTTTGCATTACCAGCTGAATTGGCCATAGAATCAATTGTGTCGAGAAATTTTTTGAATTTGAGGCCTCGGGTGCGGAGTTTTTGACGTCGTCGCCCATAGCCAAACTTGCGCGCATGGTTGTGTGCTGTTTTTACAAAGTTTTAAGATTGCCTCCCAGGTTTGCATCCCTCACTGAATTGGCCATAGAATCAATTGTGTTGAGACGGTTTTTGAATTTTAGGCCTCGGGTGCAGAGTTTTTGACGTCGTCGCCCATAGCCAAATTGCGCGCATGCTTGTGCGCCGTTTTTACAAAGTTTTCAGATTGCCTCTAGGGTTTGCATTTCCCGCTGAATTGGCCATAGAATCAATTGTGTCGAGAGAGTTTTTGAATTTGAGGCCTCGGGTGCGGAGTTTTTGACGTCGTCGCCCATAGCCAAACTTGCAAGCATTGTTGTTTGCCGTTTTTACAAAGTTTTCAGATTGCCTCACAGGTTTGCATCCCTCACTGAATTGGCCATAAAATCAATTGTGTCGAGACGGTTTTTGAATTTTAGCCCTCGGGTGCAGAGTTTTTGACGTCGTCGCCCTTAGCCAAATTGCGTGCATGCTTGTGCGCCGTTTTTACAAAGTTTTTAGATTGCCTCTCGGTTTTACATTTCCCACTGAATTGGCCATACAATCAATTGTGTCGAGAAAGTTTTTGAATTTGAGGCATCGGGTGCGGAGTTTTTGACGTCGTCGCCCATAGCCAAACTTGCGCGCATGATTGTGTGTCGTTTTTACAAAGTTTTCAGATTACCTCGAAGGTTTGCATCCCTCACTAAATTGGCCATAGAATCAATTGTGTCGAGACGGTTATTGAATTTGAGCCCTCGGGTGCGGAGGTTTTGATGTCGTCGCCCATAGCCAAATTGCGCGCACGCTTGTGCGTCGTTTTTACAAAGTTTTCAGATTGCCTCTCGGGTTTGCATTTCCCACTGAATTGGCCATAGAATCAATTGTGTCGAGAAAGTTTTTGAATTTGAGGCCTCGGGTGCGGAGTTTTTGACGTCGTCGCCCATTGCCAAATTGTGCGCACGCTTGTGCGCCGTTTTTACAAAGTTTTCAGATTGCCTCTCGGGTTTGCATTAAAAGCTGAATTGGCCATAGAATCAATTGTAACGAGAAAGTTTTTGAATTTGAGGCCTCGGGTGCGGAGTTTTTGACGTTGTCGCCCATAGCCAAACTTGCGCGCATGGTTGTGTGCCGTTTTTACAAAGTTTTCAGATTGCCTCGAAGGTTTGCATCCCTCACTGAATTGGCCATAGAATCAATTGTGTCGAGACGGTTTTTGAATTTTAGGCCTCGGGTGCAGAGTTTTTGACGTCGTCGCCCATAGACAAATTGCGCGCATGCTTGTGCGCCGTTTTTACAAAGTTTTCAGATTGCCTCTCGGGTTTGCATTTCCCGCTGAATTGGCCAAAGAATCAATTGTGTCAAGAAAGTTTTTGAATTTGAGGCCTCGGGTGCGGAGTTTTTTACGTCGTCGCCCATAGCCAAACTTGCAAGCATTGTTGTTTGCCGTTTTTACAAAGTTTTCAGATTGCCTCCCAGGTTTGCATCCCACACTGAATTGGCCATAAAATCAATTGTGTCGAGACGGTTTTTGAATTTGAGCCCTCGGGTGCAGAGTTTTTGACGTCGTCGCCCTTCGCCAAATTGCGTGCATGCTTGTGCGCCGTTTTTACAAAGTTTTTAGATTGCCTCTCGGGTTTACATTTCCCACTGAATTGGCCATAGAATCAATTGTGTCGAGAAAGTTTTTGAATTTGAGGCATCGGGTGCGGAGTTTTTGACGTCGTCGGCCATAGCCAAACTTGCGCGCATGGTTGTGTGCCGTTTTTACAAAGTTTTCAGATTGCCTCGAAGGTTTGCATCCCTCACTGAATTGTCCATAGAATCAATTGTGTCGAGAAAGTTTTTGAATTTGAGGCCTCGGGTGCGGTGTTTTTGACGTTGTCGCCCATAGCCAAACTTGCGCGCATGGTTGTGTGCCGTTTTTACAGAGTTTTCAGATTGCCTCGAAGGTTTGCATCCCTCACTGAATTGGCCATAGAATCAATTGTGTCGAGACGGTTTTTGAATTTTAGGCCTCGGGTGCAGAGTTTTTGTCGTCGTCGCCCATAGACAAATTGCGCGCATGCTTGTGCGCCGTTTTTACAAAGTTTTCAGATTGCCTCTCGGGTTTGCATTTCCCACTGAATTGGCCATAGAATCAATTGTGTCGAGAAAGTTTTTGAATTTGAGGCCTCGGGTGCAGAGTTTTTGACGTCGCCGCCCATAGCCAAACTTGCGCGCATGGTTGTGTGACGTTTTTACAAAGTTTTCAGATTGCCTCCCAGGTTTGCATCCTTCACTGAATTGGCCATAGAATCAATTGTGTCGAGACGGTTTTTGAATTTGAGGCCTCGGGTACAGAGTTTTTGACGTCGTCGCCCATTGCCAAATTGCGCGCACGCTTGTGCGCCGTTTTTACAAAGTTTTCAGATTGCCTCTCGGGTTTGCATTACCAGCTGAATTGGCCATAGAATCAATTGTGTCGAGAAAGTTTTTGAATTTGAGGCCTCGGGTGCGGAGTTTTTGACGTTGTCGCCCATAGCCAAACTTGCGCGCATGGTTGTGTGCCGTTTTTACAAAGTTTTCAGATTGCCTCGAAGGTTTGCATCCCTCACTGAATTGGCCATAGAATCAATTGTGTCGAGACGGTTTTTGAATTTTAGGCCTCGGGTGCAGAGTTTTTGACGTCGTCGCCCATAGACAAATTGCGCGCATGCTTGTGCGCCGTTTTTACAAAGTTTTCAGATTGCCTCCCGGGTTTGCATTTCCCGCTGAATTGGCCATAGAATCAATTGTGTCAAGAAAGTTTTTGAATTTGAGGCCTCGGGTGCGGAGTTTTTGACGTCGTCGCCCATAGCCAAACTTGCAAGCATTGTTGTTTGCCGTTTTTACAAAGTTTTCAGATTGCCTCCCAAGTTTGCATCCCTCATTGAATTGGCCATAAAATCAATTGTGTCGAGACGATTTTTGAATTTGAGCCCTCGGGTGCAGAGTTTTTGACGTCGTCGCCCTTAGCCAAATTGCGTGCATGCTTGTGCGCCGTTTTTACAAAGTTTTTTGATTGCCTCTCGGGTTTACATTTCCCACTGAATTGGCCATAGAATCAATTGTGTCGAGAAAGTTTTTGAATTTGAGGCATCGGGTGCGGAGTTTTTGACGTCGTCGCCCATAGCCAAACTTGCGCGCATGGTTGTGTGCCGTTTTTACAAAGTTTTCAGATTGCCTCGAAGGTTTGCATCCCTCACTGAATTGGCCATAGAATCAATTGTGTCGAGACGGTTTTTGAATTTGAGGCCTCGGGTGCAGAGTTTTTGACGTCGTCGCCCATAGCCAAATTACGCGCATGCTTCTGCGCCGTTTTTACAAAGTTTTCAGATTGCCTCCCGGGTTTGCATTTCCCGCTGAATTGGCCGTAGAATCAATTGTGTCGTGAAAGTTTTTGAATTTGAGCCCTCGGGTGCGGAGGTTTTGACGTCGTCGCCCATAGCCAAACTTGCGCGCATGGTTGTATGCCGTTTTTACAAAGTTTTCAGATTGCCTCCCAGGTTTGCATCCCTCACTGAATTGGCCATAGAATCAATTGTGTCGAGATGGTTTTTGAATTTGAGGCCTCGAGTGCGGAGTTTTTGACGTCGTCGCCCATTGCCAAATTGCGCGCACGCTTGTGCGCCGTTTTTACAAAGTTTTCAGATTGCCTCTCGGGTTTGCATTACCAGCTGAATTGTCCATAAAATCAATTGTGTCGAGAAAGTTTTTGAATTTGAGGCCTCGGGTGCAGAGTTTTTTACGTTGTCGCCCATAGCCAAACTTGCGCGCATGGTTGTGTGCCGTTTTTACAAAGTTTTCAGATTGCCTCGAAGGTTTGCATTTCCCGCTGAATTGGCCATAGAATCAATTGTGTCAAGAAAGTTTTTGAATTTGAGGCCTCGGGTGCGGAGTTTTTTACGTCGTCGCCCATAGCCAAACTTGCAAGCATTGTTGTTTGCCGTTTTTACAAAGTTTTCAGATTGCCTCCCAGGTTTGCATCCCACACTGAATTGGCCATAAAATCAATTGTGTCGAGACGGTTTTTGAATTTGAGCCCTCGGGTGCAGAGTTTTTGACGTCGTCGCCCTTCGCCAAATTGCGTGCATGCTTGTGCGCCGTTTTTACAAAGTTTTTAGATTGCCTCTCGGGTTTACATTTCCCACTGAATTGGCCATAGAATCAATTGTGTCGAGAAAGTTTTTGAATTTGAGGCATCGGGTGCGGAGTTTTTGACGTCGTCGCCCATAGCCAAACTTGCGCGCATGGTTGTGTGCCGTTTTTACAAAGTTTTCAGATTGCCTCGAAGGTTTGCATCCCTCACTGAATTGGCCATAGAATCAATTGTGTCGAGAAAGTTTTTGAATTTGAGGCCTCGGGTGCGGTGTTTTTGACGTTGTCGCCCATAGCCAAACTTGCGCGCATGGTTGTGTGCCGTTTTTACAGAGTTTTCAGATTGCCTCGAAGGTTTGCATCCCTCACTGAATTGGCCATAGAATCAATTGTGTCGAGACGGTTTTTGAATTTTAGGCCTCGGGTGCAGAGTTTTTGTCGTCGTCGCCCATAGACAAATTGCGCGCATGCTTGTGCGCCGTTTTTACAAAGTTTTCAGATTGCCTCTCGGGTTTGCATTTCCCACTGAATTGGCCATAGAATCAATTGTGTCGAGAAAGTTTTTGAATTTGAGGCCTCGGGTGCAGAGTTTTTGACGTCGCCGCCCATAGCCAAACTTGCGCGCATGGTTGTGTGACGTTTTTACAAAGTTTTCAGATTGCCTCCCAGGTTTGCATCCTTCACTGAATTGGCCATAGAATCAATTGTGTCGAGACGGTTTTTGAATTTGAGGCCTCGGGTACAGAGTTTTTGACGTCGTCGCCCATTGCCAAATTGCGCGCACGCTTGTGCGCCGTTTTTACAAAGTTTTCAGATTGCCTCTCGGGTTTGCATTACCAGCTGAATTGGCCATAGAATCAATTGTGTCGAGAAAGTTTTTGAATTTGAGGCCTCGGGTGCGGAGTTTTTGACGTTGTCGCCCATAGCCAAACTTGCGCGCATGGTTGTGTGCCGTTTTTACAAAGTTTTCAGATTGCCTCGAAGGTTTGCATCCCTCACTGAATTGGCCATAGAATCAATTGTGTCGAGACGGTTTTTGAATTTTAGGCCTCGGGTGCAGAGTTTTTGACGTCGTCGCCCATAGACAAATTGCGCGCATGCTTGTGCGCCGTTTTTACAAAGTTTTCAGATTGCCTCCCGGGTTTGCATTTCCCGCTGAATTGGCCATAGAATCAATTGTGTCAAGAAAGTTTTTGAATTTGAGGCCTCGGGTGCGGAGTTTTTGACGTCGTCGCCCATAGCCAAACTTGCAAGCATTGTTGTTTGCCGTTTTTACAAAGTTTTCAGATTGCCTCCCAAGTTTGCATCCCTCATTGAATTGGCCATAAAATCAATTGTGTCGAGACGATTTTTGAATTTGAGCCCTCGGGTGCAGAGTTTTTGACGTCGTCGCCCATAGCCAAATTACGCGCATGCTTCTGCGCCGTTTTTACAAAGTTTTCAGATTGCCTCCCGGGTTTGCATTTCCCGCTGAATTGGCCGTAGAATCAATTGTGTCGTGAAAGTTTTTGAATTTGAGCCCTCGGGTGCGGAGTTTTTGACGTCGTCGCCCATAGCCAAACTTGCGCGCATGGTTGTATGCCGTTTTTACAAAGTTTTCAGATTGCCTCCCAGGTTTGCATCCCGCACTGAATTAGCCATATAATCAATTGTGTCGAGACGATTTTTGAATTTGAGGCCTCGGGTGCAGAGTTTTTGACGTCGTCGCCCATAGCCAAATTGCGCGCATGCTTGTGCACCGTTTTTACAAAGTTTTCAGATTGCCTCTCGGGTTTGCATATCCCACTGAATTGGCCATAGAATCAATTGTGTCGAGAAAGTTTTTGAATTTGAGGCCTCGGGTGCGAAGTTTTTGACGTCGCCGCCCATAGCCAAACTTGCGCGCATGGTTGTGTGCCGTTTTTACAAAGTTTTCAGATTGCCTCCCAGGTTTGCATCCCTCACTGAATTGGCCATAGAATCAATTGTGTCGAGATGGTTTTTGAATTTGAGGCCTCGAGTGCGGAGTTTTTGACGTCGTCGCCCATTGCCAAATTGCGCGCACGCTTGTGCGCCGTTTTTACAAAGTTTTCAGATTGCCTCTCGGGTTTGCATTACCAGCTGAATTGTCCATAAAATCAATTGTGTCGAGAAAGTTTTTGAATTTGAGGCCTCGGGTGCAGAGTTTTTTACGTTGTCGCCCATAGCCAAACTTGCGCGCATGGTTGTGTGCCGTTTTTACAAAGTTTTCAGATTGCCTCGAAGGTTTGCATTTCCCGCTGAATTGGCCATAGAATCAATTGTGTCAAGAAAGTTTTTGAATTTGAGGCCTCGGGTGCGGAGTTTTTTACGTCGTCGCCCATAGCCAAACTTGCAAGCATTGTTGTTTGCCGTTTTTACAAAGTTTTCAGATTGCCTCCCAGGTTTGCATCCCACACTGAATTGGCCATAAAATCAATTGTGTCGAGACGGTTTTTGAATTTGAGCCCTCGGGTGCAGAGTTTTTGACGTCGTCGCCCTTCGCCAAATTGCGTGCATGCTTGTGCGCCGTTTTTACAAAGTTTTTAGATTGCCTCTCGGGTTTACATTTCCCACTGAATTGGCCATAGAATCAATTGTGTCGAGAAAGTTTTTGAATTTGAGGCATCGGGTGCGGAGTTTTTGACGTCGTCGCCCATAGCCAAACTTGCGCGCATGGTTGTGTGCCGTTTTTACAAAGTTTTCAGATTGCCTCGAAGGTTTGCATCCCTCACTGAATTGGCCATAGAATCAATTGTGTCGAGAAAGTTTTTGAATTTGAGGCCTCGGGTGCGGTGTTTTTGACGTTGTCGCCCATAGCCAAACTTGCGCGCATGGTTGTGTGCCGTTTTTACAGAGTTTTCAGATTGCCTCGAAGGTTTGCATCCCTCACTGAATTGGCCATAGAATCAATTGTGTCGAGACGGTTTTTGAATTTTAGGCCTCGGGTGCAGAGTTTTTGTCGTCGTCGCCCATAGACAAATTGCGCGCATGCTTGTGCGCCGTTTTTACAAAGTTTTCAGATTGCCTCTCGGGTTTGCATTTCCCACTGAATTGGCCATAGAATCAATTGTGTCGAGAAAGTTTTTGAATTTGAGGCCTCGGGTGCAGAGTTTTTGACGTCGCCGCCCATAGCCAAACTTGCGCGCATGGTTGTGTGATGTTTTTACAAAGTTTTCAGATTGCCTCGAAGGTTTGCATCCCTCACTGAATTGGCCATAGAATCAATTGTGTCGAGACGGTTTTTGAATTTGAGGCCTCGGGTGCAGAGTTTTTGACGTCGTCGCCCATAGCCAAATTACGCGCATGCTTCTGCGCCGTTTTTACAAAGTTTTCAGATTGCCTCCCGGGTTTGCATTTCCCGCTGAATTGGCCGTAGAATCAATTGTGTCGTGAAAGTTTTTGAATTTGAGCCCTCGGGTGCGGAGGTTTTGACGTCGTCGCCCATAGCCAAACTTGCGCGCATGGTTGTATGCCGTTTTTACAAAGTTTTCAGATTGCCTCCCAGGTTTGCATCCCGCACTGAATTAGCCATATAATCAATTGTGTCGAGACGATTTTTGAATTTGAGGCCTCGGGTGCAGAGTTTTTGACGTCGTCGCCCATAGCCAAATTGCGCGCATGCTTGTGCACCGTTTTTACAAAGTTTTCAGATTGCCTCTCGGGTTTGCATATCCCACTGAATTGGCCATAGAATCAATTGTGTCGAGAAAGTTTTTGAATTTGAGGCCTCGGGTGCGAAGTTTTTGACGTCGCCGCCCATAGCCAAACTTGCGCGCATGGTTGTGTGCCGTTTTTACAAAGTTTTCAGATTGCCTCCCAGGTTTGCATCCCTCACTGAATTGGCCATAGAATCAATTGTGTCGAGATGGTTTTTGAATTTGAGGCCTCGAGTGCGGAGTTTTTGACGTCGTCGCCCATTGCCAAATTGCGCGCACGCTTGTGCGCCGTTTTTACAAAGTTTTCAGATTGCCTCTCGGGTTTGCATTACCAGCTGAATTGTCCATAAAATCAATTGTGTCGAGAAAGTTTTTGAATTTGAGGCCTCGGGTGCAGAGTTTTTTACGTTGTCGCCCATAGCCAAACTTGCGCGCATGGTTGTGTGCCGTTTTTACAAAGTTTTCAGATTGCCTCGAAGGTTTGCATTTCCCGCTGAATTGGCCATAGAATCAATTGTGTCAAGAAAGTTTTTGAATTTGAGGCCTCGGGTGCGGAGTTTTTTACGTCGTCGCCCATAGCCAAACTTGCAAGCATTGTTGTTTGCCGTTTTTACAAAGTTTTCAGATTGCCTCCCAGGTTTGCATCCCACACTGAATTGGCCATAAAATCAATTGTGTCGAGACGGTTTTTGAATTTGAGCCCTCGGGTGCAGAGTTTTTGACGTCGTCGCCCTTCGCCAAATTGCGTGCATGCTTGTGCGCCGTTTTTACAAAGTTTTTAGATTGCCTCTCGGGTTTACATTTCCCACTGAATTGGCCATAGAATCAATTGTGTCGAGAAAGTTTTTGAATTTGAGGCATCGGGTGCGGAGTTTTTGACGTCGTCGCCCATAGCCAAACTTGCGCGCATGGTTGTGTGCCGTTTTTACAAAGTTTTCAGATTGCCTCGAAGGTTTGCATCCCTCACTGAATTGGCCATAGAATCAATTGTGTCGAGAAAGTTTTTGAATTTGAGGCCTCGGGTGCGGTGTTTTTGACGTTGTCGCCCATAGCCAAACTTGCGCGCATGGTTGTGTGCCGTTTTTACAGAGTTTTCAGATTGCCTCGAAGGTTTGCATCCCTCACTGAATTGGCCATAGAATCAATTGTGTCGAGACGGTTTTTGAATTTTAGGCCTCGGGTGCAGAGTTTTTGTCGTCGTCGCCCATAGACAAATTGCGCGCATGCTTGTGCGCCGTTTTTACAAAGTTTTCAGATTGCCTCTCGGGTTTGCATTTCCCACTGAATTGGCCATAGAATCAATTGTGTCGAGAAAGTTTTTGAATTTGAGGCCTCGGGTGCAGAGTTTTTGACGTCGCCGCCCATAGCCAAACTTGCGCGCATGGTTGTGTGATGTTTTTACAAAGTTTTCAGATTGCCTCGAAGGTTTGCATCCCTCACTGAATTGGCCATAGAATCAATTGTGTCGAGACGGTTTTTGAATTTGAGGCCTCGGGTGCAGAGTTTTTGACGTCGTCGCCCATAGCCAAATTACGCGCATGCTTCTGCGCCGTTTTTACAAAGTTTTCAGATTGCCTCCCGGGTTTGCATTTCCCGCTGAATTGGCCGTAGAATCAATTGTGTCGTGAAAGTTTTTGAATTTGAGCCCTCGGGTGCGGAGGTTTTGACGTCGTCGCCCATAGCCAAACTTGCGCGCATGGTTGTATGCCGTTTTTACAAAGTTTTCAGATTGCCTCCCAGGTTTGCATCCCGCACTGAATTAGCCATATAATCAATTGTGTCGAGACGATTTTTGAATTTGAGGCCTCGGGTGCAGAGTTTTTGACGTCGTCGCCCATAGCCAAATTGCGCGCATGCTTGTGCACCGTTTTTACAAAGTTTTCAGATTGCCTCTCGGGTTTGCATATCCCACTGAATTGGCCATAGAATCAATTGTGTCGAGAAAGTTTTTGAATTTGAGGCCTCGGGTGCGAAGTTTTTGACGTCGCCGCCCATAGCCAAACTTGCGCGCATGGTTGTGTGCCGTTTTTACAAAGTTTTCAGATTGCCTCCCAGGTTTGCATCCCTCACTGAATTGGCCATAGAATCAATTGTGTCGAGATGGTTTTTGAATTTGAGGCCTCGAGTGCGGAGTTTTTGACGTCGTCGCCCATTGCCAAATTGCGCGCACGCTTGTGCGCCGTTTTTACAAAGTTTTCAGATTGCCTCTCGGGTTTGCATTACCAGCTGAATTGTCCATAAAATCAATTGTGTCGAGAAAGTTTTTGAATTTGAGGCCTCGGGTGCAGAGTTTTTTACGTTGTCGCCCATAGCCAAACTTGCGCGCATGGTTGTGTGCCGTTTTTACAAAGTTTTCAGATTGCCTCGAAGGTTTGCATTTCCCGCTGAATTGGCCATAGAATCAATTGTGTCAAGAAAGTTTTTGAATTTGAGGCCTCGGGTGCGGAGTTTTTTACGTCGTCGCCCATAGCCAAACTTGCAAGCATTGTTGTTTGCCGTTTTTACAAAGTTTTCAGATTGCCTCCCAGGTTTGCATCCCACACTGAATTGGCCATAAAATCAATTGTGTCGAGACGGTTTTTGAATTTGAGCCCTCGGGTGTAGAGTTTTTGACGTCGTCGCCCTTCGCCAAATTGCGTGCATGCTTGTGCGCCGTTTTTACAAAGTTTTTAGATTGCCTCTCGGGTTTACATTTCCCACTGAATTGGCCATAGAATCAATTGTGTCGAGAAAGTTTTTGAATTTGAGGCATCGGGTGCGGAGTTTTTGACGTCGTCGCCCATAGCCAAACTTGCGCGCATGGTTGTGTGCCGTTTTTACAAAGTTTTCAGATTGCCTCGAAGGTTTGCATCCCTCACTGAATTGGCCATAGAATCAATTGTGTCGAGAAAGTTTTTGAATTTGAGGCCTCGGGTGCGGTGTTTTTGACGTTGTCGCCCATAGCCAAACTTGCGCGCATGGTTGTGTGCCGTTTTTACAGAGTTTTCAGATTGCCTCGAAGGTTTGCATCCCTCACTGAATTGGCCATAGAATCAATTGTGTCGAGACGGTTTTTGAATTTTAGGCCTCGGGTGCAGAGTTTTTGTCGTCGTCGCCCATAGACAAATTGCGCGCATGCTTGTGCGCCGTTTTTACAAAGTTTTCAGATTGCCTCTCGGGTTTGCATTTCCCACTGAATTGGCCATAGAATCAATTGTGTCGAGAAAGTTTTTGAATTTGAGGCCTCGGGTGCAGAGTTTTTGACGTCGCCGCCCATAGCCAAACTTGCGCGCATGGTTGTGTGATGTTTTTACAAAGTTTTCAGATTGCCTCCCAGGTTTGCATCCTTCACTGAATTGGCCATAGAATCAATTGTGTCGAGACGGTTTTTGAATTTGAGGCCTCGGGTACGGAGTTTTTGACGTCGTCGCCCATTGCCAAATTGCGCGCACGCTTGTGCGCCGTTTTTACAAAGTTTTCAGATTGCCTCTCGGGTTTGCATTACCAGCTGAATTGGCCATAGAATCAATTGTGTCGAGAAAGTTTTTGAATTTGAGGCCTCGGGTGCGGAGTTTTTGACGTTGTCGCCCATAGCCAAACTTGCGCGCATGGTTGTGTGCCGTTTTTACAAAGTTTTCAGATTGCCTCGAAGGTTTGCATCCCTCACTGAATTGGCCATAGAATCAATTGTGTCGAGACGGTTTTTGAATTTTAGGCCTCGGGTGCAGAGTTTTTGACGTCGTCGCCCATAGACAAATTGCGCGCATGCTTGTGCGCCGTTTTTACAAAGTTTTCAGATTGCCTCCCGGGTTTGCATTTCCCGCTGAATTGGCCATAGAATCAATTGTGTCAAGAAAGTTTTTGAATTTGAGGCCTCGGGTGCGGAGTTTTTGACGTCGTCGCCCATAGCCAAACTTGCAAGCATTGTTGTTTGCCGTTTTTACAAAGTTTTCAGATTGCCTCCCAAGTTTGCATCCCTCATTGAATTGGCCATAAAATCAATTGTGTCGAGACGATTTTTGAATTTGAGCCCTCGGGTGCAGAGTTTTTGACGTCGTCGCCCTTAGCCAAATTGCGTGCATGCTTGTGCGCCGTTTTTACAAAGTTTTTTGATTGCCTCTCGGGTTTACATTTCCCACTGAATTGGCCATAGAATCAATTGTGTCGAGAAAGTTTTTGAATTTGAGGCATCGGGTGCGGAGTTTTTGACGTCGTCGCCCATAGCCAAACTTGCGCGCATGGTTGTGTGCCGTTTTTACAAAGTTTTCAGATTGCCTCGAAGGTTTGCATCCCTCACTGAATTGGCCATAGAATCAATTGTGTCGAGACGGTTTTTGAATTTGAGGCCTCGGGTGCAGAGTTTTTGACGTCGTCGCCCATAGCCAAATTACGCGCATGCTTCTGCGCCGTTTTTACAAAGTTTTCAGATTGCCTCCCGGGTTTGCATTTCCCGCTGAATTGGCCGTAGAATCAATTGTGTCGTGAAAGTTTTTGAATTTGAGCCCTCGGGTGCGGAGGTTTTGACGTCGTCGCCCATAGCCAAACTTGCGCGCATGGTTGTATGCCGTTTTTACAAAGTTTTCAGATTGCCTCCCAGGTTTGCATCCCGCACTGAATTAGCCATATAATCAATTGTGTCGAGACGATTTTTGAATTTGAGGCCTCGGGTGCAGAGTTTTTGACGTCGTCGCCCATAGCCAAATTGCGCGCATGCTTGTGCACCATTTTTACAAAGTTTTCAGATTGCCTCTCGGGTTTGCATATCCCACTGAATTGGCCATAGAATCAATTGTGTCGAGAAAGTTTTTGAATTTGAGGCCTCGGGTGCGAAGTTTTTGACGTCGCCGCCCATAGCCAAACTTGCGCGCATGGTTGTGTGCCGTTTTTACAAAGTTTTCAGATTGCCTCCCAGGTTTGCATCCCTCACTGAATTGGCCATAGAATCAATTGTGTCGAGATGGTTTTTGAATTTGAGGCCTCGAGTGCGGAGTTTTTGACGTCGTCGCCCATTGCCAAATTGCGCGCACGCTTGTGCGCCGTTTTTACAAAGTTTTCAGATTGCCTCTCGGGTTTGCATTACCAGCTGAATTGTCCATAAAATCAATTGTGTCGAGAAAGTTTTTGAATTTGAGGCCTCGGGTGCAGAGTTTTTTACGTTGTCGCCCATAGCCAAACTTGCGCGCATGGTTGTGTGCCGTTTTTACAAAGTTTTCAGATTGCCTCGAAGGTTTGCATCCCTCTCTGAATTGGCCATTGAATCAATTGTGTCGAGACGGTTTTTGAATTTTAGGCCTCGGGTGCAGAGTTTTTGACGTCGTCGCCCATAGACAAATTGCGCGCATGCTTGTGCGCCGTTTTTACAAAGTTTTCAGATTGCCTCCCGGGTTTGCATTTCCCGCTGAATTGGCCATAGAATCAATTGTGTCAAGAAAGTTTTTGAATTTGAGGCCTCGGGTGCGGAGTTTTTGACGTCGTCGCCCATAGCCAAACTTGCGCGCATGGTTGTATGCCGTTTTTACAAAGTTTTCAGATTGCCTCCCAGGTTTGCATCCCGCACTGAATTGGCCATAGAATCAATTGTGTCGAGACGATTTTTGAATTTGAGGCCTCGGGTGTAGAGTTTTTGACGTCGTCGCCCATAGCCAAATTGCGCGCATGCTTGTGCGCCGTTTTTACAAAGTTTTCAGATTGCCTCTTGGGTTTGCATTTCCCACTGAATTGGCCATAGAATTAACTGTGTCGAGAAAGTTTTTGAATTTAAGGCCTCGGGTGCAGAGTTTTTGACGTCGCCGCCCATAGCCAAACTTGCGCGCATGGTTGTGTGACGTTTTTACAAAGTTTTCAGATTGCCTCCCAGGTTTGCATCCTTCACTGAATTGGCCATAGAATCAATTGTGTCGAGACGGTTTTTGAATTTGAGGCCTCGGGTGTGGAGTTTTTGACGTCGTCGCCCATTGCCAAATTGGGTGCATGCTTGTGCGCTGTTTTTACAAAGTTTTCAGATTGCCTCTCGGGTTTGCATTTCCCACTGAATTGGCCATAGAATCAATTGTGTCGAGAAAGTTTTTGAATTTGAGGCCTCGGGTGCGGAGTTTTTGACGTCGCCGCCCATAGCCAAACTTGCGCGCATGGTTGTGTGCCGTTTTTACAAAGTTTTCAGATTGCCTCCCAGGTTTGCATCCTTCACTGAATTGGCCATAGAATCAATTGTGTCGAGACGGTTTTTGAATTTAAGGCCTCGGGTGCGGAGTTTTTGACGTCGTCGCCCATTGCCAAATTGCGCGCACGCTTGTGCGCCGTTTTTACAAAGTTTTCAGATTGCCTCTCGGGTTTGCATTACCAGCTGAATTGGCCATAGAATCAATTGTGTCGAGAATTTTTTTGAATTTGAGGCCTCGGGTGCGGAGTTTTTGACGTCGTCGCCCATAGCCAAACTTGCGCGCATGGTTGTTTGTCGTTTTTACAAAGTTTTCAGATTGCCTCCCAGGTTTGCATCCCTCACTGAATTGGCCAGAGAATCAATTGTGTCGAGACGGTTTTTGAATTTGAGCCCTCGGGTGCGGAGTTTTTGACGTCGTCGCCCATAGCCAAATTGCGCGCACGCTTGTGCGCCGTTTTTACAAAGTTTTCAGATTGCCTCTCGGGTTTGCATTTCCCACTGAATTGGCCATAGAATCAATTGTGTCGAGAAAGTTTTTGAATTTGAGGCCTCGGGTGCGGAGTTTTTGACGTCGCCGCCCATAGCCAAACTTGCGCGCATGGTTGTTTGTCGTTTTTACAAAGTTTTCAGATTGCCTCCCAGGTTTGCATCCCTCACTGAATTGACCATAGAATCAATTGTGTCGAGACGGTTTTTGAATTTGAGCCCTCGGGTGCAGAGTTTTTGACGTCGTCAGCCTTAGCCAAATTGCGCGCATGCTTGTGTGCCGTTTTTACAAAGTTTTTAGATTGCCTTTCGGGTTTGCATTTCCCACTGAATTGGCCATAGAATCAATTGTGTCGAGAAAGTTTTTGAATTTGAGGCATCGGGTGCGGAGTTTTTGACGTCGTCGCCCATAGCCAAACTTGCGCGCATGGTTGTGTGCCGTTTTTACAAAGTTTTCAGATTTCCTCGAAGGTTTGCATCCCTCACTGAATTGGCCATAGAATCAATTGTGTCGAGACGGTTTTTGAATTTGAGGCCTCGGGTGCAGAGTTTTTGACGTCGTCGCCCATAGCCAAATTGCGTGCATGCTTCTGCGCCATTTTTACAAAGTTTTCAGATTGCCTCTCGGGTTTTCATTTCCCGCTGAATTGGTTGTAGAATCAATTGTGTCGTGAAAGTTTTTGAATTTGAGGCCTCGGGTGCAGAATTTTTGACGTCGTCGCCCATAGACAAACTTGCGCGCATGGTTGTGTGCCGTTTTTACAAAGTTTTTAGATTGCCTCCAAGGTTTGCATCCTTCACTGAATTGGCCATAGAATCAATTGTGTCGAGACGGTTTTTGAATTTGTGGCCTCGGGTGCGGAGTTTTTGACGTCGTCGCCCATAGCCAAACTTGCGTGCATGGTTGTTTGCCGTTTTTACAAAGTTTTCAGATTGCCTCCTAGGTTTGTATCCCTCACTGAATTGGCCAGAGAATCAATTGTGTCGAGACGGTTTTTGAATTTGAGCCCTCGGGTGCGGAGTTTTTGACGTCGTCGCCCATAGCCAAATTGCGCGCACGCTTGTGCGCCGTTTTTACAAAGTTTTCAGATTGCCTCTCGGGTTTGCATTTCCCACTGAATTGGCCATAGAATCAATTGTGTCGAGAAAGTTTTTGAATTTGAGGCCTCGGGTGCGGAGTTTTTGACGTCGCCGCCCATAGCCAAACTTGCGCGCATGGTTGTGTGCCATTTTTACAAAGATTTCAGATTGCCTCCCAGGTTTGCATCCTTCACTGAATTGGCCATAGAATCAATTGTGTCGAGACGGTTTTTGAATTTGAGGCCTCGGGTGCGGAGTTTTTAACGTCGTCGCCAATTGCCAAATTGCGCGCACGCTTGTGCGCCGTTTTTACAAAGTTTTCAGATTGCCTCTCGGGTTTGCATTACCAGCTGAATTGGCCATAGAATCAATTGTGTCGAGAATTTTTTTGAATTTGAGGCCTCGGGTGCGGAGTTTTTGACATCGTCGCCCATAGCCAAACTTGCGCGCATGGTTGTGTGTCGTTTTTACAAAGTTTTAAGATTGCCTCCCAGGTTTGCATCCCTCACTGAATTGGCCATAGAATCAATTGTGTCGAGACGGTTTTTAAATTTTAGGCCTCGGGTGCAGAGTTTTTGACGTCGTCGCCCATAGCCAAATTGCGCGCATGCTTCTGCGCCGTTTTTACAAAGTTTTCAGATTGCCTCCCGGGTTTGCACTTCCCGCTGAATTGGCCGTAGAATCAATTGTGTCGTGAAAGTTTTTGAATTTGAGACCTCGGGTGCGGAGTTTTTGACGTCGTCGCCCATAGCCAAACTTGCGCGCATGGTTGTGTGCCGTTTTTATAAAGTTTTCAGATTGCCTCCAAGGTTTGAATTTCACACTGAATTGGCCATAGATTCAATTGTGTCAAGAAAGTTTTTGAATTTGAGGCCTCGGGTGCGGAGTTTTTGACGTCGTCGCCCATAGCCAAACTTGCGTGCATGGTTGTTTGCCGTTTTTACAAAGTTTTCAGATTGTCTCCCAGGTTTGTATCCCTCACTGAATTGGCCAGAGAATCAATTGTGTCGAGACGGTTTTTGAATTTGAGCCCTCGGGTGCGGAGTTTTTGACGTCGTCGCCCATTGCCAAATTGCGCGCACGCTTGTGCGCCGTTTTTACAAAGTTTTCAGATTGCCTCTCGGGTTTGCATTTCCCACTAAATTGGCCGTAGAATCAATTGTGTCGAGAAAGTTTTTGAATTTGAGGCCTCGGGTGCTGAGTTTTTGACGTCGCCGCCCATAGCCAAACTTGCGCGCATGGTTGTGTGCCATTTTTACAAAGTTTTCAGATTGCCTCCCAGGTTTGCATCCTTCACTGAATTGGCCATAGAATCAATTGTGTCGAGACGGTTTTTGAATTTAAGGCCTCGGGTGCGGAGTTTTTGACGTCGTCGCCCATTGCCAAATTGCGCGCACGCTTGTGCGCCGTTTTTACAAAGTTTTCAGATTGCCTCTCGGGTTTGCATTACCAGCTGAATTGGCCATAGAATCAATTGTGTCGAGAAAGTTTTTGAATTTGAGGCCTCGGGTGCGGAGTTTTTGACGTCGTCGCCCATAGCCAAACTTGCAAGCATTGTTGTTTGCCGTTTTTACAAAGTTTTCAGATTGCCTCCCAAGTTTGCATCCCTCATTGAATTGGCCATAAAATCAATTGTGTCGAGACGATTTTTGAATTTGAGCCCTCGGGTGCAGAGTTTTTGACGTCGTCGCCCTTAGCCAAATTGCGTGCATGCTTGTGCGCCGTTTTTACAAAGTTTTTTGATTGCCTCTCGGGTTTACATTTCCCACTGAATTGGCCATAGAATCAATTGTGTCGAGAAAGTTTTTGAATTTGAGGCATCGGGTGCGGAGTTTTTGACGTCGTCGCCCATAGCCAAACTTGCGCGCATGGTTGTGTGCCGTTTTTACAAAGTTTTCAGATTGCCTCGAAGGTTTGCATCCCTCACTGAATTGGCCATAGAATCAATTGTGTCGAGACGGTTTTTGAATTTGAGGCCTCGGGTGCAGAGTTTTTGACGTCGTCGCCCATAGCCAAATTACGCGCATGCTTCTGCGCCGTTTTTACAAAGTTTTCAGATTGCCTCCCGGGTTTGCATTTCCCACTGAATTGGCCGTAGAATCAATTGTGTCGTGAAAGTTTTTGAATTTGAGCCCTCGGGTGCGGAGGTTTTGACGTCGTCGCCCATAGCCAAACTTGCGCGCATGGTTGTATGCCGTTTTTACAAAGTTTTCAGATTGCCTCCCAGGTTTGCATCCCGCACTGAATTAGCCATATAATCAATTGTGTCGAGACGATTTTTGAATTTGAGGCCTCGGGTGCAGAGTTTTTGACGTCGTCGCCCATAGCCAAATTGCGCGCATGCTTGTGCACCATTTTTACAAAGTTTTCAGATTGCCTCTCGGGTTTGCATATCCCACTGAATTGGCCATAGAATCAATTGTGTCGAGAAAGTTTTTGAATTTGAGGCCTCGGGTGCGAAGTTTTTGACGTCGCCGCCCATAGCCAAACTTGCGCGCATGGTTGTGTGCCGTTTTTACAAAGTTTTCAGATTGCCTCCCAGGTTTGCATCCCTCACTGAATTGGCCATATAATCAATTGTGTCGAGATGGTTTTTGAATTTGAGGCCTCGAGTGCGGAGTTTTTGACGTCGTCGCCCATTGCCAAATTGCGCGCACGCTTGTGCGCCGTTTTTACAAAGTTTTCAGATTGCCTCTCGGGTTTGCATTACCAGCTGAATTGTCCATAAAATCAATTGTGTCGAGAAAGTTTTTGAATTTGAGGCCTCGGGTGCAGAGTTTTTTACGTTGTCGCCCATAGCCAAACTTGCGCGCATGGTTGTGTGCCGTTTTTACAAAGTTTTCAGATTGCCTCGAAGGTTTGCATCCCTCTCTGAATTGGCCATTGAATCAATTGTGTCGAGACGGTTTTTGAATTTTAGGCCTCGGGTGCAGAGTTTTTGACGTCGTCGCCCATAGACAAATTGCGCGCATGCTTGTGCGCCGTTTTTACAAAGTTTTCAGATTGCCTCCCGGGTTTGCATTTCCCGCTGAATTGGCCATAGAATCAATTGTGTCAAGAAAGTTTTTGAATTTGAGGCCTCGGGTGCGGAGTTTTTGACGTCGTCGCCCATAGCCAAACTTGCGCGCATGGTTGTATGCCGTTTTTACAAAGTTTTCAGATTGCCTCCCAGGTTTGCATCCCGCACTGAATTGGCCATAGAATCAATTGTGTCGAGACGATTTTTGAATTTGAGGCCTCGGGTGCAGAGTTTTTGACGTCGTCGCCCATAGCCAAATTGCGCGCATGCTTGTGCGCCGTTTTTACAAAGTTTTCAGATTGCCTCTCGGGTTTGCATTTCCCACTGAATTGGCCATAGAATTAACTGTGTCGAGAAAGTTTTTGAATTTGAGGCCTCGGGTGCAGAGTTTTTGACGTCGCCGCCCATAGCCAAACTTGCGCGCATGGTTGTGTGACGTTTTTACAAAGTTTTCAGATTGCCTCCCAGGTTTGCATCCTTCACTGAATTGGCCATAGAATCAATTGTGTCGAGACGGTTTTTGAATTTGAGGCCTCGGGTGTGGAGTTTTTGACGTCGTCGCCCATTGCCAAATTGGGTGCATGCTTGTGCGCTGTTTTTACAAAGTTTTCAGATTGCCTCTCGGGTTTGCATTTCCCACTGAATTGGCCATAGAATCAATTGTGTCGAGAAAGTTTTTGAATTTGAGGCCTCGGGTGCGGAGTTTTTGACGTCGCCGCCCATAGCCAAACTTGCGCGCATGGTTGTGTGCCGTTTTTACAAAGTTTTCAGATTGCCTCCCAGGTTTGCATCCTTCACTGAATTGGCCATAGAATCAATTGTGTCGAGACGGTTTTTGAATTTAAGGCCTCGGGTGCGGAGTTTTTGACGTCGTCGCCCATTGCCAAATTGCGCGCACGCTTGTGCGCCGTTTTTACAAAGTTTTCAGATTGCCTCTCGGGTTTGCATTACCAGCTGAATTGGCCATAGAATCAATTGTGTCGAGAATTTTTTTGAATTTGAGGCCTCGGGTGCGGAGTTTTTGACGTCGTCGCCCATAGCCAAACTTGCGCGCATGGTTGTTTGTCGTTTTTACAAAGTTTTCAGATTGCCTCCCAGGTTTGCATCCCTCACTGAATTGGCCAGAGAATCAATTGTGTCGAGACGGTTTTTGAATTTGAGCCCTCGGGTGCGGAGTTTTTGACGTCGTCGCCCATAGCCAAATTGCGCGCACGCTTGTGCGCCGTTTTTACAAAGTTTTCAGATTGCCTCTCGGGTTTGCATTTCCCACTGAATTGGCCATAGAATCAATTGTGTCGAGAAAGTTTTTGAATTTGAGGCCTCGGGTGCGGAGTTTTTGACGTCGCCGCCCATAGCCAAACTTGCGCGCATGGTTGTTTGTCGTTTTTACAAAGTTTTCAGATTGCCTCCCAGGTTTGCATCCCTCACTGAATTGACCATAGAATCAATTGTGTCGAGACGGTTTTTGAATTTGAGCCCTCGGGTGCAGAGTTTTTGACGTCGTCAGCCTTAGCCAAATTGCGCGCATGCTTGTGTGCCGTTTTTACAAAGTTTTTAGATTGCCTTTCGGGTTTGCATTTCCCACTGAATTGGCCATAGAATCAATTGTGTCGAGAAAGTTTTTGAATTTGAGGCATCGGGTGCGGAGTTTTTGACGTCGTCGCCCATAGCCAAACTTGCGCGCATGGTTGTGTGCCGTTTTTACAAAGTTTTCAGATTTCCTCGAAGGTTTGCATCCCTCACTGAATTGGCCATAGAATCAATTGTGTCGAGACGGTTTTTGAATTTGAGGCCTCGGGTGCAGAGTTTTTGACGTCGTCGCCCATAGCCAAATTGCGTGCATGCTTCTGCGCCATTTTTACAAAGTTTTCAGATTGCCTCTCGGGTTTTCATTTCCCGCTGAATTGGTTGTAGAATCAATTGTGTCGTGAAAGTTTTTGAATTTGAGGCCTCGGGTGCAGAATTTTTGACGTCGTCGCCCATAGACAAACTTGCGCGCATGGTTGTGTGCCGTTTTTACAAAGTTTTTAGATTGCCTCCAAGGTTTGCATCCTTCACTGAATTGGCCATAGAATCAATTGTGTCGAGACGGTTTTTGAATTTGTGGCCTCGGGTGCGGAGTTTTTGACGTCGTCGCCCATAGCCAAACTTGCGTGCATGGTTGTTTGCCGTTTTTACAAAGTTTTCAGATTGCCTCCTAGGTTTGTATCCCTCACTGAATTGGCCAGAGAATCAATTGTGTCGAGACGGTTTTTGAATTTGAGCCCTCGGGTGCGGAGTTTTTGACGTCGTCGCCCATAGCCAAATTGCGCGCACGCTTGTGCGCCGTTTTTACAAAGTTTTCAGATTGCCTCTCGGGTTTGCATTTCCCACTGAATTGGCCATAGAATCAATTGTGTCGAGAAAGTTTTTGAATTTGAGGCCTCGGGTGCGGAGTTTTTGACGTCGCCGCCCATAGCCAAACTTGCGCGCATGGTTGTGTGCCATTTTTACAAAGATTTCAGATTGCCTCCCAGGTTTGCATCCTTCACTGAATTGGCCATAGAATCAATTGTGTCGAGACGGTTTTTGAATTTGAGGCCTCGGGTGCGGAGTTTTTAACGTCGTCGCCAATTGCCAAATTGCGCGCACGCTTGTGCGCCGTTTTTACAAAGTTTTCAGATTGCCTCTCGGGTTTGCATTACCAGCTGAATTGGCCATAGAATCAATTGTGTCGAGAATTTTTTTGAATTTGAGGCCTCGGGTGCGGAGTTTTTGACATCGTCGCCCATAGCCAAACTTGCGCGCATGGTTGTGTGTCGTTTTTACAAAGTTTTAAGATTGCCTCCCAGGTTTGCATCCCTCACTGAATTGGCCATAGAATCAATTGTGTCGAGACGGTTTTTAAATTTTAGGCCTCGGGTGCAGAGTTTTTGACGTCGTCGCCCATAGCCAAATTGCGCGCATGCTTCTGCGCCGTTTTTACAAAGTTTTCAGATTGCCTCCCGGGTTTGCACTTCCCGCTGAATTGGCCGTAGAATCAATTGTGTCGTGAAAGTTTTTGAATTTGAGACCTCGGGTGCGGAGTTTTTGACGTCGTCGCCCATAGCCAAACTTGCGCGCATGGTTGTGTGCCGTTTTTATAAAGTTTTCAGATTGCCTCCAAGGTTTGAATTTCACACTGAATTGGCCATAGATTCAATTGTGTCAAGAAAGTTTTTGAATTTGAGGCCTCGGGTGCGGAGTTTTTGACGTCGTCGCCCATAGCCAAACTTGCGTGCATGGTTGTTTGCCGTTTTTACAAAGTTTTCAGATTGTCTCCCAGGTTTGTATCCCTCACTGAATTGGCCAGAGAATCAATTGTGTCGAGACGGTTTTTGAATTTGAGCCCTCGGGTGCGGAGTTTTTGACGTCGTCGCCCATTGCCAAATTGCGCGCACGCTTGTGCGCCGTTTTTACAAAGTTTTCAGATTGCCTCTCGGGTTTGCATTTCCCACTGAATTGGCCGTAGAATCAATTGTGTCGAGAAAGTTTTTGAATTTGAGGCCTCGGGTGCTGAGTTTTTGACGTCGCCGCCCATAGCCAAACTTGCGCGCATGGTTGTGTGCCATTTTTACAAAGTTTTCAGATTGCCTCCCAGGTTTGCATCCTTCACTGAATTGGCCATAGAATCAATTGTGTCGAGACGGTTTTTGAATTTAAGGCCTCGGGTGCGGAGTTTTTGACGTCGTCGCCCATTGCCAAATTGCGCGCACGCTTGTGCGCCGTTTTTACAAAGTTTTCAGATTGCCTCTCGGGTTTGCATTACCAGCTGAATTGGCCATAGAATCAATTGTGTCGAGAAAGTTTTTGAATTTGAGGCCTCGGGTGCGGAGTTTTTGACGTTGTCGCCCATAGCCAAACTTGCGCGCATGGTTGTGTGCCGTTTTTACAAAGTTTTCAGATTGCCTTCAAGGTTTGCATTACCAGCTGAATTGGCCATTGAATCAATTGTGTCGAGAAAGTTTTTGAATTTGAGGCCTCGGGTGCGGAGTTTTTGACGTTGTCGCCCATAGCCAAACTTGCGCGCATGGTTGTGTGCCGTTTTTACAAAGTTTTCAGATTGCCTCGAAGGTTTGCATCCCTCACTGAATTGGCCATAGAATCAATTGTGTCGAGACGGTTTTTGAATTTGAGGCCTCGGGTGCAGAGTTTTTGACGTCGTCGCCCATAGCCAAATTGCGCGCATGCTTCTGCGCCGTTTTTACAAAGTTTTCAGATTGCCTCCCGGGTTTGCATTTCCCGCTGAATTGGCCGTAGAATCAATTGTGTCGTGAAAGTTTTTGAATTTGAGACCTCGGGTGCGGAGTTTTTGAGTCGTCGCCCATAGCCAAACTTGCGCGCATGGTTGTGTGCCGTTTTTACAAAGTTTTCAGATTGCCTCCAAGGTTTGAATTTCACACTGAATTGGCCATAGAATCAATTGTGTCAAGAAAGTTTTTGAATTTGAGGCCTCGGGTGCGGAGTTTTTGACGTCGTCGCCCATAGCCAAACTTGCGTGCATGGTTGTTTGCCGTTTTTACAAAGTTTTCAGATTGCCTCCCAGGTTTGTATCCCTCACTAAATTGGCCAGAGAATCAATTGTGTCGAGACGGTTTTTGAATTTGAGCCCTCGGGTGCGGAGTTTTTGACGTCGTCGCCCATAGCCAAATTGCGCGCACGCTTGTGCGCCGTTTTTACAAAGTTTTCAGATTGCCTCTCGGGTTTGCATTTCCCACTGAATTGGCCATAGAATCAATTGTGTCGAGAAAGTTTTTGAATTTGAGGCCTCGGGTGCGGAGTTTTTGACGTCGTCGCCCATAGCCAAACTTGCGCGCATGGTTGTGTGCCGTTTTTACAAAGTTTTAAGATTGCCTCCCAGGTTTGCATCCCTCACTGAATTGCCATAGAATCAATTGTGTCGAGACGGTTTTTGAATTTTAGGCCTCGGGTGCAGAGTTTTTGACGTCGTCGCCCATAGCCAAGTTGCGCGCATGCTTGTGCGCCATTTTTACAAAGTTTTCAGATTGCCTCTCGGGTTTGCATTTCCCACTGAATTGGCCATAGAATCAATTGTGTCGAGAAAGTTTTTGAATTTGAGGCCTCGGGTGCGGAGTTTTTGACGTTGTCGCCCATAGCCAAACTTGCGCGCATGGTTGTGTGCCGTTTTTACAAAGTTTTCAGATTGCCTTCAAGGTTTGCATTACCAGCTGAATTGGCCATTGAATCAATTGTGTCGAGAAAGTTTTTGAATTTGAGGCCTCGGGTGCGGAGTTTTTGACGTTGTCGCCCATAACCAAACTTGCGCGCATGGTTGTGTGCCGTTTTTACAAAGTTTTTAGATTGCCTCGAAGGTTTGCATCCCTCACTGAATTGGCCATAGAATCAATTGTGTCGAGACGGTTTTTGAATTTGAGGCCTCGGGTGCAGAGTTTTTGACGTCGTCGCCCATAGCCAAATTGCGCGCATGCTTCTGCGCCGTTTTTACAAAGTTTTCAGATTGCCTCCCGGGTTTGCATTTCCCGCTGAATTGGCCGTAGAATCAATTGTGTCGTGAAAGTTTTTGAATTTGAGACCTCGGGTGCGGAGTTTTTGAGTCGTCGCCCATAGCCAAACTTGCGCGCATGGTTGTGTGCCGTTTTTACAAAGTTTTCAGATTGCCTCCAAGGTTTGAATTTCACACTGAATTGGCCATAGAATCAATTGTGTCAAGAAAGTTTTTGAATTTGAGGCCTCGGGTGCGGAGTTTTTGACGTCGTCGCCCATAGCCAAACTTGCGTGCATGGTTGTTTGCCGTTTTTACAAAGTTTTCAGATTGCCTCCCAGGTTTGTATCCCTCACTGAATTGGCCAGAGAATCAATTGTGTCGAGACGGTTTTTGAATTTGAGCCCTCGGGTGCGGAGTTTTTGACGTCGTCGCCCATAGCCAAATTGCGCGCACGCTTGTGCGCCGTTTTTACAAAGTTTTCAGATTGCCTCTCGGGTTTGCATTTCCCACTGAATTGGCCATAGAATCAATTGTGTCGAGAAAGTTTTTGAATTTGAGGCCTCGGGTGCGGAGTTTTTGACGTCGTCGCCCATAGCCAAACTTGCGCGCATGGTTGTGTGCCGTTTTTACAAAGTTTTAAGATTGCCTCCCAGGTTTGCATCCCTCACTGAATTGGCCATAGAATCAATTGTGTCGAGACGGTTTTTGAATTTTAGGCCTCGGGTGCAGAGTTTTTGACGTCGTCGCCCATAGCCAAGTTGCGCGCATGCTTGTGCGCCGTTTTTACAAAGTTTTCAGATTGCCTCTCGGGTTTGCATTTCCCGCTGAATTGGCCATAGAATCAATTGTGTCGAGAAAGTTTTTGAATTTGAGGCCTCGGGTGCGGAGTTTTTGACGTCGTCGCCCATAGCCAAACTTGCGCGCATGGTTATTTGCCGTTTTTACAAAGTTTTCAGATTGCCTCCCAGGTTTGCACCCCTCACTGAATTGGCCATAAAATCAATTGTGTCGAGACGGTTTTTGAATTTGAGCCCTCGGGTGCAGAGTTTTTGACGTCGTCGCCCTTAGCCAAATTGCTTGCATGCTTGTGCGCCGTTTTTAAAAAGTTTTTAGATTGCCTCTCGGGTTTACATTTCCCACTGAATTGGCCATAGAATCAATTGTGTCGAGAAAGTTTTTGAATTTGAGGCATCGGGTGCGGAGTTTTTGACGTCGTCGCCCATAGCCAAACTTGCGCGCATGGTTGTGTGCCGTTTTTACAAAGTTTTCAGATTGCCTCGAAGGTTTGCATCCCTCACTGAATTGGCCATAGAATCAATTGTGTCGAGACGGTTTTTGAATTTGAGGCCTCGGGTGCAGAGTTTTTGACGTCGTCGCCCATAGCCAAATTGCGCGCATGCTTCTGCGCCGTTTTTACAAAGTTTTCAGATTGCCTCCCGAGTTTGCATTTCCCGCTGAATTGGCCGTAGAATCAATTGTGTCGTGAAAGTTTTTAAATTTGAGACCTCGGGTGCGGAGTTTTTGACGTCGTCGCCCATAGCCAAACTTGCGTGCATGGTTGTTTGCCGTTTTTACAAAGTTTTCAGATTGCCTCCCAGGTTTGTATCCCTCACTGAATTGGCCAGAGAATCAATTGTGTCGAGACGGTTTTTGAATTTGAGCCCTCGGGTGCGGAGTTTTTGACGTCGTCGCCCATAGCCAAATTGCGCGCACGCTTGTGCGCCGTTTTTACAAAGTTTTCAGATTGCCTCTCGGGTTTGCACTTCCCACTGAATTGGCCATAGAATCAATTGTGTCGAGAAATTTTTTGAATTTGAGGCCTCGGGTGCGGAGTTTTTGACGTCGCCGCCCATAGCCAAACTTGTGCGCATGGTTGTGTGCCGTTTTTACAAAGTTTTCAGATTGCCTCCCAGGTTTGCATCCTTCACTGAATTGGCCATAGAATCAATTGTGTCGAGACGGTTTTTGAATTTGAGGCCTCGGGTGCAGAGTTTTTGACGTCGTCGCCCATAGCCAAATTGCGCGCATGCTTCTGCGCCGTTTTTACAAAGTTTTCAGATTGCCTCCCGGGTTTGCATTTCTCGCTGAATTGGCCGTAGAATCAATTGTGTCGTGAAAGTTTTTAAATTTGAGACCTCGGGTGCGGAGTTTTTGACGTCGTCACCCATAGCCAAACTTGCGCGCATGGTTGTGTGCCGTTTTTACAAAGTTTTCAGATTGCCTCCAAGGTTTGAATTTCACACTGAATTGGCCATAGAATCAATTGTGTCAAGAAAGTTTTTGAATTTGAGGCCTCGGGTGCGGAGTTTTTGACGTCGTCGCCCATAGCCAAACTTGCGTGCATGGTTGTTTGCCGTTTTTACAAAGTTTTCAGATTGCCTCCCAGGTTTGTATCCCTCACTGAATTGGCCAGAGAATCAATTGTGTCGAGACGGTTTTTGAATTTGAGCCCTCGGGTGCGGAGTTTTTGACGTCGTCGCCCATAGCCAAGTTGCGCGCATGCTTGTGCGCCGTTTTTACAAAGTTTTCAGATTGCCTCTCGGGTTTGCATTTCCCGCTGAATTGGCCATAGAATCAATTGTGTCGAGAAAGTTTTTGAATTTGAGGCCTCGGGTGCGGAGTTTTTGACGTCGTCGCCCATAGCCAAACTTGCGCGCATGGTTATTTGCCGTTTTTACAAAGTTTTCAGATTGCCTCCCAGGTTTGCACCCCTCACTGAATTGGCCATAAAATCAATTGTGTCGAGACGGTTTTTGAATTTGAGCCCTCGGGTGCAGAGTTTTTGACGTCGTCGCCCTTAGCCAAATTGCTTGCATGCTTGTGCGCCGTTTTTAAAAAGTTTTTAGATTGCCTCTCGGGTTTACATTTCCCACTGAATTGGCCATAGAATCAATTGTGTCGAGAAAGTTTTTTAATTTGAGGCATCGGGTGCGGAGTTTTTGACGTCGTCGCCCATAGCCAAACTTGCGCGCATGGTTGTGTGCCGTTTTTACAAAGTTTTCAGATTGCCTCGAAGGTTTGCATCCCTCACTGAATTGGCCATAGAATCAATTGTGTCGAGACGGTTTTTGAATTTGAGGCCTCGGGTGCAGAGTTTTTGACGTCGTCGCCCATAGCCAAATTGCGCGCATGCTTCTGCGCCGTTTTTACAAAGTTTTCAGATTGCCTCCCGGGTTTGCATTTCCCGCTGAATTGGCCGTAGAATCAATTGTGTCGTGAAAGTTTTTAAATTTGAGACCTCGGGTGCGGAGTTTTTGACGTCGTCGCCCATAGCCAAACTTGCGTGCATGGTTGTTTGCCGTTTTTACAAAGTTTTCAGATTGCCTCCCAGGTTTGTATCCCTCACTGAATTGGCCAGAGAATCAATTGTGTCGAGACGGTTTTTGAATTTGAGCCCTCGGGTGCGGAGTTTTTGACGTCGTCGCCCATAGCCAAATTGCGCGCACGCTTGTGCGCCGTTTTTACAAAGTTTTCAGATTGCCTCTCGGGTTTGCACTTCCCACTGAATTGGCCATAGAATCAATTGTGTCGAGAAATTTTTTGAATTTGAGGCCTCGGGTGCGGAGTTTTTGACGTCGCCGCCCATAGCCAAACTTGTGCGCATGGTTGTGTGCCGTTTTTACAAAGTTTTCAGATTGCCTCCCAGGTTTGCATCCTTCACTGAATTGGCCATAGAATCAATTGTGTCGAGACGGTTTTTGAATTTGAGGCCTCGGGTGCAGAGTTTTTGACGTCGTCGCCCATAGCCAAATTGCGCGCATGCTTCTGCGCCGTTTTTACAAAGTTTTCAGATTGCCTCCCGGGTTTGCATTTCTCGCTGAATTGGCCGTAGAATCAATTGTGTCGTGAAAGTTTTTAAATTTGAGACCTCGGGTGCGGAGTTTTTGACGTCGTCACCCATAGCCAAACTTGCGCGCATGGTTGTGTGCCGTTTTTACAAAGTTTTCAGATTGCCTCCAAGGTTTGAATTTCACACTGAATTGGCCATAGAATCAATTGTGTCAAGAAAGTTTTTGAATTTGAGGCCTCGGGTGCGGAGTTTTTGACGTCGTCGCCCATAGCCAAACTTGCGTGCATGGTTGTTTGCCGTTTTTACAAAGTTTTCAGATTGCCTCCCAGGTTTGTATCCCTCACTGAATTGGCCAGAGAATCAATTGTGTCGAGACGGTTTTTGAATTTGAGCCCTCGGGTGCGGAGTTTTTGACGTCGTCGCCCATAGCCAAGTTGCGCGCATGCTTGTGCGCCGTTTTTACAAAGTTTTCAGATTGCCTCTCGGGTTTGCATTTCCCGCTGAATTGGCCATAGAATCAATTGTGTCGAGAAAGTTTTTGAATTTGAGGCCTCGGGTGCGGAGTTTTTGACGTCGTCGCCCATAGCCAAACTTGCGCGCATGGTTATTTGCCGTTTTTACAAAGTTTTCAGATTGCCTCCCAGGTTTGCACCCCTCACTGAATTGGCCATAAAATCAATTGTGTCGAGACGGTTTTTGAATTTGAGCCCTCGGGTGCAGAGTTTTTGACGTCGTCGCCCTTAGCCAAATTGCTTGCATGCTTGTGCGCCGTTTTTAAAAAGTTTTTAGATTGCCTCTCGGGTTTACATTTCCCACTGAATTGGCCATAGAATCAATTGTGTCGAGAAAGTTTTTTAATTTGAGGCATCGGGTGCGGAGTTTTTGACGTCGTCGCCCATAGCCAAACTTGCGCGCATGGTTGTGTGCCGTTTTTACAAAGTTTTCAGATTGCCTCGAAGGTTTGCATCCCTCACTGAATTGGCCATAGAATCAATTGTGTCGAGACGGTTTTTGAATTTGAGGCCTCGGGTGCAGAGTTTTTGACGTCGTCGCCCATAGCCAAATTGCGCGCATGCTTCTGCGCCGTTTTTACAAAGTTTTCAGATTGCCTCCCGGGTTTGCATTTCCCGCTGAATTGGCCGTAGAATCAATTGTGTCGTGAAAGTTTTTAAATTTGAGACCTCGGGTGCGGAGTTTTTGACGTCGTCGCCCATAGCCAAACTTGCGTGCATGGTTGTTTGCCGTTTTTACAAAGTTTTCAGATTGCCTCCCAGGTTTGTATCCCTCACTGAATTGGCCAGAGAATCAATTGTGTCGAGACGGTTTTTGAATTTGAGCCCTCGGGTGCGGAGTTTTTGACGTCGTCGCCCATAGCCAAATTGCGCGCACGCTTGTGCGCCGTTTTTACAAAGTTTTCAGATTGCCTCTCGGGTTTGCACTTCCCACTGAATTGGCCATAGAATCAATTGTGTCGAGAAATTTTTTGAATTTGAGGCCTCGGGTGCGGAGTTTTTGACGTCGCCGCCCATAGCCAAACTTGTGCGCATGGTTGTGTGCCGTTTTTACAAAGTTTTCAGATTGCCTCCCAGGTTTGCATCCTTCACTGAATTGGCCATAGAATCAATTGTGTCGAGACGGTTTTTGAATTTGAGGCCTCGGGTGCAGAGTTTTTGACGTCGTCGCCCATAGCCAAATTGCGCGCATGCTTCTGCGCCGTTTTTACAAAGTTTTCAGATTGCCTCCCGGGTTTGCATTTCTCGCTGAATTGGCCGTAGAATCAATTGTGTCGTGAAAGTTTTTAAATTTGAGACCTCGGGTGCGGAGTTTTTGACGTCGTCACCCATAGCCAAACTTGCGCGCATGGTTGTGTGCCGTTTTTACAAAGTTTTCAGATTGCCTCCAAGGTTTGAATTTCACACTGAATTGGCCATAGAATCAATTGTGTCAAGAAAGTTTTTGAATTTGAGGCCTCGGGTGCGGAGTTTTTGACGTCGTCGCCCATAGCCAAACTTGCGTGCATGGTTGTTTGCCGTTTTTACAAAGTTTTCAGATTGCCTCCCAGGTTTGTATCCCTCACTGAATTGGCCAGAGAATCAATTGTGTCGAGACGGTTTTTGAATTTGAGCCCTCGGGTGCGGAGTTTTTGACGTCGTCGCCCATAGCCAAATTGCGCGCACGCTTGTGCGCCGTTTTTACAAAGTTTTCAGATTGCCTCTCGGGTTTGCAATTCCCACTGAATTGGCCATAGAATCAATTGTGTCGAGAAAGTTTTTGAATTTGAGGCCTCGGGTGCGGAGTTTTTGACGTCGCCGCCCATAGCCAAACTTGCGCGCATGGTTGTGTGCCATTTTTACAAAGTTTTCAGATTGCCTCCCAGGTTTGCATCACTCACTGAATTGGCCATAGAATCAATTGTGTCGAGACGGTTTTTGAATTTGAGGCCTCGGGTGCGGAGTTTTTGACGTCGTCGCCCATTGCCAAATTGCGCGCACGCTTGTGCGCCGTTTTTACAAAGTTTTCAGATTGCCTCTCGGGTTTGCATTACCAGCTAAATTGGCCATAGAATCAATTGTGTCGAGAATTTTTTTGAATTTGAGGCCTCGGGTGCGGAGTTTTTGACGTCGTCGCCCATAGCCAAACTTGCGCGCATGGTTGTGTGCCGTTTTTACAAAGTTTTAAGATTGCCTCCCAGGTTTGCATCCCTCACTGAATTGGCCATAGAATCAATTGTGTCGAGACAGTTTTTGAATTTTAGGCCTCGGGTGCAGAGTTTTTGACGTCGTCGCCCATAGCCAAATTGCGCGCACGCTTGTGCGCCGTTTTTACAAAGTTTTCAGATTGCCTCTCGGGTTTGCATTTCCCACTGAATTGGCCAGAGAATCAATTGTGTCGAGACGGTTTTTGAATTTGAGGCCTCGGGTGCAGAGTTTTTTACGTCGTCGCCCATAGCCAAATTGCGCGCATGCTTGTGCGCCGTTTTTACAAAGTTTTCAGATAGCCTCCTGGGTTTGCATTTCCCGCTGAATTGGCCATAGAATCAATTGTGTCGAGAAAGTTTTTGAATTTGAGGCCTAGGGTGCGGAGTTTTTGACGTCGTCGCCCATAGCCAAACTTGCGCGCATGGTTGTGTGCCGTTTTTACAAAGTTTTCAGATTGCCTCCCAGGTTTGCATCCCGCACTGAATTGGCCATAGAATCAATTGTGTCGAGACGATTTTTGAATTTGAGGCCTCGGGTGCAGAGTTTTTGACGTCGTCGCCCATAGCCAAATTGCGCGCACACTTGTGCGCCGTTTTTAAAAAGTTTTCAGATTGCCTCCCGGGTTTGAATTTCCCACTGAATTGGCCATAGAATCATCTGTGTCAAGAAAGTTTTTGAATTTGAGGCCTCGGGTGCGGAGTTTTTGACGTCGTCGCCCATAGTCCAACTTGCGCGCATGGTTGTTTGCCGTTTTTACAAAGTTTTAAGATTGCCTCCCAGGTTTGCATCCCTCACTGAATTGGCCATAGAATCAATTGTGTCGAGACGGTTTTTGAATTTGAGCCCTCGGGTGCGGAGTTTTTGACGTCGTCGCCCATAGCCAAATTGCGCGCACGCTTGTGCGCCGTTTTTACAAAGTTTTCAGATTGCCTCTCGGGTTTGCATTTCCCACTGAATTGGCCATAGAATCAATTGTGTCGAGAAAGTTTTTGAATTTGAGGCCTCGGGTGCGGAGTTTTTGAAGTTGTCGCCCATAGCCAAACTTGCGCGCATGGTTGTGTGCCGTTTTTACAAAGTTTTCAGATTGCCTCGAAGGTTTGCATCCCTCACTGAATTGGCCATGGAATCAATTGTGTCGAGACGGTTTTTGAATTTTAGGCCTCGGGTGCAGAGTTTTTGACGTCGTCGCCCATAGCCAAATTGCGCGCATGCTTGTGCGCCGTTTTTACAAAGTTTTCAGATTGCCTCCCGGGTTTGCATTTCCCGCTGAATTGGCCATAGAATCAATTGTGTCGAGTAAGTTTTTGAATTTGAGGCCTCGGGTGCGGAGTTTTTGACGTCGTCGCCCATAGCCAAACTTGCGCGCATGGTTGTATGCCGTTTTTACAAAGTTTTCAGATTGCCTCCCAGGTGTGCATCCCGCACTGAATTGGCCACAGAATCAATTGTGTCGAGACGATTTTTGAATTTGAGGCCTCGGGTGCAGAGTTTTTGACGTCGTCGCCCATAACCAAATTGCGCGCATGCATGTGCGCCGTTTTTACAAAGTTTTTAGATTGCCTCTCGGGTTTGCATTTCCCACTGAATTGGCCATAGATTCAATTGTGTCGAGAAATTTTTGAATTTGAGGCATCGGGTGCAGAGTTTTTGACGTCGTCGCCCATAGCCAATCTTGCGCGCATAATTGTGTGCCGTTTTTACAAAGTTTTCAGATTGCCTCCAAGGTTTGAATTTCCCACTGAATTGGCCATAGAATCAATTGTGTCGAGACGGTTTTTGAATTTGAGGCCTCGGGTGCGGAGTTTTTGACGTCGTCGCCCATTGCCAAATTGCGCGCACGCTTGTGCGCCGTTTTTACAAAGTTTTCAGATTGCCTCTCGGGTTTGCATTACCAGCTGAATTGGCCATAGAATCAATTGTGTCGAGAAATTTTTTGAATTTGAGGCCTCGGGTGCGGAGTTTTTAACGTCGTCGCCCATAGCCAAACTTGCGCGCATGGTTGTGTGCCGTTTTTACAAAGTTTTAAGATTGCCTCCCAGGTTTGCATCCCTCACTGAATTGGCCATAGAATCAATTGTGTCGAGACGGTTTTTGAATTTGAGGCCTCGGGTGCAGAGTTTTTGACGTCGTCGCCCATAGCCAAATTGCGTGCCCGCTTGTGCGCCGTTTTTACAAAGTTTTCAGATTGCCTCTCGGGTTTGCATTTCCCACTGAATTGGCCATAGAATCAATTGTGTCGAGAAAGTTTTTGAATTTGAGGCCTCGGGTGCGGAGTTTTTGACGTCTCCGCCCATAGCCACACTTGCGCGCATGGTTGTGTGCCGTTTTTACAAAGTTTTCAGATTGCCTCCCAGGTTTGCATCCTTCACTGAATTGGCCATAGAATCAATTGTGTCGAGACGGTTTTTGAATTTTAGGCCTCGGGTGCGGAGTTTTAGACGTCGTCGCCCATTGCCAAATTGCGCGCATGCTTGTGCGCCGTTTTTACAAAGTTTTCAGATTGCCTCTCGAGTTTTCATTTCCCACTGAATTGGCCATAGAATCAATTCTGTCGAGAAAGTTTTTGAATTTGAGGCCTCGGGTGCGGAGTTTTTGACGTCGCCGCCCATAGCCAAACTTGCGCGCATGGTTGTGTGCCGTTTTTACAAAGTTTTCAGATTGCCTCCCAAGTTTGCATCCTTCACTGAATTGGCCATAGAATCAATTGTGTCGAGACGGTTTTTGAATTTGAGGCCTCGGGTGCGGAGTTTTTGACGTCGTCGCCCATTGCCAAATTGCGCGCACGCTTGTGCGCCGTTTTTACAAAGTTTTCAGATTGCCTCTCGGGTTTGCATTACCAGCTGAATTGGCCATAGAATCAATTGTGTCGAGAAATTTTTTGAATTTGAGGCCTCGGGTGCGGAGTTTTTGACGTCGTCGCCCATAGCCAAACTTGCGCGCATGGTTGTGTGCCGTTTTTACAAAGTTTTAAGATTGCCTCCCAGGTTTGCATCCCTCACTGAATTGGCCATAGAATCAATTGTGTCGAGACGGTTTTTGAATTTTAGGCCTCGGGTGCAGAGTTTTTTACGTCGTCGCCCATAGCCAAACTTGCGCGCATGGTTGTGTGCCGTTTTTACAAAGTTTTCAGATTGCCTCCCAGGTTTGTATACCTCACTGAATTGACCATAGAATCAATTGTGTCGAGACGGTTTTTGAATTTGAACCCTCGGGTGCAGAGTTTTTGACGTCGTCGCCCTTAGCCAAATTGCGCGCATGCTTATGCGCCGTTTTTACAAAGTTTTCAGATTGCCTCTCGGGTTTGCATTTCCCGCTGAATTGGCCATAGAATCAATTGTGTCGAGAAAGTTTTTGAATTTGAGGCCTCGGGTGCAGAGTTTTTGACGTCGTCGCCCATAGCCAATCTTGCGCGCATGGTTGTTTGCCGTTTTTACAAAGTTTTCAGATTGCCTCCCAGGTTTGCATCCCTCACTGAATTGGCCATAAAATCAATTGTGTCGAGACGGTTTTTGAATTTGAGCCCTCGGGTGCAGAGTTTTTGACGTCGTCGCCCTTAGCCAAATTGCGTGCATGCTTGTGCGCCGTTTTTAAAAAGTTTTTAGATTGCCTCTCGGGTTTACATTTCCCACTGAATTGGCCATAGAATCAATTGTGTCGAGAAAGTTTTTGAATTTGAGGCACCGGGTGCGGAGTTTTTGACGTCGTCGCCCATAGCCAAACTTGCGCGCATGGTTGTGTGCCGTTTTTACAAACTTTTCAGATTGCCTCGAAGGTTTGCATCCCTCACTGAATTGGCCATAGAATCAATTGTGTCGAGACGGTTTTTAAATTTGAGGCCTCGGGTGCAGAGTTTTTGACGTCGTCGCCCATAGCCAAATTGCGCGCATGCTTCTGCGCCGTTTTTACAAAGTTTTCAGATTGCCTCCCGGGTTTGCATTTCTCGCTGAATTGGCCGTAGAATCAATTGTGTCGTGAAAGTTTTTAAATTTGACACCTCGGGTGCGGAGTTTTTGACGTCGTCACCCATAGCCAAACTTGCGCGCATGGTTGTGTGCCGTTTTTACAAAGTTTTCAGATTGCCTCCAAGGTTTGAATTTCACACTGAATTGGCCATAGAATCAATTGTGTCAAGAAAGTTTTTGAATTTGAGGCCTCGGGTGCGGAGTTTTTGACGTCGTCGCCCATAGCCAAACTTGCGTGCATGGTTGTTTGCCGTTTTTACAAAGTTTTCAGATTGCCTCCCAGGTTTGTATCCCTCACTGAATTGGCCAGAGAATCAATTGTGTCGAGACGGTTTTTGAATTTGGGCCCTCGGGTGCGGAGTTTTTGACGTCGTCGCCCATAGCCAAATTGCGCGCACGCTTGTGCGCCGTTTTTACAAAGTTTTCAGATTGCCTCTCGGGTTTGCATTTCCCACTGAATTGGCCATAGAATCAATTGTGTCGAGAAAGTTTTTGAATTTGAGGCCTCGGGTGCGGAGTTTTTGACGTCGCCGCCCATAGCCAAACTTGCGCGCATGGTTGTGTGCCATTTTTACAAAGTTTTCAGATTGCCTCCCAGGTTTGCATCACTCACTGAATTGGCCATAGAATCAATTGTGTCGAGACGGTTTTTGAATTTGAGGCCTCGGGTGCGGAGTTTTTGACGTCGTCGCCCATTGCCAAATTGCGCGCACGCTTGTGCGCCGTTTTTACAAAGTTTTCAGATTGCCTCTCGGGTTTGCATTACCAGCTAAATTGGCCATAGAATCAATTGTGTCGAGAATTTTTTTGAATTTGAGGCCTCGGGTGCGGAGTTTTTGACGTCGTCGCCCATAGCCAAACTTGCGCGCATGGTTGTGTGCCGTTTTTACAAAGTTTTAAGATTGCCTCCCAGGTTTGCATCCCTCACTGAATTGGCCATAGAATCAATTGTGTCGAGACAGTTTTTGAATTTTAGGCCTCGGGTGCAGAGTTTTTGACGTCGTCGCCCATAGCCAAATTGCGCGCACGCTTGTGCGCCGTTTTTACAAAGTTTTCAGATTGCCTCTCGGGTTTGCATTTCCCACTGAATTGGCCATAGAATCAATTGTGTCGAGAAAGTTTTTGAATTTGAGGCCTCGGGTGCGGAGTTTTTGACATCGTCGCCCATAGCCAAACTTGCGCGCATGGTTGTTTGCCGTTTTTACAAAGTTTTCAGATTGCCTCTCAGGTTTGCATCCCTCATTGAATTGGCCAGAGAATCAATTGTGTCGAGACGGTTTTTGAATTTGAGGCCTCGGGTGCAGAGTTTTTTACGTCGTCGCCCATAGCCAAATTGCGCGCATGCTTGTGCGCCGTTTTTACAAAGTTTTCAGATAGCCTCCTGGGTTTGCATTTCCTGCTGAATTGGCCATAGAATCAATTGTGTCGAGAAAGTTTTTGAATTTGAGGCCTAGGGTGCGGAGTTTTTGACGTCGTCGCCCATAGCCAAACTTGCGCGCATGGTTGTGTGCCGTTTTTACAAAGTTTTCAGATTGCCTCCCAGGTTTGCATCCCGCACTGAATTGGCCATAGAATCAATTGTGTCGAGACGATTTTTGAATTTGAGGCCTCGGGTGCAGAGTTTTTGACGTCGTCGCCCATAGCCAAATTGCGCGCACACTTGTGCGCCGTTTTTACAAAGTTTTCAGATTGCCTCCCGGGTTTGAATTTCCCACTGAATTGGCCATAGAATCATCTGTGTCAAGAAAGTTTTTGAATTTGAGGCCTCGGGTGCGGAGTTTTTGACGTCGTCGCCCATAGTCAAACTTGCGCGCATGGTTGTTTGCCGTTTTTACAAAGTTTTAAGATTGCCTCCCAGGTTTGCATCCCTCACTGAATTGGCCATAGAATCAATTGTGTCGAGACGGTTTTTGAATTTGAGCCCTCGGGTGCGGAGTTTTTGACGTCGTCGCCCATAGCCAAATTGCGCGCACGCTTGTGCGCCGTTTTTACAAAGTTTTCAGATTGCCTCTCGGGTTTGCATTTCCCACTGAATTGGCCATAGAATCAATTGTGTCGAGAAAGTTTTTGAATTTGAGGCCTCGGGTGCGGAGTTTTTGAAGTTGTCGCCCATAGCCAAACTTGCGCGCATAGTTGTGTGCCGTTTTTACAAAGTTTTCAGATTGCCTCGAAGGTTTGCATCCCTCACTGAATTGGCCATGGAATCAATTGTGTCGAGACGGTTTTTGAATTTTAGGCCTCGGGTGCAGAGTTTTTGACGTCGTCGCCCATAGCCAAATTGCGCGCATGCTTGTGCGCCGTTTTTACAAAGTTTTCAGATTGCCTCCCGGGTTTGCATTTCCCGCTGAATTGGCCATAGAATCAATTGTGTCGAGTAAGTTTTTGAATTTGAGGCCTCGGGTGCGGAGTTTTTGACGTCGTCGCCCATAGCCAAACTTGCGCGCATGGTTGTATGCCGTTTTTACAAAGTTTTCAGATTGCCTCCCAGGTGTGCATCCCGCACTGAATTGGCCACAGAATCAATTGTGTCGAGACGATTTTTGAATTTGAGGCCTCGGGTGCAGAGTTTTTGACGTCGTCGCCCATAACCAAATTGCGCGCATGCATGTGCGCCGTTTTTACAAAGTTTTTAGATTGCCTCTCGGGTTTGCATTTCCCACTGAATTGGCCATAGATTCAATTGTGTCGAGAAAGTTTTTGAATTTGAGGCATCGGGTGCGGAGTTTTTGACGTCGTCGCCCATAGCCAATCTTGCGCGCATAATTGTGTGCCGTTTTTACAAAGTTTTCAGATTGCCTCCAAGGTTTGAATTTCCCACTGAATTGGCCATAGAATCAATTGTGTCGAGACGGTTTTTGAATTTGAGGCCTCGGGTGCGGAGTTTTTGACGTCGTCGCCCATTGCCAAATTGCGCGAACGCTTGTGCGCCGTTTTTACAAAGTTTTCAGATTGCCTCTCGGGTTTGCATTACCAGCTGAATTGGCCATAGAATCAATTGTGTCGAGAAAATTTTTGAATTTGAGGCCTCGGGTGCGGAGTTTTTAACGTCGTCGCCCATAGCCAAACTTGCGCGCATGGTTGTGTGCCGTTTTTACAAAGTTTTAAGATTGCCTCCCAGGTTTGCATCCCTCACTGAATTGGCCATAGAATCAATTGTGTCGAGACGGTTTTTGAATTTGAGGCCTCGGGTGCAGAGTTTTTGACGTCGTCGCCCATAGCCAAATTGCGCGCACGCTTGTGCGCCGTTTTTACAAAGTTTTCAGATTGCCTCTCGGGTTTGCACTTCCCACTGAATTGGCCATAGAATCAATTGTGTCGAGAAAGTTTTTGAATATGAGGCCTCGGGTGCGGAGTTTTTGACGTTGTCGCCCATAGCCAAACATGCGCGCATGGTTGTGTGCCGTTTTTACAAAGTTTTCAGATTGCCTTGAAGGTTTGCATCCCCCACTGAATTGGCCATAGAATCAATTATGTCGAGACGGTTTTTGAATTTTACGCCTCGGGTGCAGAGTTTTTGACGTCGTCGCCCATAGCCAAATTGCGCGCACGCTTGTGCGCCGTTTTTACAAAGTTTTCAGATTGCCTCTCGGGTTTGCACTTCCCACTGAATTGGCCATAGAATCAATTGTGTCGAGAAAGTTTTTGAATTTGAGGCCTCGGGTGCGGAGTTTTTGACGTCGCCGCCCATAGCCAAACTTGCGCGCATGGTTGTGTGCCGTTTTTACAAAGTTTTCAGATTGCCTCCCAGGTTTGCATCCCTCACTGAATTGGCCATAGAATCAATTGTGTCGAGACGGTTTTTGAATTTGAGGCCTCGGGTGCGGAGTTTTTGACGTCGTCGCCCATTGCCAAATTGCGCGCACGCTTGTGCGCCGTTTTTACAAAGTTTTCAGATTGCCTCTCGGGTTTGCATTACCAGCTGAATTGGCCATAGAATCAATTGTGTCGAGAAATTTTTTGAATTTGAGGCCTCGGGTGCGGAGTTTTTGACGTCGTCGCCCATAGCCAAACTTGCGCGCATGGTTGTGTGCCGTTTTTACAAAGTTTTAAGATTGCCTCCCAGGTTTGCATCCCTCACTGAATTGGCCATAGAATCAATTGTGTCGAGACGGTTTTTGAATTTGAGGCCTCGGGTGCAGAGTTTTTGACGTCGTCGCCCATAGCCAAATTGCGCGCACGCTTGTGCGCCGTTTTTACAAAGTTTTCAGATTGCCTCTCGGGTTTGCACTTCCCACTGAATTGGCCATAGAATCAATTGTGTCGAGAAAGTTTTTGAATTTGAGGCCTCGGGTGCGGAGTTTTTGACGTTGTCGCCCATAGTCAAACTTGCGCGCATGGTTGTTTGCCGTTTTTACAAAGTTTTCAGATTGCCTCCCAGGTTTGCATCCCTCACTGAATTGGCCATAGAATCAATTGTGTCGAGACGGTTTTTGAATTTGAGCCCTCGGGTGCGGAGTTTTTGACGTCGTCGCCCATAGCCAAATTGCGCGCACGCTTGTGCGCCGTTTTTATAAAGTTTTCAGATTGCCTCTCGGGTTTGCATTTCCCACTGAATTGGCCATAGAATCAATTGTGTCGAGAAAGTTTTTGAATTTGAGGCCTCGGGTGCGGAGTTTTTGAAGTTGTCGCCCATAGCCAAACTTGCGCGCATGGTTGTGTGCCGTTTTTACAAAGTTTTCAGATTGCCTCGAAGGTTTGCATCCCTCACTGAATTGGCCATGGAATCAATTGTGTCGAGACGGTTTTTGAATTTTAGGCCTCGGGTGCAGAGTTTTTGACGTCGTCGCCCATAGCCAAATTGCGCGCATGCTTGTGCGCCGTTTTTACAAAGTTTTCAGATTGCCTCCCGAGTTTGCATTTCCCGCTGAATTGGCCATAGAATCAATTGTGTCGAGTAAGTTTTTGAATTTGAGGCCTCGGGTGCGGAGTTTTTGACGTCGTCGCCCATAGCCAAACTTGCGCGCATGGTTGTATGCCGTTTTTACAAAGTTTTCAGATTGCCTCCCAGGTGTGCATCCCGCACTGAATTGGCCATAGAATCAATTGTGTCGAGACGATTTTTGAATTTGAGGCCTCGGGTGAATAGTTTTTGACGTCGTCGCCCATAACCAAATTGCGCGCATGCTTGTGCGCCGTTTTTACAAAGTTTTTAGATTGCCTCTCGGGTTTGCATTTCCCACTGAATTGGCCATAGAATCAATTGTGTCGAGAAAGATTTTGAATTTGAGGCATCGGGTGCGGAGTTTTTGACGTCGTCGCCCATAGCCAATCTTGCGCGCATGGTTGTGTGCCGTTTTTACAAAGTTTTCAGATTGCCTCCAAGGTTTGAATTTCCCACTGAATTGGCCATAGAATCAATTGTGTCGAGACGGTTTTTGAATTTCTGGCCTCGGGTGCGGAGTTTTTGACGTCGTCGCCCATTGCCAAATTGCGCGCACGCTTGTGCGCCGTTTTTACAAAGTTTTCAGATTGCCTCTCGGGTTTGCACTTCCCACTGAATTGGCCATAGAATCAATTGTGTCGAGAAAGTTTTTGAATATGAGGCCTCGGGTGCGGAGTTTTTGACGTTGTCGCCCATAGCCAAACATGCGCGCATGGTTGTGTGCCGTTTTTACAAAGTTTTCAGATTGCCTTGAAGGTTTGCATCCCCCACTGAATTGGCCATAGAATCAATTATGTCGAGACGGTTTTTGAATTTTACGCCTCGGGTGCAGAGTTTTTGACGTCGTCGCCCATAGCCAAATTGCGCGCACGCTTGTGCGCCGTTTTTACAAAGTTTTCAGATTGCCTCTCGGGTTTGCACTTCCCACTGAATTGGCCATAGAATCAATTGTGTCGAGAAAGTTTTTGAATTTGAGGCCTCGGGTGCGGAGTTTTTGACGTCGCCGCCCATAGCCAAACTTGCGCGCATGGTTGTGTGCCGTTTTTACAAAGTTTTCAGATTGCCTCCCAGGTTTGCATCCCTCACTGAATTGGCCATAGAATCAATTGTGTCGAGACGGTTTTTGAATTTGAGGCCTCGGGTGCGGAGTTTTTGACGTCGTCGCCCATTGCCAAATTGCGCGCACGCTTGTGCGCCGTTTTTACAAAGTTTTCAGATTGCCTCTCGGGTTTGCATTACCAGCTGAATTGGCCATAGAATCAATTGTGTCGAGAAATTTTTTGAATTTGAGGCCTCGGGTGCGGAGTTTTTGACGTCGTCGCCCATAGCCAAACTTGCGCGCATGGTTGTGTGCCGTTTTTACAAAGTTTTAAGATTGCCTCCCAGGTTTGCATCCCTCACTGAATTGGCCATAGAATCAATTGTGTCGAGACGGTTTTTGAATTTGAGGCCTCGGGTGCAGAGTTTTTGACGTCGTCGCCCATAGCCAAATTGCGCGCACGCTTGTGCGCCGTTTTTACAAAGTTTTCAGATTGCCTCTCGGGTTTGCACTTCCCACTGAATTGGCCATAGAATCAATTGTGTCGAGAAAGTTTTTGAATTTGAGGCCTCGGGTGCGGAGTTTTTGACGTTGTCGCCCATAGTCAAACTTGCGCGCATGGTTGTTTGCCGTTTTTACAAAGTTTTCAGATTGCCTCCCAGGTTTGCATCCCTCACTGAATTGGCCATAGAATCAATTGTGTCGAGACGGTTTTTGAATTTGAGCCCTCGGGTGCGGAGTTTTTGACGTCGTCGCCCATAGCCAAATTGCGCGCACGCTTGTGCGCCGTTTTTATAAAGTTTTCAGATTGCCTCTCGGGTTTGCATTTCCCACTGAATTGGCCATAGAATCAATTGTGTCGAGAAAGTTTTTGAATTTGAGGCCTCGGGTGCGGAGTTTTTGAAGTTGTCGCCCATAGCCAAACTTGCGCGCATGGTTGTGTGCCGTTTTTACAAAGTTTTCAGATTGCCTCGAAGGTTTGCATCCCTCACTGAATTGGCCATGGAATCAATTGTGTCGAGACGGTTTTTGAATTTTAGGCCTCGGGTGCAGAGTTTTTGACGTCGTCGCCCATAGCCAAATTGCGCGCATGCTTGTGCGCCGTTTTTACAAAGTTTTCAGATTGCCTCCCGAGTTTGCATTTCCCGCTGAATTGGCCATAGAATCAATTGTGTCGAGTAAGTTTTTGAATTTGAGGCCTCGGGTGCGGAGTTTTTGACGTCGTCGCCCATAGCCAAACTTGCGCGCATGGTTGTATGCCGTTTTTACAAAGTTTTCAGATTGCCTCCCAGGTGTGCATCCCGCACTGAATTGGCCATAGAATCAATTGTGTCGAGACGATTTTTGAATTTGAGGCCTCGGGTGAATAGTTTTTGACGTCGTCGCCCATAACCAAATTGCGCGCATGCTTGTGCGCCGTTTTTACAAAGTTTTTAGATTGCCTCTCGGGTTTGCATTTCCCACTGAATTGGCCATAGAATCAATTGTGTCGAGAAAGATTTTGAATTTGAGGCATCGGGTGCGGAGTTTTTGACGTCGTCGCCCATAGCCAATCTTGCGCGCATGGTTGTGTGCCGTTTTTACAAAGTTTTCAGATTGCCTCCAAGGTTTGAATTTCCCACTGAATTGGCCATAGAATCAATTGTGTCGAGACGGTTTTTGAATTTGAGGCCTCGGGTGCGGAGTTTTTGACGTCGTCGCCCATTGCCAAATTGCGCGCACGCTTGTGCGCCGTTTTTACAAAGTTTTCAGATTGCCTCTCGGGTTTGCACTTCCCACTGAATTGGCCATAGAATCAATTGTGTCGATAAAGTTTTTGAATTTGAGGCCTCGGGTGCGGAGTTTTTGACGTTGTCGCCCATAGCCAAACTTGCGCGCATGGTTGTGTGCCGTTTTTACAAAGTTTTCAGATTGCCTTGAAGGTTTGCATCCCTCACTGAATTGGCCATAGAATCAATTATGTCGAGACGGTTTTTGAATTTTACGCCTCGGGTGCAGAGTTTTTGACGTCGTCGCCCATAGCCAAATTATGCGCACGCTTGTGCGCCGTTTTTACAATGTTTTCAGATTGCCTCTCGGGTTTGAACTTCCCACTGAATTGGCCATAGAATCAATTGTTTCGAGAAAGTTTTTGAATTTGAGGCCTCGGGTGCGGAGTTTTTGACGTCGCCGCCCATAGCCAAACTTGCGCGCATGGTTGTGTGCCGTTTTTACAAAGTTTTCAGATTGCCTCCCAGGTTTGCATCCCTCACTGAATTGGGCATAGAATCAATTGTGTCGAGACGGTTTTTGAATTTGAGGCCTCGGGCGGAGTTTTTGACGTCGTCGCCCATTGCCAAATTGCGCGCACGCTTGTGCGCCGTTTTTACAAAGTTTTCAGATTGCCTCTCGGGTTTGCATTTCCCACTGAATTGGCCATAGAATCAATTGTGTCGAGAAAGTTTTTGAATTTGAGGCCTCGGGTGCGGAGTTTTTGACGTCGTCGCCCATAGCCAAACTTGCGCGCATGGTTGTGTGCCGTTTTTACAAAGTTTTAAGATTGCCTCCCAGGTTTGCATCCCTCACTGAATTGGCCATAGAATCAATTGTGTCGAGACGGTTTTTGAATTTGAGGCCTCGGGTGCAGAGTTTTTGACGTCGTCGCCCATAGCCAAATTGCGCGCACGCTTGTGCGCCGTTTTTACAAAGTTTTCAGATTGCCTCTCGGGTTTGCACTTCCCACTGAATTGGCCATAGAATCAATTGTGTCGAGAAAGTTTTTGAATTTGAGGCCTCGGGTGCGGAGTTTTTGACGTTGTCGCCCATAGTCAAACTTGCGCGCATGGTTGTTTGCCGTTTTTACAAAGTTTTCAGATTGCCTCCCAGGTTTGCATCCCTCACTGAATTGGCCATATAATCAATTGTGTCGAGACGGTTTTTGAATTTGAGCCCTCGGGTGCGGAGTTTTTGACGTCGTCGCCCATAGCCAAATTGCGCGCACGCTTGTGCGCCGTTTTTATAAAGTTTTCAGATTGCCTCTCGGGTTTGCATTTCCCACTGAATTGGCCATAGAATCAATTGTGTCGAGAAAGTTTTTGAATTTGAGGCCTCGGGTGCGGAGTTTTTGAAGTTGTCGCCCATAGCCAAACTTGCGCGCATGGTTGTGTGCCGTTTTTACAAAGTTTTCAGATTGCCTCGAAGGTTTGCATCCCTCACTGAATTGGCCATGGAATCAATTGTGTCGAGACGGTTTTTGAATTTTAGGCCTCGGGTGCAGAGTTTTTGACGTCGTCGCCCATAGCCAAATTGCGCGCATGCTTGTGCGCCGTTTTTACAAAGTTTTCAGATTGCCTCCCGAGTTTGCATTTCCCGCTGAATTGGCCATAGAATCAATTGTGTCGAGTAAGTTTTTGAATTTGAGGCCTCGGGTGCGGAGTTTTTGACGTCGTCGCCCATAGCCAAACTTGCGCGCATGGTTGTATGCCGTTTTTACAAAGTTTTCAGATTACCTCCCAGGTGTGCATCCCGCACTGAATTGGCCATAGAATCAATTGTGTCGAGACGATTTTTGAATTTGAGGCCTCGGGTGAATAGTTTTTGACGTCGTCGCCCATAACCAAATTGCGCGCATGCTTGTGCGCCGTTTTTACAAAGTTTTTAGATTGCCTCTCGGGTTTGCATTTCCCACTGAATTGGCCATAGAATCAATTGTGTCGAGAAAGATTTTGAATTTGAGGCATCGGGTGCGGAGTTTTTGACGTCGTCGCCCATAGCCAATCTTGCGCGCATGGTTGTGTGCCCTTTTTACAAAGTTTTCAGATTGCCTCCAAGGTTTGAATTTCCCACTGAATTGGCCATAGAATCAATTGTGTCGAGACGGTTTTTGAATTTGAGGCCTCGGGTGCGGAGTTTTTGACGTCGTCGCCCATTGCCAAATTGCGCGCACGCTTGTGCGCCGTTTTTACAAAGTTTTCAGATTACCTCTCGGGTTTGCACTTCCCACTGAATTGGCCATAGAATCAATTGTGTCGATAAAGTTTTTGAATTTTAGGCCTCGGGTGCGGAGTTTTTGACGTTGTCGCCCATAGCCAAACTTGCGCGCATGGTTGTGTGCCGTTTTTACAAAGTTTTCAGATTGCCTTGAAGGTTTGCATCCCTCACTGAATTGGCCATAGAATCAATTATGTCGAGACGGTTTTTGAATTTTACGCCTCGGGTGCAGAGTTTTTGACGTCGTCGCCCATAGCCAAATTATGCGCACGCTTGTGCGCCGTTTTTACAATGTTTTCAGATTGCCTCTCGGGTTTGAACTTCCCACTGAATTGGCCATAGAATCAATTGTTTCGAGAAAGTTTTTGAATTTGAGGCCTCGGGTGCGGAGTTTTTGACGTCGCCGCCCATAGCCAAACTTGCGCGCATGGTTGTGTGCCGTTTTTACAAAGTTTTCAGATTGCCTCCCAGGTTTGCACCCCTCACTGAATTGGGCATAGAATCAATTGTGTCGAGACGGTTTTTGAATTTGAGGCCTCGGGCGGAGTTTTTGACGTCGTCGCCCATTGCCAAATTGCGCGCACGCTTGTGCGCCGTTTTTACAAAGTTTTCAGATTGCCTCTCGGGTTTGCATTTCCCACTGAATTGGCCATAGAATCAATTGTGTCGAGAAAGTTTTTGAATTTGAGGCCTCGGGTGCGGAGTTTTTGACGTCGCCGCCCATAGCCAAACTTGCGCGCATGGTTGTGTGCCATTTTTACAAAGTTTTCAGATTGCCTCCCAGGTTTGCATCACTCACTGAATTGGCCACATAATCAATTGTGTCGAGACGGTTTTTGAATTTGAGGCCTCGGGTGCGGAGTTTTTGACGTCGTCGCCCATAGCCAAATTGCGCGCACGCTTGTGCGCCGTTTTTACAAAGTTTTCAGATTGCCTCTCGGGTTTGCACTTCCCACTGAATTGGCCATAGAATCAATTGTGTCGAGAAAGTTTTTGAATTTGAGGCCTCGGGTGCGGAGTTTTTGACGTCTCCGCCCATAGCCAAACTTGCGCGCATGGTTGTGTGCCGTTTTTACAAAGTTTTCAGATTGCCTCCCAGGTTTGCATCCCTCACTGAATTGGCCATAGAATCAATTGTGTCGAGACGGTTTTTGAATTTGAGGCCTCGGGTGCGGAATTTTTGACGTCGTCGCCCATTGCCAAATTGCGCGCACGCTTGTGCGCCGTTTTTACAAAGTTTTCAGATTGCCTCTCGGGTTTGCATTACCAGCTGAATTGGCCATAGAATCAATTGTGTCGAGAAAATTTTTGAATTTGAGGCCTCGGGTGCGGAGTTTTTGACGTCGTCGCCCATAGCCAAACTTGCGCGCATGGTTGTGTGCCGTTTTTACAAAGTTTTAAGATTGCCTCCCAGGTTTGCATCCCTCACTGAATTGGCCATAGAATCAATTGTGTCGAGACGGTTTTTGAATTTGAGGCCTCGGGTGCAGAGTTTTTGACGTCGTCGCCCATAGCCAAATTGCGCGCACGCTTGTGCGCCGTTTTTACAAAGTTTTCAGATTGCCTCTCGGGTTTGCACTTCCCACTGAATTGGCCATAGAATCAATTGTGTCGAGAAAGTTTTTGAATTTGAGGCCTCGGGTGCGGAGTTTTTGACGTTGTCGCCCATAGTCAAACTTGCGCGCATGGTTGTTTGCCGTTTTTACAAAGTTTTCAGATTGCCTCCCAGGTTTGCATCCCTCACTGAATTGGCCATAGAATCAATTGTGTCGAGACGGTTTTTGAATTTGAGCCCTCGGGTGCGGAGTTTTTGACGTCGTCGCCCATAGCCAAATTGCGCGCACGCTTGTGCGCCGTTTTTATAAAGTTTTCAGATTGCCTCTCGGGTTTGCATTTCCCACTGAATTGGCCATAGAATCAATTGTGTCGAGAAAGTTTTTGAATTTGAGGCCTCAGGTGCGGAGTTTTTGAAGTTGTCGCCCATAGCCAAACTTGCGCGCATGGTTGTGTGCCGTTTTTACAAAGTTTTCAGATTGCCTCGAAGGTTTGCATCCCTCACTGAATTGGCCATGGAATCAATTGTGTCGAGACGGTTTTTGAATTTTAGGCCTCGGGTGCAGAGTTTTTGACGTCGTCGCCCATAGCCAAATTGCGCGCATGCTTGTGCGCCGTTTTTACAAAGTTTTCAGATTGCCTCCCGGGTTTGCATTTCCCGCTGAATTGGCCATAGAATCAATTGTGTCGAGTAAGTTTTTGAATTTGAGGCCTCGGGTGCAGAGTTTTTGACGTCGTCGCCCATAGTTAATCTTGCGCGCATGGTTGTGTGCCGTTTTTACAAAGTTTTCAGATTGCCTCCCAGGTTTGCATCCTTCACTGAATTGGCCATAGAATCAATTGTGTCGAGACGATTTTTGAATTTGAGGCCTCGGGTGCAGAGTTTTTGACGTCGTCGCCCATAACCAAATTGCGCGCATGCTTGTGCGCCGTTTTTACAAAGTTTTTAGATTGCCTCTCGGGTTTGCATTTCCCACTGAATTGGCCATAGAATCAATTGTGTCGAGAAAGTTTTTGAATTTGAGGCCTCGGGTGCGGAGTTTTTGACGTTGTGGCCCATAGCCAAACTTGCGCGCATGGTTGTGTGCCATTTTTACAAAGTTTTCAGATTGCCTCGAAGGTTTGCATCCCTCACTGAATTGGCCATAGAATCAATTGTGTCGAGACGGTTTTTGAATTTTAGGCCTCGGGTGCAGAGTTTTTGACGTCGTCGCCCATAGCCAAATTGCGCGCACGCTTGTGCGCCGTTTTTACAAAGTTTTCAGATTGCCTCCCGGGTTTGCATTTCCCGCTGAATTGGCCATAAAATCAATTGTGTCGAGTAAGTTTTTGAATTTGAGGCCTCGGGTGCGGAGTTTTTGACGTCGTCGCCCATAGCCAAACTTGCGCGCATGGTTGTATGCCGTTTTTACAAAGTTTTCAGATTGCCTCCCAGGTTTGCATCCCGCACTGAATTGGCCATAGAATCAATTGTGTCGAGACGATTTTTGAATTTGAGGCCTCGGGTGCAGAGTTTTTGACGTCGTCGCCCATAACCAAATTGCGCGCATACTTGTGCGCCGTTTTTACAAAGTTTTCAGATTGCCTCTCGGGTTTGCATTTCCCACTGAATTGGCCATAGAATCAATTGTGTCGAGAAAGTTTTTGAATTTGAGGCCTCGGGTGCAAAGTTTTTGACGTCGCCGCCCATAGCCAAACTTGCGCGCATGGTTGTGTGCCGTTTTTACAAAGTTTTCAGATTGCCTCCCAGGTTTGCATCCCTCACTGAATTGGCCATATAATCAATTGTCTCGAGACGGTTTTTGAATTTGAGGCCTCGGGTGCGGAGTTTTTGACGTCGTCGCTCATTGCCAAATTGCGCGCACGCTTGTGCGCCGTTTTTACAAAGTTTTCAGATTGCCTCTCGGGTTTGCATTACCAGCTGAATTGGCCATAGAATCAATTGTGTCGAGAATTTTTTTAAATTTGAGGCCTCGGGTGCGGAGTTTTTGACGTCGTCGCCCATAGCCAAACTTGCGCGCATGGTTGTGTGCCGTTTTTACAAAGTTTTAAGATTGCCTCCCAGGTTTGCATCCCTCACTGAATTGGCCATAGAATCAATTGTGTCGAGACGGTTTTTGAATTTGAGGCCTCGGGTGCGGAGTTTTTGACGTCGTCGCCCATAGCCAAATTGCGCGCACGCTTGTGCGCCGTTTTTACAAAGTTTTCAGATTTCCTCTCGGGTTTGCATTTCCCACTGAATTGGCCATAGAATCAATTGTGTCGAGAAAGTTTTTGAATTTGAGGCCTCGGGTGCGGAGTTTTTGAAGTTGTCGCACATAGCCAAACTTGCGCGCATGGTTGTGTGCCGTTTTTACAAAGTTTTCAGATTGCCTCGAAGGTTTGCATCCCTCACTGAATTGGCCATGGAATCAATTGTGTCGAGACGGTTTTTGAATTTTAGGCCTCGGGTGCAGAGTTTTTGACGTCGTCGCCCATAGCCAAATTGCGCGCATGCTTGTGCGCCGTTTTTACAAAGTTTTCAGATTGCCTCCCGGGTTTGCATTTCCCGCTGAATTGGCCATAGAATCAATTGTGTCGAGTAAGTTTTTGAATTTGAGGCCTCGGGTGCGGAGTTTTTGACGTCGTCGCCCATAGCCAAACTTGCGCGCATGGTTGTATGCCGTTTTTACAAAGTTTTCAGATTGCCTCCCAGGTGTTTATCCCGCACTGAATTGGCCACAGAATCAATTGTGTCGAGACGATTTTTGAATTTGAGGCCTCGGGTGCAGAGTTTTTGACGTCGTCGCCCATAACCAAATTGCGCGCATGCATGTGCGCCGTTTTTACAAAGTTTTTAGATTGCCTCTCGGGTTTGCATTTCCCACTGAATTGGCCATAGATTCAATTGTGTCGAGAAAGTTTTTGAATTTGAGGCATCGGGTGCGGAATTTTTTTTGACGTCGTCGCCCATAGCCAATCTTGCGCGCATAATTGTGTGCCGTTTTTACAAAGTTTTCAGATTGCCTCCAAGGTTTGAATTTCCCACTGAATTGGCCATAGAATCAATTGTGTCGAGACGGTTTTTGAATTTGAGGCCTCGGGTGCGGAGTTTTTGACGTCGTCGCCCATTGCCAAATTGCGCGCACGCTTGTGCGCCGTTTTTACAAAGTTTTCAGATTGCCTCTCGGGTTTGCATTACCAGCTGAATTGGCCATAGAATCAATTGTGTCGAGAAATTTTTTGAATTTGAGGCCTCGAGTGCGGAGTTTTTGACGTCGTCGCCCATAGCCAAACTTGCGCGCATGGTTGTGTGCCGTTTTTACAAAGTTTTAAGATTGCCTCCCAGGTTTGCATCCCTCACTGAATTGGCCATAGAATCAATTGTGTCGAGACGGTTTTTGAATTTGAGGCCTCGGGTGCAGAGTTTTTGACGTCGTCGCCCATAGCTAAATTGCGCGCACGCTTGTGCGCCGTTTTTACAAAGTTTTCAGATTGCCTCTCGGGTTTGCACTTCCCACTGAATTGGCCATAGAATCAATTGTGTCGAGAAAGTTTTTGAATATGAGGCCTCGGGTGCGGAGTTTTTGACGTTGTCGCCCATAGCCAAACATGCGCGCATGGTTGTGTGCCGTTTTTACAAAGTTTTCAGATTGCCTTGAAGGTTTGCATCCCCCACTGAATTGGCCATAGAATCAATTATGTCGAGACAGTTTTTGAATTTTACGCCTCGGGTGCAGAGTTTTTGACGTCGTCGCCCATAGCCAAATTGCGCGCACGCTTGTGCGCCGTTTTTACAAAGTTTTCAGATTGCCTCTCGGGTTTGCACTTCCCACTGAATTGGCCATAGAATCAATTGTGTCGAGAAAGTTTTTGAATTTGAGGCCTCGGGTGCGGAGTTTTTGACGTCGCCGCCCATAGCCAAACTTGCGCGCATGGTTGTGTGCCGTTTTTACAAAGTTTTCAGATTGCCTCCCAGGTTTGCATCCCACACTGAATTGGCCATAGAATCAATTGTGTCGAGACGGTTTTTGAATTTGAGGCCTCGGGTGCGGAGTTTTTGACGTCGTCGCCCATTGCCAAATTGCGCGCACGCTTGTGCGCCGTTTTTACAAAGTTTTCAGATTGCCTCTCGGGTTTGCATTACCAGCTGAATTGGCCATAGAATCAATTGTGTCGAGAAAATTTTTGAATTTGAGGCCTCGGGTGCGGAGTTTTTGACGTCGTCGCCCATAGCCAAACTTGCGCGCATGGTTGTGTGCCGTTTTTACAAAGTTTTAAGATTGTCTCCCAGGTTTGCATCCCTCACTAAATTGGCCATAGAATCAATTGTGTCGAGACGGTTTTTGAATTTGAGGCCTCGGGTGCAGAGTTTTTGACGTCGTCGCCCATAGCCAAATTGCGCGCACGCTTGTGCGCCGTTTTTACAAAGTTTTCAGATTGCCACTCGGGTTTGCACTTCCCACTGAATTGGCCATAGAATCAATTGTGTCGAGAAAGTTTTTGAATTTGAGGCCTCGGGTGCGGAGTTTTTGACGTTGTCGCCCATAGTCAAACTTGCGCGCATGGTTGTTTGCCGTTTTTACAAAGTTTTCAGATTGCCTCCCAGGTTTGCATCCCTCACTGAATTGGCCATAGAATCAATTGTGTCGAGACGGTTTTTGAATTTGAGCCCTCGGGTGCGGAGTTTTTGACGTCGTCGCCCATAGCCAAATTGCGCGCACGCTTGTGCGCCGTTTTTATAAAGTTTTCAGATTGCCTCTCGGGTTTGCATTACCAGCTGAATTGGCCATAGAATCAATTGTGTGGAGAAAATTTTTGAATTTGAGGCCTCGGGTGCGGAGTTTTTGACGTCGTCGCCCATAGCCAAACTTGCGCGCATGGTTGTGTGCCGTTTTTACAAAGTTTTAAGATTGTCTCCCAGGTTTGCATCCCTCACTAAATTGGCCATAGAATCAATTGTGTCGAGACGGTTTTTGAATTTGAGGCCTCGGGTGCAGAGTTTTTGACGTCGTCGCCCATAGCCAAATTGCGCGCACGCTTGTGCGCCGTTTTTACAAAGTTTTCAGATTGCCACTCGGGTTTGCACTTCCCACTGAATTGGCCATAGAATCAATTGTGTCGAGAAAGTTTTTGAATTTGAGGCCTCGGGTGCGGAGTTTTTGACGTTGTCGCCCATAGTCAAACTTGCGCGCATGGTTGTTTGCCGTTTTTACAAAGTTTTCAGATTGCCTCCCAGGTTTGCATCCCTCACTGAATTGGCCATAGAATCAATTGTGTCGAGACGGTTTTTGAATTTGAGCCCTCGGGTGCGGAGTTTTTGACGTCGTCGCCCATAGCCAAATTGCGCGCACGCTTGTGCGCCGTTTTTATAAAGTTTTCAGATTGCCTCTCGGGTTTGCATTTCCCACTGAATTGGCCATAGAATCAATTGTGTCGAGAAAGTTTTTGAATTTGAGGCCTCGGGTGCGGAGTTTTTGAAGTTGTCGCCCATAGCCAAACTTGCGCGCATGGTTGTGTGCCGTTTTTACAAAGTTTTCAGATTGCCTCGAAGGTTTGCATCCCTCACTGAATTGGCCATGGAATCAATTGTGTCGAGACGGTTTTTGAATTTTAGGCCTCGGGTGCAGAGTTTTTGACGTCGTCGCCCATAGCCAAATTGCGCGCATGCTTGTGCGCCGTTTTTACAAAGTTTTCAGATTGCCTCCCGAGTTTGCATTTCCCGCTGAATTGGCCATAGAATCAATTGTGTCGAGTAAGTTTTTGAATTTGAGGCCTCGGGTGCGGAGTTTTTGACGTCGTCGCCCATAGCCAAACTTGCGCGCATGGTTGTATGCCGTTTTTACAAAGTTTTCAGATTGCCTCCCAGGTGTGCATCCCGCACTGAATTGGCCATAGAATCAATTGTGTCGAGACGATTTTTGAATTTGAGGCCTCGGGTGAATAGTTTTTGACGTCGTCGCCCATAACCAAATTGCGCGCATGCTTGTGCGCTGTTTTTACAAAGTTTTTAGATTGCCTCTCGGGTTTGCATTTCCCACAGAATTGGCCATAGAATCAATTATGTCGAGAAAGATTTTGAATTTGAGGCATCGGGTGCGGAGTTTTTGACGTCGTCGCCCATAGCCAATCTTGCGCGCATGGTTGTGTGCCGTTTTTACAAAGTTTTCAGATTGCCTCCAAGGTTTGAATTTCCCACTGAATTGGCCATAGAATCAATTGTGTCGAGACGGTTTTTGAATTTGAGGCCTCGGGTGCGGAGTTTTTGACGTCGTCGCCCATTGCCAAATTGTGCGCACGCTTGTGCGCCGTTTTTACAAAGTTTTCAGATTGCCTCTCGGGTTTGCATCACCAGCTGAATTGGCCATAGAATCAATTGTGTCGAGAAAATTTTTGAATTTGAGGCCTCGGGTGCGGAGTTTTTGACGTCGTCGCCCATAGCCAAACTTGCGCGCATGGTTGTGTGCCGTTTTTACAAAGTTTTAAGATTGCCTCCCAGGTTTGCATCCCTCACTGAATTGGCCATAGAATCAATTGTGTCGAGACGGTTTTTGAATTTGAGGCCTCGGGTGCAGAGTTTTTGACGTCGTCGCCCATAGCCAAATTGCGCGCACGCTTGTGCGCCGTTTTTACAAAGTTTTCAGATTGCCTCCCGGGTTTGCATTTCCCGCTGAATTGGCCATAAAATCAATTGTGTCGAGTAAGTTTTTGAATTTGAGGCCTCGGGTGCGGAGTTTTTGACGTCGTCGCCCATAGCCAAACTTGCGCGAATGGTTGTATGCCGTTTTTACAAAGTTTTCAGATTGCCTCCCAGGTTTGCATCCCGCACTGAATTGGCCATAGAATCAATTGTGTCGAGACGATTTTTGAATTTGAGGCCTCGGGTGCAGAGTTTTTGACGTCGTCGCCCATAACCAAATTGCGCGCATACTTGTGCGCCGTTTTTACAAAGTTTTCAGATTGCCTCTCGGGTTTGCATTTCCCACTGAATTGGCCATAGAATCAATTGTGTCGAGAAAGTTTTTGAATTTGAGGCCTCGGGTGCAGAGTTTTTGACGTCGCCGCCCATAGCCAAACTTGCGCGCATGGTTGTGTGCCGTTTTTACAAAGTTTTCAGATTGCCTCCCAGGTTTGCATCCCTCACTGAATTGGCCATATAATCAATTGTCTCGAGACGGTTTTTGAATTTGAGGCCTCGGGTGCGGAGTTTTTGACGTCGTCGCTCATTGCCAAATTGCGCGCACGCTTGTGCGCCGTTTTTACAAAGTTTTCAGATTGCCTCTCGGGTTTGCATTACCAGCTGAATTGGCCATAGAATCAATTGTGTCGAGAATTTTTTTAAATTTGAGGCCTCGGGTGCGGAGTTTTTGACGTCGTCGCCCATAGCCAAACTTGCGCGCATGGTTGTGTGCCGTTTTTACAAAGTTTTAAGATTGCCTCCCAGGTTTGCATCCCTCACTGAATTGGCCATAGAATCAATTGTGTCGAGACGGTTTTTGAATTTGAGGCCTCGGGTGCGGAGTTTTTGACGTCGTCGCCCATAGCCAAATTGCGCGCACGCTTGTGCGCCGTTTTTACAAAGTTTTCAGATTTCCTCTCGGGTTTGCATTTCCCACTGAATTGGCCATAGAATCAATTGTGTCGAGAAAGTTTTTGAATTTGAGGCCTCGGGTGCGGAGTTTTTGAAGTTGTCGCCCATAGCCAAACTTGCGCGCATGGTTGTGTGCCGTTTTTACAAAGTTTTCAGATTGCCTCGAAGGTTTGCATCCCTCACTGAATTGGCCATGGAATCAATTGTGTCGAGACGGTTTTTGAATTTTAGGCCTCGGGTGCAGAGTTTTTGACGTCGTCGCCCATAGCCAAATTGCGCGCATGCTTGTGCGCCGTTTTTACAAAGTTTTCAGATTGCCTCCCGGGTTTGCATTTCCCGCTGAATTGGCCATAGAATCAATTGTGTCGAGTAAGTTTTTGAATTTGAGGCCTCGGGTGCGGAGTTTTTGACGTCGTCGCCCATAGCCAAACTTGCGCGCATGGTTGTATGCCGTTTTTACAAAGTTTTCAGATTGCCTCCCAGGTGTTTATCCCGCACTGAATTGGCCACAGAATCAATTGTGTCGAGACGATTTTTGAATTTGAGGCCTCGGGTGCAGAGTTTTTGACGTCGTCGCCCATAACCAAATTGCGCGCATGCATGTGCGCCGTTTTTACAAAGTTTTTAGATTGCCTCTCGGGTTTGCATTTCCCACTGAATTGGCCATAGATTCAATTGTGTCGAGAAAGTTTTTGAATTTGAGGCATCGGGTGCGGAATTTTTTTTGACGTCGTCGCCCATAGCCAATCTTGCGCGCATAATTGTGTGCCGTTTTTACAAAGTTTTCAGATTGCCTCCAAGGTTTGAATTTCCCACTGAATTGGCCATAGAATCAATTGTGTCGAGACGGTTTTTGAATTTGAGGCCTCGGGTGCGGAGTTTTTGACGTCGTCGCCCATTGCCAAATTGCGCGCACGCTTGTGCGCCGTTTTTACAAAGTTTTCAGATTGCCTCTCGGGTTTGCATTACCAGCTGAATTGGCCATAGAATCAATTGTGTCGAGAAATTTTTTGAATTTGAGGCCTCGAGTGCGGAGTTTTTGACGTCGTCGCCCATAGCCAAACTTGCGCGCATGGTTGTGTGCCGTTTTTACAAAGTTTTAAGATTGCCTCCCAGGTTTGCATCCCTCACTGAATTGGCCATAGAATCAATTGTGTCGAGACGGTTTTTGAATTTGAGGCCTCGGGTGCAGAGTTTTTGACGTCGTCGCCCATAGCTAAATTGCGCGCACGCTTGTGCGCCGTTTTTACAAAGTTTTCAGATTGCCTCTCGGGTTTGCACTTCCCACTGAATTGGCCATAGAATCAATTGTGTCGAGAAAGTTTTTGAATATGAGGCCTCGGGTGCGGAGTTTTTGACGTTGTCGCCCATAGCCAAACATGCGCGCATGGTTGTGTGCCGTTTTTACAAAGTTTTCAGATTGCCTTGAAGGTTTGCATCCCCCACTGAATTGGCCATAGAATCAATTATGTCGAGACAGTTTTTGAATTTTACGCCTCGGGTGCAGAGTTTTTGACGTCGTCGCCCATATCCAAATTGCGCGCACGCTTGTGCGCCGTTTTTACAAAGTTTTCAGATTGCCTCTCGGGTTTGCACTTCCCACTGAATTGGCCATAGAATCAATTGTGTCGAGAAAGTTTTTGAATTTGAGGCCTCGGGTGCGGAGTTTTTGACGTCGCCGCCCATAGCCAAACTTGCGCGCATGGTTGTGTGCCGTTTTTACAAAGTTTTCAGATTGCCTCCCAGGTTTGCATCCCACACTGAATTGGCCATAGAATCAATTGTGTCGAGACGGTTTTTGAATTTGAGGCCTCGGGTGCGGAGTTTTTGACGTCGTCGCCCATTGCCAAATTGCGCGCACGCTTGTGCGCCGTTTTTACAAAGTTTTCAGATTGCCTCTCGGGTTTGCATTACCAGCTGAATTGGCCATAGAATCAATTGTGTCGAGAAAATTTTTGAATTTGAGGCCTCGGGTGCGGAGTTTTTGACGTCGTCGCCCATAGCCAAACTTGCGCGCATGGTTTTGTGCCGTTTTTACAAAGTTTTAAGATTGTCTCCCAGGTTTGCATCCCTCACTAAATTGGCCATAGAATCAATTGTGTCGAGACGGTTTTTGAATTTGAGGCCTCGGGTGCAGAGTTTTTGACGTCGTCGCCCATAGCCAAATTGCGCGCACGCTTGTGCGCCGTTTTTACAAAGTTTTCAGATTGCCACTCGGGTTTGCACTTCCCACTGAATTGGCCATAGAATCAATTGTGTCGAGAAAGTTTTTGAATTTGAGGCCTCGGGTGCGGAGTTTTTGACGTTGTCGCCCATAGTCAAACTTGCGCGCATGGTTGTTTGCCGTTTTTACAAAGTTTTCAGATTGCCTCCCAGGTTTGCATCCCTCACTGAATTGGCCATAGAATCAATTGTGTCGAGACGGTTTTTGAATTTGAGCCCTCGGGTGCGGAGTTTTTGACGTCGTCGCCCATAGCCAAATTGCGCGCACGCTTGTGCGCCGTTTTTATAAAGTTTTCAGATTGCCTCTCGGGTTTGCATTACCAGCTGAATTGGCCATAGAATCAATTGTGTGGAGAAAATTTTTGAATTTGAGGCCTCGGGTGCGGAGTTTTTGACGTCGTCGCCCATAGCCAAACTTGCGCGCATGGTTGTGTGCCGTTTTTACAAAGTTTTAAGATTGTCTCCCAGGTTTGCATCCCTCACTAAATTGGCCATAGAATCAATTGTGTCGAGACGGTTTTTGAATTTGAGGCCTCGGGTGCAGAGTTTTTGACGTCGTCGCCCATAGCCAAATTGCGCGCACGCTTGTGCGCCGTTTTTACAAAGTTTTCAGATTGCCACTCGGGTTTGCACTTCCCACTGAATTGGCCATAGAATCAATTGTGTCGAGAAAGTTTTTGAATTTGAGGCCTCGGGTGCGGAGTTTTTGACGTTGTCGCCCATAGTCAAACTTGCGCGCATGGTTGTTTGCCGTTTTTACAAAGTTTTCAGATTGCCTCCCAGGTTTGCATCCCTCACTGAATTGGCCATAGAATCAATTGTGTCGAGACGGTTTTTGAATTTGAGCCCTCGGGTGCGGAGTTTTTGACGTCGTCGCCCATAGCCAAATTGCGCGCACGCTTGTGCGCCGTTTTTATAAAGTTTTCAGATTGCCTCTCGGGTTTGCATTTCCCACTGAATTGGCCATAGAATCAATTGTGTCGAGAAAGTTTTTGAATTTGAGGCCTCGGGTGCGGAGTTTTTGAAGTTGTCGCCCATAGCCAAACTTGCGCGCATGGTTGTGTGCCGTTTTTACAAAGTTTTCAGATTGCCTCGAAGGTTTGCATCCCTCACTGAATTGGCCATGGAATCAATTGTGTCGAGACGGTTTTTGAATTTTAGGCCTCGGGTGCAGAGTTTTTGACGTCGTCGCCCATAGCCAAATTGCGCGCATGCTTGTGCGCCGTTTTTACAAAGTTTTCAGATTGCCTCCCGAGTTTGCATTTCCCGCTGAATTGGCCATAGAATCAATTGTGTCGAGTAAGTTTTTGAATTTGAGGCCTCGGGTGCGGAGTTTTTGACGTCGTCGCCCATAGCCAAACTTGCGCGCATGGTTGTATGCCGTTTTTACAAAGTTTTCAGATTGCCTCCCAGGTGTGCATCCCGCACTGAATTGGCCATAGAATCAATTGTGTCGAGACGATTTTTGAATTTGAGGCCTCGGGTGAATAGTTTTTGACGTCGTCGCCCATAACCAAATTGCGCGCATGCTTGTGCGCTGTTTTTACAAAGTTTTTAGATTGCCTCTCGGGTTTGCATTTCCCACAGAATTGGCCATAGAATCAATTGTGTCGAGAAAGATTTTGAATTTGAGGCATCGGGTGCGGAGTTTTTGACGTCGTCGCCCATAGCCAATCTTGCGCGCATGGTTGTGTGCCGTTTTTACAAAGTTTTCAGATTGCCTCCAAGGTTTGAATTTCCCACTGAATTGGCCATAGAATCAATTGTGTCGAGATGGTTTTTGAATTTGAGGCCTCGGGTGCGGAGTTTTTGACGTCGTCGCCCATTGCCAAATTGTGCGCACGCTTGTGCGCCGTTTTTACAAAGTTTTCAGATTGCCTCTCGGGTTTGCATCACCAGCTGAATTGGCCATAGAATCAATTGTGTCGAGAAAATTTTTGAATTTGAGGCCTCGGGTGCGGAGTTTTTGACGTCGTCGCCCATAGCCAAACTTGCGCGCATGGTTGTGTGCCGTTTTTACAAAGTTTTAAGATTGCCTCCCAGGTTTGCATCCCTCACTGAATTGGCCATAGAATCAATTGTGTCGAGACGGTTTTTGAATTTGAGGCCTCGGGTGCAGAGTTTTTGACGTCGTCGCCCATAGCTAAATTGCGCGCACGCTTGTGCGCCGTTTTTACAAAGTTTTCAGATTGCCTCTCGGGTTTGCACTTCCCACTGAATTGGCCATAGAATCAATTGTGTCGAAAAAGTTTTTGAATATGAGGCCTCGGGTGCGGAGTTTTTGACGTTGTCGCCCATAGCCAAACATGCGCGCATGGTTGTGTGCCGTTTTTACAAAGTTTTCAGATTGCCTTGAAGGTTTGCATCCCCCACTGAATTGGCCATAGAATCAATTATGTCGAGACAGTTTTTGAATTTTACGCCTCGGGTGCAGAGTTTTTGACGTCGTCGCCCATAGCCAAATTGCGCGCACGCTTGTGCGCCGTTTTTACAAAGTTTTCAGATTGCCTCTCGGGTTTGCACTTCCCACTGAATTGGCCATAGAATCAATTGTGTCGAGAAAGTTTTTGAATTTGAGGCCTCGGGTGCGGAGTTTTTGACGTCGCCGCCCATAGCCAAACTTGCGCGCATGGTTGTGTGCCGTTTTTACAAAGTTTTCAGATTGCCTCCCAGGTTTGCATCCCTCACTGAATTGGCCATAGAATCAATTGTGTCGAGACGGTTTTTGAATTTGAGGCCTCGGGTGCGGAGTTTTTGACGTCGTCGCCCATTGCCAAATTGCGCGCACGCTTGTGCGCCGTTTTTACAAAGTTTTCAGATTGCCTCTCGGGTTTGCATTACCAGCTGAATTGGCCATAGAATCAATTGTGTCGAGAAAATTTTTGAATTTGAGGCCTCGGGTGCGGAGTTTTTGACGTCGTCGCCCATAGCCAAACTTGCGCGCATGGTTGTGTGCCGTTTTTACAAAGTTTTAAGATTGTCTCCCAGGTTTGCATCCCTCACTGAATTGGCCATAGAATCAATTGTGTCGAGACGGTTTTTGAATTTGAGGCCTCGGGTGCAGAGTTTTTGACGTCGTCGCCCATAGCCAAATTGCGCGCACGCTTGTGCGCCGTTTTTACAAAGTTTTCAGATTGCCACTCGGGTTTGCACTTCCCACTGAATTGGCCATAGAATCAATTGTGTCGAGAAAGTTTTTGAATTTGAGGCCTCGGGTGCGGAGTTTTTGACGTTGTCGCCCATAGTCAAACTTGCGCGCATGGTTGTTTGCCGTTTTTACAAAGTTTTCAGATTGCCTCCCAGGTTTGCATCCCTCACTGAATTGGCCATAGAATCAATTGTGTCGAGACGGTTTTTGAATTTGAGCCCTCGGGTGCGGAGTTTTTGACGTCGTCGCCCATAGCCAAATTGCGCGCACGCTTGTGCGCCGTTTTTATAAAGTTTTCAGATTGCCTCTCGGGTTTGCATTTCCCACTGAATTGGCCATAGAATCAATTGTGTCGAGAAAGTTTTTGAATTTGAGGCCTCGGGTGCGGAGTTTTTGAAGTTGTCGCCCATAGCCAAACTTGCGCGCATGGTTGTGTGCCGTTTTTACAAAGTTTTCAGATTGCCTCGAAGGTTTGCATCCCTCACTGAATTGGCCATGGAATCAATTGTGTCGAGACGGTTTTTGAATTTTAGGCCTCGGGTGCAGAGTTTTTGACGTCGTCGCCCATAGCCAAATTGCGCGCATGCTTGTGCGCCGTTTTTACAAAGTTTTCAGATTGCCTCCCGAGTTTGCATTTCCCGCTGAATTGGCCATAGAATCAATTGTGTCGAGTAAGTTTTTGAATTTGAGGCCTCGGGTGCGGAGTTTTTGACGTCGTCGCCCATAGCCAAACTTGCGCGCATGGTTGTATGCCGTTTTTACAAAGTTTTCAGATTGCCTCCCAGGTGTGCATCCCGCACTGAATTGGCCATAGAATCAATTGTGTCGAGACGATTTTTGAATTTGAGGCCTCGGGTGAATAGTTTTTGACGTCGTCGCCCATAACCAAATTGCGCGCATGCTTGTGCGCTGTTTTTACAAAGTTTTTAGATTGCCTCTCGGGTTTGCATTTCCCACTGAATTGGCCATAGAATCAATTGTGTCGAGAAAGATTTTGAATTTGAGGCATCGGGTGCGGAGTTTTTGACGTCGTCGCCCATAGCCAATCTTGCGCGCATGGTTGTGTGCCGTTTTTACAAAGTTTTCAGATTGCCTCCAAGGTTTGAATTTCCCACTGAATTGGCCATAGAATCAATTGTGTCGAGACGGTTTTTGAATTTGAGGCCTCGGGTGCGGAGTTTTTGACGTCGTCGCCCATTGCCAAATTGTGCGCACGCTTGTGCGCCGTTTTTACAAAGTTTTCAGATTGCCTCTCGGGTTTGCATCACCAGCTGAATTGGCCATAGAATCAATTGTGTCGAGAAAATTTTTGAATTTGAGGCCTCGGGTGCGGAGTTTTTGACGTCGTCGCCCATAGCCAAACTTGCGCGCATGGTTGTGTGCCGTTTTTACAAAGTTTTAAGATTGCCTCCCAGGTTTGCATCCCTCACTGAATTGGCCATAGAATCAATTGTGTCGAGACGGTTTTTGAATTTGAGGCCTCGGGTGCAGAGTTTTTGACGTCGTCGCCCATAGCTAAATTGCGCGCACACTTGTGCGCCGTTTTTACAAAGTTTTCAGATTGCCTCTCGGGTTTGCACTTCCCACTGAATTGGCCATAGAATCAATTGTGTCGAGAAAGTTTTTGAATTTGAAGCCTCGGGTGCGGAGTTTTTGACGTTGTCGCCCATAGCCAAACTTGCGCGCATGGTTGTGTGCCGTTTTTACAAAGTTTTCAGATTGCCTTGAAGGTTTGCATCCCTCACTGAATTGGCCATAGAATCAATTATGTCGAGACGGTTTTTGAATTTTACGCCTCGGGTGCAGAGTTTTTGACGTCGTCGCCCATAGCCAAATTGCGCGCACGCTTGTGCGCCATTTTTACAAAGTTTTCAGATTGCCTCTCGGGTTTGCACTTCCCACTGAATTGGCCATAGAATCAATTGTGTCGAGAAAGTTTTTGAATTTGAGGCCTCGGGTGCGGAGTTTTTGACGTTGTCGCCCATAGTCAAACTTGCGCGCATGGTTGTTTGCCGTTTTTACAAAGTTATCAGATTGCCTCCCAGGTTTGCATCTCTCACTGAATTGGCCATAGAATCAATTGTGTCGAGATGGTTTTTGAATTTGAGGCCTCGGGTGCGGAGTTTTTGACGTCGTCGCCCATTGCCAAATTGTGCGCACGCTTGTGCGCCGTTTTTACAAAGTTTTCAGATTGCCTCTCGGGTTTGCATCACCAGCTGAATTGGCCATAGAATCAATTGTGTCGAGAAAATTTTTGAATTTGAGGCCTCGGGTGCGGAGTTTTTGACGTCGTCGCCCATAGCCAAACTTGCGCGCATGGTTGTGTGCCGTTTTTACAAAGTTTTAAGATTGCCTCCCAGGTTTGCATCCCTCACTGAATTGGCCATAGAATCAATTGTGTCGAGACGGTTTTTGAATTTGAGGCCTCGGGTGCAGAGTTTTTGACGTCGTCGCCCATAGCTAAATTGCGCGCACGCTTGTGCGCCGTTTTTACAAAGTTTTCAGATTGCCTCTCGGGTTTGCACTTCCCACTGAATTGGCCATAGAATCAATTGTGTCGAAAAAGTTTTTGAATATGAGGCCTCGGGTGCGGAGTTTTTGACGTTGTCGCCCATAGCCAAACATGCGCGCATGGTTGTGTGCCGTTTTTACAAAGTTTTCAGATTGCCTTGAAGGTTTGCATCCCCCACTGAATTGGCCATAGAATCAATTATGTCGAGACAGTTTTTGAATTTTACGCCTCGGGTGCAGAGTTTTTGACGTCGTCGCCCATAGCCAAATTGCGCGCACGCTTGTGCGCCGTTTTTACAAAGTTTTCAGATTGCCTCTCGGGTTTGCACTTCCCACTGAATTGGCCATAGAATCAATTGTGTCGAGAAAGTTTTTGAATTTGAGGCCTCGGGTGCGGAGTTTTTGACGTCGCCGCCCATAGCCAAACTTGCGCGCATGGTTGTGTGCCGTTTTTACAAAGTTTTCAGATTGCCTCCCAGGTTTGCATCCCTCACTGAATTGGCCATAGAATCAATTGTGTCGAGACGGTTTTTGAATTTGAGGCCTCGGGTGCGGAGTTTTTGACGTCGTCGCCCATTGCCAAATTGCGCGCACGCTTGTGCGCCGTTTTTACAAAGTTTTCAGATTGCCTCTCGGGTTTGCATTACCAGCTGAATTGGCCATAGAATCAATTGTGTCGAGAAAATTTTTGAATTTGAGGCCTCGGGTGCGGAGTTTTTGACGTCGTCGCCCATAGCCAAACTTGCGCGCATGGTTGTGTGCCGTTTTTACAAAGTTTTAAGATTGTCTCCCAGGTTTGCATCCCTCACTGAATTGGCCATAGAATCAATTGTGTCGAGACGGTTTTTGAATTTGAGGCCTCGGGTGCAGAGTTTTTGACGTCGTCGCCCATAGCCAAATTGCGCGCACGCTTGTGCGCCGTTTTTACAAAGTTTTCAGATTGCCACTCGGGTTTGCACTTCCCACTGAATTGGCCATAGAATCAATTGTGTCGAGAAAGTTTTTGAATTTGAGGCCTCGGGTGCGGAGTTTTTGACGTTGTCGCCCATAGTCAAACTTGCGCGCATGGTTGTTTGCCGTTTTTACAAAGTTTTCAGATTGCCTCCCAGGTTTGCATCCCTCACTGAATTGGCCATAGAATCAATTGTGTCGAGACGGTTTTTGAATTTGAGCCCTCGGGTGCGGAGTTTTTGACGTCGTCGCCCATAGCCAAATTGCGCGCACGCTTGTGCGCCGTTTTTATAAAGTTTTCAGATTGCCTCTCGGGTTTGCATTTCCCACTGAATTGGCCATAGAATCAATTGTGTCGAGAAAGTTTTTGAATTTGAGGCCTCGGGTGCGGAGTTTTTGAAGTTGTCGCCCATAGCCAAACTTGCGCGCATGGTTGTGTGCCGTTTTTACAAAGTTTTCAGATTGCCTCGAAGGTTTGCATCCCTCACTGAATTGGCCATGGAATCAATTGTGTCGAGACGGTTTTTGAATTTTAGGCCTCGGGTGCAGAGTTTTTGACGTCGTCGCCCATAGCCAAATTGCGCGCATGCTTGTGCGCCGTTTTTACAAAGTTTTCAGATTGCCTCCCGAGTTTGCATTTCCCGCTGAATTGGCCATAGAATCAATTGTGTCGAGTAAGTTTTTGAATTTGAGGCCTCGGGTGCGGAGTTTTTGACGTCGTCGCCCATAGCCAAACTTGCGCGCATGGTTGTATGCCGTTTTTACAAAGTTTTCAGATTGCCTCCCAGGTGTGCATCCCGCACTGAATTGGCCATAGAATCAATTGTGTCGAGACGATTTTTGAATTTGAGGCCTCGGGTGAATAGTTTTTGACGTCGTCGCCCATAACCAAATTGCGCGCATGCTTGTGCGCTGTTTTTACAAAGTTTTTAGATTGCCTCTCGGGTTTGCATTTCCCACTGAATTGGCCATAGAATCAATTGTGTCGAGAAAGATTTTGAATTTGAGGCATCGGGTGCGGAGTTTTTGACGTCGTCGCCCATAGCCAATCTTGCGCGCATGGTTGTGTGCCGTTTTTACAAAGTTTTCAGATTGCCTCCAAGGTTTGAATTTCCCACTGAATTGGCCATAGAATCAATTGTGTCGAGACGGTTTTTGAATTTGAGGCCTCGGGTGCGGAGTTTTTGACGTCGTCGCCCATTGCCAAATTGTGCGCACGCTTGTGCGCCGTTTTTACAAAGTTTTCAGATTGCCTCTCGGGTTTGCATCACCAGCTGAATTGGCCATAGAATCAATTGTGTCGAGAAAATTTTTGAATTTGAGGCCTCGGGTGCGGAGTTTTTGACGTCGTCGCCCATAGCCAAACTTGCGCGCATGGTTGTGTGCCGTTTTTACAAAGTTTTAAGATTGCCTCCCAGGTTTGCATCCCTCACTGAATTGGCCATAGAATCAATTGTGTCGAGACGGTTTTTGAATTTGAGGCCTCGGGTGCAGAGTTTTTGACGTCGTCGCCCATAGCTAAATTGCGCGCACACTTGTGCGCCGTTTTTACAAAGTTTTCAGATTGCCTCTCGGGTTTGCACTTCCCACTGAATTGGCCATAGAATCAATTGTGTCGAGAAAGTTTTTGAATTTGAAGCCTCGGGTGCGGAGTTTTTGACGTTGTCGCCCATAGCCAAACTTGCGCGCATGGTTGTGTGCCGTTTTTACAAAGTTTTCAGATTGCCTCGAAGGTTTGCATCCCTCACTGAATTGGCCATGGAATCAATTGTGTCGAGACGGTTTTTGAATTTTAGGCCTCGGGTGCAGAGTTTTTGACGTCGTCGCACATAGCCAAATTGCGCGCATGCTTGTGCGCCGTTTTTACAAAGTTTTCAGATTGCCTCCCGAGTTTGCATTTCCCGCTGAATTGGCCATAGAATCAATTGTGTCGAGTAAGTTTTTGAATTTGAGGCCTCGGGTGCGGAGTTTTTGACGTCGTCGCCCATAGCCAAACTTGCGCGCATGGTTGTATGCCGTTTTTACAAAGTTTTCAGATTGCCTCCCAGGTGTGCATCCCGCACTGAATTGGCCATAGAATCAATTGTGTCGAGACGATTTTTGAATTTGAGGCCTCGGGTGAATAGTTTTTGACGTCGTCGCCCATAACCAAATTGCGCGCATGCTTGTGCGCTGTTTTTACAAAGTTTTTAGATTGCCTCTCGGGTTTGCATTTCCCACTGAATTGGCCATAGAATCAATTGTGTCGAGAAAGATTTTGAATTTGAGGCATCGGGTGCGGAGTTTTTGACGTCGTCGCCCATAGCCAATCTTGCGCGCATGGTTGTGTGCCGTTTTTACAAAGTTTTCAGATTGCCTCCAAGGTTTGAATTTCCCACTGAATTGGCCATAGAATCAATTGTGTCGAGACGGTTTTTGAATTTGAGGCCTCGGGTGCGGAGTTTTTGACGTCGTCGCCCATTGCCAAATTGTGCGCACGCTTGTGCGCCGTTTTTACAAAGTTTTCAGATTGCCTCTCGGGTTTGCATCACCAGCTGAATTGGCCATAGAATCAATTGTGTCGAGAAAATTTTTGAATTTGAGGCCTCGGGTGCGGAGTTTTTGACGTCGTCGCCCATAGCCAAACTTGCGCGCATGGTTGTGTGCCGTTTTTACAAAGTTTTAAGATTGCCTCCCAGGTTTGCATCCCTCACTGAATTGGCCATAGAATCAATTGTGTCGAGACGGTTTTTGAATTTGAGGCCTCGGGTGCAGAGTTTTTGACGTCGTCGCCCATAGCTAAATTGCGCGCACACTTGTGCGCCGTTTTTACAAAGTTTTCAGATTGCCTCTCGGGTTTGCACTTCCCACTGAATTGGCCATAGAATCAATTGTGTCGAGAAAGTTTTTGAATTTGAAGCCTCGGGTGCGGAGTTTTTGACGTTGTCGCCCATAGCCAAACTTGCGCGCATGGTTGTGTGCCGTTTTTACAAAGTTTTCAGATTGCCTTGAAGGTTTGCATCCCTCACTGAATTGGCCATAGAATCAATTATGTCGAGACGGTTTTTGAATTTTACGCCTCGGGTGCAGAGTTTTTGACGTCGTCGCCCATAGCCAAATTGCGCGCACGCTTGTGCGCCATTTTTACAAAGTTTTCAGATTGCCTCTCGGGTTTGCACTTCCCACTGAATTGGCCATAGAATCAATTGTGTCGAGAAAGTTTTTGAATTTGAGGCCTCGGGTGCGGAGTTTTTGACGTTGTCGCCCATAGTCAAACTTGCGCGCATGGTTGTTTGCCGTTTTTACAAAGTTATCAGATTGCCTCCCAGGTTTGCATCTCTCACTGAATTGGCCATAGAATCAATTGTGTCGAGACGGTTTTTGAATTTGAGCCCTCGGGTGCGGAGTTTTTGACGTCGTCGCCCATTGCCAAATTGCGCGCACGCTTGTGCGCCGTTTTTATAAAGTTTTCAGATTGCCTCTCGGGTTTGCATTTCCCACTGAATTGGCCATAGAATCAATTGTGTCGAGAAAGTTTTTGAATTTGAGGCCTCGGGTGCGGAGTTTTTGAAGTTGTCGCCCATAGCCAAACTTGCGCGCATGGTTGTGTTCCGTTTTTACAAAGTTTTCAGATTGCCTCGAAGGTTTGCATCCCTCACTGAATTGGCCATGGAATCAATTGTGTCGAGACGGTTTTTGAATTTTAGGCCTCGGGTGCAGAGTTTTTGACGTCGTCGCCCATAGCCAAATTGCGCGCATGCTTGTGCGCCGTTTTTACAAAGTTTTCAGATTGCCTCCCGAGTTTGCATTTCCCGCTGAATTGGCCATAGAATCAATTGTGTCGAGTAAGTTTTTGAATTTGAGGCCTCGGGTGCGGAGTTTTTGACGTCGTCGCCCATAGCCAAACTTGCGCGCATGGTTGTATGCCGTTTTTACAAAGTTTTCAGATTGCCTCCCAGGTGTGCATCCCGCACTGAATGGGCCATAGAATCAATTGTGTCGAGACGATTTTTGAATTTGAGGCCTCGGGTGAATAGTTTTTGACGTCGTCGCCCATAACCAAATTGCGCGCATGCTTGTGCGCTGTTTTTACAAAGTTTTTAGATTGCCTCTCGGGTTTGCATTTCCCACTGAATTGGCCATAGAATCAATTGTGTCGAGAAAGATTTTGAATTTGAGGCATCGGGTGCGGAGTTTTTGACGTCGTCGCCCATAGCCAATCTTGCGCGCATGGTTGTGTGCCGTTTTTACAAAGTTTTCAGATTGCCTCCAAGGTTTGAATTTCCCACTGAATTGGCCATAGAATCAATTGTGTCGAGACGGTTTTTGAATTTGAGGCCTCGGGTGCGGAGTTTTTGACGTCGTCGCCCATTGCCAAATTGTGCGCACGCTTGTGCGCCGTTTTTACAAAGTTTTCAGATTGCCTCTCGGGTTTGCATCACCAGCTGAATTGGCCATAGAATCAATTGTGTCGAGAAAATTTTTGAATTTGAGGCCTCGGGTGCGGAGTTTTTGACGTCGTCGCCCATAGCCAAACTTGCGCGCATGGTTGTGTGCCGTTTTTACAAAGTTTTAAGATTGCCTCCCAGGTTTGCATCCCTCACTGAATTGGCCATAGAATCAATTGTGTCGAGACGGTTTTTGAATTTGAGGCCTCGGGTGCAGAGTTTTTGACGTCGTCGCCCATAGCTAAATTGCGCGCACACTTGTGCGCCGTTTTTACAAAGTTTTCAGATTGCCTCTCGGGTTTGCACTTCCCACTGAATTGGCCATAGAATCAATTGTGTCGAGAAAGTTTTTGAATTTGAAGCCTCGGGTGCGGAGTTTTTGACGTTGTCGCCCATAGCCAAACTTGCGCGCATGGTTGTGTGCCGTTTTTACAAAGTTTTCAGATTGCCTTGAAGGTTTGCATCCCTCACTGAATTGGCCATAGAATCAATTATGTCGAGACGGTTTTTGAATTTTACGCCTCGGGTGCAGAGTTTTTGACGTCGTCGCCCATAGCCAAATTGCGCGCACGCTTGTGCGCCATTTTTACAAAGTTTTCAGATTGCCTCTCGGGTTTGCACTTCCCACTGAATTGGCCATAGAATCAATTGTGTCGAGAAAGTTTTTGAATTTGAGGCCTCGGGTGCGGAGTTTTTGACGTTGTCGCCCATAGTCAAACTTGCGCGCATGGTTGTTTGCCGTTTTTACAAAGTTTTCAGATTGCCTCCCAGGTTTGCATCTCTCACTGAATTGGCCATAGAATCAATTGTGTCCAGACGGTTTTTGAATTTGAGCCCTCGGGTGCGGAGTTTTTGACGTCGTCGCCCATTGCCAAATTGCGCGCACGCTTGTGCGCCGTTTTTATAAAGTTTTCAGATTGCCTCTCGGGTTTGCATTTCCCACTGAATTGGCCATAGAATCAATTGTGTCGAGAAAGTTTTTGAATTTGAGGCCTCGGGTGCGGAGTTTTTGAAGTTGTCGCCCATAGCCAAACTTGCGCGCATGGTTGTGTTCCGTTTTTACAAAGTTTTCAGATTGCCTCGAAGGTTTGCATCCCTCACTGAATTGGCCATGGAATCAATTGTGTAGAGACGGTTTTTGAATTTTAGTCCTCGGGTGCAGAGTTTTTGACGTCGTCGCCCATAGCCAAATTGCGCGCATGCTTGTGCGCCGTTTTTACAAAGTTTTCAGATTGCCTCCCGAGTTTGCATTTCCCGCTGAATTGGCCATAGAATCAATTGTGTCGAGTAAGTTTTTGAATTTGAGGCCTCGGGTGCGGAGTTTTTGACGTCGTCGCCCATAGCCAAACTTGCGCGCATGGTTGTATGCCGTTTTTACAAAGTTTTCAGATTGCCTCCCAAGTGTGCATCCCGCACTGAATTGGCCATAGAATCAATTGTGTCGAGACGATTTTTGAATTTGAGGCCTCGGGTGAATAGTTTTTGACGTCGTCGCCCATAACCAAATTGCGCGCATGCTTGTGCGCCGTTTTTACAAAGTTTTTAGATTGCCTCTCGGGTTTGCATTTCCCACTGAATTGGCCATAGAATCAATTGTGTCGAGAAAGATTTTGAATTTGAGGCATCGGGTGCGGAGTTTTTGACGTCGTCGCCCATAGCCAATCTTGCGCGCATGGTTGTGTGCCGTTTTTACAAAGTTTTCAGATTGCCTCCAAGGTTTGAATTTCCCACTGAATTGGCCATAGAATCAATTGTGTCGAGACGGTTTTTGAATTTGAGGCCTCGGGTGCGGAGTTTTTGACGTCGTCGCCCATTGCCAAATTGCGCGCACGCTTGTGCGCCGTTTTTACAAAGTTTTCAGATTGCCTCTCGGGTTTGCATCACCAGCTGAATTGGCCATAGAATCAATTGTGTCGAGAAAATTTTTGAATTTGAGGCCTCGGGTGCGGAGTTTTTGACGTCGTCGCCCATAGCCAAACTTGCGCGCATGGTTGTGTGCCGTTTTTACAAAGTTTTAAGATTGCCTCCCAGGTTTGCATCCCTCACTGAATTGGCCATAGAATCAATTGTGTCGAGACGGTTTTTGAATTTGAGGCCTCGGGTGCAGAGTTTTTGACGTCGTCGCCCATAGCTAAATTGCGCGCACGCTTGTGCGCCGTTTTTACAAAGTTTTCAGATTGCCTCTCGGGTTTGCACTTCCCACTGAATTGGCCATAGAATCAATTGTGTCGAGAAAGTTTTTGAATTTGAGGCCTCGGGTGCGGAGTTTTTGACGTCGTCGCCCATACCCAAACTTGCGCGCATGGTTGTGTGCCGTTTTTACAAAGTTTTCAGATTGCCTCCCAGGTTTGCATCCCGCACTAAATTGGCCATAGAATCAATTGTGTCGAGACGGTTTTTGAATTTGAGGCCTCGGGTGCAGAGTTTTTGACGTCGTCGCCCATAGCCAAATTGCGCGCACGCTTGTGCGCCGTTTTTACAAAGTTTTCAGATTGCCTCTCGGGTTTGCACTTCCCACTGAATTGGCCATAGAATCAATTGTGTCGAGAAAGTTTTTGAATTTGAGGCCTCGGGTGCGGAGTTTTTGACGTTGTCGCCCATAGCCAAACTTGCGCGCATGGTTGTGTACCGTTTTTACTAAGTTTTCAGATTGCCTTGAAGGTTTGCATCCCTCACTGAATTGGCCATAGAATCAATTATGTCGAGACGGTTTTTGAATTTTACGCCTAGGGTGCAGAGTTTTTGACGTCGTCGCCCATAGCCAAATTATGCGCACGCTTGTGCGCCGTTTTTACAAAGTTTTCAGATTGCCTCTCGGGTTTGAACTTCCCACTGAATTGGCCATAGAATCAATTGTGTCGAGAAAGTTTTTGAATTTGAGGCCTCGGGTGCGCAGTTTTTGACGTCGCCGCCCATAGCCAAACTTGCGCGCATGGTTGTGTGCCGTTTTTACAAAGTTTTCAGATTGCCTCCCAGGTTTGCATCCCTCACTGAATTGGGCATAGAATCAATTGTGTCGAGACGGTTTTTGAATTTGAGGCCTCGGGCGGAGTTTTTGACGTCGTCGCCCATTGCCAAATTGCGCGCACGCTTGTGCGCCGTTTTTACAAAGTTTTCAGATTGCCTCTCGGGTTTGCATTACCAGCTGAATTGGCCATAGAATCAATTGTGTCGAGAAAAATTTTGAATTTGAGGCCTCGGGTGCGGAGTTTTTGACGTCGTCGCCCATAGCCAAACTTGCGCGCATGGTTGTGTGCCGTTTTTACAAAGTTTTAAGATTGCCTCCCAGGTTTGCATCCCTCACTGAATTGGCCATAGAATCAATTGTGTCGAGACGGTTTTTGAATTTGAGGCCTCGGGTGCAGAGTTTTTGACGTCGTCGCCCATAGCCAAATTGCGCGCACGCTTGTGCGCCGTTTTTACAAAGTTTTCAGATTGCCTCTCGGGTTTGCACTTCCCACTGAATTGGCAATAGAATCAATTGTGTCGAGAAAGTTTTTGAATTTGAGGCCTCGGGTGCGGAGTTTTTGACGTTGTCGCCCATAGCCAAACTTGCGCGCATGGTTGTGTGCCGTTTTTACAAAGTTTTCAGATTGCCTTGAAGGTTTGCATCCCTCACTGAATTGGCCATAGAATCAATTATGTCGAGACGGTTTTTGAATTTTACGCCTCGGGTGCAGAGTTTTTGACGTCGTCGCCCATAGCCAAATTGCGCGCATGCTTGTGCGCCGTTTTTACAAAGTTTTCAGATTGCCTCCCGGGTTTGCATTTCCCGCTGAATTGGCCATAGAATCAATTGTGTCGAGAAAGTTTTTGAATTTGAATCCTTGGGTGCAGAGTTTTTGACGTCGTCGCCCATAGCCAAACTTGCGCGCGCATGGTTGTGTGCCGTTTTTACAAAGTTTTAAGATTGCCTCCCAGGTTTGCATCCCGCACTGAATTGGCCATATAATCAATTGTGTCGAGACGATTTTTGAATTTGAGGCCTCGGGTGCAGAGTTTTTGACGTCGTCGCCCATAACCAAATTGTGTGCATGCTTGTGCGCCGTTTTTACAAAGTTTTTAGATTGCCTCTCGGGTTTGCATTTCCCACTGAATTGGCCATAGAATCAATTGTGTCGAGAAAGTTTTTGAATTTGAGGCATCGGGTGCGGAGTTTTTGACGTCGTCGCCCATAGCCAAACTTGCGCGCATGGTTGTGTGCCGTTTTTACAAAGTTTTCAGATTGCCTCCAAGGTTTGAATTTCCCACTGAATTGGCCATAGAATCAATTGTGTCAAGAAAGTTTTTGAATTTGAGGCCTCGGGTGCGGAGTTTTTGACGTCGTCGCCCATAGCCAAACTTGCGCGCATGGTTGTTTGCCGTTTTTACAAAGTTTTCAGATTGCCTCCCAGGTTTGCATCCCTCACTGAATTGGCCAGAGAATCAATTGTGTCGAGACGGTTTTTGAATTTGAGCCCTCAGGTGCGGAGTTTTTGACGTCGTCGCCCATAGCCAAATTGCGCGCACGCTTGTGCGCCGTTTTTACAAAGTTTTCAGATTGCCTCTCGGGTTTGCATTTCCCACTGAATTTGCCATAGAATCAATTGTGTCGAGAAAGTTTTTGAATTTGAGGCCTCGGGTGCGGAGATTTTGACGTCGCCGCCCATAGCCAAACTTGCGCATGGTTGTGTGCCGTTTTTACAAAGTTTTCAGATTGCCTCCTAGGTTTGCATCCTTCACTGAATTGGCCATAGAATCAATTGTGTGGAAACGGTTTTTGAATTTGAGGCCTCGGGTGCGGAGTTTTTGACGTCGTCGCCCATTGCCAAATTGCGCGCACGCTTGTGCGCCGTTTTTACAAAGTTTTCAGATTGCCTCTCGGGTTTGCACTTCCCACTGAATTGGCCATAGAATCAATTATGTCGAGAAAGTTTTTGAATTTGAGGCCTCGGGTGCGGAGTTTTTGACGTTGTCGCCCATAGCCAAACTTGCGCGCATGGTTGTGTGCCGTTTTTACAAAGTTTTCAGATTGCCTTGAAGGTTTGCATCCCTCACTGAATTGGCCATAGAATCAATTATGTCGAGACGGTTTTTGAATTTTACGCCTCGGGTGCAGAGTTTTTGACGTCGTCGCCCATAGCCAAATTGCGCGCATGCTTGTGCGCCGTTTTTACAAAGTTTTCAGATTGCCTCCCGGGTTTGCATTTCCCGCTGAATTGGCCATAGAATCAATTGTGTCGAGAAAGTTTTTGAATTTGAATCCTTGGGTGCAGAGTTTTTGACGTCGTCGCCCATAGCCAAACTTGCGCGCGCATGGTTGTGTGCCGTTTTTACAAAGTTTTAAGATTGCCTCCCAGGTTTGCATCCCGCACTGAATTGGCCATATAATCAATTGTGTCGAGACGATTTTTGAATTTGAGGCCTCGGGTGCAGAGTTTTTGACGTCGTCGCCCATAACCAAATTGTGTGCATGCTTGTGCGCCGTTTTTACAAAGTTTTTAGATTGCCTCTCGGGTTTGCATTTCCCACTGAATTGGCCATAGAATCAATTGTGTCGAGAAAGTTTTTGAATTTGAGGCATCGGGTGCGGAGTTTTTGACGTCGTCGCCCATAGCCAAACTTGCGCGCATGGTTGTGTGCCGTTTTTACAAAGTTTTCAGATTGCCTCCAAGGTTTGAATTTCCCACTGAATTGGCCATAGAATCAATTGTGTCAAGAAAGTTTTTGAATTTGAGGCCTCGGGTGCGGAGTTTTTGACGTCGTCGCCCATAGCCAAACTTGCGCGCATGGTTGTTTGCCGTTTTTACAAAGTTTTCAGATTGCCTCCCAGGTTTGCATCCCTCACTGAATTGGCCAGAGAATCAATTGTGTCGAGACGGTTTTTGAATTTGAGCCCTCAGGTGCGGAGTTTTTGACGTCGTCGCCCATAGCCAAATTGCGCGCACGCTTGTGCGCCGTTTTTACAAAGTTTTCAGATTGCCTCTCGGGTTTGCATTTCCCACTGAATTTGCCATAGAATCAATTGTGTCGAGAAAGTTTTTGAATTTGAGGCCTCGGGTGCGGAGATTTTGACGTCGCCGCCCATAGCCAAACTTGCGCATGGTTGTGTGCCGTTTTTACAAAGTTTTCAGATTGCCTCCTAGGTTTGCATCCTTCACTGAATTGGCCATAGAATCAATTGTGTGGAAACGGTTTTTGAATTTGAGGCCTCGGGTGCGGAGTTTTTGACGTCGTCGCCCATTGCCAAATTGCGCGCACGCTTGTGCGCCGTTTTTACAAAGTTTTCAGATTGCCTCTCGGGTTTGCACTTCCCACTGAATTGGCCATAGAATCAATTATGTCGAGAAAGTTTTTGAATTTGAGGCCTCGGGTGCGGAGTTTTTGACGTTGTCGCCCATAGCCAAACTTGCGCGCATGGTTGTGTGCCGTTTTTACAAAGTTTTCAGATTGCCTTGAAGGTTTGCATCCCTCACTGAATTGGCCATAGAATCAATTATGTCGAGACGGTTTTTGAATTTTACGCCTCGGGTGCAGAGTTTTTGACGTCGTCGCCCATAGCCAAATTGCGCGCACGCTTGTGCGCCGTTTTTACAAAGTTTTCAGATTGCCTCCCGGGTTTGCACTTCCCACTGAATTGGCCATGGAATCAATTGTGTCGAGAAAGTTTTTGAATTTGAGGCCTCGGGTGCGGAGTTTTTGACGTCGCCGCCCATAGCCAAACTTGCGCGCATGGTTGTGTGCCGTTTTTACAAAGTTTTCAGATTGCCTCCCAGGTTTGCATCCCTCACTGAATTGGCCATAGAATCAATTGTGTCGAGACGGTTTTTGAATTTGAGGCCTCGGGTGCGGAGTTTTTGACGTCGTCGCCCATTGCCAAATTGCGCGCACGCTTGTGCGCCGTTTTTACAAAGTTTTCAGATTGCCTCTCGGGTTTGCATTACCAGCTGAATTGGCCATAGAATCAATTGTGTCGAGAAATTTTTTGAATTTGAGGCCTCGGGTGCGGAGTTTTTGACGTCGTCGCCCATAGCCAAACTTGCGCGCATGGTTGTGTGCCGTTTTTACAAAGTTTTAAGATTGCCTCCCAGGTTTGCATCCCTCACTGAATTGGCCATAGAATCAATTGTGTCGAGACGGTTTTTGAATTTGAGGCCACGGGTGCAGAGTTTTTGACGTCGTCGCCCTTAGCCAAATTGCGTGCATGCTTGTGCGCCGTTTTTACAAAGTTTTTAGATTGCCTCTCGGGTTTACATTTCCCACTGAATTGGCCATAGAATCAATTGTGTCGAGAAAGATTTTGAATTTGAGGCCTCGGGTGCGGAGTTTTTGACGTCGCCGCCCATAGCCAAACTTGCGCATGGTTGTGTGCCGTTTTTACAAAGTTTTCAGATTGCCTCCTAGGTTTGCATCCTTCACTGAATTGGCAATAGAATCAATTGTGTGGAAACGGTTTTTGAATTTGAGGCCTCGGGTGCGGAGTTTTTGACGTCGTCGCCCATTGCCAAATTGCGCGCACGCTTGTGCGCCGTTTTTACAAAGTTTTCAGATTGCCTCTCGGGTTTGCACTTCCCACTGAATTGGCCATAGAATCAATTGTGTCGAGAAAGTTTTTGAATTTGAGGCCTCGGGTGCGGAGTTTTTGACGTCGCCGCCCATAGCCAAACTTGCGCGCATGGTTGTGTGCCGTTTTTACAAAGTTTTAAGATTGCCTCCCAGGTTTGCATCCCTCACTGAATTGGCCATAGAATCAATTGTGTCGAGACGGTTTTTGAATTTGAGGCCACGGGTGCAGAGTTTTTGACGTCGTCGCCCTTAGCCAAATTGCGTGCATGCTTGTGCGCCGTTTTTACAAAGTTTTTAGATTGCCTCTCGGGTTTACATTTCCCACTGAATTGGCCATAGAATCAATTGTGTCGAGAAAGATTTTGAATTTGAGGCCTCGGGTGCGGAGTTTTTGACGTCGCCGCCCATAGCCAAACTTGCGCATGGTTGTGTGCCGTTTTTACAAAGTTTTCAGATTGCCTCCTAGGTTTGCATCCTTCACTGAATTGGCAATAGAATCAATTGTGTGGAAACGGTTTTTGAATTTGAGGCCTCGGGTGCGGAGTTTTTGACGTCGTCGCCCATTGCCAAATTGCGCGCACGCTTGTGCGCCGTTTTTACAAAGTTTTCAGATTGCCTCTCGGGTTTGCATTACCAGCTGAATTGGCCATAGAATCAATTGTGTCGAGAAATTTTTTGAATTTGAGGCCTCGGGTGCGGAGTTTTTGACGTCGTCGCCCATAGCCAAATTGCGCGCACGCTTGTGCGCCGTTTTTACAAAGTTTTCAGATTGCCTCTCGGGTTTGCACTTCCCACTGAATTGGCCATAGAATCAATTGTGTCGAGAAAGTTTTTTAATTTGAGGCCTCGGGTGCGGAGTTTTTGACGTTGTCGCCCATAGCCAAACTTGCGCGCATGGTTGTGTGCCGTTTTTACAAAGTTTTCAGATTGCCTTGAAGGTTTGCATCCCTCACTGAATTGGCCATAGAATCAATTATGTCGAGACGGTTTTTGAATTTTACGCCTCGGGTGCAGAGTTTTTGACGTCGTCGCCCATAGCCAAATTGCGCGCACGCTTGTGCGCCGTTTTTACAAAGTTTTCAGATTGCCTCTCGGGTTTGCACTTCCCACTGAATTGGCCATAGAATCAATTGTGTCGAGAAAGTTTTTGAATTTGAGGCCTCGGGTGCGGAGTTTTTGACGTCGCCGCCCATAGCCAAACTTGCGCGCATGGTTGTGTGCCGTTTTTACAAAGTTTTCAGATTGCCTCCCAGGTTTGCATCCCTCACTGAATTGGCCATAGAATCAATTGTGTCGAGACGGTTTTTGAATTTGAGGCCTCGGGTGCGGAGTTTTTGACGTCGTCGCCCATTGCCAAATTGCGCGCACGCTTGTGCGCCGTTTTTACAAAGTTTTCAGATTGCCTCTCGGGTTTGCATTACCAGCTGAATTGGCCATAGAATCAATTGTGTCGAGAAAATTTTTGAATTTGAGGCCTCGGGTGCGGAGATTTTGACGTCGTCGCCCATAGCCAAACTTGCGCGCATGGTTGTGTGCCGTTTTTACAAAGTTTTAAGATTGCCTCCCAGGTTTGCATCCCTCACTGAATTGGCCATAGAATCAATTGTGTCGAGACGGTTTTTGAATTTCAGGCCACGGGTGCAGAGTTTTTGACGTCGTCGCCCTTAGCCAAATTGCGTGCATGCTTGTGCGCCGTTTTTACAAAGTTTTTAGATTGCCTCTCGGGTTTACATTTCCCACTGAATTGGCCATAGAATCAATTGTGTCGGGAAAGTTTTTGAATTTGTGGCATCGGGTGCGGAGTTTTTGACGTCGTCGCCCATAGCCAAACTTGCGCGAATGGTTGTGTGCCGTTTTTACAAAGTTTTCAGATTGCCTCGAAGGTTTGCATCCCTCACTGAATTGGCCATAGAATCAATTGTGTCGAGACGGTTTTTGAATTTGAGGCCTCGTCTCCGCCCATAGCCAAACTTGCGCGCATGGTTGTGTGCCGTTTTTACAAAGTTTTCAGATTGCCTCCCAGGTTTGCATCCTTCACTGAATTGGCCATAGAATCAATTGTGTCGAGACGGTTTTTGAATTTGAGGCATCGGGTGCGGAGTTTTTGACGTCGTCGCCCATCGCCAAATTGCGCGCACGCTTGTGCGCCGTTTTTACAAAGTTTTCAGATTGCCTCTCGGGTTTGCATTTCCCACTGAATTGGCCATAGAATCAATTGTGTCGAGAAAGTTTTTGAATTTGAGGCCTCGGGTGCGGAGTTTTTGACGTCGCCGCCCATAGCCAAACATGCGCGCATGGTTGTGTGCCGTTTTTACAAAGTTTTCAGATTGCCTCCCAGGTTTGCATCCTTCACTGAATTGGCCATAGAATCAATTGTGTCGAGAAGGTTTTTGAATTTGAGGCCTCGGGTGCGGAATTTTTGACGTCGTCGCCCATTGCCAAATTGCGCGCACGCTTGTGCGCCGTTTTTACAAAGTTTTCAGATTGCCTCTCGGGTTTGCACTTCCCACTGAATTGGCCATGGAATCAATTGTGTCGAGAAAGTTTTTGAATTTGAGGCCTCGGGTGCGGAGTTTTTGACGTCGCCGCCCATAGCCAAACTTGCGCGCATGGTTGTGTGCCGTTTTTACAAAGTTTTCAGATTGCCTCCCAGGTTTGCATCCCTCACTGAATTGGCCATAGAATCAATTGTGTCGAGACGGTTTTTGAATTTGAGGCCTCGGGTGCGGAGTTTTTGACGTCGTCGCCCATTGCCAAATTACGCGCACGCTTGTGCGCCGTTTTTACAAAGTTTTCAGATTGCCTCTCGGGTTTGCATTACCAGCTGAATTGGCCATAGAATCAATTGTGTCGAGAAATTTTTTGAATTTGAGGCCTCGGGTGCGGAGTTTTTGACGTCGTCGCCCATAGCCAAACTTGCGCGCATGGTTGTGTGCCGTTTTTACAAAGTTTTAAGATTGCCTCCCAGGTTTGCATCCCTCACTGAATTGGCCATAGAATCAATTGTGTCGAGACGGTTTTTGAATTTGAGGCCACGGGTGCAGAGTTTTTGACGTCGTCGCCCTTAGCCAAATTGCGTGCATGCTTGTGCGCCGTTTTTACAAAGTTTTTAGATTGCCTCTCGGGTTTACATTTCCCACTGAATTGGCCATAGAATCAATTGTGTCGAGAAAGATTTTGAATTTGAGGCCTCGGGTGCGGAGTTTTTGACGTCGCCGCCCATAGCCAAACTTGCGCATGGTTGTGTGCCGTTTTTACAAAGTTTTCAGATTGCCTCCTAGGTTTGCATCCTTCACTGAATTGGCAATAGAATCAATTGTGTGGAAACGGTTTTTGAATTTGAGGCCTCGGGTGCGGAGTTTTTGACGTCGTCGCCCATTGCCAAATTGCGCGCACGCTTGTGCGCCGTTTTTACAAAGTTTTCAGATTGCCTCTCGGGTTTGCACTTCCCACTGAATTGGCCATAGAATCAATTGTGTCGAGAAAGGTTTTGAATTTGAGGCCTCGGGTGCGGAGTTTTTGACGTCGCCGCCCATAGCCAAACTTGCGCGCATGGTTGTGTGCCGTTTTTACAAAGTTTTAAGATTGCCTCCCAGGTTTGCATCCCTCACTGAATTGGCCATAGAATCAATTGTGTCGAGACGGTTTTTGAATTTGAGGCCACGGGTGCAGAGTTTTTGACGTCGTCGCCCTTAGCCAAATTGCGTGCATGCTTGTGCGCCGTTTTTACAAAGTTTTTAGATTGCCTCTCGGGTTTACATTTCCCACTGAATTGGCCATAGAATCAATTGTGTCGAGAAAGATTTTGAATTTGAGGCCTCGGGTGCGGAGTTTTTGACGTCGCCGCCCATAGCCAAACTTGCGCATGGTTGTGTGCCGTTTTTACAAAGTTTTCAGATTGCCTCCTAGGTTTGCATCCTTCACTGAATTGGCAATAGAATCAATTGTGTGGAAACGGTTTTTGAATTTGAGGCCTCGGGTGCGGAGTTTTTGACGTCGTCGCCCATTGCCAAATTGCGCGCACGCTTGTGCGCCGTTTTTACAAAGTTTTCAGATTGCCTCTCGGGTTTGCATTACCAGCTGAATTGGCCATAGAATCAATTGTGTCGAGAAATTTTTTGAATTTGAGGCCTCGGGTGCGGAGTTTTTGACGTCGTCGCCCATAGCCAAATTGCGCGCACGCTTGTGCGCCGTTTTTACAAAGTTTTCAGATTGCCTCTCGGGTTTGCACTTCCCACTGAATTGGCCATAGAATCAATTGTGTCGAGAAAGTTTTTTAATTTGAGGCCTCGGGTGCGGAGTTTTTGACGTTGTCGCCCATAGCCAAACTTGCGCGCATGGTTGTGTGCCGTTTTTACAAAGTTTTCAGATTGCCTTGAAGGTTTGCATCCCTCACTGAATTGGCCATAGAATCAATTATGTCGAGACGGTTTTTGAATTTTACGCCTCGGGTGCAGAGTTTTTGACGTCGTCGCCCATAGCCAAATTGCGCGCACGCTTGTGCGCCGTTTTTACAAAGTTTTCAGATTGCCTCTCGGGTTTGCACTTCCCACTGAATTGGCCATAGAATCAATTGTGTCGAGAAAGTTTTTGAATTTGAGGCCTCGGGTGCGGAGTTTTTGACGTCGCCGCCCATAGCCAAACTTGCGCGCATGGTTGTGTGCCGTTTTTACAAAGTTTTCAGATTGCCTCCCAGGTTTGCATCCCTCACTGAATTGGCCATAGAATCAATTGTGTCGAGACGGTTTTTGAATTTGAGGCCTCGGGTGCGGAGTTTTTGACGTCGTCGCCCATTGCCAAATTGCGCGCACGCTTGTGCGCCGTTTTTACAAAGTTTTCAGATTGCCTCTCGGGTTTGCATTACCAGCTGAATTGGCCATAGAATCAATTGTGTCGAGAAAATTTTTGAATTTGAGGCCTCGGGTGCGGAGATTTTGACGTCGTCGCCCATAGCCAAACTTGCGCGCATGGTTGTGTGCCGTTTTTACAAAGTTTTAAGATTTCCTCCCAGGTTTGCATCCCTCACTGAATTGGCCATAGAATCAATTGTGTCGAGACGGTTTTTGAATTTGAGGCCACGGGTGCAGAGTTTTTGACGTCGTCGCCCTTAGCCAAATTGCGTGCATGCTTGTGCGCCGTTTTTACAAAGTTTTTAGATTGCCTCTCGGGTTTACATTTCCCACTGAATTGGCCATAGAATCAATTGTGTCGGGAAAGTTTTTGAATTTGTGGCATCGGGTGCGGAGTTTTTGACGTCGTCGCCCATAGCCAAACTTGCGCGAATGGTTGTGTGCCGTTTTTACAAAGTTTTCAGATTGCCTCAAAGGTTTGCATCCCTCACTGAATTGGCCATAGAATCAATTGTGTCGAGACGGTTTTTGAATTTGAGGCCTCGTCTCCGCCCATAGCCAAACTTGCGCGCATGGTTGTGTGCCGTTTTTACAAAGTTTTCAGATTGCCTCCCAGGTTTGCATCCTTCACTGAATTGGCCATAGAATCAATTGTGTCGAGACGGTTTTTGAATTTGAGGCATCGGGTGCGGAGTTTTTGACGTCGTCGCCCATCGCCAAATTGCGCGCACGCTTGTGCGCCGTTTTTACAAAGTTTTCAGATTGCCTCTCGGGTTTGCATTTCCCACTGAATTGGCCATAGAATCAATTGTGTCGAGAAAGTTTTTGAATTTGAGGCCTCGGGTGCGGAGTTTTTGACGTCGCCGCCCATAGCCAAACATGCGCGCATGGTTGTGTGCCGTTTTTACAAAGTTTTCAGATTGCCTCCCAGGTTTGCATCCTTCACTGAATTGGCCATAGAATCAATTGTGTCGAGAAGGTTTTTGAATTTGAGGCCTCGGGTGCGGAATTTTTGACGTCGTCGCCCATTGCCAAATTGCGCGCACGCTTGTGCGCCGTTTTTACAAAGTTTTCAGATTGCCTCTCGGGTTTGCATTACCAGCTGAATTGGCCATAGAATCAATTGTGTCGAGAAATTTTTTGAATTTGAGGCCTCGGGTGCGGAGTTTTTGACGTCGTCGCCCATAGCCAAACTTGCGCGCATGGTTGTGTGCCGTTTTTACAAAGTTTTAAGATTGCCTCCCAGGTTTGCATCCCTCACTGAATTGGCCATAGAATCAATTGTTTTGAGACGGTTTTTGAATTTTAGGCCTCGGGTGCAGAGTTTTTGACGTCGTCGCCCATAGCCAAATTGCGCGCATGCTTGTGCGCCGTTTTTACAAAGTTTTCAGATTGCCTCTAGGGTTTGCATTTCCCGCTGAATTGGCCATAGAATCAATTGTGTCGAGAGAGTTTTTGAATTTGAGGCCTCGGGTGCGGAGTTTTTGACGTCGTCGCCCATAGCCAAACTTGTAAGCATTGTTGTTTGCCGTTTTTACAAAGTTTTCAGATTGCCTCACAGGTTTGCATCCCTCACTGAATTGGCCATAAAATCAATTGTGTCGAGACGGTTTTTGAATTTGAGCCCTCGGGTGCAGAGTTTTTGACGTCGTCGCCCTTAGCCAAATTGCGTGCATGCTTGTGCGCCGTTTTTACAAAGTTTTTAGATTGCCTCTCGGTTTTACATTTCCCACTGAATTGGCCATACAATCAATTGTGTCGAGAAAGTTTTTGAATTTGAGGCATCGGGTGCGGAGTTTTTGACGTCGTCGCCCATAGCCAAACTTGCGCGCATGATTGTGTGTCGTTTTTACAAAGTTTTCAGATTACCTCGAAGGTTTGCATCCCTCACTAAATTGGCCATAGAATCAATTGTGTCGAGACGGTTATTGAATTTGAGCCCTCGGGTGCGGAGGTTTTGATGTCGTCGCCCATAGCCAAATTGCGCGCACGCTTGTGCGTCGTTTTTACAAAGTTTTCAGATTGCCTCTCGGGTTTGCAGTTCCCACTGAATTGGCCATAGAATCAATTGTGTCGAGAAAGTTTTTGAATTTGAGGCCTCGGGTGCGGAGTTTTTGACGTCGCCGCCTATAGCCAAACTTGCGCGCATGGTTGTGTGCCGTTTTTACAAAGTTTTCAGATTGCCTCCCAGGTTTGCATCCTTCACTGAATTGGCCATAGAATCAATTGTGTCGAGACGGTTTTTGAATTTGAGGCCTCGGGTGCGGAGTTTTTGACGTCGTCGCCCATTGCCAAATTGTGCGCACGCTTGTGCGCCGTTTTTACAAAGTTTTCAGATTGCCTCTCGGGTTTGCATTAAAAGCTGAATTGGCCATAGAATCAATTGTAACGAGAAAGTTTTTGAATTTGAGGCCTCGGGTGCGGAGTTTTTGACGTTGTCGCCCATAGCCAAACTTGCGCGCATGGTTGTGTGCCGTTTTTACAAAGTTTTCAGATTGCCTCGAAGGTTTGCATCCCTCACTGAATTGGCCATAGAATCAATTGTGTCTAGACGGTTTTTGAATTTTAGGCCTCGGGTGCAGAGTTTTTGACGTCGTCGCCCATAGACAAATTGCGCGCATGCTTGTGCGCCGTTTTTACAAAGTTTTCAGATTGCCTCTCGGGTTTGCATTTCCCGCTGAATTGGTCATAGAATCAATTGTGTCAAGAAAGTTTTTGAATTTGAGGCCTCGGGTGCGGAGTTTTTTACGTCGTCGCCCATAGCCAAACTTGCAAGCATTGTTGTTTGCCGTTTTTACAAAGTTTTCAGATTGCCTCCCAGGTTTGCATCCCACATTGAATTGGCCATAAAATCAATTGTGTCGAGACGGTTTTTGAATTTGAGCCCTCGGGTGCAGAGTTTTTGACGTCGTCGCCCTTCGCCAAATTGCGTGCATGCTTGTGCGCCGTTTTTACAAAGTTTTTAGATTGCCTCTCGGGTTTACATTTCCCACTGAATTGGCCATAGAATCAATTGTGTCGAGAAAGTTTTTGAATTTGAGGCATCGGGTGCGGAGTTTTTGACGTCGTCGCCCATAGCCAAACTTGCGCGCATGGTTGTGTGCCGTTTTTACAAAGTTTTCAGATTGCCTCGAAGGTTTGCATCCCACACTGAATTGGCCATATAATCAATTGTGTCGAGAAAGTTTTTGAATTTGAGGCCTCGGGTGCGGTGTTTTTGACGTTGTCGCCCATAGCCAAACTTGCGCGCATGGTTGTGTGCCGTTTTTACAGAGTTTTCAGATTGCCTCGAAGGTTTGCATCCCTCACTGAATTGGCCATAGAATCAATTGTGTCGAGACGGTTTTTGAATTTTAGGCCTCGGGTGCAGAGTTTTTGTCGTCGTCGCCCATAGACAAATTGCGCGCATGCTTGTGCGCCGTTTTTACAAAGTTTTCAGATTGCCTCTCGGGTTTGCATTTCCCACTGAATTGGCCATAGAATCAATTGTGTCGAGAAAGTTTTTGAATTTGAGGCCTCGGGTGCAGAGTTTTTGACGTCGCCGCCCATAGCCAAACTTGCGCGCATGGTTGTGTGACGTTTTTACAAAGTTTTCAGATTGCCTCCCAGGTTTGCATCCTTCACTGAATTGGCCATAGAATCAATTGTGTCGAGACGGTTTTTGAATTTGAGGCCTCGGGTACGGAGTTTTTGACGTCGTCGCCCATTGCCAAATTGCGCGCACGCTTGTGCGCCGTTTTTACAAAGTTTTCAGATTGCCTCTCGGGTTTGCATTACCAGCTGAATTGGCCATAGAATCAATTGTGTCGAGAAAGTTTTTGAATTTGAGGCCTCGGGTGCGGAGTTTTTGACGTTGTCGCCCATAGCCAAACTTGCGCGCATGGTTGTGTGCCGTTTTTACAAAGTTTTAAGATTGCCTCCCAGGTTTGCATCCCTCACTGAATTGGCCATAGAATCAATTGTGTCGAGACGGTTTTTGAATTTGAGGCCACGGGTGCAGAGTTTTTGACGTCGTCGCCCTTAGCCAAATTGCGTGCATGCTTGTGCGCCGTTTTTACAAAGTTTTTAGATTGCCTCTCGGGTTTACATTTCCCACTGAATTGGCCATAGAATCAATTGTGTCGGGAAAGTTTTTGAATTTGTGGCATCGGGTGCGGAGTTTTTGACGTCGTCGCCCATAGCCAAACTTGCGCGAATGGTTGTGTGCCGTTTTTACAAAGTTTTCGGATTGCCTCGAAGGTTTGCATCCCCCACTGAATTGGCCATAGAATCAATTGTGTCGAGACGGTTTTTGAATTTGAGGCCTCGTCTCCGCCCATAGCCAAACTTGCGCGCATGGTTGTGTGCCGTTTTTACAAAGTTTTCAGATTGCCTCCCAGGTTTGCATCCTTCACTGAATTGGCCATAGAATCAATTGTGTCGAGACGGATTTTGAATTTGAGGCATCGGGTGCGGAGTTTTTGACGTCGTCGCCCATCGCCAAATTGCGCGCACGCTTGTGCGCCGTTTTTACAAAGTTTTCAGATTGCCTCTCGGGTTTGCATTTCCCACTGAATTGGCCATAGAATCAATTGTGTCGAGAAAGTTTTTGAATTTGAGGCCTCGGGTGCGGAGTTTTTGACGTCGCCGCCCATAGCCAAACATGCGCGCATGGTTGTGTGTCGTTTTTACAAAGTTTTCAGATTGCCTCCCAGGTTTGCATCCTTCACTGAATTGGCCATAGAATCAATTGTGTCGAGACGGTTTTTGAATTTGAGGCCTCGGGTGCGGAATTTTTGACGTCGTCGCCCATTACCAAATTGCGCGCACGCTTGTGCGCCATTTTTACAAAGTTTTCAGATTGCCTCTCGGGTTTGCATTACCAGCTGAATTGGCCATAGAATCAATTGTGTCGAGAAATTTTTTGAATTTGAGGCCTCGGGTGCGGAGTTTTTGACGTCGTCGCCCATAGCCAAACTTGCGCGCATGGTTGTGTGCCTTTTTTACAAAGTTTTAAGATTGCCTCCCAGGTTTGCATCCCTCACTGAATTGGCCATAGAATCAATTGTTTTGAGACGGTTTTTGAATTTTAGGCCTCGGGTGCAGAGTTTTTGACGTCGTCGCCCATAGCCAAATTGCGCGCATGCTTGTGCGCCGTTTTTACAAAGTTTTCAGATTGCCTCTAGGGTTTGCATTTCCCGCTGAATTGGCCATAGAATCAATTGTGTCGAGAGAGTTTTTGAATTTGAGGCCTCGGGTGCGGAGTTTTTGACGTCGTCGCCCATAGCCAAACTTGTAAGCATTGTTGTTTGCCGTTTTTACAAAGTTTTCAGATTGCCTCACAGGTTTGCATCCCTCACTGAATTGGCCATAAAATCAATTGTGTCGAGACGGTTTTTGAATTTGAGCCCTCGGGTGCAGAGTTTTTGACGTCGTCGCCCTTAGCCAAATTGCGTGCATGCTTGTGCGCCGTTTTTACAAAGTTTTTAGATTGCCTCTCGGTTTTACATTTCCCACTGAATTGGCCATACAATCAATTGTGTCGAGAAAGTTTTTGAATTTGAGGCATCGGGTGCGGAGTTTTTGACGTTGTCGCCCATAGCCAAACTTGCGCGCATGATTGTGTGTCGTTTTTACAAAGTTTTCAGATTACCTCGAAGGTTTGCATCCCTCACTAAATTGGCCATAGAATCAATTGTGTCGAGACGGTTATTGAATTTGAGCCCTCGGGTGCGGAGGTTTTGATGTCGTCGCCCATAGCCAAATTGCGCGCACGCTTGTGCGTCGTTTTTACAAAGTTTTCAGATTGCCTCTCGGGTTTGCAGTTCCCACTGAATTGGCCATAGAATCAATTGTGTCGAGAAAGTTTTTGAATTTGAGGCCTCGGGTGCGGAGTTTTTGACGTCGCCGCCTATAGCCAAACTTGCGCGCATGGTTGTGTGCCGTTTTTACAAAGTTTTCAGATTGCCTCCCAGGTTTGCATCCTTCACTGAATTGGCCATAGAATCAATTGTGTCGAGACGGTTTTTGAATTTGAGGCCTCGGGTGCGGAGTTTTTGACGTCGTCGCCCATTGCCAAATTGTGCGCACGCTTGTGCGCCGTTTTTACAAAGTTTTCAGATTGCCTCTCGGGTTTGCATTAAAAGCTGAATTGGCCATAGAATCAATTGTAACGAGAAAGTTTTTGAATTTGAGGCCTCGGGTGCGGAGTTTTTGACGTTGTCGCCCATAGCCAAACTTGCGCGCATGGTTGTGTGCCGTTTTTACAAAGTTTTCAGATTGCCTCGAAGGTTTGCATCCCTCACTGAATTGGCCATAGAATCAATTGTGTCTAGACGGTTTTTGAATTTTAGGCCTCGGGTGCAGAGTTTTTGACGTCGTCGCCCATAGACAAATTGCGCGCATGCTTGTGCGCCGTTTTTACAAAGTTTTCAGATTGCCTCTCGGGTTTGCATTTCCCGCTGAATTGGTCATAGAATCAATTGTGTCAAGAAAGTTTTTGAATTTGAGGCCTCGGGTGCGGAGTTTTTTACGTCGTCGCCCATAGCCAAACTTGCAAGCATTGTTGTTTGCCGTTTTTACAAAGTTTTCAGATTGCCTCCCAGGTTTGCATCCCACACTGAATTGGCCATAAAATCAATTGTGTCGAGACGGTTTTTGAATTTGAGCCCTCGGGTGCAGAGTTTTTGACGTCGTCGCCCTTCGCCAAATTGCGTGCATGCTTGTGCGCCGTTTTTACAAAGTTTTTAGATTGCCTCTCGGGTTTACATTTCCCACTGAATTGGCCATAGAATCAATTGTGTCGAGAAAGTTTTTGAATTTGAGGCATCGGGTGCGGAGTTTTTGACGTCGTCGCCCATAGCCAAACTTGCGCGCATGGTTGTGTGCCGTTTTTACAAAGTTTTCAGATTGCCTCGAAGGTTTGCATCCCTCACTGAATTGGCCATAGAATCAATTGTGTCGAGAAAGTTTTTGAATTTGAGGCCTCGGGTGCGGTGTTTTTGACGTTGTCGCCCATAGCCAAACTTGCGCGCATGGTTGTGTGCCGTTTTTACAGAGTTTTCAGATTGCCTCGAAGGTTTGCATCCCTCACTGAATTGGCCATAGAATAATTGTGTCGAGACGGTTTTTGAATTTTAGGCCTCGGGTGCAGAGTTTTTGTCGTCGTCGCCCATAGACAAATTGCGCGCATGCTTGTGCGCCGTTTTTACAAAGTTTTCAGATTGCCTCTCGGGTTTGCATTTCCCACTGAATTGGCCATAGAATCAATTGTGTCGAGAAAGTTTTTGAATTTGAGGCCTCGGGTGCAGAGTTTTTGACGTCGCCGCCCATAGCCAAACTTGCGCGCATGGTTGTGTGACGTTTTTACAAAGTTTTCAGATTGCCTCCCAGGTTTGCATCCTTCACTGAATTGGCCATAGAATCAATTGTGTCGAGACGGTTTTTGAATTTGAGGCCTCGGGTACGGAGTTTTTGACGTCGTCGCCCATTGCCAAATTGCGCGCACGCTTGTGCGCCGTTTTTACAAAGTTTTCAGATTGCCTCTCGGGTTTGCATTACCAGCTGAATTGGCCATAGAATCAATTGTGTCGAGAAAGTTTTTGAATTTGAGGCCTCGGGTGCGGAGTTTTTGACGTTGTCGCCCATAGCCAAACTTGCGCGCATGGTTGTGTGCCGTTTTTACAAAGTTTTCAGATTGCCTCGAAGGTTTGCATCCCTCACTGAATTGGCCATAGAATCAATTGTGTCGAGACGGTTTTTGAATTTTAGGCCTCGGGTGCAGAGTTTTTGACGTCGTCGCCCATAGACAAATTGCGCGCATGCTTGTGCGCCGTTTTTACAAAGTTTTCAGATTGCCTCCCGGGTTTGCATTTCCCGCTGAATTGGCCATAGAATCAATTGTGTCAAGAAAGTTTTTGAATTTGAGGCCTCGGGTGCGGAGTTTTTGACGTCGTCGCCCATAGCCAAACTTGCAAGCATTGTTGTTTGCCGTTTTTACAAAGTTTTCAGATTGCCTCCCAAGTTTGCATCCCTCATTGAATTGGCCATAAAATCAATTGTGTCGAGACGATTTTTGAATTTGAGTCCTCGGGTGCAGAGTTTTTGACGTCGTCGCCCTTAGCCAAATTGCGTGCATGCTTGTGCGCCGTTTTTACAAAGTTTTTTGATTGCCTCTCGGGTTTACATTTCCCACTGAATTGGCCATAGAATCAATTGTGTCGAGAAAGTTTTTGAATTTGAGGCATCGGGTGCGGAGTTTTTGACGTCGTCGCCCATAGCCAAACTTGCGCGCATGGTTGTGTGCCGTTTTTACAAAGTTTTCAGATTGCCTCGAAGGTTTGCATCCCTCACTGAATTGGCCATAGAATCAATTGTGTCGAGACGGTTTTTGAATTTGAGGCCTCGGGTGCAGAGTTTTTGACGTCGTCGCCCATAGCCAAATTGCGCGCATGCTTCTGCGCCGTTTTTACAAAGTTTTCAGATTGCCTCCCGGGTTTGCATTTCCCGCTGAATTGGCCGTAGAATCAATTGTGTCGTGAAAGTTTTTGAATTTGAGCCCTCGGGTGCGGAGGTTTTGACGTCGTCGCCCATAGCCAAACTTGCGCGCATGGTTGTATGCCGTTTTTACAAAGTTTTCAGATTGCCTCCCAGGTTTGCATCCCGCACTGAATTAGCCATAGAATCAATTGTGTCGAGACGATTTTTGAATTTGAGGCCTCGGGTGCCGAGTTTTTGACGTCGTCGCCCATAGCCAAATTGCGCGCATGCTTGTGCACCGTTTTTACAAAGTTTTCAGATTGCCTCTCGGGTTTGCATATCCCACTGAATTGGCCATAGAATCAATTGTGTCGAGAAAGTTTTTGAATTTGAGGCCTCGGGTGCGAAGTTTTTGACGTCGCCGCCCATAGCCAAACTTGCGCGCATGGTTGTGTGCCGTTTTTACAAAGTTTTCAGATTGCCTCCCAGGTTTGCATCCCTCACTGAATTGGCCATAGAATCAATTGTGTCGAGATGGTTTTTGAATTTGAGGCCTCGAGTGCGGAGTTTTTGACGTCGTCGCCCATTGCCAAATTGCGCGCACGCTTGTGCGCCGTTTTTACAAAGTTTTCAGATTGCCTCTCGGGTTTGCATTACCAGCTGAATTGGCCATAGAATCAATTGTGTCGAGAAAGTTTTTGAATTTGAGGCCTCGGGTGCAGAGTTTTTTACGTTGTCGCCCATAGCCAAACTTGCGCGCATGGTTGTGTGCCGTTTTTACAAAGTTTTCAAATTGCCTCGAAGGTTTGCATCCCTCACTGAATTGGCCATTGAAGCAATTGTGTCGAGACGGTTTTTGAATTTTAGGCGTCGGGTGCAGAGTTTTTGACGTCGTCGCCCATAGACAAATTGCGCGCATGCTTGTGCGCCGTTTTTACAAAGTTTTCAGATTGCCTCCCGGGTTTGCATTTCCCGCTGAATTGGCCATAGAATCAATTGTGTCAAGAAAGTTTTTGAATTTGAGGCCTCGGGTGCGGAGTTTTTGACGTCGTCGCCCATAGCCAAACTTGCGCGCATGGTTGTATGCCGTTTTTACAAAGTTTTCAGATTGCCTCCCAGGTTTGCATCCCGCACTGAATTGGCCATAGAATCAATTGTGTCGAGACGATTTTTGAATTTGAGGCCTCGGGTGCAGAGTTTTTGACGTCGTCGCCCATAGCCAAATTGTGCGCATGCTTGTGCGCCGTTTTTACAAAGTTTTCAGATTGCCTCTCGGGTTTGCATTTCCCACTGAATTGGCCATAGAATCAATTGTGTCGAGAAAGTTTTTGAATTTGAGGCCTCGGGTGCAGAGTTTTTGACGTCGCCGCCCATAGCCAAACTTGCGCGCATGGTTGTGTGACGTTTTTACAAAGTTTTCAGATTGCCTCCCAGGTTTGCATCCTTCACTGAATTGGCCATAGAATCAATTGTGTCGAGACGGTTTTTGAATTTGAGGCCTCGGGTGTGGAGTTTTTGACGTCGTCGCCCATTGCCAAATTGGGTGCATGCTTGTGCGCCATTTTTACAAAGTTTTCAGATTGCCTCTCGGGTTTGCATTTCCCACTGAATTGGCCATAGAATCAATTGTGTCGAGAAAGTTTTTGAATTTGAGGCCTCGGGTGCGGAGTTTTTGACGTCGCCGCCCATAGCCAAACTTGCGCGCATGGTTGTGTGCCGTTTTTACAAAGTTTTCAGATTGCCTCCCAGGTTTGCATCCTTCACTGAATTGGCCATAGAATCAATTGTGTCGAGACGGTTTTTGAATTTAAGGCCTCGGGTGCGGAGTTTTTGACGTCGTCGCCCATTGCCAAATTGCGCGCACACTTGCGCGCCGTTTTTACAAAGTTTTCAGATTGCCTCTCGGGTTTGCATTACCAGCTGAATTGGCCATAGAATCAATTGTGTCGAGAATTTTTTTGAATTTGAGGCCTCGGGTGCGGAGTTTTTGACGTCGTCGCCTATAGCCAAACTTGCGCGCATGGTTGTTTGCCGTTTTTACAAAGTTTTCAGATTGCCTCCCAGGTTTGCATCCCTCACTGAATTGACCATAGAATCAATTGTGTCGAGACGGTTTTTGAATTTGAGCCCTCGGGTGCAGAGTTTTTGACGTCGTCGCCCTTAGCCAAATTGCGCGCATGCTTGTGTGCCGTTTTTACAAAGTTTTTAGATTGCCTTTCGGGTTTGCATTTCCCACTGAATTGGCCATAGAATCAATTGTGTCGAGAAAGTTTTTGAATTTGAGGCATCGGGTGCGGAGTTTTTGACGTCGTCGCCCATAGCCAAACTTGCGCGCATGGTTGTGTGCCGTTTTTACAAAGTTTTCAGATTGCCTCGAAGGTTTGCATCCCTCACTGAATTGGCCATAGAATCAATTGTGTCGAGACGGTTTTTGAATTTGAGGCCTCGGGTGCAGAGTTTTTGACGTCGTCGCCCATAGCCAAATTGCGTGCATGCTTCTGCGCCATTTTTACAAAGTTTTCAGATTGCCTCTCGGGTTTTCATTTCCCGCTGAATTGGCCGTAGAATCAATTGTGTCGTGAAAGTTTTTGAATTTGAGGCCTCGGGTGCAGAATTTTTGACGTCGTCGCCCATAGACAAACTTGCGCGCATGGTTGTGTGCCGTTTTTACAAAGTTTTTAGATTGCCTCCAAGGTTTGCATCCTTCACTGAATTGGCCATAGAATCAATTGTGTCGAGACGGTTTTTGAATTTGTGGCCTCGGGTGCGGAGTTTTTGACGTCGTCGCCCATAGCCAAACTTGCGTGCATGGTTGTTTGCCGTTTTTACAAAGTTTTCAGATTGCCTCCTAGGTTTGTATCCCTCACTGAATTGGCCAGAGAATCAATTGTGTCGAGACGGTTTTTGAATTTGAGCCCTCGGGTGCGGAGTTTTTGACGTCGTCGCCTATAGCCAAATTGCGCGCACGCTTGTGCGCCGTTTTTACAAAGTTTTCAGATTGCCTCTCGGGTTTGCATTTCCCACTGAATTGGCCATAGAATCAATTGTGTCGAGAAAGTTTTTGAATTTGAGGCCTCGGGTGCGGAGTTTTTGACGTCGCCGCCCATAGCCAAACTTGCGCGCATGGTTGTGTGCCGTTTTTACAAAGATTTCAGATTGCCTCCCAGGTTTGCATCCTTCACTGAATTGGCCATAGAATCAATTGTGTCGAGACGGTTTTTGAATTTGAGGCCTCGGGTGCGGAGTTTTTAACGTCGTCGCCAATTGCCAAATTGCGCGCACGCTTGTGCGCCGTTTTTACAAAGTTTTCAGATTGCCTCTCGGGTTTGCATTACCAGCTGAATTGGCCATAGAATCAATTGTGTCGAGAATTTTTTTGAATTTGAGGCCTCGGGTGCGGAGTTTTTGACATCGTCGCCCATAGCCAAACTTGCGCGCATGGTTGTGTGTCGTTTTTACAATGTTTTAAGATTGCCTCCCAGGTTTGCATCCCTCACTGAATTGGCCATAGAATCAATTGTGTCGAGACGGTTTTTAAATTTTAGGCCTCGGGTGCAGAGTTTTTGACGTCGTCGCCCATAGCCAAATTGCGCAAATGCTTCTGCGCCGTTTTTACAAAGTTTTCAGATTGCCTCCCGGGTTTGCACTTCCCGCTGAATTGGCCGTAGAATCAATTGTGTCGTGAAAGTTTTTGAATTTGAGACCTCGGGTGCGGAGTTTTTGACGTCGTCGCCCATAGCCAAACTTGCGCGCATGGTTGTGTGCCGTTTTTATAAAGTTTTCAGATTGCCTCCAAGGTTTGAATTTCACACTGAATTGGCCATAGAATCAATTGTGTCAAGAAAGTTTTTGAATTTGAGGCCTCGGGTGCGGAGTTTTTGACGTCGTCGCCCATAGCCAAACTTGCGTGCATGGTTGTTTGCCGTTTTTACAAAGTTTTCAGATTGCCTCCCAGGTTTGTATCCCTCACTGAATTGGCCAGAGAATCAATTGTGTCGAGACGGTTTTTGAATTTGAGCCCTCGGGTGCGGAGTTTTTGACGTCGTCGCCAATTGCCAAATTGCGCGCACGCTTGTGCGCCATTTTTACAAAGTTTTCAGATTGCCTCTCGGGTTTGCATTTCCCACTGAATTGGCCGTAGAATCAATTGTGTCGAGAAAGTTTTTGAATTTGAGGCCTCGGGTGCTGAGTTTTTGACGTCGCCGCCCATAGCCAAACTTGCGCGCATGGTTGTGTGCCATTTTTACAAAGTTTTCAGATTGCCTCCCAGGTTTGCATCCTTCACTGAATTGGCCATAGAATCAATTGTGTCGAGACGGTTTTTGAATTTAAGGCCTCGGGTGCGGAGTTTTTGACGTCGTCGCCCATTGCCAAATTGCGCGCACGCTTGTGCGCCGTTTTTACAAAGTTTTCAGATTGCCTCTCGGGTTTGCATTACCAGCTGAATTGGCCATAGAATCAATTGTGTCGAGAAAGTTTTTGAATTTGAGGCCTCGGGTGCGGAGTTTTTGACGTTGTCGCCCATAGCCAAACTTGCGCGCATGGTTGTGTGCCGTTTTTACAAAGTTTTCAGATTGCCTCCAAGGTTTGCATTACCAGCTGAATTGGCCATTGAATCAATTGTGTCGAGAAAGTTTTTGAATTTGAGGCCTCGGGTGCGGAGTTTTTGACGTTGTCGCCCATAGCCAAACTTGCGCGCATGGTTGTGTGCCGTTTTTACAAAGTTTTCAGATTGCCTCGAAGGTTTGCATCCCTCACTGAATTGGCCATAGAATCAATTATGTCGAGACGGTTTTTGAATTTGAGGCCTCGGGTGCAGAGTTTTTGACGTCGTCGCCCATAGCCAAATTGCGCGCATGCTTCTGCGCCGTTTTTACAAAGTTTTCAGATTGCCTCCCGGGTTTGCATTTCCCGCTGAATTGGCCGTAGAATCAATTGTGTCGTGAAAGTTTTTGAATTTGAGACCTCGGGTGCGGAGTTTTTGACGTCGTCGCCCATAGCCAAACTTGCACGCATGGTTGTGTGCCGTTTTTACAAAGTTTTCAGATTGCCTCCAAGGTTTGAATTTCACACTGAATTGGCCATAGAATCAATTGTGTCAAGAAAGTTTTTGAATTTGAGGCCTCGGGTGCGGAGTTTTTGACGTCGTCGCCCATAGCCAAACTTGCGTGCATGGTTGTTTGCCGTTTTTACAAAGTTTTCAGATTGCCTCCCAGGTTTGTATCCCTCACTGAATTGGCCAGAGAATCAATTGTGTCGAGACGGTTTTTGAATTTGAGCCCTCGGGTGCGGAGTTTTTGACGTCGTCGCCCATAGCCAAATTGCGCGCACGCTTGTGCGCCATTTTTACAAAGTTTTCAGATTGCCTCTCGGGTTTGCATTTCCCACTGAATTGGCCATAGAATCAATTGTGTCGAGAAAGTTTTTGAATTTGAGGCCTCGGGTGCGGAGTTTTTGACGTCGTCGCCCATAGCCAAACTTGCGCGCATGGTTGTGTGCCGTTTTTACAAAGTTTTAAGATTGCCTCCCAGGTTTGCATCCCTCACTGAATTGGCCATAGAATCAATTGTGTCGAGACGGTTTTTGAATTTTAGGCCTCGGGTGCAGAGTTTTTGACGTCGTCGCCCATAGCCAAGTTGCGCGCATGCTTATGCGCCGTTTTTACAAAGTTTTCAGATTGCCTCTCGGGTTTGCATTTCCCGCTGAATTGGCCATAGAATCAATTGTGTTGAGAAAGTTTTTGAATTTGAGGCCTCGGGTGCGGAGTTTTTGACGTCGTCGCCCATAGCCAAACTTGCGCGCATGGTTATTTGCCGTTTTTACAAAGTTTACAGATTGCCTCCCAGGTTTGCATCCCTCACTGAATTGGCCATAAAATCAATTGTGTCGAGACGGTTTTTGAATTTGAGCCCTCGGGTGCAGAGTTTTTGACGTCGTCGCCCTTAGCCAAATTGCGTGCATGCTTGTGCGCCGTTTTTAAAAAGTTTTTAGATTGCCTCTCGGGTTTACATTTCCCACTGAATTGGCCATAGAATCAATTGTGTCGAGAAAGTTTTTGAATTTGAGGCCTCGGGTGCGGAGTTTTTGACGTTGTCGCCCATAGCCAAACTTGCGCGCATGGTTGTGTGCCGTTTTTACAAAGTTTTCAGATTGCCTCGAAGGTTTGCATCCCTCACTGAATTGGCCATAGAATCAATTGTGTCGAGACGGTTTTTGAATTTGAGGCCTCGGGTGCAGAGTTTTTGACGTCGTCGCCCATAGCCAAATTGCGCGCATGCTTCTGCGCCGTTTTTACAAAGTTTTCAGATTGCCTCCCGGGTTTGCATTTCCCGCTGAATTGGCCGTAGAATCAATTGTGTCGTGAAAGTTTTTAAATTTGAGAACTCGGGTGCGGAGTTTTTGACGTCGTCGCCCATAGCCAAACTTGCGTGCATGGTTGTTTGCCGTTTTTACAAAGTTTTCAGATTGCCTCCCAGGTTTGTATCCCTCACTGAATTGGCCAGAGAATCAATTGTGTCGAGACGGTTTTTGAATTTGAGCCCTCGGGTGCGGAGTTTTTGACGTCGTCGCCCATTGCCAAATTGCGCGCACGCTTGTGCGCCGTTTTTACAAAGTTTTCAGATTGCCTCTCGGGTTTGCATTTCCCACTGAATTGGCCGTAGAATCAATTGTGTCGAGAAAGTTTTTGAATTTGAGGCCTCGGGTGCTGAGTTTTTGACGTCGCCGCCCATAGCCAAACTTGCGCGCATGGTTGTGTGCCATTTTTACAAAGTTTTCAGATTGTCTCCCAGGTTTGCATCCTTCACTGAATTGGCCATAGAATCAATTGTGTCGAGACGGTTTTTGAATTTAAGGCCTCGGGTGCGGAGTTTTTGACGTCGTCGCCCATTGCCAAATTGCGCGCACGCTTGTGCGCCGTTTTTACAAAGTTTTCAGATTGCCTCTCGGGTTTGCATTACCAGCTGAATTGGCCATAGAATCAATTGTGTCGAGAAAGTTTTTGAATTTGAGGCCTCGGGTGCGGAGTTTTTGACGTTGTCGCCCATAGCCAAACTTGCGCGCATGGTTGTGTGCCGTTTTTACAAAGTTTTCAGATTGCCTCCAAGGTTTGCATTACCAGCTGAATTGGCCATTGAATCAATTGTGTCGAGAAAGTTTTTGAATTTGAGGCCTCGGGTGCGGAGTTTTTGACGTTGTCGCCCATAGCCAAACTTGCGCGCATGGTTGTGTGCCGTTTTTACAAAGTTTTCAGATTGCCTCGAAGGTTTGCATCCATCACTGAATTGGCCATAGAATCAATTGTGTCGAGACGGTTTTTGAATTTGAGGCCTCGGGTGCAGAGTTTTTGACGTCGTCGCCCATAGCCAAATTGCGCGCATGCTTCTGCGCCGTTTTTACAAAGTTTTCAGATTGCCTCCCGGGTTTGCATTTCCCGCTGAATTGGCCGTAGAATCAATTGTGTCGTGAAAGTTTTTGAATTTGAGACCTCGGGTGCGGAGTTTTTGACGTCGTCGCCCATAGCCAAACTTGCGCGCATGGTTGTGTGCCGTTTTTACAAAGTTTTCAGATTGCCTCCAAGGTTTGAATTTCACACTGAATTGGCCATAGAATCAATTGTGTCAAGAAAGTTTTTGAATTTGAGGCCTCGGGTGCGGAGTTTTTGACGTCGTCGCCCATAGCCAAACTTGCGTGCATGGTTGTTTGCCGTTTTTACAAAGTTTTCAGATTGCCTCCCAGGTTTGTATCCCTCACTGAATTGGCCAGAGAATCAATTGTGTCGAGACGGTTTTTGAATTTGAGCCCTCGGGTGCGGAGTTTTTGACGTCGTCGCCCATAGCCAAATTGCGCGCACGCTTGTGCGCCGTTTTTACAAAGTTTTCAGATTGCCTCTCGGGTTTGCATTTCCCACTAAATTGGCCATAGAATCAATTGTGTCGAGAAAGTTTTTGAATTTGAGGCCTCGGGTGCGGAGTTTTTGACGTCGTCGCCCATAGCCAAACTTGCGCGCATGGTTGTGTGCCGTTTTTACAAAGTTTTAAGATTGCCTCCCAGGTTTGCATCCCTCACTGAATTGGCCATAGAATCAATTGTGTCGAGACGGTTTTTGAATTTTAGGCCTCGGGTGCAGAGTTTTTGACGTCGTCGCCCATAGCCAAGTTGCGCGCATGCTTGTGCGCCGTTTTTACAAAGTTTTCAGATTGCCTCTCGGGTTTGCATTTCCCGCTGAATTGGCCATAGAATCAATTGTGTTGAGAAAGTTTTTGAATTTGAGGCCTCGGGTGCGGAGTTTTTGACGTCGTCGCCCATAGCCAAACTTGCGCGCATGGTTATTTGCCGTTTTTACAAAGTTTTCAGATTGCCTCCCAGGTTTGCATCCCTCACTGAATTGGCCATAAAATCAATTGTGTCGAGACGGTTTTTGAATTTGAGCCCTCGGGTGCAGAGTTTTTGACGTCGTCGCCCTTAGCCAAATTGCGTGCATGCTTGTGCGCCGTTTTTAAAAAGTTTTTAGATTGCCTCTCGGGTTTACATTTCCCACTGAATTGGCTATAGAATCAATTGTGTCGAGAAAGTTTTTGAATTTGAGGCATCGGGTGCGGAGTTTTTGACGTCGTCGCCCATAGCCAAACTTGCGCGCATGGTTGTGTGCCGTTTTTACAAAGTTTTCAGATTGCCTCGAAGGTTTGCATCCCTCACTGAATTGGCCATAGAATCAATTGTGTCGAGACGGTTTTTGAATTTGAGGCCTCGGGTGCAGAGTTTTTGACGTCGTCGCCCATAGCCAAATTGCGCGCATGCTTCTGCGCCGTTTTTACAAAGTTTTCAGATTGCCTCCCGGGTTTGCATTTCCCGCTGAATTGGTCGTAGAATCAATTGTGTCGTGAAAGTTTTTAAATTTGAGACCTCGGGTGCGGAGTTTTTGACGTCGTCGCCCATAGCCAAACTTGCGTGCATGGTTGTTTGCCGTTTTTACAAAGTTTTCAGATTGCCTCCCAGGTTTGTATCCCTCACTGAATTGGCCAGAGAATCAATTGTGTCGAGACGGTTTTTGAATTTGAGCCCTCGGGTGCGGAGTTTTTGACGTCGTCGCCCATAGCCAAATTGCGCGCACGCTTGTGCGCTGTTTTTACAAAGTTTTCAGATTGCCTCTCGAGTTTGCACTTCCCACTGAATTGGCCATAGAATCAATTGTGTCGAGAAATTTTTTGAATTTGAGGCCTCGGGTGCGGAGTTTTTGACGTCGCCGCCCATAGCCAAACTTGTGCGCATGGTTGTGTGCCGTTTTTACAAAGTTTTCAGATTGCCTCCCAGGTTTGCATCCTTCACTGAATTGGCCATAGAATCAATTGTGTCGAGACAGTTTTTGAATTTTAGGCCTCGGGTGCAGAGTTTTTGACGTCGTCGCCCATAGCCAAATTGCGCGCATGCTTCTGCGCCGTTTTTACAAAGTTTTCAGATTGCCTCTCGGGTTTGCATTTCCCGCTGAATTGGCCGTAGAATCAATTGTGTCGAGAAAGTTTTTGAATTTGAGGCCTCGGGTGCGGAGTTTTTGACGTTGTCGCCCATAGCCAAACTTGCGCGCATGGTTGTGTGCCGTTTTTACAAAGTTTTCAGATTGTCTCGAAGGTTTGCATCCCTCACTGAATTGGCCATAGAATCAATTGTGTCGAGACGGTTTTTGAATTTGAGGCCTTGGGTGTAGAGTTTTTGACGTCGTCGCCCATAGCCAAATTGCGCGCATGCTTCTGCGCCGTTTTTAAAAAGTTTTTAGATTGCCTCTCGGGTTTACATTTCCCACTGAATTGGCCATAGAATCAATTTTGTCGAGAAAGTTTTTGAATTTGAGGCCTCGGGTGCGGAGTTTTTGACGTTGTCGCCCATAGCCAAACTTGCGCGCATGGTTGTGTGCCGTTTTTACAAAGTTTTCAGATTGCCTCCAAGGTTTGCATTACCAGCTGAATTGGCCATTGAATCAATTGTGTCGAGAAAGTTTTTGAATTTGAGGCCTCGGGTGCGGAGTTTTTGACGTTGTCGCCCATAGCCAAACTTGCGCGCATGGTTGTGTGCCGTTTTTACAAAGTTTTCAGATTGCCTCGAAGGTTTGCATCCCTCACTGAATTGGCCATAGAATCAATTGTGTCGAGACGGTTTTTGAATTTGAGGCCTCGGGTGCAGAGTTTTTGACGTCGTCGCCCATAGCCAAATTGCGCGCATGCTTCTGCGCCGTTTTTACAAAGTTTTCAGATTGCCTCCCGGGTTTGCATTTCCCGCTGAATTGGCCGTAGAATCAATTGTGTCATGAAAGTTTTTGAATTTGAGACCTCGGGTGCGGAGTTTTTGACGTCGTCGCCCATAGCCAAACTTGCGCGCATGGTTGTGTGCAGTTTTTACAAAGTTTTCAGATTGCCTCCAAGGTTTGAATTTCACACTGAATTGGCCATAGAATCAATTGTGTCAAGAAAGTTTTTGAATTTGAGGCCTCGGGTGCGGAGTTTTTGACGTCGTCGCCCATAGCCAAACTTGCGTGCATGGTTGTTTGCCGTTTTTACAAAGTTTTCAGATTGCCTCCCAGGTTTGTATCCCTCACTGAATTGGCCAGAGAATCAATTGTGTCATGAAAGTTTTTGAATTTGAGACCTCGGGTGCGGAGTTTTTGACGTCGTCGCCCATAGCCAAACTTGCGCGCATGGTTGTGTGCAGTTTTTACAAAGTTTTCAGATTGCCTCCAAGGTTTGAATTTCACACTGAATTGGCCATAGAATCAATTGTGTCAAGAAAGTTTTTGAATTTGAGGCCTCGGGTGCGGAGTTTTTGACGTCGTCGCCCATAGCCAAACTTGCGTGCATGGTTGTTTGCCGTTTTTACAAAGTTTTCAGATTGCCTCCCAGGTTTGTATCCCTCACTGAATTGGCCAGAGAATCAATTGTGTCGAGACGGTTTTTGAATTTGAGCCCTCGGGTGCGGAGTTTTTGACGTCGTCGCCCATAGCCAAATTGCGCGCACGCTTGTGCGCCGTTTTTACAAAGTTTTCAGATTGCCTCTCGGGTTTGCATTTCCCACTGAATTGGCCATAGAATCAATTGTGTCGAGAAAGTTTTTGAATTTGAGGCCTCGGGTGCGGAGTTTTTGACGTCGTCGCCCATAGCCAAACTTGCGCGCATGGTTGTGTGCCGTTTTTACAAAGTTTTAAGATTGCCTCCCAGGTTTGCATCCCTCACTGAATTGGCCATAGAATCAATTGTGTCGAGACGGTTTTTGAATTTTAGGCCTCGGGTGCAGAGTTTTTGACGTCGTCGCCCATAGCCAAGTTGCGCGCATGCTTGTGCGCCGTTTTTACAAAGTTTTCAGATTGCCTCTCGGGTTTGCATTTCCCGCTGAATTGGCCATAGAATCAATTGTGTCGAGAAAGTTTTTGAATTTGAGGCCTCGGGTGCGGAGTTTTTGACGTCGTCGCCCATAGCCAAACTTGCGCGCATGGTTGTGTGCCGTTTTTACAAAGTTTTCAGATTGCCTCGAAGGTTTGCATCCCTCACTGAATTGGCCATAGAATCAATTGTGTCGAGACGGTTTTTGAATTTGAGGCCTCGGGTGCAGAGTTTTTGACGTCGTCGCCCATAGCCAAATTGCGCGCATGCTTCTGCGCCGTTTTTACAAAGTTTTCAGATTGCCTCCCGGGTTTGCATTTCCCGCTGAATTGGTCGTAGAATCAATTGTGTCGTGAAAGTTTTTAAATTTGAGACCTCGGGTGCGGAGTTTTTGACGTCGTCGCCCATAGCCAAACTTGCGTGCATGGTTGTTTGCCGTTTTTACAAAGTTTTCAGATTGCCTCCCAGGTTTGTATCCCTCACTGAATTGGCCAGAGAATCAATTGTGTCGAGACGGTTTTTGAATTTGAGCCCTCGGGTGCGGAGTTTTTGACGTCGTCGCCCATAGCCAAATTGCGCGCACGCTTGTGCGCTGTTTTTACAAAGTTTTCAGATTGCCTCTCGAGTTTGCACTTCCCACTGAATTGGCCATAGAATCAATTGTGTCGAGAAATTTTTTGAATTTGAGGCCTCGGGTGCGGAGTTTTTGACGTCGCCGCCCATAGCCAAACTTGTGCGCATGGTTGTGTGCCGTTTTTACAAAGTTTTCAGATTGCCTCCCAGGTTTGCATCCTTCACTGAATTGGCCATAGAATCAATTGTGTCGAGACAGTTTTTGAATTTTAGGCCTCGGGTGCAGAGTTTTTGACGTCGTCGCCCATAGCCAAATTGCGCGCATGCTTCTGCGCCGTTTTTACAAAGTTTTCAGATTGCCTCTCGGGTTTGCATTTCCCGCTGAATTGGCCGTAGAATCAATTGTGTCGAGAAAGTTTTTGAATTTGAGGCCTCGGGTGCGGAGTTTTTGACGTTGTCGCCCATAGCCAAACTTGCGCGCATGGTTGTGTGCCGTTTTTACAAAGTTTTCAGATTGCCTCGAAGGTTTGCATCCCTCACTGAATTGGCCATAGAATCAATTGTGTCGAGACGGTTTTTGAATTTGAGGCCTTGGGTGTAGAGTTTTTGACGTCGTCGCCCATAGCCAAATTGCGCGCATGCTTCTGCGCCGTTTTTAAAAAGTTTTTAGATTGCCTCTCGGGTTTACATTTCCCACTGAATTGGCCATAGAATCAATTTTGTCGAGAAAGTTTTTGAATTTGAGGCCTCGGGTGCGGAGTTTTTGACGTTGTCGCCCATAGCCAAACTTGCGCGCATGGTTGTGTGCCGTTTTTACAAAGTTTTCAGATTGCCTCCAAGGTTTGCATTACCAGCTGAATTGGCCATTGAATCAATTGTGTCGAGAAAGTTTTTGAATTTGAGGCCTCGGGTGCGGAGTTTTTGACGTTGTCGCCCATAGCCAAACTTGCGCGCATGGTTGTGTGCCGTTTTTACAAAGTTTTCAGATTGCCTCGAAGGTTTGCATCCCTCACTGAATTGGCCATAGAATCAATTGTGTCGAGACGGTTTTTGAATTTGAGGCCTCGGGTGCAGAGTTTTTGACGTCGTCGCCCATAGCCAAATTGCGCGCATGCTTCTGCGCCGTTTTTACAAAGTTTTCAGATTGCCTCCCGGGTTTGCATTTCCCGCTGAATTGGCCGTAGAATCAATTGTGTCATTAAAGTTTTTGAATTTGAGACCTCGGGTGCGGAGTTTTTGACGTCGTCGCCCATAGCCAAACTTGCGCGCATGGTTGTGTGCAGTTTTTACAAAGTTTTCAGATTGCCTCCAAGGTTTGAATTTCACACTGAATTGGCCATAGAATCAATTGTGTCAAGAAAGTTTTTGAATTTGAGGCCTCGGGTGCGGAGTTTTTGACGTCGTCGCCCATAGCCAAACTTGCGTGCATGGTTGTTTGCCGTTTTTACAAAGTTTTCAGATTGCCTCCCAGGTTTGCATCACTCACTGAATTGGCCACAGAATCAATTGTGTCGAGACGGTTTTTGAATTTGAGGCCTCGGGTGCGGAGTTTTTGACGTCGTCGCCCATTGCCAAATTGCGCGCACGCTTGTGCGCCGTTTTTACAAAGTTTTCAGATTGCCTCTCGGGTTTGCATTACCAGCTGAATTGGCCATAGAATCAATTGTGTCGAGAATTTTTTTAATTTGAGGCCTCGGGTGCGGAGTTTTTGACGTCGTCGCCCATAGCCAAACTTGCGCGCATGGTTGTGTGCCGTTTTTACAAAGTTTTCAGATTGCCTCGAAGGTTTGCATCCCTCACTGAATTGGCCATAGAATCAATTGTGTCGAGACAGTTTTTGAATTTTAGGCCTCGGGTGCAGAGTTTTTGACGTCGTCGCCCATAGCCAAATTGCGCGCATGCTTCTGCGCCGTTTTTACAAAGTTTTCAGATTGCCTCTCGGGTTTGCATTTCCCGCTGAATTGGCCGTAGAATCAATTGTGTCGAGAAAGTTTTTGAATTTGAGGCCTCGGGTGCGGAGTTTTTGACGTTGTCGCCCATAGCCAAACTTGCGCGCATGGTTGTGTGCCATTTTTACAAAGTTTTAAGATTGCCTCCCAGGTTTGCATCCCTCACTGAATTGGCCATAGAATCAATTGCGTCGAGACAGTTTTTGAATTTTAGGGCTCGGGTGCAGAGTTTTTGACGTCGTCGCCCATAGCCAAATTGCGCGCATGTTTCTGCGCCGTTTTTACAAAGTTTTCAGATTGCCTCTCGGGTTTGCATTTCCCGCTGAATTGGCCGTAGAATCAATTGTGTCGAGAAAGTTTTTGAATTTGAGGCCTCGGGTGCGGAGTTTTTGACGTCGTCGCCCATAGCCAAACTTGCGCGCATGGTTGTTTGCCATTTTTACAAAGTTTTCAGATTGCCTCCCAGGTTTGCATCCCTCACTGAATTGGCCATAAAATCAATTGTGTCGAGAGGGTTTTTGAATTTGAGCCCTCGGGTGTAGAGTTTTTGACGTCGTCGCCCTTAGCCAAATTGCGTGCATGCTTGTGCGCCGTTTTTAAAAAGTTTTTAGATTGCCTCTCGGGTTTACATTTCCCACTAAATTGGCCATAGAATCAATTGTGTCGAGAAAGTTTTTGAATTTGAGGCATCGGGTGCGGAGTTTTTGACGTCGTCACCCATAGCCAAACTTGCGCGCATGGTTGTGTGCCGTTTTTACAAAGTTTTCAGATTGCCTCGAAGGTTTGCATCCCTCACTGAATTGGCCATAGAATCAATTGTGTCGAGACGGTTTTTGAATTTGAGGCCTCGGGTGCAGAGTTTTTTACGTCGTCGCCCATAGCCAAATTGCGCGCATGCTTCTGCGCCGTTTTTACAAAGTTTTCAGATTGCCTCCCGGGTTTGCATTTCCTGCTGAATTGGCCGTAGAATCAATTGTGTCGTGATAGTTTTTGAATTTGAGACCTCGGGTGCGGAGTTTTTGACGTCGTCGCCCATAGCCAAACTTGCGTGCATGTTTGTTTGCCGTTTTTACAAAGTTTTCAGATTGCCTCCCAGGTTTGTATCCCTCACTGAATTGGCCAGAGAATCAATTGTGTCGAGACGGTTTTTGAATTTGAGCCCTCGGGTGCGGAGTTTTTGACGTCGTCGCCCATAGCCAAATTGCGCGCACGCTTGTGCGCCGTTTTTACAAAGTTTTCAGATTGCCTCTCGGGTCTGTATTTCCCACTGAATTGGCCATAGAATCAATTGTGTCGAGAAAGTTTTTGAATTTGAGGCCTCGGGTGCGGAGTTTTTGACGTCGCCGCCCATAACCAAACTTGCGCGCATGGTTGTGTGCCATTTTTACAAAGTTTTCAGATTGCCTCCCAGGTTTGCATCACTCACTGAATTGGCCACAGAATCAATTGTGTCGAGACGGTTTTTGAATTTGAGGCCTCGGGTGCGGAGTTTTTGACGTCGTCGCCCATTGCCAAATTGCGCGCACGCTTGTGCGCCGTTTTTACAAAGTTTTCAGATTGCCTCTCGGGTTTGCATTACCAGCTGAATTGGCCATAGAATCAATTGTGTCGAGAATTTTTTTGAATTTGAGGCCTCGGGTGCGGAGTTTTTGACGTCGTCGCCCATAGCCAAACTTGCGCGCATGGTTGTGTGCCGTTTTTACAAAGTTTTAAGATTGCCTCCCAGGTTTGCATCCCTCACTGAATTGGCCATAGAATCAATTGTGTCGAGACAGTTTTTGAATTTTAGGCCTCGGGTGCAGAGTTTTTGACGTCGTCGCCCATAGCCAAATTGCGCGCATGCTTCTGCGCCGTTTTTACAAAGTTTTCAGATTGCCTCTCGGGTTTGCATTTCCCGCTGAATTGGCCGTAGAATCAATTGTGTCGAGAAAGTTTTTGAATTTGAGGCCTCGGGTGCGGAGTTTTTAACGTCGTCGCCCATAGCCAAACTTGCGCGCATGGTTGTTTGCCGTTTTTACAAAGTTTTCAGATTGCCTCCCAGGTTTGCATCCCTCACTGAATTGGCCATAAAATCAATTGTGTCGAGAGGGTTTTTGAATTTGAGCCCTCGGGTGCAGAGTTTTTGACGTCGTCGCCCTTAGCCAAATTGCGTGCATGCTTGTGCGCCGTTTTTAAAAAGTTTTTAGATTGCCTCTCGGGTTTACATTTCCCACTGAATTGGCCATAGAATCAATTGTGTCGAGAAAGTTTTTGAATTTGAGGCCTCGGGTGCGGAGTTTTTGACGTCGTCGCCCATAGCCAAACTTGCGCGCATGGTTATTTGCCGTTTTTACAAAGTTTTCAGATTGCCTCCCAGGTTTGCATCCCTCACTGAATTGGCCATAGAATCAATTGTGTCGAGACGGTTTTTGAATTTGAGCCCTCGGGTGCGGAGTTTTTAACGTCGTCGCCCATAGCCAAATTGCGCGCACGCTTGTGCGCCGTTTTTACAAAGTTTTCAGATTGCCTCTCGGGTTTGCATTCCCCACTGAATTGGCCATAGAATCAATTGTGTCGAGAAAGTTTTTGAATTTGAGGCCTCGGGTGCGGAGTTTTTGACGTCGTCGCCCATAGCCAAACTTGCGTGCATGGTTGTTTGCCGTTTTTACAAAGTTTTCAGATTGCCTCCCAGGTTTGTATCCCTCACTGAATTGGCCAGAGAATCAATTGTGTCGAGACGGTTTTTGAATTTGAGCCCTCGGGTGCGGAGTTTATGACGTCGTCGCCCATAGCCAAATTGCGCGCACGCTTGTGCGCCGTTTTTACAAAGTTTTCAGATTGCCTCTCGGGTTTGCACTTCCCACTGAATTGGCCATAGAATCAATTGTGTCGAGAAAGTTTTTGAATTTGAGGCCTCGGGTGCGGAGTTTTTGACGTCGCCGCCCATAGCCAAACTTGTGCGCATGGTTGTGTGCCGTTTTTACAAAGTTTTCAGATTGCCTCCCAGGTTTGCATCCTTCACTGAATTGGCCATAGAATCAATTGTGTCGAGACGGTTTTTGAATTTGAGGCCTCGGGTGCGGAGTTTTTGACGTCGTCGCCCATTGCCAAATTGCGCGCACGCGTGTGCGCCGTTTTTACAAAGTTTTCAGATTGCCTCTCGGGTTTGCATTACCAGCTGAATTGGCCATAGAATCAATTGTGTCGAGAAATTTTTTGAATTTGAGGCCTCGGGTGCGGAGTTTTTGACGTCGTCGCCCATAGCCAAACTTGCGCGCATGGTTGTGTGCCGTTTTTACAAAGTTTTAAGATTGCCTCCCAGGTTTGCATCCCTCACTGAATTGGCCATAGAATCAATTGTGTCGAGACGGTTTTTGAATTTTAGGCCTCGGGTGCAGAGTTTTTTACGTCGTCGCCCATAGCCAAATTGCGCGCATGCTTCTGCGCCATTTTTACAAAGTTTTCAGATTGCCTCTCGGGTTTGCATTTCCCGCTGAATTGGCCGTAGAATCAATTGTGTCGAGAAAGTTTTTGAATTTGAGGCCTCGGGTGCGGAGTTTTTGACGTCGTCGCCCATAGCCAAACTTGCGTGCATGGTTGTTTGCCGTTTTTACAAAGTTTTCAGATTGCCTCCCAGGTTTGTATCCCTCACTGAATTGGCCAGAGAATCAATTGTGTCGAGACGGTTTTTGAATTTGAGCCCTCGGGTGCGGAGTTTTTGACGTCGTCGCCCATAGCCAAACTTGCGCGCATGGTTATTTGCCGTTTTTACAAAGTTTTCAGATTGCCTCCCAGGTTTGCATCCCTCACTGAATTGGCCATAGAATCAATTGTGTCGAGACGGTTTTTGAATTTGAGCCCTCGGGTGCGGAGTTTTTAACGTCGTCGCCCATAGCCAAATTGCGCGCACGCTTGTGCGCCGTTTTTACAAAGTTTTCAGATTGCCTCTCGGGTTTGCATTCCCCACTGAATTGGCCATAGAATCAATTGTGTCGAGAAAGTTTTTGAATTTGAGGCCTCGGGTGCGGAGTTTTTGACGTCGTCGCCCATAGCCAAACTTGCGTGCATGGTTGTTTGCCGTTTTTACAAAGTTTTCAGATTGCCTCCCAGGTTTGTATCCCTCACTGAATTGGCCAGAGAATCAATTGTGTCGAGACGGTTTTTGAATTTGAGCCCTCGGGTGCGGAGTTTATGACGTCGTCGCCCATAGCCAAATTGCGCGCACGCTTGTGCGCCGTTTTTACAAAGTTTTCAGATTGCCTCTCGGGTTTGCACTTCCCACTGAATTGGCCATAGAATCAATTGTGTCGAGAAAGTTTTTGAATTTGAGGCCTCGGGTGCGGAGTTTTTGACGTCGCCGCCCATAGCCAAACTTGTGCGCATGGTTGTGTGCCGTTTTTACAAAGTTTTCAGATTGCCTCCCAGGTTTGCATCCTTCACTGAATTGGCCATAGAATCAATTGTGTCGAGACGGTTTTTGAATTTGAGGCCTCGGGTGCGGAGTTTTTGACGTCGTCGCCCATTGCCAAATTGCGCGCACGCGTGTGCGCCGTTTTTACAAAGTTTTCAGATTGCCTCTCGGGTTTGCATTACCAGCTGAATTGGCCATAGAATCAATTGTGTCGAGAAATTTTTTGAATTTGAGGCCTCGGGTGCGGAGTTTTTGACGTCGTCGCCCATAGCCAAACTTGCGCGCATGGTTGTGTGCCGTTTTTACAAAGTTTTAAGATTGCCTCCCAGGTTTGCATCCCTCACTGAATTGGCCATAGAATCAATTGTGTCGAGACGGTTTTTGAATTTTAGGCCTCGGGTGCAGAGTTTTTTACGTCGTCGCCCATAGCCAAATTGCGCGCATGCTTCTGCGCCATTTTTACAAAGTTTTCAGATTGCCTCTCGGGTTTGCATTTCCCGCTGAATTGGCCGTAGAATCAATTGTGTCGAGAAAGTTTTTGAATTTGAGGCCTCGGGTGCGGAGTTTTTGACGTCGTCGCCCATAGCCAAACTTGCGTGCATGGTTGTTTGCCGTTTTTACAAAGTTTTCAGATTGCCTCCCAGGTTTGTATCCCTCACTGAATTGGCCAGAGAATCAATTGTGTCGAGACGGTTTTTGAATTTGAGCCCTCGGGTGCGGAGTTTTTGACGTCGTCGCCCATAGCCAAACTTGCGCGCATGGTTATTTGCCGTTTTTACAAAGTTTTCAGATTGCCTCCCAGGTTTGCATCCCTCACTGAATTGGCCATAGAATCAATTGTGTCGAGACGGTTTTTGAATTTGAGCCCTCGGGTGCGGAGTTTTTAACGTCGTCGCCCATAGCCAAATTGCGCGCACGCTTGTGCGCCGTTTTTACAAAGTTTTCAGATTGCCTCTCGGGTTTGCATTCCCCACTGAATTGGCCATAGAATCAATTGTGTCGAGAAAGTTTTTGAATTTGAGGCCTCGGGTGCGGAGTTTTTGACGTCGTCGCCCATAGCCAAACTTGCGTGCATGGTTGTTTGCCGTTTTTACAAAGTTTTCAGATTGCCTCCCAGGTTTGTATCCCTCACTGAATTGGCCAGAGAATCAATTGTGTCGAGACGGTTTTTGAATTTGAGCCCTCGGGTGCGGAGTTTATGACGTCGTCGCCCATAGCCAAATTGCGCGCACGCTTGTGCGCCGTTTTTACAAAGTTTTCAGATTGCCTCTCGGGTTTGCACTTCCCACTGAATTGGCCATAGAATCAATTGTGTCGAGAAAGTTTTTGAATTTGAGGCCTCGGGTGCGGAGTTTTTGACGTCGCCGCCCATAGCCAAACTTGTGCGCATGGTTGTGTGCCGTTTTTACAAAGTTTTCAGATTGCCTCCCAGGTTTGCATCCTTCACTGAATTGGCCATAGAATCAATTGTGTCGAGACGGTTTTTGAATTTGAGGCCTCGGGTGCGGAGTTTTTGACGTCGTCGCCCATTGCCAAATTGCGCGCACGCGTGTGCGCCGTTTTTACAAAGTTTTCAGATTGCCTCTCGGGTTTGCATTACCAGCTGAATTGGCCATAGAATCAATTGTGTCGAGAAATTTTTTGAATTTGAGGCCTCGGGTGCGGAGTTTTTGACGTCGTCGCCCATAGCCAAACTTGCGCGCATGGTTGTGTGCCGTTTTTACAAAGTTTTAAGATTGCCTCCCAGGTTTGCATCCCTCACTGAATTGGCCATAGAATCAATTGTGTCGAGACGGTTTTTGAATTTTAGGCCTCGGGTGCAGAGTTTTTTACGTCGTCGCCCATAGCCAAATTGCGCGCATGCTTCTGCGCCATTTTTACAAAGTTTTCAGATTGCCTCTCGGGTTTGCATTTCCCGCTGAATTGGCCGTAGAATCAATTGTGTCGAGAAAGTTTTTGAATTTGAGGCCTCGGGTGCGGAGTTTTTGACGTCGTCGCCCATAGCCAAACTTGCGTGCATGGTTGTTTGCCGTTTTTACAAAGTTTTCAGATTGCCTCCCAGGTTTGTATCCCTCACTGAATTGGCCAGAGAATCAATTGTGTCGAGACGGTTTTTGAATTTGAGCCCTCGGGTGCGGAGTTTTTGACGTCGTCGCCCATAGCCAAATTGCGCGCACGCTTGTGCGCTGTTTTTACAAAGTTTTCAGATTGCCTCTCGAGTTTGCACTTCCCACTGAATTGGCCATAGAATCAATTGTGTCGAGAATTTTTTTGAATTTGAGGCCTCGGGTGCGGAGTTTTTGACGTCGCCGCCCATAGCCAAACTTGTGCGCATGGTTGTGTGCCGTTTTTACAAAGTTTTCAGATTGCCTCCCAGGTTTGCATCCTTCACTGAATTGGCCATAGAATCAATTGTGTCGAGACAGTTTTTGAATTTTAGGCCTCGGGTGCAGAGTTTTTGACGTCGTCGCCCATAGCCAAATTGCGCGCATGCTTCTGCGCCGTTTTTACAAAGTTTTCAGATTGCCTCTCGGGTTTGCATTTCCCGCTGAATTGGCCGTAGAATCAATTGTGTCGAGAAAGTTTTTGAATTTGAGGCCTCGGGTGCGGAGTTTTTGACGTTGTCGCCCATAGCCAAACTTGCGCGCATGGTTGTGTGCCGTTTTTACAAAGTTTTCAGATTGCCTCGAAGGTTTGCATCCCTCACTGAATTGGCCATAGAATCAATTGTGTCGAGACGGTTTTTGAATTTGAGGCCTTGGGTGTAGAGTTTTTGACGTCGTCGCCCATAGCCAAATTGCGCGCATGCTTCTGCGCCGTTTTTAAAAAGTTTTTAGATTGCCTCTCGGGTTTACATTTCCCACTGAATTGGCCATAGAATCAATTGTGTCGAGAAAGTTTTTGAATTTGAGGCCTCGGGTGCGGAGTTTTTGACGTTGTCGCCCATAGCCAAACTTGCGCGCATGGTTGTGTGCCGTTTTTACAAAGTTTTCAGATTGCCTCCAAGGTTTGCATTACCAGCTGAATTTGGCCATTGAATCAATTGTGTCGAGAAAGTTTTTGAATTTGAGGCCTCGGGTGCGGAGTTTTTGACGTTGTCGCCCATAGCCAAACTTGCGCGCATGGTTGTGTGCCGTTTTTACAAAGTTTTCAGATTGCCTCGAAGGTTTGCATCCCTCACTGAATTGGCCATAGAATCAATTGTGTCGAGACGGTTTTTGAATTTGAGGCCTCGGGTGCAGAGTTTTTGACGTCGTCGCCCATAGCCAAATTGCGCGCATGCTTCTGCGCCGTTTTTACAAAGTTTTCAGATTGCCTCCCGGGTTTGCATTTCCCGCTGAATTGGCCGTAGAATCAATTGTGTCATGAAAGTTTTTGAATTTGAGACCTCGGGTGCGGAGTTTTTGACGTCGTCGCCCATAGCCAAACTTGCGCGCATGGTTGTGTGCAGTTTTTACAAAGTTTTCAGATTGCCTCCAAGGTTTGAATTTCACACTGAATTGGCCATAGAATCAATTGTGTCAAGAAAGTTTTTGAATTTGAGGCCTCGGGTGCGGAGTTTTTGACGTCGTCGCCCATAGCCAAACTTGCGTGCATGGTTGTTTGCCGTTTTTACAAAGTTTTCAGATTGCCTCCCAGGTTTGTATCCCTCACTGAATTGGCCAGAGAATCAATTGTGTCGAGACGGTTTTTGAATTTGAGCCCTCGGGTGCGGAGTTTTTGACGTCGTCGCCCATAGCCAAATTGCGCGCACGCTTGTGCGCCGTTTTTACAAAGTTTTCAGATTGCCTCTCGGGTTTGCATTTCCCACTGAATTGGCCATAGAATCAATTGTGTCGAGACGGTTTTTGAATTTGAGGCCTCGGGTGCGGAGTTTTTGACGTCGTCGCCCATTGCCAAATTGCGCGCACGCGTGTGCGCCGTTTTTACAAAGTTTTCAGATTGCCTCTCGGGTTTGCATTACCAGCTGAATTGGCCATAGAATCAATTGTGTCGAGAAATTTTTTGAATTTGAGGCCTCGGGTGCGGAGTTTTTGACGTCGTCGCCCATAGCCAAACTTGCGCGCATGGTTGTGTGCCGTTTTTACAAAGTTTTAAGATTGCCTCCCAGGTTTGCATCCCTCACTGAATTGGCCATAGAATCAATTGTGTCGAGACGGTTTTTGAATTTTAGGCCTCGGGTGCAGAGTTTTTGACGTCGTCGCCCATAGCCAAATTGCGCGCATGCTTCTGCGCCATTTTTACAAAGTTTTCAGATTGCCTCTCGGGTTTGCATTTCCCGCTGAATTGGCCGTAGAATCAATTGTGTCGAGAAAGTTTTTGAATTTGAGGCCTCGGGTGCGGAGTTTTTGACGTCGTCGCCCATAGCCAAACTTGCGTGCATGGTTGTTTGCCGTTTTTACAAAGTTTTCAGATTGCCTCCCAGGTTTGTATCCCTCACTGAATTGGCCAGAGAATCAATTGTGTCGAGACGGTTTTTGAATTTGAGCCCTCGGGTGCGGAGTTTTTGACGTCGTCGCCCATAGCCAAATTGCGCGCACGCTTGTGCGCTGTTTTTACAAAGTTTTCAGATTGCCTCTCGAGTTTGCACTTCCCACTGAATTGGCCATAGAATCAATTGTGTCGAGAATTTTTTTGAATTTGAGGCCTCGGGTGCGGAGTTTTTGACGTCGCCGCCCATAGCCAAACTTGTGCGCATGGTTGTGTGCCGTTTTTACAAAGTTTTCAGATTGCCTCCCAGGTTTGCATCCTTCACTGAATTGGCCATAGAATCAATTGTGTCGAGACAGTTTTTGAATTTTAGGCCTCGGGTGCAGAGTTTTTGACGTCGTCGCCCATAGCCAAATTGCGCGCATGCTTCTGCGCCGTTTTTACAAAGTTTTCAGATTGCCTCTCGGGTTTGCATTTCCCGCTGAATTGGCCGTAGAATCAATTGTGTCGAGAAAGTTTTTGAATTTGAGGCCTCGGGTGCGGAGTTTTTGACGTTGTCGCCCATAGCCAAACTTGCGCGCATGGTTGTGTGCCGTTTTTACAAAGTTTTCAGATTGCCTCGAAGGTTTGCATCCCTCACTGAATTGGCCATAGAATCAATTGTGTCGAGACGGTTTTTGAATTTGAGGCCTTGGGTGTAGAGTTTTTGACGTCGTCGCCCATAGCCAAATTGCGCGCATGCTTCTGCGCCGTTTTTAAAAAGTTTTTAGATTGCCTCTCGGGTTTACATTTCCCACTGAATTGGCCATAGAATCAATTGTGTCGAGAAAGTTTTTGAATTTGAGGCCTCGGGTGCGGAGTTTTTGACGTTGTCGCCCATAGCCAAACTTGCGCGCATGGTTGTGTGCCGTTTTTACAAAGTTTTCAGATTGCCTCCAAGGTTTGCATTACCAGCTGAATTGGCCATTGAATCAATTGTGTCGAGAAAGTTTTTGAATTTGAGGCCTCGGGTGCGGAGTTTTTGACGTTGTCGCCCATAGCCAAACTTGCGCGCATGGTTGTGTGCCGTTTTTACAAAGTTTTCAGATTGCCTCGAAGGTTTGCATCCCTCACTGAATTGGCCATAGAATCAATTGTGTCGAGACGGTTTTTGAATTTGAGGCCTCGGGTGCAGAGTTTTTGACGTCGTCGCCCATAGCCAAATTGCGCGCATGCTTCTGCGCCGTTTTTACAAAGTTTTCAGATTGCCTCCCGGGTTTGCATTTCCCGCTGAATTGGCCGTAGAATCAATTGTGTCATGAAAGTTTTTGAATTTGAGACCTCGGGTGCGGAGTTTTTGACGTCGTCGCCCATAGCCAAACTTGCGCGCATGGTTGTGTGCAGTTTTTACAAAGTTTTCAGATTGCCTCCAAGGTTTGAATTTCACACTGAATTGGCCATAGAATCAATTGTGTCAAGAAAGTTTTTGAATTTGAGGCCTCGGGTGCGGAGTTTTTGACGTCGTCGCCCATAGCCAAACTTGCGTGCATGGTTGTTTGCCGTTTTTACAAAGTTTTCAGATTGCCTCCCAGGTTTGTATCCCTCACTGAATTGGCCAGAGAATCAATTGTGTCGAGACGGTTTTTGAATTTGAGCCCTCGGGTGCGGAGTTTTTGACGTCGTCGCCCATAGCCAAATTGCGCGCACGCTTGTGCGCCGTTTTTACAAAGTTTTCAGATTGCCTCTCGGGTTTGCATTTCCCACTGAATTGGCCATAGAATCAATTGTGTCGAGAAAGTTTTTGAATTTGAGGCCTCGGGTGCGGAGTTTTTGACGTCGTCGCCCATAGCCAAACTTGCGCGCATGGTTGTGTGCCGTTTTTACAAAGTTTTAAGATTGCCTCCCAGGTTTGCATCCCTCACTGAATTGGCCATAGAATCAATTGTGTCGAGACGGTTTTTGAATTTTAGGCCTCGGGTGCAGAGTTTTTGACGTCGTCGCCCATAGCCAAGTTGCGCGCATGCTTGTGCGCCGTTTTTACAAAGTTTTCAGATTGCCTCTCGGGTTTGCATTTCCCGCTGAATTGGCCATAGAATCAATTGTGTCGAGAAAGTTTTTGAATTTGAGGCCTCGGGTGCGGAGTTTTTGACGTCGTCGCCCATAGCCAAACTTGCGCGCATGGTTATTTGCCGTTTTTACAAAGTTTTCAGATTGCCTCCCAGGTTTGCATCCCTCACTGAATTGGCCATAAAATCAATTGTGTCGAGACGGTTTTTGAATTTGAGCCCTCGGGTGCAGAGTTTTTGACGTCGTCGCCCTTAGCCAAATTGCGTGCATGCTTGTGCGCCGTTTTTAAAAAGTTTTTAGATTGCCTCTCGGGTTTACATTTCCCACTGAATTGGCCATAGAATCAATTGTGTCGAGAAAGTTTTTGAATTTGAGGCATCGGGTGCGGAGTTTTTGACGTCGTCGCCCATAGCCAAACTTGCGCGCATGGTTGTGTGCCGTTTTTACAAAGTTTTCAGATTGCCTCGAAGGTTTGCATCCCTCACTGAATTGGCCATAGAATCAATTGTGTCGAGACGGTTTTTGAATTTGAGGCCTCGGGTGCAGAGTTTTTGACGTCGTCGCCCATAGCCAAATTGCGCGCATGCTTCTGCGCCGTTTTTACAAAGTTTTCAGATTGCCTCCCGGGTTTGCATTTCCCGCTGAATTGGCCGTAGAATCAATTGTGTCGTGAAAGTTTTTAAATTTGAGACCTCGGGTGCGGAGTTTTTGACTTCGTCGCCCATAGCCAAACTTGCGCGCATGGTTGTGTGCCGTTTTTACAAAGTTTTCAGATTGCCTCCAAGGTTTGAATTTCACACTGAATTGGCCATATAATCAATTGTGTCAAGAAAGTTTTTGAATTTGAGGCCTCGGTTGCGGAGTTTTTGACGTCGTCGCCCATAGCCAAACTTGCGTGCATGGTTGTTTGCCGTTTTTACAAAGTTTTCAGATTGCCTCCCAGGTTTGTATCCCTCACTGAATTGGCCAGAGAATCAATTGTGTCGAGACGGTTTTTGAATTTGAGCCCTCGGGTGCGGAGTTTTTGACGTCGTCGCCCATAGCCAAATTGCGCGCACGCTTGTGCGCCGTTTTTACAAAGTTTTCAGATTGCCTCTCGGGTTTGCATTTCCCACTGAATTGGCCATAGAATCAATTGTGTCGAGAAAGTTTTTGAATTTGAGGCCTCGGGTGCGGAGTTTTTGACGTCGCCGCCCATAGCCAAACTTGCGCGCATGGTTGTGTGCCATTTTTACAAAGTTTTCAGATTGCCTCCCAGGTTTGCATCACTCACTGAATTGGCCACAGAATCAATTGTGTCGAGACGGTTTTTGAATTTGAGGCCTCGGGTGCGGAGTTTTTGACGTCGTCGCCCATTGCCAAATTGCGCGCACGCTTGTGCGCCGTTTTTACAAAGTTTTCAGATTGCCTCTCTGGTTTGCATTACCAGCTGAATTGGCCATAGAATCAATTGTGTCGAGAATTTTTTTAATTTGAGGCCTCGGGTGCGGAGTTTTTGACGTCGTCGCCCATAGCCAAACTTGCGCGCATGGTTGTGTGCCGTTTTTACAAAGTTTTCAGATTGCCTCGAAGGTTTGCATCCCTCACTGAATTGGCCATAGAATCAATTGTGTCGAGACAGTTTTTGAATTTTAGGCCTCGGGTGCAGAGTTTTTGACGTCGTCGCCCATAGCCAAATTGCGCGCATGCTTCTGCGCCGTTTTTACAAAGTTTTCAGATTGCCTCTCGGGTTTGCATTTCCCGCTGAATTGGCCGTAGAATCAATTGTGTCGAGAAAGTTTTTGAATTTGAGGCCTCGGGTGCGGAGTTTTTGACGTTGTCGCCCATAGCCAAACTTGCGCGCATGGTTGTGTGCCATTTTTACAAAGTTTTAAGATTGCCTCCCAGGTTTGCATCCCTCACTGAATTGGCCATAGAATCAATTGCGTCGAGACAGTTTTTGAATTTTAGGGCTCGGGTGCAGAGTTTTTGACGTCGTCGCCCATAGCCAAATTGCGCGCATGTTTCTGCGCCGTTTTTACAAAGTTTTCAGATTGCCTCTCGGGTTTGCATTTCCCGCTGAATTGGCCGTAGAATCAATTGTGTCGAGAAAGTTTTTGAATTTGAGGCCTCGGGTGCGGAGTTTTTGACGTCGTCGCCCATAGCCAAACTTGCGCGCATGGTTGTTTGCCATTTTTACAAAGTTTTCAGATTGCCTCCCAGGTTTGCATCCCTCACTGAATTGGCCATAAAATCAATTGTGTCGAGAGGGTTTTTGAATTTGAGCCCTCGGGTGTAGAGTTTTTGACGTCGTCGCCCTTAGCCAAATTGCGTGCATGCTTGTGCGCCGTTTTTAAAAAGTTTTTAGATTGCCTCTCGGGTTTACATTTCCCACTAAATTGGCCATAGAATCAATTGTGTCGAGAAAGTTTTTGAATTTGAGGCATCGGGTGCGGAGTTTTTGACGTCGTCACCCATAGCCAAACTTGCGCGCATGGTTGTGTGCCGTTTTTACAAAGTTTTCAGATTGCCTCGAAGGTTTGCATCCCTCACTGAATTGGCCATAGAATCAATTGTGTCGAGACGGTTTTTGAATTTGAGGCCTCGGGTGCAGAGTTTTTTACGTCGTCGCCCATAGCCAAATTGCGCGCATGCTTCTGCGCCGTTTTTACAAAGTTTTCAGATTGCCTCCCGGGTTTGCATTTCCTGCTGAATTGGCCGTAGAATCAATTGTGTCGTGATAGTTTTTGAATTTGAGACCTCGGGTGCGGAGTTTTTGACGTCGTCGCCCATAGCCAAACTTGCGTGCATGTTTGTTTGCCGTTTTTACAAAGTTTTCAGATTGCCTCCCAGGTTTGTATCCCTCACTGAATTGGCCAGAGAATCAATTGTGTCGAGACGGTTTTTGAATTTGAGCCCTCGGGTGCGGAGTTTTTGACGTCGTCGCCCATAGCCAAATTGCGCGCACGCTTGTGCGCCGTTTTTACAAAGTTTTCAGATTGCCTCTCGGGTCTGTATTTCCCACTGAATTGGCCATAGAATCAATTGTGTCGAGAAAGTTTTTGAATTTGAGGCCTCGGGTGCGGAGTTTTTGACGTCGCCGCCCATAACCAAACTTGCGCGCATGGTTGTATGCCATTTTTACAAAGTTTTCAGATTGCCTCCCAGGTTTGCATCACTCACTGAATTGGCCACAGAATCAATTGTGTCGAGACGGTTTTTGAATTTGAGGCCTCGGGTGCAGAGTTTTTGACGTCGTCGCCCATTGCCAAATTGCGCGCACGCTTGTGCGCCGTTTTTACAAAGTTTTCAGATTGCCTCTCGGGTTTGCATTACCAGCTGAATTGGCCATAGAATCAATTGTGTCGAGAATTTTTTTGAATTTGAGGCCTCGGGTGCGGAGTTTTTGACGTCGTCGCCCATAGCCAAACTTGCGCGCATGGTTGTGTGCCGTTTTTACAAAGTTTTAAGATTGCCTCCCAGGTTTGCATCCCTCACTGAATTGGCCATAGAATCAATTGTGTCGAGACAGTTTTTGAATTTTAGGCCTCGGGTGCAGAGTTTTTGACGTCGTCGCCCATAGCCAAATTGCGCGCATGCTTCTGCGCCGTTTTTACAAAGTTTTCAGATTGCCTCTCGGGTTTGCATTTCCCGCTGAATTGGCCGTAGAATCAATTGTGTCGAGAAAGTTTTTGAATTTGAGGCCTCGGGTGCGGAGTTTTTGACGTCGTCGCCCATAGCCAAACTTGCGCGCATGGTTGTTTGCCGTTTTTACAAAGTTTTCAGATTGCCTCCCAGGTTTGCATCCCTCACTGAATTGGCCATAAAATCAATTGTGTCGAGAGGGTTTTTGAATTTGAGCCCTCGGGTGCAGAGTTTTTGACGTCGTCGCCCTTAGCCAAATTGCGTGCATGCTTGTGCGCCGTTTTTAAAAAGTTTTTAGATTGCCTCTCGGGTTTACATTTCCCACTAAATTGGCCATAGAATCAATTGTGTCGAGAAAGTTTTTGAATTTGAGGCATCGGGTGCGGAGTTTTTGACGTCGTCGCCCATAGCCAAACTTGCGCGCATGGTTGTGTGCCGTTTTTACAAAGTTTTCAGATTGCCTCGAAGGTTTGCATCCCTCACTGAATTGGCCATAGAATCAATTGTGTCGAGACGGTTTTTGAATTTGAGGCCTCGGGTGCAGAGTTTTTTACGTCGTCGCCCATAGCCAAATTGCGCGCATGCTTCTGCGCCGTTTTTACAAAGTTTTCAGATTGCCTCCCGGGTTTGCATTCCCCACTGAATTGGCCATAGAATCAATTGTGTCGAGAAAGTTTTTGAATTTGAGGCCTCGGGTGCGGAGTTTTTGACGTCGTCGCCCATAGCCAAACTTGCGTGCATGGTTGTTTGCCGTTTTTACAAAGTTTTCAGATTGCCTCCCAGGTTTGTATCCCTCACTGAATTGGCCAGAGAATCAATTGTGTCGAGACGGTTTTTGAATTTGAGCCCTCGGGTGCGGAGTTTATGACGTCGTCGCCCATAGCCAAATTGCGCGCACGCTTGTGCGCCGTTTTTACAAAGTTTTCAGATTGCCTCTCGGGTTTGCACTTCCCACTGAATTGGCCATAGAATCAATTGTGTCGAGAAAGTTTTTGAATTTGAGGCCTCGGGTGCGGAGTTTTTGACGTCGCCGCCCATAGCCAAACTTGTGCGCATGGTTGTGTGCCGTTTTTACAAAGTTTTCAGATTGCCTCCCAGGTTTGCATCCTTCACTGAATTGGCCATAGAATCAATTGTGTCGAGACGGTTTTTGAATTTGAGGCCTCGGGTGCGGAGTTTTTGACGTCGTCGCCCATTGCCAAATTGCGCGCACGCGTGTGCGCCGTTTTTACAAAGTTTTCAGATTGCCTCTCGGGTTTGCATTACCAGCTGAATTGGCCATAGAATCAATTGTGTCGAGAAATTTTTTGAATTTGAGGCCTCGGGTGCGGAGTTTTTGACGTCGTCGCCCATAGCCAAACTTGCGCGCATGGTTGTGTGCCGTTTTTACAAAGTTTTAAGATTGCCTCCCAGGTTTGCATCCCTCACTGAATTGGCCATAGAATCAATTGTGTCGAGACGGTTTTTGAATTTTAGGCCTCGGGTGCAGAGTTTTTTACGTCGTCGCCCATAGCCAAATTGCGCGCATGCTTCTGCGCCATTTTTACAAAGTTTTCAGATTGCCTCTCGGGTTTGCATTTCCCGCTGAATTGGCCGTAGAATCAATTGTGTCGAGAAAGTTTTTGAATTTGAGGCCTCGGGTGCGGAGTTTTTGACGTCGTCGCCCATAGCCAAACTTGCGCGCATGGTTGTTTGCCGTTTTTACAAAGTTTTCAGATTGCCTCGAAGGTTTGCATCCCTTACTGAATTGGCCATAGAATCAATTGTGTCGAGACGGTTTTTGAATTTGAGGCCTCGGGTGCAGAGTTTTTGACGTCGTCGCCCTTAGCCAAATTGCGTGCATGCTTTCGCGCCATTTTTACAAAGTTTTCAGATTGCCTCACGGGTTTGCATTTCCCGCTGAATTGGCCGTAGAATCAATTGTGTCGTGAAAGTTTTTGAATTTGAGGCCTCAGGTGCAGAATTTTTGACGTCGTCGCCCATAGCCAAACTTGCGCGCATGGTTGTGTGCCGTTTTTACAAAGTTTTCAGATTGCCTCCAAGGTTTGCATCCCTCACTGAATTGGCCATAGAATCAATTGTGTCGAGACGGTTTTTGAATTTGAGGCCTCGGGTGCAGAGTTTTTGACGTCGTCGCCCATAGCCAAATTGCGCGCATGCTTCTGCGCCGTTTTTACAAAGTTTTCAGATTGCCTCCCGGGTTTGCATTTCCCGCTGAATTGGCCGTAGAATCAATTGTGTCGTGAAAGTTTTTGAATTTGAGACCTCGGGTGCTGAGTTTTTGACGTCGTCGCCCATTGCCAAACTTGCGCGCATGGTTGTGTGCCGTTTTTACAAAGTTTTCAGATTGCCTCCAAGGTTTGAATTTCACACTGAATTGGCCATAGAATCAATTGTGTCAAGAAAGTTTTTGAATTTGAGGCCTCGGGTGCGGAGTTTTTGACGTCGTCGCCCATAGCCAAACTTGCGTGCATGGTTGTTTGCCGTTTTTACAAAGTTTTCAGATTGCCTCCCAGGTTTGTATCCCTCACTGAATTGGCCAGAGAATCAATTGTGTCGAGACGGTTTTTGAATTTGTGCCCTCGGGTGCGGAGTTTTTGACGTCGTAGCCCATAGCCAAATTGCGCGCACGCTTGTGCGCCGTTTTTACAAAGTTTTCAGATTGCCTCTCGGGTTTGCATTTCCCACTGAATTGGCCATAGAATCAATTGTGTCGAGAAAGTTTTTGAATTTGAGGCCTCGGCTGCGGAGTTTTTGACGTCGCCGCCCATAGCCAAACTTGCACGCATGGTTGTGTGCCATTTTTACAAAGTTTTCAGATTGCCTCCCAGGTTTGCATCCTTCACTGAATTGGCCATAGAATCAATTGTGTCGAGACGGTGTTTGAATTTGAGGCCTCGGGTGTGGAGTTTTTGACGTCGTCGCCCATTGCCAAATTGCGCGCACGCTTGTGCGCCGTTTTTACAAAGTTTTCAGATTGCCTCTCGGGTTTGCATTACCAGCTGAATTAGCCATAGAATCAATTGCGTCGAGATTTTTTTTGAATTTGAGGCCTCGGGTGCGGAGTTTTTGACGTCGTCGCCCATAGCCAAACTTGCGCGCATGGTTGTGTGCCGTTTTTACAAAGTTTTCAGATTGCCTCCCAGGTTTGCATCCCTCACTGAATTGGCCATAAAATCAATTGTGTCGAGACGGTTTTTGAATTTGTGCCCTCGGGTGCGGAGTTTTTGACGTCGTAGCCCATAGCCAAATTGCGCGCACGCTTGTGCGCCGTTTTTACAAAGTTTTCAGATTGCCTCTCGGGTTTGCATTTCCCGCTGAATTGGCCGTAGAATCAATTGTGTCGAGAAAGTTTTTGAATTTGAGGCCTCGGGTGCGGAGTTTTTGACGTCGTCGCCCATAGCCAAACTTGCGCGCATGGTTGTTTGCCATTTTTACAAAGTTTTCAGATTGCCTCCCAGGTTTGCATCCCTCACTGAATTGGCCATAAAATCAATTGTGTCGAGACGGTTTTTGAATTTGAGGCCTCGGGTGTGGAGTTTTTGACGTCGTCGCCCATTGCCAAATTGCGCGCACGCTTGTGCGCCGTTTTTACAAAGTTTTCAGATTGCCTCTCGGGTTTGCATTACCAGCTGAATTAGCCATAGAATCAATTGCGTCGAGATTTTTTTTGAATTTGAGGCCTCGGGTGCGGAGTTTTTGACGTCGTCGCCCATAGCCAAACTTGCGCGCATGGTTGTGTGCCGTTTTTACAAAGTTTTCAGATAGCCTCCCAGGTTTGCATCCCTCACTGAATTGGCCATAAAATCAATTGTGTCGAGAGGGTTTTTGAATTTGAGCCCTCGGGTGCAGAGTTTTTGACGTCGTCGCCCATAGCCAAATTTCGCGCATGCTTCTGCGCCGTTTTTACAAAGTTTTCAGATTGCCTCTCGGGTTTGCATTTCCCGCTGAATTGGCTGTAGAATCAATTGTGTCGAGAAAGTTTTTGAATTTGAGGCCTCGGGTGCGGAGTTTTTGACGTCGTCGCCCATAGCCAAACTTGCGCGCATGGTTGTTTGCCGTTTTTACAAAGTTTTCAGATTGCCTCCCAGGTTTGCATCCCTCACTGAATTGGCCATAAAATCAATTGTGTCGAGAGGGTTTTTGAATTTGAGCCCTCGGGTGCAGATTTTTTGACGTCGTCGCCCTTAGCCAAATTGCGTGCATGCTTGTGCGCCGTTTTTAAAAAGTTTTTAGATTGCCTCTCGGGTTTACATTTCCCACTGAATTGGCCATAGAATCAATTGTGTCGAGAAAGTTTTTGAATTTGAGGCAGCGGGTGCGGAGTTTTTGACGTCGTCGCCCATAGCCAAACTTGCGCGCATGGTTGTGTGCCGTTTTTACAAAGTTTTCAGATTGCCTCGAAGGTTTGCATCCCTCACTGAATTGGCCATAGAATCAATTGTGTCGAGACGGTTTTTGAATTTGAGGCCTCGGGTGCAGAGTTTTTGACGTCGTCGCCCATAGCCAAATTGCGCGCATGCTTCTGCGCCGTTTTTACAAAGTTTTCAGATTGCCTCCCGGGTTTGCATTTCCCGCTGAATTGGCCGTAGAATCAATTGTGTCGTGAAAGTTTTTGAATTTGAGACCTCGGGTGCGGAGTTTTTGACGTCGTCGCCCATAGCCAAACTTGCGTGCATGGTTGTTTGCCGTTTTTACAAAGTTTTCAGATTGCCTCCCAGGTTTGTATCCCTCACTGAATTGGCCAGAGAATCAATTGTGTCGAGACGGTTTTTGAATTTGAGCCCTCGGGTGCGGAGTTTTTGACGTCGTCGCCCATAGCCAAGTTGCGCGCACGCTTGTGCGCCGTTTTTACAAAGTTTTCAGATTGCCTCTCGGGTTTGCACTTCCCACTGAATTGGCCATAGAATCAATTGTGTCGAGGAAGTTTTTGAATTTGAGGCCTCGGGTGCGGAGTTTTTGACGTCGCCGCCCATAGCCAAACTTGTGCGCATGGTTGTGTGCCGTTTTTACAAAGTTTTCAGATTGCCTCCCAGGTTTGCATCCTTCACTAAATTGGCCATAGAATCAATTGTGTCGAGACGGTTTTTGAATTTGAGGCCTCGGGTGCGGAGTTTTTGACGTCGTCGCCCATTGCCAAATTGCGCGCACGCTTGTGCGCCGTTTTTACAAAGTTTTCAGATTGCCTCTCGGGTTTGCATTACCAGCTGAATTGGCCATAGAATCAATTGTGTCGAGAATTTTTTTGAATTTGAGGCCTCGGGTGCGGAGTTTTTGACGTCGTCGCCCATAGCCAAACTTGTGCGCATGGTTGTGTGTCGTTTTTACAAAGTTTTAAGATTGCCTCCCAGGTTTGCATCCCTCACTGAATTGGCCATATAATCAATTGTGTCGAGACAGTTTTTGAATTTTAGGCCTCGGGTGCAGAGTTTTTGACGTCGTCGCCCATAGCCAAATTGCGCGCATGCTTCTGCGCCGTTTTTACAAAGTTTTCAGATTGCCTCTCGGGTTTGCATTTCCCGCTGAATTGGCCGTAGAATCAATTGTGTCGAGAAAGTTTTTGAATTTGAGGCCTCGGGTGCGGAGTTTTTGACGTCGTCGCCCATAGCCAAACTTGCGCGCATGGTTGTTTGCCGTTTTTACAAAGTTTTCAGATTGCCTCCCAGGTTTGCATCCCTCACTGAATTGGCCATAAAATCAATTGTGTCGAGACGGTTTTTGAATTTGAGCCCTCGGGTGCAGAGTTTTTTACGTCGTCGCCCTTAGCCAAATTGCGTGCATGCTTGTGCGCCGTTTTTAAAAAGTTTTTAGATTGCCTCTCGGGTTTACATTTCCCACTGAATTGGCCATAGAATCAATTGTGTCGAGAAAGTTTTTGAATTTGAGGCATCGGGTGCGGAGTTTTTGACGTTGTCGCCCATAGCCAAACTTGCGCGCATGGTTGTGTGCCGTTTTTACAAAGTTTTCAGATTGCCTCGAAGGTTTGCATCCCTCACTGAATTGGCCATAGAATCAATTGTGTCGAGACGGTTTTTGAATTTGAGGCCTCGGGTGTAGAGTTTTTGACGTCGTCGCCCATAGCCAAATTGCGCGCATGCTTCTGCGCCGTTTTTTCAAAGTTTTCAAATTGCCTCCCGGGTTTGCATTTCCCGCTGAATTGGCCGTAGAATCAATTGTGTCATGAAAGTTTTTGAATTTGAGACCTCGGGTGCGGAGTTTTTTACGTCGTCGCCCATAGCCAAACTTGCGCGCATGGTTGTGTGCCGTTTTTACAAAGTTTTCAGATTGCCTCCAAGGTTTGAATTTCACACTGAATTGGCCATAGAATCAATTGTGTCAAGAAAGTTTTTGAATTTGAGGCCTCGTGTGCGGAGTTTTTGACGTCGTCGCCCATTGCCAAATTGCGCGCACGCTTGTGCGCCGTTTTTACAAAGTTTTCAGATTGCCTCCCAGGTTTGTATCCCTCACTGAATTGGCCAGAGAATCAATTGTGTCGAGACGGTTTTTGAATTTGAGCCCTCGGGTGCGGAGTTTTTAACGTCGTCGCCCATAGCCAAATTGCGCGCACGCTTGTGCGCCGTTTTTACAAAGTTTTCAGATTGCCTCTCGGGTTTGCATTCCCCACTGAATTGGCCATAGAATCAATTGTGTCGAGAAAGTTTTTGAATTTGAGGCCTCGGGTGCGGAGTTTTTGACGTCGCCGCCCATAGCCACACTTGCGCGCATGGTTGTGTGCCGTTTTTACAAAGTTTTCAGATTGCCTCCCAGGTTTGCATCCTTCACTGAATTGGCCATAGAATCAATTGTGTCGAGACGGTTTTTGAATTTTAGGCCTCGGGTGCGGAGTTTTTGACGTCGTCGCCCATTGCCAAATTGTGCGCATGCTTGTGCGCCGTTTTTACAAACTTTTCAGATTGCCTCTCGGGTCTGCATTTCCCACTGAATTGGCCATAGAATCAATTGTGTCGAGAAAGTTTTTGAATTTGAGGCCTCGGGTGCGGAGTTTTTGACTTCGCCGCCCATAGCCAAACTTGCGCGCATGGTTGTGTGCCGTTTTTACAAAGTTTTCAGATTGCCTCCCAAGTTTGCATCCCTCACTGAATTGGCCATAAAATCAATTGTGTCGAGACGGTTTTTGAATTTGAGGCCTCGGGTGCGGAGTTTTTGACGTCGTCGCCCATTGCCAAATTGCGCGCACGCTTGTGCGCCGTTTTTACAAAGTTTTCAGATTGCCTCTCGGGTTTGCATTACCAACTGAATTGGCCATAGAATCAATTGTGTCGAGAAATTTTTTGAATTTGAGGCCTCGGGTGCGGAGTTTTTGACGTCGTCGCCCATAGCCAAACTTGCGCGCATGGTTGTGTGTCGTTTTTACAAAGTTTTCAGATTGCCTCCCAGGTTTGCATCCCTCACTGAATTGACCATAGAATCAATTGTGTCGAGACGGTTTTTGAATTTGAACCCTCGGGTGCAGAGTTTTTGACGTCGTCGCCCTTAGCCAAATTGCGCGCATGCTTGTGTGCCGTTTTTACAAAGTTTTTAGATTGCCTTTCGGGTTTGCATTTCCCACTGAATTGGCCATAGAATCAATTGTTTCGAGAAAGTTTTTGAATTTGAGGCATCGGGTGCGGAGTTTTTAACGTTGTCGCCCATAGCCAAACTTGCGCGCATGGTTGTGTGTCGTTTTTACAAAGTTTTCAGATTGCCTCGAAGGTTTGCATCCCTCACTGAATTGGCCATAGAATCAATTGTGTCGAGACGGTTTTTGAATTTGAGGCCTCGGGTGCAGAGTTTTTGACGTCGTCGCCCGTAGCCAAATTGCATGCATGCTTTCGCGCCATTTTTACAAAGTTTTCAGATTGCCTCACGGGTTTGCATTTCCCGCTGAATTGGCCGTAGAATCAATTGTGTCGTGAAAGTTTTTGAATTTGAGGCCTCGGGTGCAGAATTTTTGACGTCGTCGCCCATAGCCAAACTTGCGCGCATGGTTGTGTGCCGTTTTTACAAAGTTTTTAGATTGCCTCCAAGGTTTGCATCCCTCACTGAATTGGCCATAGAATCAATTGTGTCGAGACGGTTTTTGAATTTGAGGCCTCGGGTGCGGAGTTTTTGACGTCGTCGCCCATAGCCAAATGGCGCGTACGCTTGTGCGCCATTTTTACAAAGTTTTCAGATTGCCTCTCGGGTTTGCATATCCAGCTGAATTGGCCATAGAATCAATTGTGTCGAGAAATTTTTTTGAATTTGAGGCCTCGGGTGCGGAGTTTTTTACGTCGTCGCCCATAGCCAAACTTGCGTGCATGGTTGTGTGCCGTTTTTACAAAGTTTTCAGATTGCCTCCCAGGTTTGCATCCCTCACTGAATTGGCCATAGAATCAATTGTGTCGAGACGGTTTTTGAATTTGAGGCCTCGGGTGCGGAGTTTTTGACATCGTCGCCCATAGCCAAATTGCGCGCACGCTTGTGCGCCGTTTTTACAAAGTTTTCAGATTGCCTCCCGGGTTTGAATTTCCCACTGAATTGGCCATAGAATCAATTGTGTCAAGAAAGTTTTTGAATTTGAGGCCTCGGGTGCGGAGTTTTTGACATCGTCGCCCATAGCCAAACTTGCGCGCATGGTTGTTTGCCGTTTTTACAAAGTTTTCAGATTGCCTCCCAGGTTTGCATCCCTCATTGAATTGGCCAGAGAATCAATTGTGTCGAGACGGTTTTTGAATTTGAGGCCTCGGGTGCAGAGTTTTTGACGTCGTCGCCCATAGCCAAACTGCGCGCACGCTTGTGCGCCGTTTTTACAAAGTTTTCAGATTGCCTCTCGGGTTTGCATTTCCCACTAAATTGGCCATAGAATCAATTGTGTCGAGAAAGTTTTTGAATTTGAGGCCTCGGGTGCGGAGTTTTTGACGTTGTCGCCCAAAACCAAACTTGCGCGCATGGTTGTGTGCCGTTTTTACAAAGTTTTCAGATTGCCTCGAAGGTTTGCATCCCTCACTGAATTGGCCATAGAATCAATTGTGTCGAGACGGTTTTTGAATTTTAGGCCTCGGGTGCAGAGTTTTTGACGTCGTCGCCCATAGCCAAATTGCGCGCATGCTTGTGCGCCGTTTTTACAAAGTTTTCAGATTGCCTCCCGGGTTTGCATTTCCCGCTGAATTGGCCATAGAATCAATTGTGTCGAGAAAGTTTTTGAATTTGAGGCCTCGGGTGCGGAGTTTTTGACGTCGTCGCCCATAGCCAAACTTGCGCGCATGGTTGTGTGCCGTTTATACAAAGTTTTCAGATTGCCTCCCAGGTTTGCATCCCGCACTGAATTGGCCATAGAATCAATTGTGTCGAGACGATTTTTGAATTTGAGGCCTCGGGTGCAGAGTTTTTGACGTCGTCGCCCATAGCCAAATTACGCGCATGCTTGTGCGCCGTTTTTACAAAGTTTTCAGATTGCCTCTCGGGTTTGCATTTCCCACTGAATTGGCCATAGAATCAATTGTGTCGAGAAAGTTTTTTAATTTGAGGCCTTGGGTGCGGAGTTTTTGACGTCGCCGCCCATAGCCAAACTTGCGCGCATGGTTGTGTGCCGTTTTTACAAAGTTTTCAGATTGCCTCCCAGGTTTGCATCCTTCACTGAATTGGCCATAGAATCAATTGTGTCGAGACGGTTTTTGAATTTGAGGCCTCGGGTGCAGAGTTTTTGACGTCGTTGCCCATTGCCAAATTGCGCGCACGCTTGTGCGCCGTTTTTACAAAGTTTTCAGATTGCCTCTCGGGTTTGCATTTCCCACTGAATTGGCCATAGAATCAATTGTGTCGAGAAAGTTTTTTAATTTGAGGCCTTGGGTGCGGAGTTTTTTACGTCGCCGCCCATAGCCAAACTTGCGTGCATGGTTGTGTGCCGTTTTTACAAAGTTTTCAGATTGCCTCCCAGGTTTGCATCCTTCACTGAATTGGCCATAGAATCAATTGTGTCGAGACGGTTTTTGAATTTGAGGCCTCGGGTGCGGAGTTTTTGACGTCGTCGCCCATTGCCAAATTGCGCGCACGCTTGTGCGCCGTTTTTACAAAGTTTTCAGATTGCCTCTCGGGTTTGCATTACCAGCTGAATTGGCCATAGAATCAATTGTGTCGAGAAAGTTTTTTAATTTGAGGCCTTGGGTACGGAGTTTTTGACGTCGCCGCCCATAGCCAAACTTGCGCGCATGGTTGTGTGCCGTTTTTACAAAGTTTTCAGATTGCCTCCCAGGTTTGCATCCTTCACTGAATTGGCCATAGAATCAATTGTGTCGAGACGGTTTTTGAATTTGAGGCCTCGGGTGCAGAGTTTTTGACGTCGTCGCCCATAGCCAAATTACGCGCATGCTTGTGCGCCGTTTTTACAAAGTTTTCAGATTGCCTCTCGGGTTTGCATTTCCCACTGAATTGGCCATAGAATCAATTGTGTCGAGAAATTTTTTTGAATTTGAGGCCTCGGGTGCGGAGTTTTTGACGTCGTCGCCCATAGCCAAACTTGCGCGCATGGTTGTGTGTCGTTTTTACAAAGTTTTAAGATTGCCTCCCAGGTTTGCATCTCGCACTGAATTGGCCATAGAATCAATTGTGTCGAGACGATTTTTGAATTTGAGGCCTCGGGTGCAGAGTTTTTGACGTCGTCGCCCATTGCCAAATTGCGCGCACGCTTGTGCGCCGTTTTTACAAAGTTTTCAGATTGCCTCTCGGGTTTGCATTACCAGCTAAATTGGCCATAGAATCAATTGTGTCGAGAAATTTTTTGAATTTGAGGCCTCGGGTGCGGAGTTTTTGACATCGTCGCCCATAGCCAAACTTGCGTGCATGGTTGAGTGCCGTTTTTACAAAGTTTTCAGATTGCCTCCCAGGTTTGCATCCCTCACTGAATTGGCCATAGAATCAATTGTGTCGAGACGGTTTTTGAATTTAAGGCCTCGGGTGCGGAGTTTTTGACATCGTCGCCCATAGCCAAATTGCGCGCACGCTTGTGCGCCGTTTTTACAAAGTTTTCAGATTGCCTCCCGGGTTTGAATTTCCCACTGAATTGGCCATAGAATCAATTGTGTCAAGAAAGTTTTTGAATTTGAGGCCTCGGGTGTGCAGTTTTTGACATCGTCGCCCATAGCCAAACTTGCGCGCATGGTTGTTTGCAGTTTTTACAAAGTTTTCAGATTGTCTCCCAGGTTTGCATCCCTCATTGAATTGGCCAGAGAATCAATTGTGTCGAGACGGTTTTTGAATTTGAGGCCTCGGGTGCAGAGTTTTTGACGTCGTCGCCCATAGCCAAATTGCGCGCACACTTGTGCGCCGTTTTTACAAAGTTTTCAGATTGCCTCTCGGGTTTGCATTTCCCACTGAATTGGCCATAGAATCAATTGTGTCGAGAAAGTTTTTGAATTTGAGGCCTCGGGTGCGGAGTTTTTGACGTTGTCGCCCATAGCCAAACTTGCGCGCATGGTTGTGTGTCGTTTTTACAAAGTTTTCAGATTGCCTCGAAGGTTTGCATCCCTCACTGAATTGGCCATAGAATCAATTGTGTCGAGAAGGTTTTTGAATTTTAGGCCTCGGGTGCAGTGTTTTTGACGTCGTCGCCCATAGCCAAATTGCGCGCATGCTTGTGCGCCGTTTTTACAAAGTTTTCAGATTGCCTCCCGGATTTGCATCCTTCACTGAATTGGCCATAGAATCAATTGTGTCGAGACGGTTTTTGAATTTGAGGCCTCGGGTGCGGAGTTTTTGACGTCGTCGCCCATTGCCAAATTGCGCGCACGCTTGTGCGCCGTTTTTATAAAGTTTTCAGATTGCCTCTCGGGTTTGCATTACCAGCTGAATTGGCCATAGAATCAATTGTGTCGAGAAATTTTTTGAATTTGAGGCCTCTGGTGCGGAGTTTTTGACGTCGTCGCCCATAGCCAAACTTGCGCGCATGGTTGTTTGCCGTTTTTACAAAGTTTTCAGATTGCCTCCCAGGTTTGCATCCCTCACTGAATTGGCCATAAAATCAATTGTGTCGAGAGGGTTTTTGAATTTGAGCCCTCGAGTGCAGAGTTTTTGACGTCGTCGCCCTTAGCCAAATTGCGTGCATGCTTGTGCGCCGTTTTTAAAAAGTTTTTAGATTGCCTCTCGGGTTTACATTTCCCACTGAATTGGCCATAGAATCGATTGTGTCGAGAAAGTTTTTGAATTTGAGGCAACGGGTGCGGAGTTTTTGACGTCGTCGCCCATAGCCAAACTTGCGCGCATGGTTGTGTGCCGTTTTTACAAAGTTTTCAGATTGCCTCGAAGGTTTGCATCCCTCACTGAATTGGCCATAGAATCAATTGTGTCGAGACGGTTTTTGAATTTGAGGCCTCGGGTGCAGAGTTTTTTACGTCGTCGCCCATAGCCAAATTGCGCGCATGCTTCTGCGCCGTTTTTACAAAGTTTTCAGATTGCCTCCCGGGTTTGCATTTCCTGCTGAATTGGCCGTAGAATCAATTGTGTCGTGATAGTTTTTGAATTTGAGACCTCGGGTGCGGAGTTTTTGACGTCGTCGCCCATAGCCAAACTTGCGTGCATGGTTGTTTGCCGTTTTTACAAAGTTTTCAGATTGCCTCCCAGGTTTGTATCCCTCACTGAATTGGCCAGAGAATCAATTGTGTCGAGACGGTTTTTGAATTTGAGCCCTCGGGTGCGGAGTTTTTGACGTCGTCGCCCATTGCCAAATTGCGCGCACGCTTGTGCGCCGTTTTTACAAAGTTTTCAGATTGCCTCTCGGGTTTGCACTTCCCACTGAATTGGCCATAGAATCAATTGTGTCGAGAAATTTTTTGAATTTGAGGCCTCGGGTGCGGAGTTTTTGACGTCGCCGCCCATAGCCAAACTTGTGCGCATGGTTGTGTGCCGTTTTTACAAAGTTTTCAGATTGCCTCCCAGGTTTGCATCCTTCACTGAATTGGCCATAGAATCAATTGTGTCGAGAAAGTTTTTTAATTTGAGGCCTTGGGTGCGGAGTTTTTGACGTCGCCGCCCATAGCCAAACTTGCGCGCATGGTTGTGTGCCGTTTTTACAAAGTTTTCAGATTGCCTCCCAGGTTTGCATCCTTCACTGAATTGGCCATAGAATCAATTGTGTCGAGACGGTTTTTGAATTTGAGGCCTCGGGTGCAGAGTTTTTGACGTCGTTGCCCATTGCCAAATTGCGCGCACGCTTGTGCGCCGTTTTTACAAAGTTTTCAGATTGCCTCTCGGGTTTGCATTTCCCACTGAATTGGCCATAGAATCAATTGTGTCGAGAAAGTTTTTTAATTTGAGGCCTTGGGTGCGGAGTTTTTGACGTCGCCGCCCATAGCCAAACTTGCGTGCATGGTTGTGTGCCGTTTTTACAAAGTTTTCAGATTGCCTCCCAGGTTTGCATCCTTCACTGAATTGGCCATAGAATCAATTGTGTCGAGACGGTTTTTGAATTTGAGGCCTCGGGTGCGGAGTTTTTGACGTCGTCGCCCATTGCCAAATTGCGCGCACGCTTGTGCGCCGTTTTTACAAAGTTTTCAGATTGCCTCTCGGGTTTGCATTACCAGCTGAATTGGCCATAGAATCAATTGTGTCGAGAAAGTTTTTTAATTTGAGGCCTTGGGTACGGAGTTTTTGACGTCGCCGCCCATAGCCAAACTTGCGCGCATGGTTGTGTGCCGTTTTTAGAAAGTTTTCAGATTGCCTCCCAGGTTTGCATCCTTCACTGAATTGGCCATAGAATCAATTGTGTCGAGACGGTTTTTGAATTTGAGGCCTCGGGTGCAGAGTTTTTGACGTCGTCGCCCATAGCCAAATTACGCGCATGCTTGTGCGCCGTTTTTACAAAGTTTTCAGATTGCCTCTCGGGTTTGCATTTCCCACTGAATTGGCCATAGAATCAATTGTGTCGAGAAATTTTTTTGAATTTGAGGCCTCGGGTGCAGAGTTTTTGACGTCGTCGCCCATAGCCAAACTTGCGCGCATGGTTGTGTGCCGTTTTTACAAAGTTTTCAGATTGCCTCCCAGGTTTGCATCTCGCACTGAATTGGCCATAGAATCAATTGTGTCGAGACGATTTTTGAATTTGAGGCCTCGGGTGCAGAGTTTTTGACGTCGTCGCCCATTGCCAAATTGCGCGCACGCTTGTGCGCCGTTTTTACAAAGTTTTCAGATTGCCTCTCGGGTTTGCATTACCAGCTAAATTGGCCATAGAATCAATTGTGTCGAGAAATTTTTTGAATTTGAGGCCTCGGGTGCGGAGTTTTTGACATCGTCGCCCATAGCCAAACTTGCGTGCATGGTTGAGTGCCGTTTTTACAAAGTTTTCAGATTGCCTCCCAGGTTTGCATCCCTCACTGAATTGGCCATAGAATCAATTGTGTCGAGACGGTTTTTGAATTTGAGGCCTCGGGTGCGGAGTTTTTGACATCGTCGCCCATAGCCAAATTGCGCGCACGCTTGTGCGCCGTTTTTACAAAGTTTTCAGATTGCCTCCCGGGTTTGAATTTCCCACTGAATTGGCCATAGAATCAATTGTGTCAAGAAAGTTTTTGAATTTGAGGCCTCGGGTGCGCAGTTTTTGACATCGTCGCCCATAGCCAAACTTGCGCGCATGGTTGTTTGCAGTTTTTACAAAGTTTTCAGATTGTCTCCCAGGTTTGCATCCCTCATTGAATTGGCCAGAGAATCAATTGTGTCGAGACGGTTTTTGAATTTGAGGCCTCGGGTGCAGAGTTTTTGACGTCGTCGCCCATAGCCAAATTGCGCGCACACTTGTGCGCCGTTTTTACAAAGTTTTTAGATTGCCTCTCGGGTTTGCATTTCCCACTGAATTGGCCATAGAATCAATTGTGTCGAGAAAGTTTTTGAATTTGAGGCCTCGGGTGCGGAGTTTTTGACGTTGTCGCCCATAGCCAAACTTGCGCGCATGGTTGTGTGTCGTTTTTACAAAGTTTTCAGATTGCCTCGAAGGTTTGCATCCCTCACTGAATTAGCCATAGAATCAATTGTGTCGAGAAGGTTTTTGAATTTTAGGCCTCGGGTGCAGTGTTTTTGACGTCGTCGCCCATAGCCAAATTGCGCGCATGCTTGTGCGCCGTTTTTACAAAGTTTTCAGATTGCCTCCCGGATTTGCATCCTTCACTGAATTGGCCATAGAATCAATTGTGTCGAGACGGTTTTTAAATTTGAGGCCTCGGGTGCGGAGTTTTTGACGTCGTCGCCCATTGCCAAATTGCGCGCACGCTTGTGCGCCGTTTTTATAAAGTTTTCAGATTGCCTCTCGGGTTTGCATTACCAGCTGAATTGGCCATAGAATCAATTGTGTCGAGAAATTTTTTGAATTTGAGGCCTCGGGTGCGGAGTTTTTGACGTCGTCGCCCATAGCCAAACTTGCGCGCATGGTTGTTTGCCGTTTTTACAAAGTTTTCAGATTGCCTCCCAGGTTTGCATCCCTCACTGAATTGGCCATAAAATCAATTGTGTCGAGAGGGTTTTTGAATTTGAGCCCTCGAGTGCAGAGTTTTTGACGTCGTCGCCCTTAGCCAAATTGCGTGCATGCTTGTGCGCCGTTTTTAAAAAGTTTTTAGATTGCCTCTCGGGTTTACATTTCCCACTGAATTGGCCATAGAATCGATTGTGTCGAGAAAGTTTTTGAATTTGAGGCAACGGGTGCGGAGTTTTTGACGTCGTCGCCCATAGCCAAACTTGCGCGCATGGTTGTGTGCCGTTTTTACAAAGTTTTCAGATTGCCTCGAAGGTTTGCATCCCTCACTGAATTGGCCATAGAATCAATTGTGTCGAGACGGTTTTTGAATTTGAGGCCTCGGGTGCAGAGTTTTTTACGTCGTCGCCCATAGCCAAATTGCGCGCATGCTTCTGCGCCGTTTTTACAAAGTTTTCAGATTGCCTCCCGGGTTTGCATTTCCTGCTGAATTGGCCGTAGAATCAATTGTGTCGTGATAGTTTTTGAATTTGAGACCTCGGGTGCGGAGTTTTTGACGTCGTCGCCCATAGCCAAACTTGCGTGCATGGTTGTTTGCCGTTTTTACAAAGTTTTCAGATTGCCTCCCGGGTTTGCATTTCCTGCTGAATTGGCCGTAGAATCAATTGTGTCGTGATAGTTTTTGAATTTGAGACCTCGGGTGCGGAGTTTTTGACGTCGTCGCCCATAGCCAAACTTGCGTGCATGGTTGTTTGCCGTTTTTACAAAGTTTTCAGATTGCCTCCCAGGTTTGTATCCCTCACTGAATTGGCCAGAGAATCAATTGTGTCGAGACGGTTTTTGAATTTGAGCCCTCGGGTGCGGAGTTTTTGACGTCGTCGCCCATTGCCAAATTGCGCGCACGCTTGTGCGCCGTTTTTACAAAGTTTTCAGATTGCCTCTCGGGTTTGCACTTCCCACTGAATTGGCCATAGAATCAATTGTGTCGAGAAATTTTTTGAATTTGAGGCCTCGGGTGCGGAGTTTTTGACGTCGCCGCCCATAGCCAAACTTGTGCGCATGGTTGTGTGCCGTTTTTACAAAGTTTTCAGATTGCCTCCCAGGTTTGCATCCTTCACTGAATTGGCCATAGAATCAATTGTGTCGAGACGGTTTTTGAATTTGAGGCCTCGGGTGCGGAGTTTTTGACGTCGTCGCCCATTGCCAAATTGCGCGCACGCGTGTGCGCCGTTTTTACAAAGTTTTCAGATTGCCTCTCGGGTTTGCATTACCAGCTGAATTGGCCATAGAATCAATTGTGTCGAGAATTTTTTTGAATTTGAGGCCTCGGGTGCGGAGTTTTTGACGTCGTCGCCCATAGCTAAACTTGCGCGCATGGTTGTGTGCCGTTTTTACAAAGTTTTAAGATTGCCTCCCAGGTTTGCATCCCTCACTGAATTGGCCATAGAATCAATTGTGTCGAGACGGTTTTTGAATTTTAGGCCTCGGGTGCAAAGTTTTTTACGTCGTCGCCCATAGCCAAATTGCGCGCGTGCTTCTGCGCCATTTTTACAAAGTTTTCAGATTGCCTCTCGGGTTTGCATTTCCCGCTGAATTGGCCGTAGAATCAATTGTGTCGAGAAAGTTTTTGAATTTGAGGCCTCGGGTGCGGAGTTTTTGACGTCGTCGCCCATAGCCAAACTTGCGCGCATGGTTGTTTGCCGTTTTTACAAAGTTTTCAGATTGCCTCCCAGGTTTGCATCCCTCACTGAATTGGCCATAAAATCAATTGTGTCGAGACGGTTTTTGAATTTGAGCCCTCGGGTGCAGAGTTTTTTACGTCGTCGCCCTTAGCCAAATTGCGTGCATGCTTGTGCGCCGTTTTTAAAAAGTTTTTAGATTGCCTCTCGGGTTTACATTTCCCACTGAATTGACCATAGAATCAATTGTGTCGAGAAAGTTTTTGAATTTGAGGCATCGGGTGCGGAGTTTTTGACGTTGTCGCCCATAGCCAAACTTGCGCGCATGGTTGTGTGCCGTTTTTACAAAGTTTTCAGATTGCCTCGAAGGTTTGCATCCCTCACTGAATTGGCCATAGAATCAATTGTGTCGAGACGGTTTTTGAATTTGAGGCCTCGGGTGCAGAGTTTTTGACGTCGTCGCCCATAGCCAAATTACACGCATGCTTGTGCGCCGTTTTTACAAAGTTTTCAGATTGCCTCTCGGGTTTGCATTTCCCACTGAATTGGCCATAGAATCAATTGTGTCGAGAAAGTTTTTTAATTTGAGGCCTTGGGTGCGGAGTTTTTGACGTCGCCGCCCATAGCCAAACTTGCGCGCATGGTTGTGTGCCGTTTTTACAAAGTTTTCAGATTGCCTCCCAGGTTTGCATCCTTCACTGAATTGGCCATAGAATCAATTGTGTCGAGACGGTTTTTGAATTTGAGGCCTCGGGTGCGGAGTTTTTGACGTCGTCGCCGATTGCCAAATTGCGTGCACGCTTGTGCGCCATTTTTACAAAGTTTTCAGATTGCCTCTCGGGTTTGCATTACCAGCTGAATTGGCCTTAGAATCAATTGTGTCGAGAAATTTTTTGAATTTGAGGCCTCGGGTGCGGAGTTTTTGACGTCGTCACCAATAGCCAAACTTGCGTGCATGGTTGTGTGCCGTTTTTACAAAGTTTTCAGATTGCCTCCCAGGTTTGCATCCCTCACTGAATTGGCCATAGAATCAATTGTGTCGAGACGGTTTTTGAATTTGAGGCCTCGGGTGCGGAGTTTTTGACATCGTCGCCCATAGCCAAATTGCGCGCACGCTTGTGCGCCGTTTTTACAAAGTTTTCAGATTGCCTCCCGGGTTTGAATTTCCCACTGAATTGGCCATTGAATCAGTTGTGTCAAGAAAGTTTTTGAATTTGAGGCCTCGGGTGCGGAGTTTTTGACATCGTCGCCCATAGCCAAACTTGCGCGCATGGTTGTTTGCAGTTTTTACAAAGTTTTCAGATTGTCTCCCAGGTTTGCATCCCTCATTGAATTGGCCAGAGAATCAATTGTGTCGAGACGGTTTTTGAATTTGAGGCCTCGGGTGCAGAGTTTTTAACGTCGTCGCCCATAGCCAAATTGCGCGCACACTTGTGCGCCGTTTTTACAAAGTTTTCAGATTGCCTCTCGGGTTTGCATTTCCCACTGAATTGGCCATAGAATCAATTGTGTCGAGAAAGTTTTTGAATTTGAGGCCTCGGGTGCGGAGTTTTTGACGTTGTCGCCCATAGCCAAACTTGCGCGCATGGTTGTGTGCCGTTTTTACAAAGTTTTCAGATTGCCTCGAAGGTTTGCATCCCTCACTGAATTAGCCATAGAATCAATTGTGTCGAGACGGTTTTTGAATTTTAGGCCTCGGGTGCAGAGTTTTTAACGTCGTCGCCCATAGCCAAATTGCGCGCATGCTTGTGTGCCGTTTTTACAAAGTTTTCAGATTGCCTCCCGGGTTTGCATTTCCCGCTGAATTGGCCATAGAATCAATTGTGTCGAGAAAGTTTTTGAATTTGAGGCCTCGGGTGCGGAGTTTTTGACGTCGTCGCCCATAGCCAAACTTGCGCGCATGGTTGTGTGCCGTTTATACAAAGTTTTCAGATTGCCTCCCAGGTTTGCATCCCGCACTGAATTGGCCATAGAATCAATTGTGTCGAGACGATTTTTGAATTTGAGGCCTCGGGTGCAGAGTTTTTGACGTCGTCGCCCATTGCCAAATTACGCTCATGCTTGTGCGCCGTTTTTACAAAGTTTTCAGATTGCCTCTCGGGTTTGCACTTCCCACTGAATTGGCCATAGAATCAATTGTGTCGAGAAATTTTTTAATTTGAGGCCTTGGGTGCGGAGTTTTTGACGTCGCCGCCCATAGCCAAACTTGCGCGCATGGTTGTGTGCCGTTTTTACAAAGTTTTCAGATTGCCTCCCAGGTTTGCATCCTTCACTGAATTGGCCATAGAATCAATTGTGTCGAGACGGTTTTTGAATTTGAGGCCTCGGGTGCGGAGTTTTTGACGTCGTCGCCCATTGCCAAATTGCGCGCACGCTTGTGCGCCGTTTTTACAAAGTTTTCAGATTGCCTCTCGGGTTTGCATTACCAGCTGAATTGGCCATAGAATCAATTGTGTCGAGAAAATTTTTGAATTTGAGGCCTCGGGTGCGGAGTTTTTGACGTCGTCACCCATAGCCAAACTTGCGCGCATGGTTGTGGGTCGTTTTTACAAAGTTTTAAGATTGCCTCCCAGGTTTGCATCCCCCACTGCATTGGCCATAGAATCAATTGTGTCGAGACGGTTTTTGAATTTGAGGCCTCGGGTGCAGAGTTTTTGACGTCGTCGCCCATAGCCAAATTGCGCGCACGCTTGTGCGCCGTTTTTATAAAGTTTTCAGATTGCCTCTCGGGTTTGCATTTCCCACTGAATTGGCCATAGAATCAATTGTGTCGAGAAATTTTTGAATTTGAGGCCTCGGGTGCGGAGTTTTTGACGTCGTCGCCCATAGTCAAACTTGCGCGCATGGTTGTATGCCGTTTTTACAAAGTTTTCAGATTGCCTCCCAGGTTTGCATCCCGCACTGAATTGGCCATAGAATCAATTGTGTCGAGACGATTTTTGAATTTGAGGCCTCGGGTGCAGAGTTTTTGACGTCGTCGCCCATAGCCAAATTACGCGCATGCTTGTGCGCCGTTTTTACAAAGTTTTCAGATTGCCTCTCGGGTTTGCATTTCCTACTGAATTGGCCATAGAATCAATTGTGTCGAGAAATTTTTGAATTTGAGGCCTCGGGTGCGGAGTTTTTGACGTCGCCGCCCATAGCCAAACTTGCGCGCATGGTTGTGTGCCGTTTTTACAAAGTTTTCAGATTGCCTCCCAGGTTTGCATCCTTCACTGAATTGGCCATAGAATCAATTGTGTCGAGACGGTTTTTGAATTTGAGGCCTCGGGTGCGGAGTTTTTGACGTCGTCGCCAATTGCCAAATTGCGCGCACGCTTGTGCGCCGTTTTTAAAAAGTTTTCAGATTGCCTCTCGGGTTTGCATTACCAGCTGAATTGGCCATAGAATCAATTGTGTCGAGAAAATTTTTGAATTTGAGGCCTCGGGTGCGGAGTTTTTGACGTCGTCGCCCATAGCCAAACTTGCGCGCATGGTTGTGTGCCGTTTTTACAAAGTTTTAAGATTGTCTCCCAGGTTTGCATCCCTCACTGAATTGGCCATAGAATCAATTGTGTCGAGACGGTTTTTGAATTTGTGGCCTCGGGTGCAGAGTTTTTGACGTCGTCGCCCATAGCCAAATTGCGCGCACGCTTGTGCGCCGTTTTTACAAAGTTTTCAGATTGCCTCTCGGGTTTGCATTCCCCACTGAATTGGCCATAGAATCAATTGTGTCGAGAAAGTTTTTTAATTTGAGGCCTCGGGTGCGGAGTTTTTGACGTTGTCGCCCGTAGCCAAACTTGCGCGCATGGTTGTGTGCCGTTTTTACAAAGTTTTCAGATTGCCTCGAAAGTTTGCATCCCTCACTGAATTGGCCATAGAATCAATTGTGTCGAGACGGTTTTTGAATTTTAGACCTCGGGTGCAGAGTTTTTGACGTCATCGCCCATAGCCAAATTGCGCACATGCGTGTGCGCCGTTTTTACAAAGTTTTCAGATTGCCTCCCGGGTTTGCATTTCCCGCTGAATTGGCCATAGAATCAATTGTGTCGAGAAAGTTTTTGAATTTGAGGCCTCGGGTGCGGAGTTTTTGACGTCGTCGCCCATAGCCAAACTTGCGCGCATGGTTGTATGCCGTTTTTACAAAGTTTTCAGATTGCCTCCCAGGTTTGCATCCCGCACTGAATTGGCCATAGAATCAATTGTGTCGAGACGATTTTTGAATTTGAGGCCTCGGGTGCAGAGTTTTTGACGTCGTCGCCCATAGCCAAATTACGCGCATGCTTGTGCGCCGTTTTTACAAAGTTTTCAGATTGCCTCTCAGGTTTGCATTTCCCACTGAATTGGCCATAGAGTCAATTGTGTCGAGAAAGTTTTTGAATTTGAGGCCTCGGGTGCGGAGTTTTTGACGTCGCCGCCCATAGCCAAACTTGCGCGCATGGTTGTGTGCCGTTTTTACAAAGTTTTCAGATTGCCTCCCAGGTTTGCATTCTTCACTGAATTGGCCATAGAATCAATTGTATCGAGACGGTTTTTGAATTTGAGGCCTCGGGTGCGGAGTTTTTGACGTCGTCGCCCATTGCCAAATTGCGCGCATGCTTGTGCACCGTTTTTACAAAGTTTTCAGATTGCCTCTCGGGTTTGCATTTTCATGAAAAGAAAGGGGGTAGATGTAGGCCGTTTAATCAGATTGCTGCATTTAAGGATACTATTGATGAACTTAATTTGCATCACCTCAAAGCAAAGGGCCCAAAGTTTACCTGGACAAATAAACAGAATGGCTGCAATGCAATTTTTGAGTGTTTGGACCGATTTCTTATTAATAATGAAGCACAATCCTTTTTCCCAACAATTGAAGCCCGTAATTTGGATTTTGGAAGCTCGGACCACAGACCGGTTATCTTGGATCTCCAAATTGTAAGTAAAATCCAGGAAAAATGCCATCAGTCTCCCTTTCGTTTTGAAAATGGGTGGTCTAAAAACTCTGATTTTGTGGATACTCTCAATGATTTCTGGAAAGATAGACCACTTAATGAAAAATTGCATGACTCTCTTAAATCTTGTGGTATACATTTGGATATTTGGGCAAGAAATAAGGGGGGCTCTGTTAAGAACCGTATCCATGCTTTAAAAAATGAAAGAGCATCAATCCTAAATAATGAGAATTCTATCCCAGACTGGAATGAGATTAAAAAGGTGGATATGGGGCTGGAAAAACTATACTCTCAGGAAGAATTATACTGGAAGCAAAGATCGAGAGTTATGTGGCTAAAAGAGGGAGACAGAAACACTAAGTTTTTTCATAAACGAGCCAGTGTTAGACGACAGATTAATGGAATCAAGGGATTACTTTCTAGCAATGGGAATTGGTATTCCTCTCAAAGAGATATTGAAAGAACTGTCTCGGATTTCTTTACTGGACTTTTCACTTCATCCAACCCGAATGAGAGGAACATTCTTATGGCTACTGAGGCATTGGAGAAAGTAGTGACTGATGAGATGAACAGTGTGCTCAATGAGCCATTCACGAGAGAGGATATTGTTCGTGCTCTTAAAGATGTTAGTCCGTTAAAGGCTCCAGGCCCTGATGGATTCTCAGCTGCGTTCTTTCAAAATGCTTGGAGTATAGTTGGGGATAGAATTTCGGAGCAAATGCTTGATGTTCTTAATAATGGTAACCCTCTCAAAGATTGGAATCAAACAGTGATTACGCTGATCCCGAAGATTAAAGCCCCCACGTTGGTGTCACATTTCAGGCCTATCAGCTTATGTAATGTTACATATCGAATTTTGGCAAGGGCCATTACAAATCGGATGAAAATTGTACTTGATGGGGTAATTGACCAAAACCAGAGTGCTTTTATTCCAGGAAGATTAATTACGGATAATATCCTCATTGCTTTTGAATGTCTTCATTGGATCCGCACAAAGAAGAGCAAACAAGGAGTGGCGGCACTTAAGTTGGACATGAGTAAAGCTTATGATAGAGTGGAATGGGTCTTTCTAGAAGCAGTGATGGAAAAGATGGGTTTCTCCAGGCTTTGGATTGGGCTTATTATGAGATGTGTCACTTCGGTTCACTATTCCTTCAAATTGAATGGAGAAATATCGGGAAATGTTACTCCAACCAGAGGTCTCAGACAAGGTGACCCTTTGTCCCCTTACTTGTTTGTCGTATGTGCGCAGGCTTTATCCTCTTTGATTCATAAAGGGATTCGCCAGAAGAATTTCTCAGGGGTGGTAATTGCAAGGGGTGCTCCGGTTATATCTCATTTGTTTTTTGCGGATGATAGTCTGATGTTTTTTAAGACTTCTAAGAAGGAGTGTGAAAATATTAAGGCCTGTTTGAGTTTGTATGAGGCTGCTTCGGGGTAACTTATAAATTATATATATAGATGTGAATTGATGATTTAATTGCTTATTGTATTTAGTTTTGACAAACTTATCCCCACTGAGTTGTGGTTTGCTCACCTTTCATTTAAACATTTCAGATTGACTAGGAGTTGACGGCGGGAGTGGCGATGGATGACAATTAGTTACATTATTTACTATTAATAATCTTATGAACACGTTTATTTTAATTTTTAGTAATTCAGTTGTGAAATTCCTTTTATAATATTGTAAAGATTTTGAGTGATTGATGTTAACGTTTTTTTAAAATTGTCATTATTTTAATATTTACTTCCGCTGCAAATATTTTTGTAAATTAATAAATTTATCTATATATGCCTTTGAAAATTAAGATAAGACAATATTTTATTTAGTTGACCTTCAAAAAGTAAAAATATGGTGTTTTCATCTAGGCCCTAAAATTGGGATGCGACCATTATACTCGGTATTATATATTTACTAGTGTAGAACCCGTGTATTACACGAAATAGTAAATAAATATTTTTATATACTTAATTTAATATTAAGTTATTATAATTATATTTTTTTAAAATGATTCGTATAATTCTAAATTAATTTGCATAAATTTTATTCAACAATTTTTTTTTGTCAATTATAATAATTCTAATGTAAATGATATCTTATGATGTAAAAGATCAACTAATTAATGTGAAAGTAATTATTTTGTAAAATTCATAATAAATTATTATATCAAACATATAGTATGGAAAGATTGTGTTGTAATTCAATTGAGGTTCTGGAATTAACTTTTGAAAACACATAATATTAATTTTGCTACCAATTTTAACATGAACGTGTTAATCTAAATACTCCGTACAAAGTAAGCATTAATTATGCAATCAATCTCAAGATAAAAAATGAAGTCAAAGGAAGATAAAATAGAAGGAAAATTTGAATAATTAGGTAATTGAATTGAGCATTAACATGAGAAAAGAATAAGTTATTATACACAAATGTACAATATGGATGATTTGGAAGATGAGAAACAATTGGATCTTTAAACGGGTAAGACCAGTGGTGAATAAGTGTTTTGAGGACATTCTTTTTTGCTCTTGGAAATGGTTGAGGGTAGCTTTGCGGCGAGAATTTATATATGATTTACATAACTGGGTAAGTTATCCACAGGCAAAGTTAATTTTTGAGGTTTGAAATGTTTCGAATGGTGCTGACTTTGGAAGGTTTCTGCTGTTATTTAGTAGTGTAGGCCCATTTTGTCACTTGTAGTCCTTTTGATGTCTGCTGTTTGTAATCACTAATTAGCGTGCAATGTAATGTAATCCCAACTTTGAGTACATCTTGTACTTTCTTTATGGAATATCATATTTACTTTTCAAAAAAAAAAAAAAAAAGTTATTATACACAAATAAATGTGTTTGTACTTTTTACTAATATGTGTAAAACTATATAAGAAGAAAAAAATAGAAGGAAGGTATTGAAAAACATTAATACAGAATCAATAAAAAAATTCTAAAACTTCAGAGGTAGTTGTATATGAAAAAATGAAATTCAAGGTTAAAGAAACATGTACTTCGCATTAACAATGAACAAAAGTGAAATACAAATGATTATTTAATATATCTTCACTGAAAAATAAGTCACACAATAAAAAAACCATATATCATCGGGTAGCAACATAAACTTGTCTCAAAGCAAACAAAAGTGTTCAGTAAAAGGAGAAAAAAAGTTAAAAGATAATGTCCAAAAAGAATTACTGGATTGGGCCAAATATTCGAAAGTGCTTCTTCAATACAATTGTGGCTCGATTGAAGAACCTGCTTCAATAGTTGAACTTAGTGTATTCTCAACAGAATAATGATTCACCATTGATAAAATCAAATATCCTTGTGCATTACACGCAAAACATATGATACAATAATTTAGAAAGAAATAGAAGTGATTTCAACACCTTAACAATTTCCCTCTCATGCGGATGGTTAACATATCAAAAAGTAATTTGTATAGATAATGCTCACATACTACAGAGTACACAGTATAATAAATAACATACATCATCATCTCAAAATAAGTATTTCTTCCGTCCCAATAAAAGCTTCTCAGTTTTCTTTTTTCGTTTGTCCTATTAAAAGCTTCTCATTTCTATTTGGTAAATTACTATCTCTCACATTTCGTTATATTATTCTCTCTTTTAATCACATCATCTCTAATATATCTACTTATTTCTTAGTTCTCATGCCCAAATTTTATGAAAAGCTTTCACTGAGACATGGGATGGGGAGTAATATTTAAAAAAAATCTTCAGTTGTTCAGAACAAATAAGGGAAAAATGAACAATCCAAGAAAGCCAAATTAAAAGAGAAATAAGAGCTTTGTTGCCTTAGAAAGATTCTAAAATAAAAATGACTAAATTCGAGCAACAACCAAATATCCTTCAGTCATGTATTTCAATTGAAGCATATACAAAAGCTTTCACTCGAAAAGTAACAAAGTTAATCCAAGGGTGCACAAATTCAAATTAACAGTAAGCACCAACTGTCAACAGACCCTGTCTATAGCGATTTTGTTATCATCTTAAATACTATTGAAAAATCACATAGGTTCAAGCTAAGGGAATCTATGTAGTAACCCCTAAGCAGTATTTCTATCTTTCTAAACCATGTATTTAGAGTGGCTAAAGGAACGTCATTGTGGTATTCAGGCACTTAAAGATTTAGTGAAGAAAAGCCAACTGCAAGTAGGTGTCACTACTCAGCACTTCAAAATCCCCTAAGCACACCCCACAAAAATTTAGAATATTGATCGTTTGTGAACTCCCATCAAGAATTTTTTTAAATTAATTCGCATGAAAAGAAGTTAAGAAAGGTATAAAATTAATATTCTAATAGTTACCTGAAACTGTAGTAGTGGTCAGTGGGTGGCATCGTGGACAGACCGGATACAGAGATTTAGCAATGTGCACGGCGGAGGCTCTGATGAATCTGCAACCAGCATATCTAGAACAAATGGGCGAATGATGAGAATAAGGAGTGAGTAATCTGAGATAGAATGGTAACAATTTCAAGGATTTTGAAACAGAGCTCTTCTAAAGCATTAGTCAAACAAAACATATGTTCTCGAAAACATATGATAAAATTTCAAACAAAACAGTTTCACCTGGAATTAGATCGTAATATAATGAGAATACAATAGCAACACATAGTTCATACACAAACCTACATCGAAGTTTAAAAGCACACATATGGTAATTATAATTTATATATGTTGGATGATTATTTCTTGCAAACAGATATGCGTATTATCCATGTTGCTCAATTAATTTTTTTTAAATTATAATTTTTTGTATTACATGACTTTCCTTAATTTGTCTATTGTTTTAAACTGAGATTCTTGAATTTTGTCAGCCACTCTTTGGCGCACGGCTAACACAAATTTTAATTTTAGTAGTGCATATCATGCTCAAGTAGATGGACAAACAAAGGTCGTGAATCGTTCTTTTGGGTAATATATTTCGATGCCTTGTTGGTGATAATATTAAATTGGGCATGCATGTTGCTCTCAATCGGAGTACGGAGTTATGCCCATTTTTATCGTGGTTTATGGAGTTTTACCTCGAGCTCCCGTCGATCTACCTATGATGCCATTGTCGACACAAATACATGTGATGTCGCAGCAGTGCCTCGAAGCAGCGAACACTCAATACAAACGGGACATTGATGTTTGCTGAAAGGATTTACAATTTAAAGTTGAAGATTTAACTTGGGTTGTTTTGATGAAATATTATTTTTTGGTGCATGAGTACAACAAGTCATCCTTTCATAAAACACTTTATTAAGCCTATAAATTAAGCAAAAATGACCGTGTATCAAAAATTCGTTAATTAAGCCGCTTTCACACAATTTTCCAAGCATAAAACGACATTGAAAGCATAATTAATCCCTAAATTAGAACAATCTCATGACAAATCAAGCTTATGTAATGTGGTATATAAGATTGTCTCCAAGGTCCTTTGTAATCGTTTAAAATCGGTTTTACCTGACCTTATTGATAATGCACATACAATCAGCTTTCATATCGGGGCGTGCTATCCAAGATAATATTATTATTGCTTTTGAGCTTATTCACTCTATGAAATTGAACACTAGACGGAAGACGGGAGATGTGGCGTTAAAGATTGACATATCAAAAGCCTATGATAGGGTTGACTGGAGGTATCTTGAATGCATTCTCTCAAGATTAGGGTTTTCGCCTAGATGGGTTCATTGGATGATGATTTGTGTTAATTTAGTGACTTACAATTTCCGTGTCAACGATGGTATAGTTGGTCCGATCACTCCGGGAAGGGGGCTCCGTCAAGGAGATCCTCTTTCACCATATTTGTTCATCTTGTGTTCAGAAGGTCTATCTGCTCTACTTCGTCGGGCCAACCAGCAAGGTCACATTCATGGTAGTAGGGTTTGTCGTCGAAGCCCTGTGGTCTCTCATTTGTTATTTGCTGATGTCTCTTTATTATTTTGCAAAGCTACTCCTGATGAGGCCACTGCATTGAAAGATATTCTATGTGATTATGAAGCTATGTCGGGGCAAGCAATTAACTATGGAAAGTCGGGGACACTCTTTAGTACCACAGTTGGATAAGAGGTTCGTGAGGAGATTGGTCAAATTCTGGGGGTGGACAACCCACTCAACACGGGCCGATATTTAGGTCTACCATCATTATTGGGAAGAGAGAAAAGAGAGATCTTCTCTTACATTCGGGACCGACTCTGGTCAAGGTTGCAAGCTTGGCGGGGTAAGAAAATATCAAAGGCGGGGAAGGAGGTGCTAATCAAATCCGCTGCCCAAGCTATCCCGGCGTTTTGCATGAGTACGTTCCTACTCCCCTCTACACTGACAGGTGAATTACAACGAATGCTCAACTCATTCTGGTGGGGAAATGATTCTAACCCAACCAAAGGTATCAAATGGTCGAGATGGGAAGACATGTGTGTTTGGAAGGAAAATGGAGGTATGGGTTTCAGGAATTTGCATCTGTTTAATATAGCTATGCTTGGAAAATTGGTGTGGAAACTATTGATGCAGCTAGAGGCTTTAGTAAGTCGAATTCTGAAAGCAAAATACTTTCCGAATTCGGATTTTCTCTCCTCATCTTTGGGCAGTATACCAAGTTATACTTGGAGGAGTATCTGGGAAACGAGGGACTTAATCCGAAAGGGTACCCGCTGGAAGATAGGGGACGGAGAGAACATACGAGTATGGGGACAACATTGGGTAGATGATGATACGAACTTCCAAATTCAATCACCACACATGCCCTTACTAGAAGATATAAGGGTCTCAGAACTCTTTATACCGGGTACCTCCATGTGGGACATCGAATTGTTGCAGGAGTTATTCTCACAGAATGATGTTAATCGTGTGTTGCGTACTGTGATTCCTCCCGTGGGAGGTTCGGACCGATTGATATGGCACTTTTCACGGAACGGGATTTACTCGGTTAAATCTGCTTACAAACTTGCTGCAGATTCAGTAAATAGCGAACGAACAAAGACGGAAGGTGAATGGGAAATTCTATGGAAGTTGCATGCTCCACCTAAGGTTGTGTCGTGTGTATGGAGAATTTGTAGAGGTTTTGTGCCGACATTATGTGAATTGTTTCTTCGAAGGGTAGTGGGGTCGAAGAGTTGTTTATTTTGTGGAAGGATGGATGAAAATACTTGGCATATTTTTTTCGGGTGTGATTTTGCGAGAGGAGTTTGGCGCATGGCAGGTATGGAGGCTGTTATTGATGCTTTTGCACTGCGCGTAGACTCATTAAAAGAGATGATCTCCTTGTTGTTACGTGAACTAAGTCGTGAACATAAGGAATTCTTGGCTTGCAGCCTCTGGTGGATATGGCGTGAGCGTAAAAATTTAGTATGGAAGGGCTCTCACATGCATGCAAACATGATTCCAACAGCTGCTATCTCGCTGCTAAGGGACTGGCAAGAGGCCCGAGGTGGTATAACAAGAACAACACAGGTGAATGGGTGCAGGGCCTGGCATAAACCACCAGCTGGGTTCGTTAAAGTTAATGTCGACACATCTTTTTTTTTTAGGAATCCAATGAAATGGGTCACGACATGATCATTCATGACGATGAAGCAGAATTTCTAATGTGTAGGTCTACACGGAAGCCGGGGAAGTATAGAGTGGATGAAGGTGAGGCAATTGGAGTTTATGAGGCATTATCTTGGATAAAAAATTTGGGATTTGAGAGAGTGATAATTGAAGTGGATTCACAGATTGTAGCATTCGCATGGCAAAGTTTGAATGATAATTTATCTTCACTAGGGAGCATCTTACGGAGGTGCAAAGAGATGGTGTCTCAGATGGAACAAGTGGTGGTGAAGTGGGTAAATCGTGAAGCTAATTGTTTGGCACATAAGATTGCTAGAGCCGCTAGGTCTTCTCCTAGTCCTTCGTGTTGGGTCGAGCCTCCTCCTTTTGTCGTTGGCCTTCCCCGCGCTGTTTGCTCTTGCCATTAATAAATTGATGGAGTTCTCTGTCAAAAAAAAAAAAAATCAAGCTTATGCATTAGAAAAATGAAATCTCACATGTTCCAATTGTAGTTGGTTGAGTGGAAATGGTTGTTATACTACATTTAGGTGTCAGGTACGATTCTTTACGGTAGTGTTTCATAATTGAAATATTATTATTGCAACTGATAATATTAATGAAAAATATAGGTTTAAATGGAACAAACGCGACATTAGATCTATAAGAAACGTGCAAATTGGTATGAAATTCAAAAGTTTTAAAATTAAATTAGCAACATGCTCTCTAGAAATTATAAATATTCATATTACTTATTACAATTAGGGTATGTTTACTTTTGGTTTTAAAAAACAAGTTTTGAATTTCAAGATTCAAAACTCGTTTTACTTTGCGATTTAAAATTGGGAGCCACTACTAACACCCCAAAAAGTGTTAAACATACCCCAAATTTTTTTGGACTTAATTAGACATATTTATATTTACTAAGTTGCCCTTTTAAATTCTAAAAATTAAATACACACCTTAAAATGTTATCTACACCCCAACCTTAAATCCCTCCTGGCCTCATCATAACACCGCCGGCGGCAGCTTGTTTCTTTTTTTTTTTTTTTTTTGACAGGAAGAAAAGCTTTTTACATTAAACACGAATTGTAGGCCTGAAGCCTTACATCTTCAAGAGCAAATTGCTTACAAGCTGGGGGATCATCATCCCAAAATCTCTCGAAACCAATATTACTACCAAAATGGGCTAACGAACGAGCTACCCTATTAGCTTCTCTGTGAACAAATTTGCAATCAGTACACTGGGCAGAGATTGCAAGTGCACGGAGGTCTTCAATGAGGATCATTGTGTTGGGGCGGTGGCCAACTCTCCATGAAAGGCACGAATGAGGGATTGCGAGTCGGTGTCAAGAATCACCCCGGCCGACGATACCCCATTCGATTCATTTCCCAACAGCAAAACATAAGGCCATGGTTTCCAAGCAAGTGCTATCCCCTGCTGCTGCAATACGCTTGGAGCCCGCTTTCACTATTTGGCCTTGATCATTTGGATCGCGAAGCCGAAACCCACTGAGCCGTCCGAGAATAAGGTCGCATCCGAGTTTAACTTGAGTTGATCGCTGGGGGGGTATTCCAGGGAGTGAGGCGTCCAGCCCTGTCCCTAGGGCAGGGGCCACGATGAAGGGCCATTTGTTCCGTAAACATCCCCATCCAGCGGCCGCTTGTTTCTTTAAACCCATTTTTTTGTTTTAAAACTAACAAATTCCATATTTTATGAAATAAACTCAGATTAGCTCACCAAAGTGCAACACTCTATGCCGCCGGCCATCGGTGAGTGAATTATTCTAGTGCTCTCCCTCTTTCAATCTTTTGAAGTTTCAATTGTGACTTGTGACGCCACTATTTTGAACCAGATCTGCCAATAGCTACACCAAGATGTCCGCTGATGTCACTTCCTTGCCGTCACATACAATTTTTGTGCTCCGCCGTTGGACGTTATTGCTGCCAATGGGAGCCATTGTCGTTGCTAGAGGGAGCTTCAACTTGCATTCTATTTTTTTTTTTTTCTGAAAATGACGTTAATATGGAGAGAAAGAGGTAAAAGGGGAAAAAATGGATGGAAGGGTAAGCTAGGAAAATAATGGGGTGTGTTTAGTAATATAAGTTTATTTTTAAATTTTATTGGGGTGGGCTTAACAATTGGGGTGTTATTAACATTTGTTGGGGTGTTAATAGTGGCTCCCTTTAAAAATTGGTTTTCAAAATCCACTCAAAACCACCCACATCAAACATATTGATTTGACATAAAATTATATTTATATAATATCACTCCAATCATTATATTCTTTCTCAACAATAATATAATAATACAATAATATAATACATTTAATCATTACACAATTAACTAATCATTATAATCTCACCAAACAATAATATAATAATACAAACTCATTCAATCTTACAATTTGATTTGACATAAAGTTAAATCCTACACTATTTCAAAACTCAAAAGAAACATTCATATTACTATTCATCGAGATTTCAAAAACCAGGATTTCAATGAATTAAATACTATCACTACAAAATATTGCCCAAAAGGCATCGGCAAATAGCATCGGCAGGCCGGCCGATGCGAAAAGGGGACGGCATTTAATGCCCGATGCAAAATGACATCGGTAGTGGGCCCCGATGCGAAATGGCATCGGCATTTAATGCCCGATGCAAAATGGCATCGGCAGTGGGCCCCGATGCCATTTGGTAACGGCCCCCCGATGCAAAATGGCATCGGCAGTGGGCCCGATGCCTTCCCCGATGCCCTAATTAAATATAAATTGGCCAAACCCCCCCCCTCTTCTAGAACGTTACAGCCGCAGCCCCCCTCCCCCAAATTGAAGCTTCGAGTTTTTGGCCATCCCCACTCAAAAATCACCTTCGTTTGCGGATCGAACTCGGTTTTTGGCCATTTGTGTTCTACACTTCGACGGGAGCATTTCTACGGTAATTTTTTTTGTTTTCATTGGTTAAATTTGAAGTTATATGTGTATATATAGTCTTAGTATATATATGTATATATATGCATATATGTTGTATGTATATATAAAATTGTTAGAATTGTTAATTTTTATGCATGCATGTGTTAATTGTAAGAATTTATAAATTGTTAATTAATTATGTTGTGTTTATAAGTATGTATTTATATGTACGTATGTTTTAATAATTAAGTTATATGAATTTATTTGTTAATTAGAGTGTTAGAATTATATTTGTGTTATATGTCTATATGAATTTATTTGTTAATTAGGGTGTTAGAATAATTATTAGAATATAATTAGAATTATATTAATTGATTTTAATAGAGTTGGAAATGAGACGTTGGTTGTTTGTGTGTTTGTAGACGTCGATTGACATGGATTATTAAATTCGTAGTTGGATGTATAGTCCAAGATTAGTGAATGGGATTATGAACCCTGGATTTGTTAGTGGAATAAATGGATTTATTGAATTTGCTACTAGTAATCCGAATTCGATGTGGGAAGGAAAAATTAGGTGTCCTTGTTCGAAAGCTAGATGTCGAAATCAAACTTATAGAGATCCTAATGAAGTGAAATCTCATTTATATCGAAATGGTTTTACACTGAATTATTATAATTGGATTTATCACGGGGAAGAGATTTGGGGTCCACGTCCGTATCAAAACACTAATGAATATGCGTCAACTTCAAACGACGTTGACCCAGCGGGACCTAGTTCGTACCACACTATGGTAGAAGAGTTAATGGGTGGCCCAAACATTGATTTTGGAATCGACGTGGAAGAGGATGCACTTAATGAAGAACCCCCTAACGAGAATGTGGCATAGTTTTACGACATGCTTCGTGCAGCGGACCAAGACTTGTATCCTGGTTGTGAATCTCATTCGCAGTTGTCATTCAATTCCAGATTGTTGAACATTAAAACGGAAAACAGATTGTCTGAAAGGGGATACAATCAGGTTGTTGAGTTGATTCGTGAGATTTGTCCTCCCGAAAATAAGGTTCCCAAGAAATTTAACGACACCAAACATTTGATGAGTGGGATGGGTCTTCCGGTAGAAAGGATTGATTGTTGTGCACAGAATTGCATGTTATTTTGGGGTGCAGACAGCGAACTAGATTTTTGTAAGATTTGTGGTCGATCACGGTATAAGCCGAGTAGGGTTGATGTAGATGGTCGGTTGAAAAAGAAACGCCCGGTTAAGGAGATGTTCTACTTTCCGATAATTCCTCGTTTGCAAAGATTGTACATGTCCAAGGCCACTGCGAAGGATATGACATGGCATGCCTCGTGCGCTTCTGATGACTCTGGTGTTATGCGTCACCCGGCAGACTCGCTGGCTTGGAAGCATTTGGACCGTTCGTATCCTAATTTTGCATCTGAAATTAGGAATGTGAGGTTGGGCTTGAACACAGACGGTTTTGCACCGTTTGGAATGACGGGAAAACAATATTCGTCATGGCTAGTTATACTTACTCCGTACAATCTACCCCCGTGGTTATGCATGAAGGATCAATTCATGTTTCTTTCGATTCTCGTACCCGGGCCTAAAAGTCTGAAGGACAAACTTGATGTGTTTTTGCAACCACTGATAGCAGATTTGAGATTTTTATGGGAAAATGGGGTGCAAACTTACGATGTTGCTAGAAAGCAAAACTTTTTGATGCGAGCTGCACTTATCTGGACCATTAGTGACTTCCCAGCATACTCAATGTTGTCTGGTTGGAGTACAGCCGGAAGGCTTGCTTGTCCATATTGTGGAGAGTACACCGATGCATTCTATTTGAATAAAAGTCGAAAGCAGTCGTGGTTCGACAACCACCGAAAGTTCTTACCACCGAATCACACGTGGCGATCGAATAAAACTGCATTCATGGCCGGAGTAGTAGTCACAGATGATCCACCGCCTATTCGAATGGGTGCAAGTCTCCTATACGAAATTGATCATTTGGGATATAGAAAGGTTACAGAGGATGGTGCTGAGGCTCACAACAAAAAACTTTCTGGAGGGTGGAAGTGGAAAAGCATTTTCTGGGAGTTGCCGTATTGGAGTACCTTGTTGATACGACACAATTTAGACGTGATGCATATTGAGAAAAATGTGTTTGATAACGTTTTCAACACGGTGATGAATGTGGAGGGGAAAACAAAGGACACGTCTAAATCAAGAGATGAGCTGAATGATTATTGTCGTCGTCCCTCTCTCAAGAAATGTCCACGTACATCAAAGTATCCTAAGGCTTCTTTTTCGCTTGATAAGAAGCAGAAGGATGTTGTTTGTAAGTGGATAATTGAGTTGAAGTTTCCAGATGGATATGTGTCTAACATGTCCCGTTGCATTGACTGGTCGAAATTGAAATTGTATGGGATGAAGAGTCATGATTGTCACGTGTTTATGCAGAGACTACTACCGATTGCTTTTTACAAAATTCTGCCGCTCACTGTGTGGAAAGCAATCACTGAGCTTAGTCTATTTTTTAAGGAGTTGACTTCTACAACCATCACAGTTGACAACATGACTCGACTGGAAACAGATATCCCAATCATCTTGTGCAAGTTGGAACGTATCTTTCCACCCAGCTTCTTCAACTCTATGGAACATCTACCTGTGCACCTTGCATATGAAGCAAAAGTGTGTGGTCCAGTTCAATACAGATGGATGTATCCATACGAGAGGTAATTTAATTAATTTCTCATACGATTCTTCAAATTATATGAACTTACGATTCTTAAAATTTAATCAGGTATCTTCGCACCTTGAAATTAAGCGTGGGTAACAAAGCATGTGTTGAAGCTTCGATTGCAAATGCCTATTTAACTAGAGAGGCGTCAATGTTTTGTTCTCACTATTTCGAGGACCATGTTACGACAAGGATACACAATGTACCTCGTAATTACGATGGTCGGGACGAAGTACACGAGTATGTCGAGGGCACTTTTTCCATATTTAAGGCGCCTGGCAAACGATTTGGAAAGCCTAAGAAAAGATGGATTTTAGACGAGGAGAAAAAAGTTGCTCATACGTACGTGTTGTTGAATTGTGATGAGGTGCAACCATATGTTCAGTAAGTCAATCCGACCAAAATGTTTGTCAATCAAATACTTAGTGTTGACATGTCTTATTAATCTTATATCGATCGTACGTAGGCTATTCATGCAACAACTTCAAGTTCTTCAACCAAATCTCTCGGCCGCTGAATCAGATTTAAGACTACAAGATGGATTTGCGTCGTGGTTTGAAGACATTGTAAGTTATCCTAAAATAACGATCTGTGTAAAGTGTTAAGTTATAGAAATTCTCACATTAATTCGACTTATATATATATATAGGTGAAGATAAATCACGTCGAGGATAGGTTTTTATACGATCTTTCGGCTGGTCCGTCTGGTCAAGTTCTTACGTACGCAGGGTATTACGTGAACGGGTACAAATTCCACACCATGGCTTATGGTGCATCTAGAGCAACATCAAACAGTGGGGTTTGTATCAAGGGAAAAAACTATGACGCGGATGAGGAAGATTTCTATGGGAAACTCGAGGAAGTAGTCGAATTGGACTATCAGGGGTACCACGAGAAGAAAGTGGTTTTGTTCAAGTGTCAGTGGTTTGATCCCTCAAACAATGGGACAAAAGTTCATCGTAACTACAAGCTCGTGGAGCTTAATCAGAGGCGATCTTACGGCCGATACGATCCATTCGTACTAGCAAGTCAAGCCACACAAGTCTACTATTGTCCATACCCCGGATCCCGTACTGATTGGATATTTGTCTGCAAAGTCAAACCGAGATACTTGGTGGATGCAAAAGATACTACTGAAGATGAAGTTCCCGCGTGGCAAGAGGATAACATAGAAACTCAAATGATTGTGCAAGTAGATGATGATCCTGTCATGTTAACTGATGACACCGGTACAATGATGGAAATGGCAGAGTATGAAGAAGATGAAGAAGAAGACGGAGAAGAAGACGACGAAGATGAAGCTGAAGATGAAGATGATGAAGATGAATGATGTTGTTAATTGTTAGACTATGTTATCTAAATATTAATTGTTAGACAATGTTATCTAAATATTAATTCCTTAATTATATTCCTTATTTATATTTTAGTGTTAATCGTTACAGTGATGTTCATATATAATGTTTTTTAATTGTTACAATGTTCAATGTTAATAATGTTTTAATGTTCATTTTGACAGATGAGTGGTCGTCGACATGGTTCTGGATATGGCTCTGGTCAGGGTTCTTCTGGACAGGGTTCTTCTGGACATGGGCGAGGTAGAGGTAGAGGTAGAGGCAGAGGAGAGCCGGTGGATGAGACACCGACTGTGCAGACACCACAGGGTTTGTATATGCCCGATATGACTGGGATAATGTTGCCCCAGATGCCCGGAATGAACCCTAATTCCTATTACACTCAGGTGCCTCAGTTGCCTCATATGGTTCCACATCCACAGGAACAATCCCCTCCACCGATACATTCGCCAGTTAGACATCCGTCTGTCGGGACACAGGCCAGCATGTCGACTGATGCACCCGACAGTCGCATCCGACTGTTTATCTACCGGGATACGTAAGTATATTATATTTAAACTTCATTAGACGTATGTATAACATGTTTATTAATAATTTTTTATTTATTATAAAATACGTGTAACAGGTTGATGCCTTCAAATTTAATTTCGAGGACGATCAGATCGATAATGTACCGGAATATGGAGCTTGGTGCACACACCTGGGCTATGGTATCACCCGGCACGGTACAGCGGTGGTGGGATACATTCCAGGTATAAAATAACTTTACATTTAGTTATTTTGTTATATTACTTCGTTAATTAATTTTTTTTTGCAGACCGAGGTCAGGTGGGACCTTGAAGCCACATCTTCTACAGAGGTGTACAGACTCTTTCTTCAAAGAGCTGCAACTCGGTACACTAACATGTTATCAAAAATCAAGAAAGCGTGGGTGAAGGATAACAAGAGGGCGTTGTGGGATGTGAATGTTTGGAACTCCTTAGTTTGTCACTGGAACAATCCCGAAACAATTAAGAAGAGCGAGCAGGCTCGTAAGAACCGCTTATCCGAGCCTGGAGGTCCGGGTACTGGCCATGGTACTCATAAAGGCGGAGCTCGTGGAGCAGCAGAGGTCGTACGGCACATTGTAAGTATTTGTGGTCAATTATATATAATTAATTTTAGTTAATTATTTAGTTTATTTATTCGTATATGTCTTCGATTCAAAATACAGGAGGAGAGGACGGGACGCCCTGCATACGACTGGGAGATAGTTGAATATTACCACCGTTACGAAAACGGGACATACACTTGTGGCTATATTGGTGATATACTTGTAAGTTATATATATATATATATACATTACATTATATAACAAATATATATTTAATTGTACTTGAAAATGTATTAACCCACTTTTAAATGTGCACGTATAGGACCAGATACATGACGAGTTCACCAATAATACTACAAGAGATCCGTTAGATGAACCTAGTTCAAAGGATGGTTCCCAGGCCCCACCTTTACCCGATATATCTGAACTGTACGTGAAGAAGGTCGGCAGGTCTCATGGACGTGTTAGGGGCCTTGGACAAGTAGGCAAGAACAGACGGGTCTCCTCCGGTCCTGGCGAGACGTCAAGTGGTACGACTTATGGACGATTCACCCAGGAAGACATAAACAATGCTATTGCTGAAGAACGGAGAGTCAATGAAGATAGAGAGCAGCGCTTACTGGAACAAATGCGGCAGCAGGAGGAGCGCTTACACAAGGAGTTTCAGGACCAGCTTGCATTGATGATGGGACAGATGGGTGGGATAGGTGGGGAGCCGAGGCCGCCGAGGCCGTCGCACAACGTTCATTATAGTAGCCAGGTTCAGGATCGGGATGATACTGAGGATGATGGTGGTGGTGATGAGGAGTGATACATTTTTATATTACTTTGTTACGTGTGATGTTATTATATTACATTGACGTTGAGGATTAATTTTTATTTTAATTGACGTGAACATGCTAATTATGATTATAATTAATGTTGTTTGTGATATGATGTTATTTTAATTGAAAATGAACTAGAGAATAATTTTATAATAGATGATTTTTTTTTTAATTATATGGATAAGTGAATTCATATTTTTAAATGGATAAGTGAAAATAATTATATATATTTAATGTTGTGAATTGAAAACTAGAATGAATTTAAATGATGTGATTAGAATAAATTTAAATGTATAAGTGAAAATAATTATATTCAATGTTGTATGTAATTATAATGTTGTGAAATAAAAAATTAGAATGAATTTAAATGTTGTAAATTGAAGATTAGAATAAATTTAAATAGTGTGAATAATTGATACCGTAAATAAATTATTTAATTTGAAAAACATAATTTAGTTAATTTGAAAACCATAATTTAGAAATAATTATGATATGCTTTGATAAATAATTTAATAAGCAACAATTAAAGTTAGAATGAATTGAATTAATTAAAGAATTAAAAACTCAAATTAAATTGAATATATATTAATTGCATTCACAACATGTCGACTAAAAGCTCCTAGCCTAAACGGCACACAGGGGGCGCTCAAAAGCCTTCGAGACCGCGAGGTCACGAGTTCGAACCCCAGAAATCGCGAAAATGGCCAGAAATTGCGAAAATGGGGTGGCCCAGCGGTGGGGGGTGGGTGTTGGTGGCCAATCGACCTGGGTTCGAAACCCAGATTCGTCTTTTTTAAATTCTAATAAAAAGGCATCGGCAAAATGGCATCGGCAGTGGGCCTGATGCCATTTGGTAACGGCAGTGCCCCGATGCCATTTAGTAACGGCGCTTTCCCCGATGCGAAATGGCATCGGCTGTCCCCGATGCAAAATGGCATCGGCAGTGGGCCCCGATGCCATTTGGTAACGGCGACCTACCGATGCCAAAAGGCAACGGTTTTCCCCAGATCCGATGCCATTTTAATGGCATCGACCATATTGGCATCGGCACACTGCCGTCCCCTTTGCCGTTGCCTTCATCTTTGGGGACGGCAGATCCGATGCCTTCCCCGATGCCATTTCTCAATTTTTTTGTAGTGTATGCAGAATTTCAAGTATCAAAACGACCACGAATTAAAATACCACGGTGGATTGTGAGTGAAATGGTGCACACCTTCAAATATGAAATATTGCGCTGCTAGGGTTTTAGGGAGGTTTTGTAGGTATGAGTACAGAAGTGGGGATCGGATCAATTAAAAAAGTGCATTTTGAAATATTTGTAATGTGGAGGAGGTAGGGGTGTGCAAAGTATGGTTCAGACCGACCGAACCGACCGAACCAAACCAGACCATTAAATATGGTTCGATTTTTAGTTTACGGTTCGGTTTACGGTTTTTAGAATTGATTTTTTTTAGTATGGTTTGGTTTACGATTTTCACTAATGAAAAACCGCAAAAAACCGAACCAAACCGAACTTATTTTATATATATAATATATATATTATATAAAAATATACTTATAATATTATCTAAATAAATATTATATATATTATAGTCTCTATATTATACAATCCCTAAACTAGTAAACCCAAAACATTTTTTAAGCCGTCAAGCCCAATTGCCCAAAGCCAGAAACCCTACCCATTCTCTTCTATTTAGTATTTAGCGTCTCTACGTGCGTGGCACTCTCAGCCTCACTCAATCTGAAATTTTGAATTGTTGATTCTTTTTGTGGTTATTTAGTTATTTTTTAACTACTAGTTTATGAACGTTGTAATAGCATTTCGTCTATTCGAATTATATTTTGGATTATTGGAATTTCATTTTGTCTATTCTATTGAGATTGTGTTTTACATTTTTATTAATTATTGTGTATAGGAAAAAAAAGAGCAAAACTACGGTTTGGTCAAAACCGACCGAACCGCCCTAAATATTATGGTTTCAAACCAAACGATTTTTATAAATACGGTTTGGTTTACGGTTTTGAAAAAAAAGAATGGTTTATAGTATGGTTTACGATTTACGGGCGGTTTGGTTAACCAAACCGAACCATGCACACCCCTAGGAGGAGGTGTTTGATGTTGCTGAAAAGGAATATTGGTTGGGCTAGTCTTTTGTGAAATATTGCATATATGTATTTCAGTTATTCACACTCACATTCTTTATAAATATATTCAGTGACAGTTCAACCCACATTTTTTATAAATACACCCACTGACAGGTCAATTCACACCCATGTTTTTTATAAATACACCCACTAGCAAAAAACATTTTTATAAATACATCCACTAGAAGAAATTGTACTTAGTCGTCTTCTCCGAGAAGTTTTCGGCCACCCGAGGCCGAGGCCGCGGCCGAACGTTGCAATTTACGACGGCCTTAATCTTTAAATATTTTATATTTCTTTAAATATTCTTCAATTATTATTATGGATCGAAGCTATTTTATATTATTACATGCAATAATATATGTTACTATATGTTATAATGTGAGTTAATTAATCAATAAAAATTCTAGAAAAATATACTACATAAAAGAATCGGTATTACTATATAAAAATTTATATGTTACTACATACTTCAGTTTGAATTACTACATTGAATATGCGTTTGTTACTATATGTAACTTTATCAAATGATTTGCATTACAACATGATTATTGTGTTTACTACATGTGATAGTATATGTTACTACGTATTATAATGTGAGTTACTACATTAACAAAAACACTAGAAAAAAAACGGATTACTAAATAAAAAAATTTGTATTATTATATAAAATAGTTTGTGTTATTACTACATAAAATAATGTGTGTTACTACATATTACGATTTGAATTACTACATTTAATATCGCGCGTTCGGCAATAAAATAAAAGATAAAAAAACCACATAAATTGACAAAATAAACGGGTTAAATTTTTTTGTCAAAATTAGAACACAAGTGGGTCAGTTGACAAATAAATTAAGAATTAACCCAAATGATTTAATGGTGGCCCAATAATATATATTTTCAGTCCATTGACTTAATAAGTCAATATATTTAGCCCAATTGACTTAATTAGTCAATATTGCATGTATGCAATATTGCATATAAGTTTTTGTGATATTGATTTGAGTTTTAGTAACATTTTTTCTGAGATCGGACTTTATCATTTCTACCAATTTTCAATATTATATTATAATTAATTAAATTCTAAAAATTAACTATTTAAATCTTGATCATTTATCAAGATAGTAATAAGAAGGATAGTTAGTTTCTTTATTAGATTAAAGTCATGTTTGATAGTTTAGATTAAAACTAGATTAATTATATATCATTTTTATTGATTGTTTGATAACTTAGATTAAGGGTAGATTATGCTTTAAAATTTATAAAGTTTAGTTATCATTCTAATTTTAAATAATCCATCTTTGCAAACATAAGTAGTTATCCACTTAACTGCTAATTAGTTATTTATGTGGTTATCTCTCTTATCTTTGTAATTAGTTTATAAGGAGTTTTGTAAACTCATTCAGAATAATTCAGCCTTTTAATTCACTTTCTTTTGTGCAAGAATATGTATTCCTCCAATTCAATCTTTGTTTCATACCTTGTTATGGTATTAGACTTATAATGATGATCAATGTTCTGAAACTTGTGATACTCCTATTAACTTAGATCAATCACTAAATAACCCCTCTTTTCAATTGAACAACACACATGATCATAACAACTTTGGTACTGTTAACACAGTTTGTCCTGAAACTATTGTTCATCAACCCATAAAAAAATCTGACAGACATAGACATCCCCCTGCTTATCTTGATGTTTATCACACAAATTTACCTCCTTCCATTTCTAATGCCAATGTCTCCATTAGGAAAGGCAAACAATGCCCTATTTTTGATTATTTATTTACGGGGAATCTTTCCAAATCCTTTCTCTCCTATACAACCAATATTTCACAAATTATAGAACCAACCTCTTATAACAGGCTATGAAAGATATTAATTGGCAAAAAGCCATGGACATGGAACTCCAGGCACTTGAAAAGGCCAATACCTGGGCTCTTGTCCCTCTTCCTCCCAACAAACATACTATTGGTTGCAGATGGATATATAAGGTGAAATACAATTCTAATAGCTCTATAGAAAAATATAAGGCCTGATTAGTGGCCAAATGTTACACTCAACACGAGGGTATTGATTACTTTGACACTTTCTCTCTTGTAACTAAGATCACCGCTGTTAAGATTTTGCTTGCTATAGTTGTTGCTAAAAATTGGCACTTGCACCACCTTGATGTTAATAATGCATTCTTACATGATGATTTGGTCGAGGAGGTTTACATGTCACCCCCTCCAGGGTATCACACCCAAAACAAAGTTTGCAAACTGAATAAAAGCTTGTATAGCCTAAAACAAGCCTCCAAGCAATGGTTTTTTAACTGTCTGATTCTCTTGTCTCTGTTGGGTACATACAATCTGTTGCAGATAACTTCTTGCTTACTAAAACCATTGCTTCTTCATTTACTGTCATACTTTGTTATGTAGATGATCTTATTGTCACAGGAAATTCTCTACAAGATATCTTTTTTATTAAAGACTACCTTTACAAACAATTTACTATTAAGGATCTTGGCACTTTGAAATATATTTTAGGTATTAAAGTGGCCAAGAATCCAAAGGGATTACATTTGTGTCAAAACAAAGTCTACCCTTGACTTATTACATAAGTTTGGCTATGTAGATAGCAAACCATTTTCTACTCCTACGGATAAAAAAACAAACTTTCATTAATACACAAGATCCCCTTCTTAGTGACCCTACTTCTTACAGGAGCATTGTTGAAAAATTGTTATATCTCACTATAACAAGACCAGACATGGCTTATTTTGTTCATGTTCTTACTCAGTTTATGAGTAAACCTACTACAGCTCACATGGCTGTTTTACATCGTTTACTTAGATATCTTAAAGGTAATCCAGGTCAAGGCATCTTCTATCCATCTACTAACAACTTTAAACTTCATGCTTTTACTGATTCAGATTGGACTAGATGTCAAGTTACACGAAAAAGCATCACAGGTTATGCAATATACTTGGGTGATTCTCTCATATCCTGGAAGTCCAAGAAACAACCAACAGTTGCAAGATCTTCAGCCGAAGCTGAATACAGGGCTCTGGATACTAAAACTTGTGAAGCTCAATGGATTTTATACATTCTAAAGGACCTTCATGTCGATCACAACCAACCAGCAGCTATGTACACAAATAGCAAGTCTACTCATGCCATAGCATATAATCCTTGCTTCCATGACAAAACCAAACACATTTCTATAGACATTCACTTTACAAGACTGAAAATTCAACATGGAGTCATCAAGCTGATCCACATCCCATCACAAGATAACTTGACCGACATCATGACTAAACCTTTGCCACCTTCTTACTTCAACTATTTCAAATTCAAAATGGGCCTTGTAAACATCCATGCCCAATTTGAGGGAGTATCAAGATAGTAATAAAAAGGGTAGTTAGTTTCTTTATTAGATTAAGTAATTATCCACTTAACTGTTAATTAGTTATTTAGGTGGTTATCTCTCTTATCTTTGTAATTAGTTTATAAGGAGCCATCCAACCTCTTGTAAACTCATTCAGAATAATTCAGCCTTTTAATTCATTTTCTTTTGTGGAAGAATATGTATTCCTCTGATTCAATCTTTGTATCATACCTTGATATCATTATAATATAATATTATTTTATTAGTGAATATAACATATATTGAATACTCCCCACATAAATTTTCATAAAAATAAATATCTTCATAACCTCGCCTTCAAAATGGCCCTCAAAATATACATAGTTACTCATATGTCATTAGTTTTTCATATCCAATCTATATTTTTCTTTACTTTATTCATAAAAATTTAGAAAACTATCTCTCATCAAAACACCGTTCTTTACACTTTTTTCTTACGCACTTCTTAAAATGTGTGCAATCTCAAGGGTACAACTCCTATTGGGACGGAGAGAGTGTTATTTATTATGTATCACATATTATGCACTACTACTATATTATAACACGTCCACTAGAAAGTAAAAATCTGACATGACAATAAATTGAAGTTAAGTATACAAATGGGGGCGTGGGTAGAATTGATGAGAGAGAAAATTGGGTGATAAAAATTGACCACGATTATACACACATCGAGTTATTGAGAACACCCACTTGTTTACTACACCCACTCTAAGATGAGTACACACCTCGTGAAAGATCTAAAATACCCTTCTACCTCTAAATCCTAATTTTATCACTATCATCCTTCCCACTCCTTCATTTTCACGTTTACACCCACAATTCTCTTCCCCAACCAACCGTCGTGCGTCCTTCCCTCCGACACTGTCTCTATCGCCTCTCTTTCCTCCCGTCGCCCCCGCTGTTTCAAGAAGAAGACGCCGACGACGTCGCTCCTACCCTCTCACCAAGTTTGTGCCCCTGTTTCAAGAAGACGACGATCGATGACGGTTTATAGAAGGAGACGTCATCCGTTCGCACCCCTCATCCCCCAAGCCTCGCCATTGTTGTCGCGGTTTGAAGATGAAGAAAGTTGTTGTCGGTGCAAGAAAGTCGCCGCTAGGAGTGTGAAAAAAAAATCGGACCGGAACTGGACCGATCGGTTAGTTTTCGGTCCGGTCTCCGGCCATTGAATTTTAGGATTTTGGGTTTCCGGTCCGGATCGGACCGAAATTTTTATTTTTTAATTTTATTTATTTATATTCTTTATATTTTCTAATAATACAGCCTTAATTATGTTGGGATATTCATCCTGCCCCTAATCCGATTGTAATTTCTATGTTTAGTTTTGATGGCCAAAATCAAAATCAGATCAGTAGAGTAAAGGTTTAGAATAATAATTCGTAATCTAGAAGTAAGGTTACCTAAGCTGTTCTATAAAGCTTAGATGTAATGTAAGTGTCCAAGTCTAAGGAATCAGCTGTATGTATATTAGTTGATACCTCATCTGAACAAACACGCGCTTTACTCAAGACTTAAAGAGTAGAAGACTGAACACTAGAAGACATCGAAGCTCGTTAGTAAAATCAGATTGAGAAGGTTGTTGTATACCTATCAACTAAAAGTAACTATATGATAATCTGCAACAAATCAGAAGACGCATTCAACAGATATGAGCTCGCCTGATCTTATTAAGAGGAACCAGATATGGTGACACACAACATCATAATAAGTGGATGTTGTCGAAATGGGATACTTGAGGCAACTAAAAACTTTGTTTTGGTAATGGAACAAGCATACGTAGAATGTGATTACATACACTATTATGTTATGAGGTTGTTTGGAAAACAAAAAATATGATGAAGCAACAAAAGTTTGTAGATGAAATGGATGCAGAGAATTCAAAATTTATTGGGAGTTTGATTTGTTGAGTCTTATTAGATATATATGTGTATATTTAGTTGTAAATATTGGGATGTGTTGAGATTTGATTAGTTAGATGATTTGCTGATTACGTGGGATTGTAATTTGTATATTAAGGCCCTTTCTCATGAATAATAGACACGAAAATATTTTCCTATATGGTATCAGTTAGGGTTTCCTTCCTTGCCCTATCTCTTCCACTAATTTCCACCAAACTGTGATTAGCGCAGCCGCTACTCCAGATCTCTGCCGTCTTCTTTGTTCTTTCTTTTCTGTAATCGCTGTCATGGCTAACACCAACAAAGCTTCGAGCTTTCATCCCGCCTTGGCTGTGTCGAATATTAAAAATCATGTGTCTATCACCTTGGAGATGGAAAACGTTCAATACGGCACTTGGGTCGAGTTGTTTAAAATACACGCTCGTTCCCATCGTGTCCTTTCTCACATCATCCCTTCCGATCCTCCTACTCCTGTTCCGACGAATGCTGACGAGAAAGAGCTTTGGCTCACTCTTGATGCCACTGTTTTGCAGTGGATTTACGCAACAATATCGTCGGATCTGCTTCACACTATCATTGAACCAGATCTTACGGCTGCTGCTGCGTGGGAACGGTTGCGAGACATTTTCAGGACAACAAAAACTCTCGGGCCATCTCGCTCGAACAAGAATTCTCGCAGTCGATGATGGAGGTTTTTCCTAACGCCTCTGCATATTGTCAACATCTCAAATTGCTTGCTGATCAATTGAAGAATGTTGGAGCTGCGGTGTCAAATGACAGGTTGGTGCTTCGTCTTGTTTCGGGTCTCACGGAAGCTTTCAATGGCGTTGCTACATTAATCCGTCAACAGGACCCCTTGCCGAAATTTTATCAAGCACGATCGATGATCGTCTTGGAGGAGACAGCCTTGTCTCGTAAGGCTGCTGCCACCACTGCTCTCGTCGCTCAGTCGACTCCTGCTGCCGTGATGACTGACTCCAAACATGGACAGCAGGTCTCTCATTCTGGACAACATGGACAGCAGCGTCGGTCCAAGAAGAAACAACAGCAAAAAGGACAGCAAGGTCAGCGACCTGCTCTCTCTCGGCCTCCCTCTCCCTGGTTGGGACAGTGGCCGTCGGCCACCCCATGGCAGTGGTCCTGGCCCTCGCCGCCCTGCCCATACCCATCTCTGTCGTGGCCCACACTTGCTGGTGTTCCCCCTGGTCCGAGACCGACTGCACAACCAGGCCTTCTTGGCGCACGTCCACAGGCTCATATCGTACAATCCAGCCCATCTCCGACTGACATTGAGCAAGCCATGCTCACATTGGGATTACATCCTCCGGATAGCACGTGGTACATGGATACGGGTGCTTCTTCCCACATGACACCGGGCGCAGGTACTCTTACCTCTTATTCCAATTTGAGCACACCTAATAATATTATTTTTTGGAATGGTCAATCTCTTGCAATTAAGGGTACTAGAAATGCTTATATCCCTTCCCCTCACCCACCTTTATTGTTGCGAAATGTGTTGCATGCTCCTGGTATGATAAAAAATTTGATTTATGTCCGTCAATTCACTCGTGATAATTGCGTTTCTATTGAGTTTGACCCGTTTGGATTTTCTGTCAAGGATTTTCGGACGGGGACCAGACTAATGAGATGTGATAGCACGGGGGAGCTTTACCCGGTTTCATCATCTACTCCCACTGCTCTTGCTGCTTTGACTCCTGGATTATGGCATGATCGTCTAGGCCATCCTGGTTCTGCTGTTTTCGATAATCTGCGTAGGCATAAACATATTCACTGTAATAAATTGCCTACGTCTTCTTTGTGTTCTGCCTGTTCTTTGGGGAAACATATTAAACTTCCTTTTGTTCGTTCAAATACTCGAACTTCATTTCCATTTGATATTGTACATTGTGATTTGTGGACTTCTCTTATTTTAAGTTCTACAGGTCATAGATATTATATTATGTTTATGGATGATTTTTCAAGTTTTATTTGGACTGCTCCCCTAGCTCATAAATCGGATGTGTTTTCTGCGTTCCTCTCTTTTCGCAACTTTGTTCGTACTCAATTTGAGCGCGACATAAAATCTTTTCAGTGTGACAATGGCCGTGAGTTTGACAACAAAATGTTTCATAATTTTTGCACTACAAATGGCATGGTCTTGCGATTTTCTTGTCCATATACATCACCTCAAAATGGTAAGGCGGAACGTCAATTTCGTACGATAAATAACATTATTCGTACTCTCTTGATACGTGCTTCCTTACCATCTTCGTTCTGGCATCACGCCCTTTATATGGCTACATACTTACTGAACATATTGCCTCGAAAACACATGGATTTTCATACTCCTCTCCTTTACTTATATAAGAGGAACCCATCCTATGATCATCTTCGCGTGTTTGGTTATTTATGTTATCCCTTATTCTCTTCTTCTACAATTCATAAACTCCAACCACGGTCCACTCCGTGTGTATTTCTTGGGTATCCCTCCAATCATAGGGGTTACAAGTGCTTTGACATGGTTAATAAAAAGATTATCATTTGCCGACATGTGTTGTTCGATGAATCCCGTTTTCCTTACGAAACGGCAAATCCCATTCCACCATCGACGTATGATTTCTTGGGTGATTCCATCCATCCGTACACATTACACCATCTTATCTCCACCTCTGGCATTCCCCAACAAGTGCCTCCAACCACCCCCCCTCGGACGGCACCCACTGCACCCCCTGCTCCGACACCTCCTCCTATTCAGCGTCCTGTCACTCGCAGTCAGCATGGCATTTCTCGTCCTAAACGTCTTTTCAATCTCTCGACCTCCACCGTTAAATCTCCTCTCCCAAAAAATCTGATGCTTGCATTGAAAGACCCTAATTGGAAATTGGCCATGCTTGATGAATATAATGCTCTAATTGCGAATAAGACGTGGGAGTTGGTTCCCCGTCCTGCTGGTGTAAATGTTATTCGGTCTATGTGGATTTTTACCCACAAAGAACGAGCTGATGGTTCTTTTGAAAGGCATAAAGCCCGTCTTGTAGGTGATGGCAAAACTCAGCAGGTGGGCATTGACTGTGGCGAGACTTTCAGTCCGGTGGTGAAACCTGCCACGATTCGTACAGTTTTGGCTTTGGCTCTCTCGAAAAAATGGAGTATTCACCAACTGGATGTGAAAAATGTGTTTCTTCATGGGCATTTAGCTGAAACAATTTACATGCATCAACCAGCAGGTTTTCGGGATCCTACACATCCGGACTATGTGTGTTTGTTGCGCAAGTCTCTTTATGGATTGAAACAGGCTCCCCGGACTTGGAATACTCGATTCGCTGAATTTGTCACCTCTATGGGTTTCCGGCAGAGCACGTTGGATCATTCTTTGTTTATCTACTCCAACGGTGATGACATGGCGTATTTGTTGCTCTATGTTGACGACATCCTTCTCACTGCCTCTTCGGATTGTCTTCGACGTTAGTTTATATCCCGGTTGGGGACGGAGTTCGCTATGAAGGATCTTGGTTTAATTCACTCCTTCTTGGGGATTGCGGTATCTCGGCACCAACAAGGGTTATTTTTATCACAAGCGAAGTATGCTTCCCAAATTCTTACTCGAGCAGGCCTGTCTGATTGTAAGCCTTGTGCTACGCCGGTTGATACTAAACCAAAGATTGGCTTAACAGATAGTCCTCTGGTTCGGGATCCTTCGGCTTACCGCAGTCTTGCCGGTGCCCTACAATACTTGACATTCACTCGTCCGGATATTGCATATGCAGTTCAACAAATTTGTTTATACATCATGATCCACGTGAGATGCACTTGGCGGCAGTGAAACGGGTACTTCGCTACATTCAAGGGACATTGCATTTTGGTTTACATGTTTCTCCGTCTTCTTGCACATCCCTCGTTGCGTATACTGATGCAGATTGGGGTGGGTGTCCGGATACTCGCCGATCTACATCTGGCTACTGCGTTTTTCTAGGTGATAACATTTTGGCTTGGTCAGCCAAACGCCAATCTACACTCTCGCGGTCTAGTGCAGAGGCGGAGTATCGGGGGGTGGCAAATGTTGTCTCCGAGTCGTGTTGGCTCCGCAATTTGCTTCTTGAGTTGCATTGTCCAATCTCGACGGCGACCTTGGTTTACTGTGATAATGTCTAGCTCGGCCGTTTATCTTTCTACTAATCCGGTTCAACATCAACGAACAAAACATATTGAAATGGACATTCACTTTGTTAGAGAGAAAGTCACCAGAGGGGAAGTTCGTGTTCTCCATATTCCATCTCGGCATCAGCTAGCCGATATCTTCACTAAGGGTCTTCCTCAGGTTCTATTCGATGAGTTTCGTTTCAATCTTCGCGTTCTCAAGACTCCCGCTACGATTGAGGGGGAGTATTAGATATATATGTGTATATTTAGTTGTAAATATTGTGATGTGTTGAGATTTGATTAGTTAGATGATTTGCTGATTACGTGGGATTGTAATTTGTATATTAAGGCCCTTCCTCATGAATAATAGACACGAAAATATTTTCCTATAAGTCCAAATGCATGTAGGTGATTATTGTTTATTTCAAAACTTTTGCATCTAGTGATTGTCACAATCTAATGGTGTAATTTGGGAAGTTTGATTAGAATTACTAATTAATCCAACGGTCTTCATGCACTAATTTAGTTATTTAATGAATTTTCGTAATTCAAGTTAATTAATAAATCTTAGTAGCCTGTTTATTGTTAGTTAAATCGAATTATCGTGCTTGAATGAACGAACAATATTGATTCTACAAAAGGAAATCGATTGAGAATATTTACTCAAACTATTTCTGTTTTACCTACCTAGCTACGTTATGTCATCGATCGCTTTACTTGTGTACAAGTGTATGATCAAACAAAATTCTTCTACCGTAACAGAGTAATGCCAATTTTTTGTTCCTTTCTGAAGGGGTGTTATACAATAGCCCTGTCATTGTAATTTCTACATAAAACAAGTTTCTGGGCTATCATTTGAACTTCGAAACAAGTATCTGGTTTTATTCTTTCGTTTCGTTCTTCCAATATATACCATAAAGTTTCTTCGCAAACACGACGGTGCCTCTTAGTACATTGAATGCAGCTCGATCTTACACTCAAATGAATTTATTTTAGTTGCAATTTGCACTTCATTTGAAATTCATAACAAATAATTCATCATGAAATGTAGTAACACATTTTTAATTCTTGGCTTGGATTTCTTATTGAGTTGGAGAATATTTTTAACATCATATACTGAAAAGATTAGAGTTCGAGTTGAACATGATATTCCTGAACTCATTCCTTGGTTTTAAGGACCGAGTGGCTAATCTCACCGTCCACTGCCTTAATGCTATAAGCCTCTCATAAATCCTCTATCACCCCCACACGACGTCTTTGCAGAAAAACAATTTCCAACGGACTAGCTCAAACATCATTCATTAATTCTTCTAACTCAAACATACAAAAATGCACATGAACAGGATCCGGCAATTGTCCTTTGAAAGACGTATAACTTCTGAGTCCAATTTAGACATGAGACTTTAAATAACCAACAATTATGTTTGTCCGATAAGAAAATTAATTACTCCAATAATTAAAACATAGTAGAGTTTATAAAAATAGAAAAGGCAGGTGAAAACTAATCTTAATATCTTTAGGCCCCAGTTTCTTAATAATTTCAAAAAGTGTAACCCATTTGTTGTATTATGAAAATTTTATGCAAAAAAATTGTTGTATTATAATTTTTTTTTGTCATTTATACAAAGTCGCGTAGAAATTGGAGAGTTTGAGTAATGTTAGTGTTGAGATGTTTGTTGTTTATTTCTCAAATGTTTTTATGGGATGTTTGATGTTTAATTCCGTGATGTTTAAATCTTGTTATGCAATTTTTCTAAAAAAAATTGTGGTATTATGTAAATGTTTTTTTGAATAAATTTTTTCTTTTTAGAAATTTGTGGGTTTAGGTAAGTGAGTAATTTTTTATCTTTTTTGAAATTCGTGGGTTTTGGTACGTGAGTAAATGCATACTAAATGTAGAAATTGAAGTTGAATTTTGTTAGACAATTGCTGACTATTTAGATGTCATTTTGAACTTAATAGTAACTCAAACTTTTATTTGAGCTATAATGTAAAATCAGAGTGCTAAATGTACCTTAGAGTATCTCCCCCTTATTGAATTTAAGAGTTTTCCACCGAACTACCAAGATAATATGAAGAACGGTTAATACAGGAAATAGAAATGAAAATACGCGAACAAAATTCCAAAACTATTCCCTTGTGCGCGTCTTAACTTCTTCGTCGTCTCTCTATCTTTATTCTTCTTCTTAAAGATTCTTTAATACAAATATGCGATTTTTTTGTTTCAAAACTCTTCCCTTGTGCGCTGTTCAATTTTTTTTATGTCCCATAACATTTGAACTTTTTAAAAAACGTCACAAAAAAGTTAAAAATTTCAATTACATCCTAAATTTTAGCTAACTTTTTCATTTACGTCTCAAAGTCATTAGAAACGTTAAAACGACGTCGTATTACACCATGATTACAACGTCGTTTTGATATTTTCGACGACTTTGAAACGTAAATGAAAAGATTAGCTAAAATTTGGAACGTAATTGAATAATCTAATTTTTACGGGTGTTATTGAAAGTTTTAAAATATTACTTCATATTGAAACTGTACGTATTCAAGTTTAGATTTGATATCTCACACACATATATATATAATTTTAAAAAAAATGTAAATCTAAACAAAATAAATTATTTTATTATCTGAATATCTTTGTTGTCATAAATGTATATAATCGATAAATATATATTATATTTATTGTTCATTACTTTTTAATTTTTTAAAAAACATTCAAAAAAAGTTAAAATTTTACGTTACATCATAAATATTACTAATTTTTCAATTTACGTCTCAAAGTTGTCAAAAATTTCAAAACGACGTCATAGTCATAATGTAATACGACTATGTCACGTGTCAGAAGCATGATAGTGACGAGCGGCCTAAGAGATAAATATCTTGATTTAAAATAATGTGTTTATGATGAACTGAATTTTACTAAAAAGTTAAAATAAAACATTTCTATAGTAACCAAACAACTATAGAACCTAAAATATAAATTTAGAATTTATTAAGGGCTAGTCTTGTATGAAATATTGCATATATGCATTTCAGTTATTCACACATATGTTCTTTATAAATACACCCACAAGATTAATTCACACACACATTTTTATAAATACACCAACAAACTTAATTCACACGCACATTTTTTATAAATACACCCACTGACAGCTTAATTCGAAATTTTTAATCCGTTTATTTTACTTGTTTCTGTGATTTTTTTATCTTTTATTTTATTGTCGAACGTGGGATATTAAATGTAGTAATTCAAATTGTAATATGTAGTAATACACATTATTTTATGTAGTAATAACACAAACTATTTATATAACAATACAAATTCTTTTATTTAGTAACACGTTTTTTCTAGTGTTTTTATTGATGTAGTAACTCACATTATAATATGTAGTAACATATATTATCGAATGTAGTAAACAAAATAATCATGTTGTAATACAAAATGTTTTATTGTAGGATGATGCGAAAAATATTAGATCATTTGATAAAGTTACATATAGTAACAAACGTCTATTCAATGTAGTAATTCAAACTGTAGTATGTAGTAACATATAGTTTTTTATTTAGTAAAACAAATTATTACATGTAGTAATAACACAATTTTATATAGTAATACTAATTCTTTATATATATATATATATTTTTTTTTTATTGATTAAGTAACCCACATTATAATATATAGTAACATATATTATTGCATGTAGTAAGATATATTATTGCACGTAATACAAAATACATTGACCCATAATAATTAGTATTAAAGAATATTTAAAGAAATATAAAATATTTAAGGATTAAGGTCATCGTAAATTGCAGCGTCTGACCGCGGCCTGAGGTGACCGAAAACTGCTCGGAGAAGACGACCATGTTCAATTTCTGTCAGTGGGTGCATTTATAAAAAATGTGTGTGTGAATTAAGCTTGGGGGTGTATTTATAAAAAATGTGTGTGTGAATTAAGCTTTTGGGTGTATTTATAAAAAATGTGTGTGAATTAAGCTTTTGGTGTATTTATAAAGAACATATGCGTGAATGACTGAAATGTATGCAATATTGCATATAAGTTTTTGTGACTTATTAATTAAACTTATAATCCATTTTTTCTTAATTAGTTAGTCAAATGTATAATTTAATTTTTTTTCCTTAAACCTTGAGATTTTTTTTCCTCACTTCATTTTAACCTCACATTAAGTATGTAGTAAACTTATAAGTTTTTTTTCCTCACTTCATTTTAAACTTATAAGTTTTTTTTCCTCACTTCATTTTCACTTTTTCAGTGGCGGGGTGTTCAGCAGTTCAAAAACCTCACATTACTGTATGTAAACAATCCTTTCATTCTCTTCGATTTTGTGTGTATGAAGATAAAGAGAAGATGATGAACAAGGAGAATGCGGTGGTTATTCCCACCGGAGGTGAGTTATCGGCGGAGCAGCGAGCTCGAATTTCCCAAAGTTACAGAGCCGCAAAGGCACGCCTCAGCCGCAAACGGTCGACCTCCGACTCTGGCGGTGCCTCCGATAATCGCTTAAGCATTTTGAGGTGAGTTTATTTTTATGTATAGATCTCACGTTGTGGTGGAAATTTATCGTTCTCTTACTTTAGGTAGTTTGAAGAATTTAAAAGAATTTTTTCATAATTATTTTTTTGGTGAATCGACAGAAAAACAATTGGAGCGTTGATGGTTATGTTCCGCTCTTTTCTCTCTTTCAAATTATACCGATTTATGTAGATGATTGGTACAAATGATATAGATGATGCGAATGTGTATAAATGATTAATGTCGTGTAGGTCTGGAGATGAGAGGGAAACAAAACGCGTGGTTCATCAATCTGATGTGATTAAGAGGCTGCCTCTATCCAGCATAGATACAAATTTAGGTTCCCCGGTATACTTGGAAGGCCACAAGTTGTTTCAAAAGAATGGTGATGATCCAAAAAATGGGTTTAAGAGTGGAACACTCGTAAGTCCTGTTACGGGAGCTGAATGCAACAGTAGACTATCTTCAAGAGAGCATACAGCTGTCCAAATGAATTGAACGGTGGAGGTTTTAATGTGCAGAAAATTGGATTTTCTTTAGAAGGTGGATCTATTATGAATTCCTTCTGTACTCCATTGAGGCAATTAGACAGGTCATATGAATGTGAATCAATTTCAAATATTAATTCAATAAAACCATTAGTTCTCCCTGAAATGGATGTCTCTATCCCGATATCAAATTTTGAATAAATTGTAGGCCCTGACTTCTATTTACTGTTTAAACTATGTGTCCAGATTTTGCTTCAATTTATCTGTTGTGAAGTCTTTGTCAATCAATGTTTAGGACTTAATATGAATTTTGTGCAAGTTTCTCAATTCATATAAAGAACTAACGTGTAAATGAATCCAATAGGTTAGGCAGAACCCCTGAATTTTTAATATATGGGCATGGACAACAGAGAAAAGCTATCATAGAGGCTGTCCGCCTGTTAGAGGATGGAAAGAGAAGGACCAATCCAGAGCTCTGCAAGCTTACTGAGGTTAATGATATTAATTCTCCAAAACATTTTAAAGACAAGTCAAAGAAATGGCTCAAGTTTGTAACTCAGGTAACATGTCTTCTACTCTTTTACCTTTTTCCATTTTGTTTACGATTCAAACCTGTGTTAGAGTTTGATGATCTGGAAGTATGAAAACCAGTCTTGTTTCTGTATTGCCATAAAAAACTTGAAATATATGCGTAAAAGTACAATAACAAGCTAGAGAAATGAGAATGGGTGCAAGTTCTAATATGTTCAAGAACTTGAAAGAGCTTATGATTTTGGTTAATCAACTTGAAATAGGTTTTTTATTTTATTGTAGATGTCTAAATTTTGGATATATTATGTCTGTCCCAAAAAATAGTTTCATGCAGTTCATGGAGAAGTAAATAGAGCAGATGTAAAAGTAACCTTGAGTTTCCTTTTCAAGTACATCTCATAGATATATTATACTCACGTTCACGAACTTGATATGTTTTAGGCTAAAGCTGCTGGAAAGTCACCTGAAGATTTTCATAAAATTGGTGACGAGACTGGAGTAAGCTATTATATTTATGTGTGTCTTTCTTTTGCTACTCTTATACTTCCTGACTCTGCATTCCCTGGAATCTACTTCAGGCAATTATTCTTCAGAGCTACAATGACATACTAAAATCTTGTAATGCTCTTGATTACCATGACTTTATCAGTTGTTCTGTGAAGCTACTTACTGATTTTCCAGAAGGTTTGTTCCACCTCGCCTCAGATACATAAAATTGGATTTCAAAATGTTTTCAATTATCGAGCCTTATTGATATTTTGTAAATTAATTTTTGTTTATATATTTTTTTTTGACTGAAGTATTGGTAGAGTGTCAAGAAACCTGGAAAGCAATTGTGATTGATGAGTTTCAGGACACAAGTACCATGCAGTATAGCTTTCTGAAGATTCTTGGATCCCATAAACGCATAACTATTGTTGGCGATGAAGACCAGGTGGATTCATCCTTAAACTAAAAATCTTACTTCAGAATATATCTTTGTCTAGTTTTGTCAAAGACATGTTCATTTTCTTTAACTAATTAAAAAAAATCCCTTGCAGTCAATATTCAGTTTTAATGGTGCTGATGCTTGTGGATTTGATTCTTTTAGAAAAGATTTTCCAATGTACAAAGAGGTTAGGCTAATATCAAGCTTTTATCCCAAGTATCCACCCTCTTTGTAAAATGCTACTACTACCTTTTAAATTGGAGTTCATTAACAATGTTTTGGTTCATCATTTATTTAGGTAAGACTTAATAAAAATTACAGGTCGACGCGCTGTATTGTGGAAGCTGCTTCATTTCTTATAAGAAATAATTTAAAACGATGCAAATCAAAGGAAGTTCTGACTGATAATTCTTCTGGTTCAAAGGTAACTGTCCTTTAAAAAAGAAACTATGACTTTCCCTTTCTATAATGACTAATTTGGATCTATGTTGTTGATCAGATAATTATTAAAGAGTGTTGCAATGAAGAAGCACAATGTGCTTTTGTGGTTGATCAAATATTGGAAGCTAGATCAGATGGTTCATCTTCCAAAAGCTCCTATGGTAATATTGCTGTTCTCTACCGAAGGCAGGTTAAGTAAATTCCTCTTATACTTCAGTGTATATAAAAGCATAATATGGCACAAATTGAACCTTTTATGGCCTTTTAAATATTATGTTATCTATCCTCATGTGAACAGGTGACCGGGAAAATATTCCAAACTGTATTCCGCAATCGGAAAATTCCATTTAACGTTCATGGTGTAGCTTTCTACCGCAAAAAGGTAGTAGGCTATTCCATTTTCTTTGAAAAGTCTGTTGCATTCTTATATCTTTGTGTTTCCTTTTGATTGTTTTTCTTTTCGCATGATGGGGGAGGGGATGATGAGTCATAACAAAATGCTCTAAGTTTTGAGACCTATATAGTATTCAAAAGAATAATTCATAACCATCAGAAAGGGGATTTGTGTTGGTTATATATGACATTATAAATTGTTTACGGTTCGAACAAGAATTCCAAAATTATTTATGGATGAATCAACATATTGAGATGTGCTCTATTGGAAGTACGGCAATTAAACATAACCGTAGGAAATAAAAGCTATCAACTAGAAATTATAGGATATGATCATGGAGGTAATTACATAAATTAGATCCTAAGGAATCAGTCAGGCCACATCCTCAACGAGAGTGGGTGGACTGTTGATTCATTAGTAGCTCAGATTAAGACTCATGTGTATAAAATTTTATTCTCCTTGTCACCGATTGAGAGTATTAGATTCTAGCTTTCTGTTTATTAGCTAGAATTCGGGTTTGTTTTGACTTGTTCTGTCCACTTTGTTCTATTTTTGTGACCTCTGGTTTGCTTTGATGATACTTTAACCCAGGTATGCCTGGAATATTATGTAGGTGTTATTATTTTCACTAATCAATATATAATTTTTTACCAATAAAGATAGGCTTGAGGAAACAATTGAAAATGAAATAAGAAGTGTTTTAACCTTCCCTTTGGGGATCAATCTTCTCTTTTATCACACTCTATGCATAGGATTAAGTCTCATTGCAATCAGTCATACTGTCATTCATTTCATTTCATTACATTTCATTTCAATAAGTCAATGGAATCCTTGGAGGAAGTTTGGGCTATGATTAAATATAGAGTGGCACTTTGGGTGACCGGTCACAATAGTTTTATAAATCTTTTTGAAACAGATTTAGCTAGAGACTGGAGTTATGGCCTGTAATTTTCATTTGTACTTTGTGTAAGGGATTCCTCATCCCTTACACTTCCCACATTAAAAAAACTTCAGTTTTCTTAAAAAATATTCAATAAGTTTTGTATTGTATCAGGTAGTCCGAGCCATTATTGCCATGCTGAGTACTGCATTGCCTAGTTGTGATGATGGCTCATTTCGCCGAGTATTCAAGGCTTTACTTCCTTCTGATAAAGAGGAGATAAAGAAGGTATCTCTAGTCTTTTTACCACCGATTTAATTATAGGTATCACTTGGGGGGCATTTTCTAGTCCTCAGTAAATAGTCAACTACTATTTTAGTTATTACTAATCCCTTTGTCAGGTAATCGAACATGTAGACAAGGTTTCAACTGTGAGGAAATGCAGCTTTATTTCCGCAGCAATTGACATATTTAGATCAAAAGTATCTGGAACTTTCAAAAGGTTTGTAATATAACTTCTTTCTGGATAAAAGGAACTTTATTCTGCAAAGAACTTTCTTTTGTTCATTTTTGTGTTTTGGTTCTTCTTGTTTGGATATCTAAGTCTTGGTCTTAGACACGTAAAAAAGTATCTGGTATAAGCAATCGGCTGATGAATATGTGTTACTTTCATAAGACATTTTTGAGTACGACAAGCTTGAGGGTATCTTCAAACACCAGTCGAGGTTGACTGGGTTGATGTTTCCATATGGTTCAATCCTTTCTTGTAAAGCAAGCTCAAGTTAAATGCCAATAATGGTGAGCTTTTTTATCTGTTGAGTTGGTAACTCAGTTTAAGTAAGCTTTAGGTATCATCTATCTAAATTCATGCTTTGAGTTGTGAAGACAACAAACATTGTTTTAGAACCAAAAAACATGAACTTATGCTTCTGGATTAAGTAAATCTAATGTTCTAGATGATTCTGTCATCTACAAATCAATATTTTAACATGAGCGTCTATAGGTCCAATTATTTTTTCCAGAATTTGTGGGTTATTAGCTATGCTATGTTATTGAGTTCTTTTGTTTTAACACTACATTTCTTTCTTCTATTTTACAGTGGCATATGTCTCTAATAACATATACTTTATTTTGATTATGTAATTAATTATAGGAGTCAACTGACGCAAGGGCGTAAGGTGTTGCTCACTCTAGACATGATATCAAAACTTGTTTCTAGGGTAAGTCAACTTTATGGATTTTACTTCAGTCAAGGAATATTACATTTTCATTCTTAACTATCATTCTTCATTAAAGTGATGATTTAATAAAGATCGTCACCATTTTCTTTTCTGCAAGAATTTAGAGAAGAACATCAATTGTTTTTCTATTTGAAAGGACTTCTAAAGGACTCCAAGTTTTACATAGGTTGAAAGCTAGGCAGTTCGACATTTACATTTGCAGATTAACACACAGACATCATTAAGCATGACAATGGTTTAATGTAACAAAGACCAAGATCTCAAAATAAGGTGCAGAAAATGTCGAAGCATAACGCATGATAAAATTTTATCTGTATTTGCAGGAGCAGTCAATTTCAGCTGTTATTACTTCTGTGGCAAACATGATACCTCAGGTTGGTTTTACTTTTATGCAGTTGCTTGTTCAAAAGCATGCATGTGACTGAATGATGTATAGTTATAGGGCATATATATTTGCACAATACAACCGCCAATTCTTTTTCAAATATTACTCTTGCCAGGAAAACACTAAATTATCTTACTAATCAAAAAACACAATTAATTGTTTTTACTACTATTGATACACCCACCCCTCCCTTCCAAGAAGCAAAAAACTTCACCTTCTTGAATCCTACTATGGTCAATTCACAAACTAAAACTGTAAGTTTTTTTCCGTTTAAAATTTGAGTTACTGCATTTTTTTTTTGCATTTGAACTGTTCAATTTCTCACTCTTCAACACTGATCCATCGAACACATAACATATTTTTTGACCATCGTGACCGAAAACAGATGTTCGACCAATTGTTCTCAGTGTTTCAAATTTGGCCAGAGTGACCGAGCAAGCTGTCTATTGATCAACGAACCTGAGTTAAATTGAGCAAAAACAGAAACACGGAAAAAATATTATAACTGTTTGAACATTTCCTGCAAAATTACAAATTCATTGTAGAACTTGATAATGTTGATTTTATGTCATTTAACACTAAACCCATTACATATAAATTTATCACAACAATGAAATCCATGAAGATCTTTATCCTTGTACATAATGTTGTTCGGGGTGTGGAGGGGGAGAAGGAAAGTTTTACTTTTAAAAAATTAGGCCTTTCTTTGTGAGAAGGTAAAATAGGTAGTTAAGGGTTTGCATATTCAGCATTTTTTAAGAAAGGCGGTGGTGAAACTAGTAATGTGTATATTAATAAAACAAAGGGTGCAAATATCTGCACCCGTAGTTATACTAGTCATCACTACCACTGATGTTGAACATTATGGCCTTCCAGACCTGAGAAATGGTACTCAAGATATTAGTTACTGCCCTTGTATGCTAATATTGCTCACGTGGTACTGTTGATGTCGAACATTTTTGCTGTGTGTTGAAAATATGGTGAATAATATAGTAAATACTGTCCAAATGTTACTTGGATATTGAGTTACACGTACGTAAGCATCTCTCGTATCTCCACCGAACACGTTTAACAAGATATGATCCATATAGCAGATTCCACATAGTGGGATAAATGCTTAGTTAGTTGTTGTGCAGTTAAACGTCTCTTCATCTTTAGATATTTCGTCTATATATCTGAACTCTTTTATCTTCAATATATTTTACATACTAGGAGGGTGAATTTGTTCCTGTTGAATTTTTGGTGGCTTTTCATCCATTATCTCTTCTCTTGCTTCTTAATGCTGTTGTGATTTTATCCTTTAATAGCATTCTCTGCATGACCATGACCTTTTCAAATTTAAGTTCTACTACTAACAGTACACATATACTTTGTGATATTATTATGCTTTACTTGTGTAGAAATACCTTCTTGAGCAAAGAGCAATTCTTGATAATGATGGAGGCAAACTGCTGAATGAAGATAACGATATTCGACCTGTAAGAATGGACCCCTTTCTTCTCGTATCCCGTATTCGCAATTATGCATTTGGCAATAGGAGTATTTTATTGGTTAATATTGTCATTTCACAAATTGCAGTAAATATAAATTTGTAGGTAAAAAACTTAATGGCCTCCCTCCCCCTCCCCCACCATGCAGGTGCTGCAGTATCTGTTGGATGACGTGTCCTTGTTTTTGACAACTGCGTATAATGCTGTTACTACTGAAAGCGATGATTATAGTACAGCACAAGGGAAAGGTTGCATGACTACACTTAAGGCTTTTCTTGACTATATTTCTGGAAGGGAAAGAGAAAACTTTCAATTGAGAAAGCATGATAATGAAAACTCTGTTACCCTTACTACAATCCATCAGGTTTTACTGCAAACTGATCTCCGTTAATTTTGCTTTTTTTTTTTCTAATTATTCGCGTGCGCTACTACATTGTCAACCAATACCATCAACTTTGTATTCTTTTTTCTTAATTTATTGTTTTGCAGTCAAAAGGTTTAGAGTGGGACACAGTTTTCATTGTGAAGGTACGATTGGATTTTTTCTTTCCTAGTTTGGCTCTGAAGGTTCTTTGCCGATGCCCTACTATTTGTTATTAGAGTGGGGTATGTTTGATTTGGGATTTAGAGGATTTTGAAATGTATGTATAGGTATTTGTAGGGGTGAATGTATTGGGTTCTTAAAAACCTGATTCCAAAATCCCAAAGTAGACCCGGATTCGGAATTTGAAATCCCAAATCCGGTTTTATTATCCCAAATTAAACATACCCATGCTGTTTCCAGGAAAATGCTGCTCTTATATTAGAACCTGGAACTTTTTTGATTGTACAATATTTATTAATTGTGGTTCTAATGTTTTTGGTCCCTAGGCAAATGAAACTGAGATTCCCTTGTTGCATGAATACAATGGCGTTCTGAATGAGAATAGTGCCTCAGTTGAGGTAAGCTTATGCTTGTTCCAAAACATTTGACACAAATTTGGAAATACATCCTATAATACTATATATGACTTGTATTAACATTTTCAGGAAGAAAGACGCTTGCTATATGTAGCAATGACACGCGCACGCAAAAATCTTTTCATGCTATATGTGATTATGGATTCCAATTGGCAGGTAGAATCAGCAAACTGCTTTCGAGTTCTCCTAACCTTTTTGTGGCCTTATTTTAAGCATCAGCACATTATCTTTTCAGGTTCTTCAACCATCACGGTTTCTTAGAGAAATTCCACATCGCCTATTGGAGACCAAGGTGGCCTTTTCTTTCTATTATCAATTGATGATCTGTTGTAAATGTAAAAGTTATGCTGGATATATTCCTGTAAACTCTTCTTATCTTGTAAATTCCACAATTAATCACACCGTTCCCGTTGAAACTCACGGCTGCAAGTTTTTTGATAATAAATCTTGATGTCCTATAAGGTCTCAGTCTTGATGCTCGAATTGAGAACAAATTGACATGCATATAAAAACACAATTAGGTTAAATCAATGAAATGAAAATACTAAGAAATGTAGATAATTAAGGAGATAATTCTTTATACCCATAGACCCACAGTTTCAAATTCGATGTTGACTCCATTTTTCATAACATGAGAAAAAGATTTCTCGGTGCCTTGTGAATCAATCTTTATCTCCTTAGTTAGATATATTGTGTGAAAGAAACTATTACAAGTTTAAGATGAAATGATCTGTAGGCGCACCATCCTTCCTTGAATAGCATAAACTTCAGAAACTTTTGTTTATTCTTTTTGGCATTGAAATCCTATCTATTTACTTTGTGTAGGAAAATCTGATTTCAGTGAGTTCAGAGACGATTCACCCACCAACGGAACAAAAATCTGGGCAGATTTCTGTACAGCCCGAACAAAAAGCTGGACAGATTTCTGTGGGCCCTGGGATAAAGTCTCCCGAACACAATGCAATGCAGCATGTGCCTGTTGATGGTTTACTCAATGAAGCACCTAAAGAGCCTAGTGAACCTGAACACTGCCATGGCAGTAACTTTTTGAAAAGGTTTTCTGTACAGACATACTTGGAATGAATCAAGTGTCGAAGAGATTTTCCGCTATATATTTTAAGTTTTATGCTGATTCTCCAGAATTTTTAGTTCATTTTTAATTTTAAGTTTACGTTGTAGGTTCAGTTCAGAGGACCGAGCAGTCATTTCACATTTGTTTCATCAATGGGCAAAGAAGCCTGCATTTCATGATCCCAAGAGGTTACTTAACAAGGTGAACCATATAGATGCCTGCAACTCTCTTGCATCCCATTCAATTTTTTTTTATAAATGAAAGGTCTCTTGTATCATCTAGTATGAATTCCAATTTTAATTTCTTAGCCAAGGTTAACCGTTTCCTCATCCTGATGTGTTTAGTAGTTATATTTGGATTTTATTTTACGAAGAGAAGAAATCAAAATTTATCCTCGTTGATGGTGAGAGCTAACATTAATCTTGTATTATTGCATTGTTTTAGTAAAATGGAAACACACATATTCAATCTATTATTGGATTTCCACTTCTTGTATATAAAAGCATAATATGGCACAAATTGAACCTTTTATGGCCTTTTAAATATTATGTTATCTATCCTCATGTGAACAGGTGACCGGGAAAATATTCCAAACTGTATTCCGCAATCGGAAAATTCCATTTAACGTTCATGGTGTAGCTTTCTACCGCAAAAAGGTAGTAGGCTATTCCATTTTCTATGAAAAGTCTGTTGCATTCTTATATCTTTGTGTTTCCTTTTGATTGTTTTTCTTTTCGCATGATGGGGGAGGGGATGATGAGTCATAACAAAATGCTCTAAGTTTTGAGACCTATATAGTATTCAAAAGAATAATTCATAACCATCAGAAAGGGGATTTGTGTTGGTTATATATGACATTATAAATTGTTTACGGTTCGAACAAGAATTCCAAAATTATTTATGGATGAATCAACATATTGAGATGTGCTCTATTGGAAGTACGACAATTAAACATAACCGTAGGAAATAAAAGCTATCAACTAGAAATTATAGGATATGATCATGGAGGTAATTACATAAATTAGATCCTAAGGAATCAGTCAGGCCACATCCTCAACGAGAGTGGGTGGACTGTTGATTCATTAGTAGCTCAGATTAAGACTCATGTGTATAAAATTTTATTCTCCTTGTCACCGATTGAGAGTATTAGATTCTAGCTTTCTGTTTATTAGCTAGAATTCGGGTTTGTTTTGACTTGTTCTGTCCACTTTGTTCTATTTTTGTGACCTCTGGTTTGCTTTGATGATACTTTAACCCAGGTATGCCTGGAATATTATGTAGGTGTTATTATTTTCACTAATCAATATATAATTTTTTACCAATGAAACTGAGATTCCCTTGTTGCATGAATACAATGGCGTTCTGAATGAGAATAGTGCCTCAGTTGAGGTAAGCTTATGCTTGTTCCAAAACATTTGACACAAATTTGGAAATACATCCTATAATACTATATATGACTTGTATTAACATTTTCAGGAAGAAAGACGCTTGCTATATGTAGCAATGACACGCGCACGCAAAAATCTTTTCATGCTATATGTGATTATGGATTCCAATTGGCAGGTAGAATCAGCAAACTGCTTTCGAGTTCTCCTAACCTTTTTGTGGCCTTATTTTAAGCATCAGCACATTATCTTTTCAGGTTCTTCAACCATCACGGTTTCTTAGAGAAATTCCACATCGCCTATTGGAGACCAAGGTGGCCTTTTCTTTCTATTATCAATTGATGATCTGTTGTAAATGTAAAAGTTATGCTGGATATATTCCTGTAAACTCTTCTTATCTTGTAAATTCCACAATTAATCACACCGTTCCCGTTGAAACTCACGGCTGCAAGTTTTTTGATAATAAATCTTGATGTCCTATAAGGTCTCAGTCTTGATGCTCGAATTGAGAACAAATTGACATGCATATAAAAACACAATTAGGTTAAATCAATGAAATGAAAATACTAAGAAATGTAGATAATTAAGGAGATAATTCTTTATACCCATAGACCCACAGTTTCAAATTCGATGTTGACTCCATTTTTCATAACATGAGAAAAAGATTTCTCGGGTGCGGAGGTTTTGACGTCGTCGCCCATAGCCAAACTTGCGCGCATGGTTGTATGCCGTTTTTACAAAGTTTTCAGATTGCCTCCCAGGTTTGCATCCCGCACTGAATTAGCCATAGAATCAATTGTGTCGAGACGATTTTTGAATTTGAGGCCTCGGGTGCAGAGTTTTTGACGTCGTCGCCCATAGCCAAATTGCGCGCATGCTTGTGCACCGTTTTTACAAAGTTTTCAGATTGCCTCTCGGGTTTGCATATCCCACTGAATTGGCCATAGAATCAATTGTGTCGAGAAAGTTTTTGAATTTGAGGCCTCGGGTGCGAAGTTTTTGACGTCGCCGCCCATAGCCAAACTTGCGCGCATGGTTGTGTGCCGTTTTTACAAAGTTTTCAGATTGCCTCCCAGGTTTGCATCCCTCACTGAATTGGCCATAGAATCAATTGTGTCGAGATGGTTTTTGAATTTGAGGCCTCGAGTGCGGAGTTTTTGACGTCGTCGCCCATTGCCAAATTGCGCGCACGCTTGTGCGCCGTTTTTACAAAGTTTTCAGATTGCCTCTCGGGTTTGCATTACCAGCTGAATTGGCCATAGAATCAATTGTGTCGAGAAAGTTTTTGAATTTGAGGCCTCGGGTGCAGAGTTTTTTACGTTGTCGCCCATAGCCAAACTTGCGCGCATGGTTGTGTGCCGTTTTTACAAAGTTTTCAGATTGCCTCGAAGGTTTGCATCCCTCACTGAATTGGCCATTGAAGCAATTGTGTCGAGACGGTTTTTGAATTTTAGGCCTCGGGTGCAGAGTTTTTGACGTCGTCGCCCATAGACAAATTGCGCGCATGCTTGTGCGCCGTTTTTACAAAGTTTTCAGATTGCCTCCCGGGTTTGCATTTCCCGCTGAATTGGCCATAGAATCAATTGTGTCAAGAAAGTTTTTGAATTTGAGGCCTCGGGTGCGGAGTTTTTGACGTCGTCGCCCATAGCCAAACTTGCGCGCATGGTTGTATGCCGTTTTTACAAAGTTTTCAGATTGCCTCCCAGGTTTGCATCCCGCACTGAATTGGCCATAGAATCAATTGTGTCGAGACGATTTTTGAATTTGAGGCCTCGGGTGCAGAGTTTTTGACGTCGTCGCCCATAGCCAAATTGCGCGCATGCTTGTGCGCCGTTTTTACAAAGTTTTCAGATTGCCTCTCGGGTTTGCATTTCCCACTGAATTGGCCATAGAATCAATTGTGTCGAGAAAGTTTTTGAATTTGAGGCCTCGGGTGCAGAGTTTTTGACGTCGCCGCCCATAGCCAAACTTGCGCGCATGGTTGTGTGACGTTTTTACAAAGTTTTCAGATTACCTCCCAGGTTTGCATCCTTCACTGAATTGGCCATAGAATCAATTGTGTCGAGACGGTTTTTGAATTTGAGGCCTCGGGTGTGGAGTTTTTGACGTCGTCGCCCATTGCCAAATTGGGTGCATGCTTGTGCGCCGTTTTTACAAAGTTTTCAGATTGCCTCTCGGGTTTGCATTTCCCACTGAATTGGCCATAGAATCAATTGTGTCGAGAAAGTTTTTGAATTTGAGGCCTCGGGTGCGGAGTTTTTGACGTCGCCGCCCATAGCCAAACTTGCGCGCATGGTTGTGTGCCGTTTTTACAAAGTTTTCAGATTGCCTCCCAGGTTTGCATCCTTCACTGAATTGGCCATAGAATCAATTGTGTCGAGACGGTTTTTGAATTTAAGGCCTCGGGTGCGGAGTTTTTGACGTCGTCGCCCATTGCCAAATTGCGCGCACGCTTGTGCACCGTTTTTACAAAGTTTTCAGATTGCCTCTCGGGTTTGCATTACCAGCTGAATTGGCCATAGAATCAATTGTGTCGAGAATTTTTTTGAATTTGAGGCCTCGGGTGCGGAGTTTTTGACGTCGTCGCCCATAGCCAAACTTGCGCGCATGGTTGTTTGCCGTTTTTACAAAGTTTTCAGATTGCCTCCCAGGTTTGCATCCCTCACTGAATTGACCATAGAATCAATTGTGTCGAGACGGTTTTTGAATTTGAGCCCTCGGGTGCAGAGTTTTTGACGTCGTCGCCCTTAGCCAAATTGCGCGCATGCTTGTGTGCCGTTTTTACAAAGTTTTTAGATTGCCTTTCGGGTTTGCATTTCCCACTGAATTGGCCATAGAATCAATTGTGTCGAGAAAGTTTTTGAATTTGAGGCATCGGGTGCGGAGTTTTTGACGTCGTCGCCCATAGCCAAACTTGCGCGCATGGTTGTGTGCCGTTTTTACAAAGTTTTCAGATTGCCTCGAAGGTTTGCATCCCTCACTGAATTGGCCATAGAATCAATTGTGTCGAGACGGTTTTTGAATTTGAGGCCTCGGGTGCAGAGTTTTTGACGTCGTCGCCCATAGCCAAATTGCGTGCATGCTTCTGCGCCATTTTTACAAAGTTTTCAGATTGCCTCTCGGGTTTTCATTTCCCGCTGAATTGGCCGTAGAATCAATTGTGTCGTGAAAGTTTTTGAATTTGAGGCCTCGGGTGCAGAATTTTTGACGTCGTCGCCCATAGACAAACTTGCGCGCATGGTTGTGTGCCGTTTTTACAAAGTTTTTAGATTGCCTCCAAGGTTTGCATCCTTCACTGAATTGGCCATAGAATCAATTGTGTCGAGACGGTTTTTGAATTTGTGGCCTCGGGTGCGGAGTTTTTGACGTCGTCGCCCATAGCCAAACTTGCGTGCATTGTTGTTTGCCGTTTTTACAAAGTTTTCAGATTGCCTCCTAGGTTTGTATCCCTCACTGAATTGGCCAGAGAATCAATTGTGTCGAGACGGTTTTTGAATTTGAGCCCTCGGGTGCGGAGTTTTTGACGTCGTCGCCCATAGCCAAATTGCGCGCACGCTTGTGCGCCGTTTTTACAAAGTTTTCAGATTGCCTCTCGGGTTTGCATTCCCCACTGAATTGGCCATAGAATCAATTGTGTCGAGAAAGTTTTTGAATTTGAGGCCTCGGGTGCGGAGTTTTTGACGTCGCCGCCCATAGCCAAACTTGCGCGCATGGTTGTGTGCCGTTTTTACAAAGATTTCAGATTGCCTCCCAGGTTTGCATCCTTCACTGAATTGGCCATAGAATCAATTGTGTCGAGACGGTTTTTGAATTTGAGGCCTCGGGTGCGGAGTTTTTAACGTCGTCGCCAATTGCCAAATTGCGCGCACGCTTGTGCGCCGTTTTTACAAAGTTTTCAGATTGCCTCTCGGGTTTGCATTACCAGCTGAATTGGCCATAGAATCAATTGTGTCGAGAATTTTTTTGAATTTGAGGCCTCGGGTGCGGAGTTTTTGACATCGTCGCCCATAGCCAAACTTGCGCGCATGGTTGTGTGTCGTTTTTACAAAGTTTTAAGATTGCCTCCCAGGTTTGCATCCCTCACTGAATTGGCCATAGAATCAATTGTGTCGAGACGGTTTTTAAATTTTAGGCCTCGGGTGCAGAGTTTTTGACGTCGTCGCCCATAGCCAAATTGCGCGCATGCTTCTGCGCCGTTTTTACAAAGTTTTCAGATTGCCTCCCGGGTTTGCACTTCCCGCTGAATTGGCCGTAGAATCAATTGTGTCGTGAAAGTTTTTGAATTTGAGACCTCGGGTGCGGAGTTTTTGACGTCGTCGCCCATAGCCAAACTTGCGCGCATGGTTGTGTGCCGTTTTTATAAAGTTTTCAGATTGCCTCCAAGGTTTGAATTTCACACTGAATTGGCCATAGAATCAATTGTGTCAAGAAAGTTTTTGAATTTGAGGCCTCGGGTGCGGAGTTTTTGACGTCGTCGCCCATAGCCAAACTTGCGTGCATGGTTGTTTGCCGTTTTTACAAAGTTTTCAGATTGCCTCCCAGGTTTGTATCCCTCACTGAATTGGCCAGAGAATCAATTGTGTCGAGACGGTTTTTGAATTTGAGCCCTCGGATGCGGAGTTTTTGACGTCGTCGCCCATTGCCAAATTGCGCGCACGCTTGTGCGCCGTTTTTACAAAGTTTTCAGATTGCCTCTCGGGTTTGCATTTCCCACTGAATTGGCCGTAGAATCAATTGTGTCGAGAAAGTTTTTGAATTTGAGGCCTCGGGTGCTGAGTTTTTGACGTCGCCGCCCATAGCCAAACTTGCGCGCATGGTTGTGTGCCATTTTTACAAAGTTTTCAGATTGCCTCCCAGGTTTGCATCCTTCACTGAATTGGCCATAGAATCAATTGTGTCGAGACGGTTTTTGAATTTAAGGCCTCGGGTGCGGAGTTTTTGATGTCGTCGCCCATTGCCAAATTGCGCGCACGCTTGTGCGCCGTTTTTACAAAGTTTTCAGATTGCCTCTCGGGTTTGCATTACCAGCTGAATTGGCCATAGAATCAATTGTGTCGAGAAAGTTTTTGAATTTGAGGCCTCGGGTGCGGAGTTTTTGACGTTGTCGCCCATAGCCAAACTTGCGCGCATGGTTGTGTGCCGTTTTTACAAAGTTTTCAGATTGCCTCCAAGGTTTGCATTACCAGCTGAATTGGCCATTGAATCAATTGTGTCGAGAAAGTTTTTGAATTTGAGGCCTCGGGTGCGGAGTTTTTGACGTTGTCGCCCATAGCCAAACTTGCGCGCATGGTTGTGTGCCGTTTTTACAAAGTTTTCAGATTGCCTCGAAGGTTTGCATCCCTCACTGAATTGGCCATAGAATCAATTATGTCGAGACGGTTTTTGAATTTGAGGCCTCGGGTGCAGAGTTTTTGACGTCGTCGCCCATAGCCAAATTGCGCGCATGCTTCTGCGCCGTTTTTACAAAGTTTTCAGATTGCCTCCCGGGTTTGCATTTCCCGCTGAATTGGCCGTAGAATCAATTGTGTCGTGAAAGTTTTTGAATTTGAGACCTCGGGTGCGGAGTTTTTGACGTCGTCGCCCATAGCCAAACTTGCACGCATGGTTGTGTGCCGTTTTTACAAAGTTTTCAGATTGCCTCCAAGGTTTGAATTTCACACTGAATTGGCCATAGAATCAATTGTGTCAAGAAAGTTTTTGAATTTGAGGCCTCGGGTGCGGAGTTTTTGACGTCGTCGCCCATAGCCAAACTTGTGTGCATGGTTGTTTGCCGTTTTTACAAAGTTTTCAGATTGCCTCCCAGGTTTGTATCCCTCACTGAATTGGCCAGAGAATCAATTGTGTCGAGACGGTTTTTGAATTTGAGCCCTCGGGTGCGGAGTTTTTGACGTCGTCGCCCATAGCCAAATTGCGCGCACGCTTGTGCGCCATTTTTACAAAGTTTTCAGATTGCCTCTCGGGTTTGCATTCCCCACTGAATTGGCCATAGAATCAATTGTGTCGAGAAAGTTTTTGAATTTGAGGCCTCGGGTGCGGAGTTTTTGACGTCGTCGCCCATAGCCAAACTTGCGCGCATGGTTGTGTGCCGTTTTTACAAAGTTTTAAGATTGCCTCCCAGGTTTGCATCCCTCACTGAATTGGCCATAGAATCAATTGTGTCGAGACGGTTTTTGAATTTTAGGCCTCGGGTGCAGAGTTTTTGACGTCGTCGCCCATAGCCAAGTTGCGCGCATGCTTGTGCGCCGTTTTTACAAAGTTTTCAGATTGCCTCTCGGGTTTGCATTTCCCGCTGAATTGGCCATAGAATCAATTGTGTTGAGAAAGTTTTTGAATTTGAGGCCTCGGGTGCGGAGTTTTTGACGTCGTCGCCCATAGCCAAACTTGCGCGCATGGTTATTTGCCGTTTTTACAAAGTTTACAGATTGCCTCCCAGGTTTGCATCCCTCACTGAATTGGCCATAAAATCAATTGTGTCGAGACGGTTTTTGAATTTGAGCCCTCGGGTGCAGAGTTTTTGACGTCGTCGCCCTTAGCCAAATTGCGTGCATGCTTGTGCGCCGTTTTTAAAAAGTTTTTAGATTGCCTCTCGGGTTTACATTTCCCACTGAATTGGCCATAGAATCAATTGTGTCGAGAAAGTTTTTGAATTTGAGGCCTCGGGTGCGGAGTTTTTGACGTTGTCGCCCATAGCCAAACTTGCGCGCATGGTTGTGTGCCGTTTTTACAAAGTTTTCAGATTGCCTCGAAGGTTTGCATCCCTCACTGAATTGGCCATAGAATCAATTGTGTCGAGACGGTTTTTGAATTTGAGGCCTCGGGTGCAGAGTTTTTGACGTCGTCGCCCATAGCCAAATTGCGCGCATGCTTCTGCGCCGTTTTTACAAAGTTTTCAGATTGCCTCCCGGGTTTGCATTTCCCGCTGAATTGGCCGTAGAATCAATTGTGTCGTGAAAGTTTTTAAATTTGAGACCTCGGGTGCGGAGTTTTTGACGTCGTCGCCCATAGCCAAACTTGCGTGCATGGTTGTTTGCCGTTTTTACAAAGTTTTCAGATTGCCTCCCAGGTTTGTATCCCTCACTGAATTGGCCAGAGAATCAATTGTGTCGAGACGGTTTTTGAATTTGAGCCCTCGGGTGCGGAGTTTTTGACGTCGTCGCCCATTGCCAAATTGCGCGCACGCTTGTGCGCCGTTTTTACAAAGTTTTCAGATTGCCTCTCGGGTTTGCATTTCCCACTGAATTGGCCGTAGAATCAATTATGTCGAGAAAGTTTTTGAATTTGAGGCCTCGGGTGCGGAGTTTTTGACGTTGTCGCCCATAGCCAAACTTGCGCGCATGGTTGTGTGCCGTTTTTACAAAGTTTTCAGATTGCCTCCAAGGTTTGCATTACCAGCTGAATTGGCCATTGAATCAATTGTGTCGAGAAAGTTTTTGAATTTGAGGCCTCGGGTGCGGAGTTTTTGACGTTGTCGCCCATAGCCAAACTTGCGCGCATGGTTGTGTGCCGTTTTTACAAAGTTTTCAGATTGCCTCGAAGGTTTGCATCCCTCACTGAATTGGCCATAGAATCAATTGTGTCGAGACGGTTTTTGAATTTGAGGCCTCGGGTGCAGAGTTTTTGACGTCGTCGCCCATAGCCAAATTGCGCGCATGCTTCTGCGCCGTTTTTACAAAGTTTTCAGATTGCCTCCCGGGTTTGCATTTCCCGCTGAATTGGCCGTAGAATCAATTGTGTCGTGAAAGTTTTTGAATTTGAGACCTCGGGTGCGGAGTTTTTGACGTCGTCGCCCATAGCCAAACTTGCGCGCATGGTTGTGTGCCGTTTTTACAAAGTTTTCAGATTGCCTCCAAGGTTTGAATTTCACACTGAATTGGCCATAGAATCAATTGTGTCAAGAAAGTTTTTGAATTTGAGGCCTCGGGTGCGGAGTTTTTGACGTCGTCGCCCATAGCCAAACTTGCGTGCATGGTTGTTTGCCGTTTTTACAAAGTTTTCAGATTGCCTCCCAGGTTTGTATCCCTCACTGAATTGGCCAGAGAATCAATTGTGTCGAGACGGTTTTTGAATTTGAGCCCTCGGGTGCGGAGTTTTTGACGTCGTCGCCCATAGCCAAATTGCGCGCACGCTTGTGCGCCGTTTTTACAAAGTTTTCAGATTGCCTCTCGGGTTTGCATTTCCCACTGAATTGGCCATAGAATCAATTGTGTCGAGAAAGTTTTTGAATTTGAGGCCTCGGGTGCGGAGTTTTTGACGTCGTCGCCCATAGCCAAACTTGCGCGCATGGTTGTGTGCCGTTTTTACAAAGTTTTAAGATTGCCTCCCAGGTTTGCATCCCTCACTGAATTGGCCATAGAATCAATTGTGTCGAGACGGTTTTTGAATTTTAGGCCTCGGGTGCAGAGTTTTTGACGTCGTCGCCCATAGCCAAGTTGCGCGCATGCTTGTGCGCCGTTTTTACAAAGTTTTCAGATTGCCTCTCGGGTTTGCATTTCCCGCTGAATTGGCCATAGAATCAATTGTGTTGAGAAAGTTTTTGAATTTGAGGCCTCGGGTGCGGAGTTTTTGACGTCGTCGCCCATAGCCAAACTTGCGCGCATGGTTATTTGCCGTTTTTACAAAGTTTTCAGATTGCCTCCCAGGTTTGCATCCCTCACTGAATTGGCCATAAAATCAATTGTGTCGAGACGGTTTTTGAATTTGAGCCCTCGGGTGCAGAGTTTTTGACGTCGTCGCCCTTAGCCAAATTGCGTGCATGCTTGTGCGCCGTTTTTAAAAAGTTTTTAGATTGCCTCTCGGGTTTACATTTCCCACTGAATTGGCTATAGAATCAATTGTGTCGAGAAAGTTTTTGAATTTGAGGCATCGGGTGCGGAGTTTTTGACGTCGTCGCCCATAGCCAAACTTGCGCGCATGGTTGTGTGCCGTTTTTACAAAGTTTTCAGATTGCCTCGAAGGTTTGCATCCCTCACTGAATTGGCCATAGAATCAATTGTGTCGAGACGGTTTTTGAATTTGAGGCCTTGGGTGTAGAGTTTTTGACGTCGTCGCCCATAGCCAAATTGCGCGCATGCTTCTGCGCCGTTTTTAAAAAGTTTTTAGATTGCCTCTCGGGTTTACATTTCCCACTGAATTGGCCATAGAATCAATTGTGTCGAGAAAGTTTTTGAATTTGAGGCCTCGGGTGCGGAGTTTTTGACGTTGTCGCCCATAGCCAAACTTGCGCGCATGGTTGTGTGCCGTTTTTACAAAGTTTTCAGATTGCCTCCAAGGTTTGCATTACCAGCTGAATTGGCCATTGAATCAATTGTGTCGAGAAAGTTTTTGAATTTGAGGCCTCGGGTGCGGAGTTTTTGACGTTGTCGCCCATAGCCAAACTTGCGCGCATGGTTGTGTGCCGTTTTTACAAAGTTTTCAGATTGCCTCGAAGGTTTGCATCCCTCACTGAATTGGCCATAGAATCAATTGTGTCGAGACGGTTTTTGAATTTGAGGCCTCGGGTGCAGAGTTTTTGACGTCGTCGCCCATAGCCAAATTGCGCGCATGCTTCTGCGCCATTTTTACAAAGTTTTCAGATTGCCTCCCGGGTTTGCATTTCCCGCTGAATTGGCCGTAGAATCAATTGTGTCGTGAAAGTTTTTGAATTTGAGACCTCGGGTGCGGAGTTTTTGACGTCGTCGCCCATAGCCAAACTTGCGCGCATGGTTGTGTGCAGTTTTTACAAAGTTTTCAGATTGCCTCCAAGGTTTGAATTTCACACTGAATTGGCCATAGAATCAATTGTGTCAAGAAAGTTTTTGAATTTGAGGCCTCGGGTGCGGAGTTTTTGACGTCGTCGCCCATAGCCAAACTTGCGTGCATGGTTGTTTGCCGTTTTTACAAAGTTTTCAGATTGCCTCCCAGGTTTGTATCCCTCACTGAATTGGCCAGAGAATCAATTGTGTCGAGACGGTTTTTGAATTTGAGCCCTCGGGTGCGGAGTTTTTGACGTCGTCGCCCATAGCCAAATTGCGCGCACGCTTGTGCGCCGTTTTTACAAAGTTTTCAGATTGCCTCTCGGGTTTGCATTTCCCACTGAATTGGCCATAGAATCAATTGTGTCGAGAAAGTTTTTGAATTTGAGGCCTCGGGTGCGGAGTTTTTGACGTCGTCGCCCATAGCCAAACTTGCGCGCATGGTTGTGTGCCGTTTTTAAAAAGTTTTAAGATTGCCTCCCAGGTTTGCATCCCTCACTGAATTGGCCATAGAATCAATTGTGTCGAGACGGTTTTTGAATTTTAGGCCTCGGGTGCAGAGTTTTTGACGTCGTCGCCCATAGCCAAGTTGCGCGCATGCTTGTGCGCCGTTTTTACAAAGTTTTCAGATTGCCTCTCGGGTTTGCATTTCCCGCTGAATTGGCCATAGAATCAATTGTGTTGAGAAAGTTTTTGAATTTGAGGCCTCGGGTGCGGAGTTTTTGACGTCGTCGCCCATAGCCAAACTTGCGCGCATGGTTATTTGCCGTTTTTACAAAGTTTTCAGATTGCCTCCCAGGTTTGCATCCCTCACTGAATTGGCCATAAAATCAATTGTGTCGAGACGGTTTTTGAATTTGAGCCCTCGGGTGCAGAGTTTTTGACGTCGTCGCCCTTAGCCAAATTGCGTGCATGCTTGTGCGCCGTTTTTAAAAAGTTTTTAGATTGCCTCTCGGGTTTACATTTCCCACTGAATTGGCTATAGAATCAATTGTGTCGAGAAAGTTTTTGAATTTGAGGCATCGGGTGCGGAGTTTTTGACGTCGTCGCCCATAGCCAAACTTGCGCGCATGGTTGTGTGCCGTTTTTACAAAGTTTTCAGATTGCCTCGAAGGTTTGCATCCCTCACTGAATTGGCCATAGAATCAATTGTGTCGAGACGGTTTTTGAATTTGAGGCCTTGGGTGTAGAGTTTTTGACGTCGTCGCCCATAGCCAAATTGCGCGCATGCTTCTGCGCCGTTTTTAAAAAGTTTTTAGATTGCCTCTCGGGTTTACATTTCCCACTGAATTGGCCATAGAATCAATTGTGTCGAGAAAGTTTTTGAATTTGAGGCCTCGGGTGCGGAGTTTTTGACGTTGTCGCCCATAGCCAAACTTGCGCGCATGGTTGTGTGCCGTTTTTACAAAGTTTTCAGATTGCCTCCAAGGTTTGCATTACCAGCTGAATTGGCCATTGAATCAATTGTGTCGAGAAAGTTTTTGAATTTGAGGCCTCGGGTGCGGAGTTTTTGACGTTGTCGCCCATAGCCAAACTTGCGCGCATGGTTGTGTGCCGTTTTTACAAAGTTTTCAGATTGCCTCGAAGGTTTGCATCCCTCACTGAATTGGCCATAGAATCAATTGTGTCGAGACGGTTTTTGAATTTGAGGCCTCGGGTGCAGAGTTTTTGACGTCGTCGCCCATAGCCAAATTGCGCGCATGCTTCTGCGCCATTTTTACAAAGTTTTCAGATTGCCTCCCGGGTTTGCATTTCCCGCTGAATTGGCCGTAGAATCAATTGTGTCGTGAAAGTTTTTGAATTTGAGACCTCGGGTGCGGAGTTTTTGACGTCGTCGCCCATAGCCAAACTTGCGCGCATGGTTGTGTGCAGTTTTTACAAAGTTTTCAGATTGCCTCCAAGGTTTGAATTTCACACTGAATTGGCCATAGAATCAATTGTGTCAAGAAAGTTTTTGAATTTGAGGCCTCGGGTGCGGAGTTTTTGACGTCGTCGCCCATAGCCAAACTTGCGTGCATGGTTGTTTGCCGTTTTTACAAAGTTTTCAGATTGCCTCCCAGGTTTGTATCCCTCACTGAATTGGCCAGAGAATCAATTGTGTCGAGACGGTTTTTGAATTTGAGCCCTCGGGTGCGGAGTTTTTGACGTCGTCGCCCATAGCCAAATTGCGCGCACGCTTGTGCGCCGTTTTTACAAAGTTTTCAGATTGCCTCTCGGGTTTGCATTTCCCACTGAATTGGCCATAGAATCAATTGTGTCGAGAAAGTTTTTGAATTTGAGGCCTCGGGTGCGGAGTTTTTGACGTCGTCGCCCATAGCCAAACTTGCGCGCATGGTTGTGTGCCGTTTTTAAAAAGTTTTAAGATTGCCTCCCAGGTTTGCATCCCTCACTGAATTGGCCATAGAATCAATTGTGTCGAGACGGTTTTTGAATTTTAGGCCTCGGGTGCAGAGTTTTTGACGTCGTCGCCCATAGCCAAGTTGCGCGCATGCTTGTGCGCCGTTTTTACAAAGTTTTCAGATTGCCTCTCGGGTTTGCATTTCCCGCTGAATTGGCCATAGAATCAATTGTGTCGAGAAAGTTTTTGAATTTGAGGCCTCGGGTGCGGAGTTTTTGACGTCGTCGCCCATAGCCAAACTTGCGCGCATGGTTATTTGCCGTTTTTACAAAGTTTTCAGATTGCCTCCCAGGTTTGCATCCCTCACTGAATTGGCCATAAAATCAATTGTGTCGAGACGGTTTTTGAATTTGAGCCCTCGGGTGCAGAGTTTTTGACGTCGTCGCCCTTAGCCAAATTGCGTGCATGCTTGTGCGCCGTTTTTAAAAAGTTTTTAGATTGCCTCTCGGGTTTACATTTCCCACTGAATTGGCCATAGAATCAATTGTGTCGAGAAAGTTTTTGAATTTGAGGCATCGGGTGCGGAGTTTTTGACGTCGTCGCCCATAGCCAAACTTGCGCGCATGGTTGTGTGCCGTTTTTACAAAGTTTTCAGATTGCCTCGAAGGTTTGCATCCCTCACTGAATTGGCCATAGAATCAATTGTGTCGAGACAGTTTTTGAATTTGAGGCCTCGGGTGCAGAGTTTTTGACGTCGTCGCCCATAGCCAAATTGCGCGCATGCTTCTGCGCCGTTTTTACAAAGTTTTCAGATTGCCTCCCGGGTTTGCATTTCCCGCTGAATTGGCCGTAGAATCAATTGTGTCGTGAAAGTTTTTAAATTTGAGACCTCGGGTGCGGAGTTTTTGACTTCGTCGCCCATAGCCAAACTTGCGCGCATGGTTGTGTGCCGTTTTTACAAAGTTTTCAGATTGCCTCCAAGGTTTGAATTTCACACTGAATTGGCCATATAATCAATTGTGTCAAGAAAGTTTTTGAATTTGAGGCCTCGGTTGCGGAGTTTTTGACGTCGTCGCCCATAGCCAAACTTGCGTGCATGGTTGTTTGCCGTTTTTACAAAGTTTTCAGATTGCCTCCCAGGTTTGTATCCCTCACTGAATTGGCCAGAGAATCAATTGTGTCGAGACGGTTTTTGAATTTGAGCCCTCGGGTGCGGAGTTTTTGACGTCGTCGCCCATAGCCAAATTGCGCGCACGCTTGTGCGCCGTTTTTACAAAGTTTTCAGATTGCCTCTCGGGTTTGCATTTCCCACTGAATTGGCCATAGAATCAATTGTGTCGAGAAAGTTTTTGAATTTGAGGCCTCGGGTGCGGAGTTTTTGACGTCGCCGCCCATAGCCAAACTTGCGCGCATGGTTGTGTGCCATTTTTACAAAGTTTTCAGATTGCCTCCCAGGTTTGCATCACTCACTGAATTGGCCACAGAATCAATTGTGTCGAGACGGTTTTTGAATTTGAGGCCTCGGGTGCGGAGTTTTTGACGTCGTCGCCCATTGCCAAATTGCGCGCACGCTTGTGCGCCGTTTTTACAAAGTTTTCAGATTGCCTCTCGGGTTTGCATTACCAGCTGAATTGGCCATAGAATCAATTGTGTCGAGAATTTTTTTAATTTGAGGCCTCGGGTGCGGAGTTTTTGACGTCGTCGCCCATAGCCAAACTTGCGCGCATGGTTGTGTGCCGTTTTTACAAAGTTTTAAGATTGCCTCCCAGGTTTGCATCCCTCACTGAATTGGCCATAGAATCAATTGCGTCGAGACAGTTTTTGAATTTTAGGGCTCGGGTGCAGAGTTTTTGACGTCGTCGCCCATAGCCAAATTGCGCGCATGTTTCTGCGCCGTTTTTACAAAGTTTTCAGATTGCCTCTCGGGTTTGCATTTCCCGCTGAATTGGCCGTAGAATCAATTGTGTCGAGAAAGTTTTTGAATTTGAGGCCTCGGGTGCGGAGTTTTTGACGTCGTCGCCCATAGCCAAACTTGCGCGCATGGTTGTTTGCCGTTTTTACAAAGTTTTCAGATTGCCTCCCAGGTTTGCATCCCTCACTGAATTGGCCATAAAATCAATTGTGTCGAGAGGGTTTTTGAATTTGAGCCCTCGGGTGCAGAGTTTTTGACGTCGTCGCCCTTAGCCAAATTGCGTGCAGGCTTGTGCGCCGTTTTTAAAAAGTTTTTAGATTGCCTCTCGGGTTTACATTTCCCACTCAATTGGCCATAGAATCAATTGTGTCGAGAAAGTTTTTGAATTTGAGGCATCGGGTGCGGAGTTTTTGACGTCGTCGCCCATAGCCAAACTTGCGCGCATGGTTGTGTGCCGTTTTTACAAAGTTTTCAGATTGCCTCGAAGGTTTGCATCCCTCACTGAATTGGCCATAGAATCAATTGTGTCGAGACGGTTTTTGAATTTGAGGCCTCGGGTGCAGAGTTTTTTATGTCGTCGCCCATAGCCAAATTGCGCGCATGCTTCTGCGCCGTTTTTACAAAGTTTTCAGATTGCCTCCCGGGTTTGCATTTCCTGCTGAATTGGCCGTAGAATCAATTGTGTCGTGATAGTTTTTGAATTTGAGACCTCGGGTGCGGAGTTTTTGACGTCGTCGCCCATAGCCAAACTTGCGTGCATGTTTGTTTGCCGTTTTTACAAAGTTTTCAGATTGCCTCCCAGGTTTGTATCCCTCACTGAATTGGCCAGAGAATCAATTGTGTCGAGACGGTTTTTGAATTTGAGCCCTCGGGTGCGGAGTTTTTGACGTCGTCGCCCATAGCCAAATTGCGCGCACGCTTGTGCGCCGTTTTTACAAAGTTTTCAGATTGCCTCTCGGGTTTGCATTTCCCACTGAATTGGCCATAGAATCAATTGTGTCGAGAAAGTTTTTGAATTTGAGGCCTCGGGTGCGGAGTTTTTGACGTCGCCGCCCATAACCAAACTTGCGCGCATGGTTGTGTGCCATTTTTACAAAGTTTTCAGATTGCCTCCCAGGTTTGCATCACTCACTGAATTGGCCACAGAATCAATTGTGTCGAGACGGTTTTTGAATTTGAGGCCTCGGGTGCGGAGTTTTTGACGTCGTCGCCCATTGCCAAATTGCGCGCACGCTTGTGCGCCGTTTTTACAAAGTTTTCAGATTGCCTCTCGGGTTTGCATTACCAGCTGAATTGGCCATAGAATCAATTGTGTCGAGAATTTTTTTGAATTTGAGGCCTCGGGTGCGGAGTTTTTGACGTCGTCGCCCATAGCCAAACTTGCGCGCATGGTTGTGTGCCGTTTTTACAAAGTTTTAAGATTGCCTCCCAGGTTTGCATCCCTCACTGAATTGGCCATAGAATCAATTGTGTCGAGACAGTTTTTGAATTTTAGGCCTCGGGTGCAGAGTTTTTGACGTCGTCGCCCATAGCCAAATTGCGCGCATGCTTCTGCGCCGTTTTTACAAAGTTTTCAGATTGCCTCTCGGGTTTGCATTTCCCGCTGAATTGGCCGTAGAATCAATTGTGTCGAGAAAGTTTTTGAATTTGAGGCCTCGGGTGCGGAGTTTTTGACGTCGTCGCCCATAGCCAAACTTGCGCGCATGGTTGTTTGCCGTTTTTACAAAGTTTTCAGATTGCCTCCCAGGTTTGCATCCCTCACTGAATTGGCCATAAAATCAATTGTGTCGAGAGGGTTTTTGAATTTGAGCCCTCGGGTGCAGAGTTTTTAACGTCGTCGCCCTTAGCCAAATTGCGTGCATGCTTGTGCGCCGTTTTTAAAAAGTTTTTAGATTGCCTCTCGGGTTTACATTTCCCACTGAATTGGCCATAGAATCAATTGTGTCGAGAAAGTTTTTGAATTTGAGGCCTCGGGTGCGGAGTTTTTGACGTCGTCGCCCATAGCCAAACTTGTGCGCATGGTTATTTGCCGTTTTTACAAAGTTTTCAGATTGCCTCCCAGGTTTGCATCCCTCACTGAATTGGCCATAGAATCAATTGTGTCGAGACGGTTTTTGAATTTGAGCCCTCGGGTGCGGAGTTTTTAACGTCGTCGCCCATAGCCAAATTGCGCGCACGCTTGTGCGCCGTTTTTACAAAGTTTTCAGATTGCCTCTCGGGTTTGCATTCCCCACTGAATTGGCCATAGAATCAATTGTGTCGAGAAAGTTTTTGAATTTGAGGCCTCGGGTGCGGAGTTTTTGACGTCGTCGCCCATAGCCAAACTTGCGTGCATGGTTGTTTGCCGTTTTTACAAAGTTTTCAGATTGCCTCCCAGGTTTGTATCCCTCACTGAATTGGCCAGAGAATCAATTGTGTCGAGACGGTTTTTGAATTTGAGCCCTCGGGTGCGGAGTTTATGACGTCGTCGCCCATAGCCAAATTGCGCGCACGCTTGTGCGCCGTTTTTACAAAGTTTTCAGATTGCCTCTCGGGTTTGCACTTCCCACTGAATTGGCCATAGAATCAATTGTGTCGAGAAAGTTTTTGAATTTGAGGCCTCGGGTGCGGAGTTTTTGACGTCGCCGCCCATAGCCAAACTTGTGCGCATGGTTGTGTGCCGTTTTTACAAAGTTTTCAGATTGCCTCCCAGGTTTGCATCCCTCACTGAATTGGCCATAGAATCAATTGTGTCGAGACGGTTTTTGAATTTGAGGCCTCGGGTGCGGAGTTTTTGACGTCGTCGCCCATAGCCAAATTGCGCGCATGCTTCTGCGCCATTTTTACAAAGTTTTCAGATTGCCTCTCGGGTTTGCATTTCCCGCTGAATTGGCCGTAGAATCAATTGTGTCGAGAAAGTTTTTGAATTTGAGGCCTCGGGTGCGGAGTTTTTGACGTCGTCGCCCATAGCCAAACTTGCGCGCATGGTTGTTTGCCGTTTTTACAAAGTTTTCAGATTGCCTCGAAGGTTTGCATCCCTTACTGAATTGGCCATAGAATCAATTGTGTCGAGACGGTTTTTGAATTTGAGGCCTCGGGTGCAGAGTTTTTGACGTCGTCGCCCTTAGCCAAATTGCGTGCATGCTTTCGCGCCATTTTTACAAAGTTTTCAGATTGCCTCACGGGTTTGCATTTCCCGCTGAATTGGCCGTAGAATCAATTGTGTCGTGAAAGTTTTTGAATTTGAGGCCTCGGGTGCAGAATTTTTGACGTCGTCGCCCATAGCCAAACTTGCGCGCATGGTTGTGTGCCGTTTTTACAAAGTTTTCAGATTGCCTCCAAGGTTTGCATCCCTCACTGAATTGGCCATAGAATCAATTGTGTCGAGACGGTTTTTGAATTTGAGGCCTCGGGTGCAGAGTTTTTGACGTCGTCGCCCATAGCCAAATTGCGCGCATGCTTCTGCGCCGTTTTTACAAAGTTTTCAGATTGCCTCCCGGGTTTGCATTTCCCGCTGAATTGGCCGTAGAATCAATTGTGTCGTGAAAGTTTTTGAATTTGAGACCTCGGGTGCTGAGTTTTTGACGTCGTCGCCCATTGCCAAACTTGCGCGCATGGTTGTGTGCCGTTTTTACAAAGTTTTCAGATTGCCTCCAAGGTTTGAATTTCACACTGAATTGGCCATAGAATCAATTGTGTCAAGAAAGTTTTTGAATTTGAGGCCTCGGGTGCGGAGTTTTTGACGTCGTCGCCCATAGCCAAACTTGCGTGCATGGTTGTTTGCCGTTTTTACAAAGTTTTCAGATTGCCTCCCAGGTTTGTATCCCTCACTGAATTGGCCAGAGAATCAATTGTGTCGAGACGGTTTTTGAATTTATGCCCTCGGGTGCGGAGTTTTTGACGTCGTAGCCCATAGCCAAATTGCGCGCACGCTTGTGCGCCGTTTTTACAAAGTTTTCAGATTGCCTCTCGGGTTTGCATTTCCCGCTGAATTGGCCGTAGAATCAATTGTGTCGAGAAAGTTTTTGAATTTGAGGCCTCGGGTGCGGAGTTTTTGACGTCGTCGCCCATAGCCAAACTTGCGCGCATGGTTGTTTGCCCTTTTTACAAAGTTTTCAGATTGCCTCCCAGGTTTGCATCCCTCACTGAATTGGCCATAAAATCAATTGTGTCGAGAGGGTTTTTGAATTTGAGCCCTCGGGTGCAGATTTTTTGACGTCGTCGCCCTTAGCCAAATTGCGTGCATGCTTGTGCGCCGTTTTTAAAAAGTTTTTAGATTGCCTCTCGGGTTTACATTTCCCACTGAATTGGTCATAGAATCAATTGTGTCGAGAAAGTTTTTGAATTTGAGGCAGCGGGTGCGGAGTTTTTGACGTCGTCGCCCATAGCCAAACTTGCGCGCATGGTTGTGTGCCGTTTTTACAAAGTTTTCAGATTGCCTCGAAGGTTTGCATCCCTCACTGAATTGGCCATAGAATCAATTGTGTCGAGACGGTTTTTGAATTTGAGGCCTCGGGTGCAGAGTTTTTGAAGTCGTCGCCCATAGCCAAATTGCGCGCATGCTTCTGCGCCGTTTTTACAAAGTTTTCAGATTGCCTCCCGGGTTTGCATTTCCCGCTGAATTGGCCGTAGAATCAATTGTGTCGTGAAAGTTTTTGAATTTGAGACCTCGGGTGCGGAGTTTTTGACGTCGTCGCCCATAGCCAAACTTGCGTGCATGGTTGTTTGCCGTTTTTACAAAGTTTTCAGATTGCCTCCCAGGTTTGTATCCCTCACTGAATTGGCCAGAGAATCAATTGTGTCGAGACGGTTTTTGAATTTGAGCCCTCGGGTGCGGAGTTTTTGACGTCGTCGCCCATAGCCAAGTTGCGCGCACGCTTGTGCGCCGTTTTTACAAAGTTTTCAGATTGCCTCTCGGGTTTGCACTTCCCACTGAATTGGCCATAGAATCAATTGTGTCGAGGAAGTTTTTGAATTTGAGGCCTCGGGTGCGGAGTTTTTGACGTCGCCGCCCATAGCCAAACTTGTGCGCATGGTTGTGTGCCGTTTTTACAAAGTTTTCAGATTGCCTCCCAGGTTTGCATCCTTCACTGAATTGGCCATAGAATCAATTGTGTCGAGACGGTTTTTGAATTTGAGGCCTCGGGTGCGGAGTTTTTGACGTCGTCGCCCATTGCCAAATTGCGCGCACGCTTGTGCGCCGTTTTTACAAAGTTTTCAGATTGCCTCTCGGGTTTGCATTACCAGCTGAATTGGCCATAGAATCAATTGTGTCGAGAATTTTTTTGAATTTGAGGCCTCGGGTGCGGAGTTTTTGACGTCGTCGCCCATAGCCAAACTTGTGCGCATGGTTGTGTGTCGTTTTTACAAAGTTTTAAGATTGCCTCCCAGGTTTGCATCCCTCACTGAATTGGCCATAGAATCAATTGTGTCGAGACGGTTTTTGAATTTTAGGCCTCGGGTGCAGAGTTTTTGACGTCGTCGCCCATAGCCAAATTGCGCGCATGCTTCTGCGCCGTTTTTACAAAGTTTTCAGATTGCCTCTCGGGTTTGCATTTCCCGCTGAATTGGCCGTAGAATCAATTGTGTCGAGAAAGTTTTTGAATTTGAGGCCTCGGGTGCGGAGTTTTTGACGTCGTCGCCCATAGCCAAACTTGCGCGCATGGTTGTTTGCCGTTTTTACAAAGTTTTCAGATTGCCTCCCAGGTTTGCATCCCTCACTGAATTGGCCATAAAATCAATTGTGTCGAGACGGTTTTTGAATTTGAGCTCTCGGGTGCAGAGTTTTTTACGTCGTCGCCCTTAGCCAAATTGCGTGCATGCTTGTGCGCCGTTTTTAAAAAGTTTTTAGATTGCCTCTCGGGTTTACATTTCCCACTGAATTGGCCATAGAATCAATTGTGTCGAGAAAGTTTTTGAATTTGAGGCATCGGGTGCGGAGTTTTTGACGTTGTCGCCCATAGCCAAACTTGCGCGCATGGTTGTGTGCCGTTTTTACAAAGTTTTCAGATTGCCTCGAAGGTTTGCATCCCTCACTGAATTGGCCATAGAATCAATTGTGTCGAGACGGTTTTTGAATTTGAGGCCTCGGGTGTAGAGTTTTTGACGTCGTCGCCCATAGCCAAATTGCGCGCATGCTTCTGCGCCGTTTTTTCAAAGTTTTCAAATTGCCTCCCGGGTTTGCATTTCCCGCTGAATTGGCCGTAGAATCAATTGTGTCATGAAAGTTTTTGAATTTGAGACCTCGGGTGCGGAGTTTTTGACGTCGTCGCCCATAGCCAAACTTGCGCGCATGGTTGTGTGCCGTTTTTACAAAGTTTTCAGATTGCCTCCAAGGTTTGAATTTCACACTGAATTGGCCATAGAATCAATTGTGTCAAGAAAGTTTTTGAATTTGAGGCCTCGTGTGCGGAGTTTTTGACGTCGTCGCCCATTGCCAAATTGCGCGCACGCTTGTGCGCCGTTTTTACAAAGTTTTCAGATTGCCTCCCAGGTTTGTATCCCTCACTGAATTGGCCAGAGAATCAATTGTGTCGAGACGGTTTTTGAATTTGAGCCCTCGGGTGCGGAGTTTTTAACGTCGTCGCCCATAGCCAAATTGCGCGCACGCTTGTGCGCCGTTTTTACAAAGTTTTCAGATTGCCTCTCGGGTTTGCATTCCCCACTGAATTGGCCATAGAATCAATTGTGTCGAGAAAGTTTTTGAATTTGAGGCCTCGGGTGCGGAGTTTTTGACGTCGCCGCCCATAGCCACACTTGCGCGCATGGTTGTGTGCCGTTTTTACAAAGTTTTCAGATTGCCTCCCAGGTTTGCATCCTTCACTGAATTGGCCATAGAATCAATTGTGTCGAGACGGTTTTTGAATTTTAGGCCTCGGGTGCGGAGTTTTTGACGTCATCGCCCATTGCCAAATTGTGCGCATGCTTGTGCGCCGTTTTTACAAACTTTTCAGATTGCCTCTCGGGTCTGCATTTCCCACTGAATTGGCCATAGAATCAATTGTGTCGAGAAAGTTTTTGAATTTGAGGCCTCGGGTGCGGAGTTTTTGACTTCGCCGCCCATAGCCAAACTTGCGCGCATGGTTGTGTGCCGTTTTTACAAAGTTTTCAGATTGCCTCCCAAGTTTGCATCCCTCACTGAATTGGCCATAAAATCAATTGTGTCGAGACGGTTTTTGAATTTGAGGCCTCGGGTGCGGAGTTTTTGACGTCGTCGCCCATTGCCAAATTGCGCGCACGCTTGTGCGCCGTTTTTACAAAGTTTTCAGATTGCCTCTCGGGTTTGCATTACCAACTGAATTGGCCATAGAATCAATTGTGTCGAGAAATTTTTTGAATTTGAGGCCTCGGGTGCGGAGTTTTTGACGTCGTCGCCCATAGCCAAACTTGCGCGCATGGTTGTGTGTCGTTTTTACAAAGTTTTCAAATTGCCTCCCAGGTTTGCATCCCTCACTGAATTGACCATAGAATCAATTGTGTCGAGACGGTTTTTGAATTTGAACCCTCGGGTGCAGAGTTTTTGACGTCGTCGCCCTTAGCCAAATTGCGCGCATGCTTGTGTGCCGTTTTTACAAAGTTTTTAGATTGCCTTTCGGGTTTGCATTTCCCACTGAATTGGCCATAGAATCAATTGTTTCGAGAAAGTTTTTGAATTTGAGGCATCGGGTGCGGAGTTTTTAACGTTGTCGCCCATAGCCAAACTTGCGCGCATGGTTGTGTGTCGTTTTTACAAAGTTTTCAGATTGCCTCGAAGGTTTGCATCCCTCACTGAATTGGCCATAGAATCAATTGTGTCGAGACGGTTTTTGAATTTGAGGCCTCGGGTGCAGAGTTTTTGACGTCGTCGCCCGTAGCCAAATTGCGTGCATGCTTTCGCGCCATTTTTACAAAGTTTTCAGATTGCCTCACGGGTTTGCATTTCCCGCTGAATTGGCCGTAGAATCAATTGTGTCGTGAAAGTTTTTGAATTTGAGGCCTCGGGTGCAGAATTTTTGACGTCGTCGCCCATAGCCAAACTTGCGCGCATGGTTGTGTGCCGTTTTTACAAAGTTTTTAGATTGCCTCCAAGGTTTGCATCCCTCAATGAATTGGCCATAGAATCAATTGTGTCGAGACGGTTTTTGAATTTGAGGCCTCGGGTGCGGAGTTTTTGACGTCGTCGCCCATAGCCAAATGGCGCGCACGCTTGTGCGCCATTTTTTCAAAGTTTTCAGATTGCCTCTCGGGTTTGCATTTCCAGCTGAATTGGCCATAGAATCAATTGTGTCGAGAAATTTTTTTGAATTTGAGGCCTCGGGTGCGGAGTTTTTTACGTCGTCGCCCATAGCCAAACTTGCGTGCATGGTTGTGTGCCGTTTTTACAAAGTTTTCAGATTGCCTCCCAGGTTTGCATCCCTCACTGAATTGGCCATAGAATCAATTGTGTCGAGACGGTTTTTGAATTTGAGGCCTCGGGTGCGGAGTTTTTGACATCGTCGCCCATAGCCAAATTGCGCGCACGCTTGTGCGCCGTTTTTACAAAGTTTTCAGATTGCCTCCCGGGTTTGAATTTCCCACTGAATTGGCCATAGAATCAATTGTGTCAAGAAAGTTTTTGAATTTGAGGCCTCGGGTGCGGAGTTTTTGACATCGTCGCCCATAGCCAAACTTGCGCGCATGGTTGTTTGCCGTTTTTACAAAGTTTTCAGATTGCCTCCCAGGTTTGCATCCCTCATTGAATTGGCCAGAGAATCAATTGTGTCGAGACGGTTTTTGAATTTGAGGCCTCGGGTGCAGAGTTTTTGACGTCGTCGCCCATAGCCAAACTGCGCGCACGCTTGTGCGCCGTTTTTACAAAGTTTTCAGATTGCCTCTCGGGTTTGCATTTCCCACTAAATTGGCCATAGAATCAATTGTGTCGAGAAAGTTTTTGAATTTGAGGCCTCGGGTGCGGAGTTTTTGACGTTGTCGCCCAAAACCAAACTTGCGCGCATGGTTGTGTGCCGTTTTTACAAAGTTTTCAGATTGCCTCGAAGGTTTGCATCCCTCACTGAATTGGCCATAGAATCAATTGTGTCGAGACGGTTTTTGAATTTTAGGCCTCGGGTGCAGAGTTTTTGACGTCGTCGCCCATAGCCAAATTGCGCGCATGCTTGTGCGCCGTTTTTACAAAGTTTTCAGATTGCCTCCCGGGTTTGCATTTCCCGCTGAATTGGCCATAGAATCAATTGTGTCGAGAAAGTTTTTGAATTTGAGGCCTCGGGTGCGGAGTTTTTGACGTCGTCGCCCATAGCCAAACTTGCGCGCATGGTTGTGTGCCGTTTATACAAAGTTTTCAGATTGCCTCCCAGGTTTGCATCCCGCACTGAATTGGCCATAGAATCAATTGTGTCGAGACGATTTTTGAATTTGAGGCCTCGGGTGCAGAGTTTTTGACGTCGTCGCCCATAGCCAAATTACGCGCATGCTTGTGCGCCGTTTTTACAAAGTTTTCAGATTGCCTCTCGGGTTTGCATTTCCCACTGAATTGGCCATAGAATCAATTGTGTCGAGAAAGTTTTTTAATTTGAGGCCTTGGGTGCGGAGTTTTTGACGTCGCCGCCCATAGCCAAACTTGCGCGCATGGTTGTGTGCCGTTTTTACAAAGTTTTCAGATTGCCTCCCAGGTTTGCATCCTTCACTGAATTGGCCATAGAATCAATTGTGTCGAGACGGTTTTTGAATTTGAGGCCTCGGGTGCAGAGTTTTTGACGTCGTTGCCCATTGCCAAATTGCGCGCACGCTTGTGCGCCGTTTTTACAAAGTTTTCAGATTGCCTCTCGGGTTTGCATTTCCCACTGAATTGGCCATAGAATCAATTATGTCGAGAAAGTTTTTTAATTTGAGGCCTTGGGTGCGGAGTTTTTGACGTCGCCGCCCATAGCCAAACTTGCGTGCATGGTTGTGTGCCGTTTTTACAAAGTTTTCAGATTGCCTCCCAGGTTTGCATCCTTCACTGAATTGGCCATAGAATCAATTGTGTCGAGACGGTTTTTGAATTTGAGGCCTCGGGTGCGGAGTTTTTGACGTCGTCGCCCATTGCCAAATTGCGCGCACGCTTGTGCGCCGTTTTTACAAAGTTTTCAGATTGCCTCTCGGGTTTGCATTACCAGCTGAATTGGCCATAGAATCAATTGTGTCGAGAAAGTTTTTTAATTTGAGGCCTTGGGTACGGAGTTTTTGACGTCGCCGCCCATAGCCAAACTTGCGCGCATGGTTGTGTGCCGTTTTTACAAAGTTTTCAGATTGCCTCCCAGGTTTGCATCCTTCACTGAATTGGCCATAGAATCAATTGTGTCGAGACGGTTTTTGAATTTGAGGCCTCGGGTGCAGAGTTTTTGACGTCGTCGCCCATAGCCAAATTACGCGCATGCTTGTGCGCCGTTTTTACAAAGTTTTCAGATTGCCTCTCGGGTTTGCATTTCCCACTGAATTGGCCATAGAATCAATTGTGTCGAGAAATTTTTTTGAATTTGAGGCCTCGGGTGCGGAGTTTTTGACGTCGTCGCCCATAGCCAAACTTGCGCGCATGGTTGTGTGCCGTTTTTACAAAGTTTTCAGATTGCCTCCCAGGTTTGCATCTCGCACTGAATTGGCCATAGAATCAATTGTGTCGAGACGATTTTTGAATTTGAGGCCTCGGGTGCAGAGTTTTTGACGTCGTCGCCCATTGCCAAATTGCGCGCACGCTTGTGCGCCGTTTTTACAAAGTTTTCAGATTGCCTCTCGGGTTTGCATTACCAGCTGAATTGGCCATAGAATCAATTGTGTCGAGAAATTTTTTGAATTTGAGGCCTCGGGTGCGGAGTTTTTGACATCGTCGCCCATAGCCAAACTTGCGTGCATGGTTGAGTGCCGTTTTTACAAAGTTTTCAGATTGCCTCCCAGGTTTGCATCCCTCACTGAATTGGCCATAGAATCAATTGTGTCGAGACGGTTTTTGAATTTGAGGCCTCGGGTGCGGAGTTTTTGACATCGTCGCCCATAGCCAAATTGCGCGCACGCTTGTGCGCCGTTTTTACAAAGTTTTCAGATTGCCTCCCGGGTTTGAATTTCCCACTGAATTGGCCATAGAATCAATTGTGTCAAGAAAGTTTTTGAATTTGAGGCCTCGGGTGCGCAGTTTTTGACATCGTCGCCCATAGCCAAACTTGCGCGCATGGTTGTTTGCAGTTTTTACAAAGTTTTCAGATTGTCTCCCAGGTTTGCATCCCTCATTGAATTGGCCAGAGAATCAATTGTGTCGAGACGGTTTTTGAATTTGAGGCCTCGGGTGCAGAGTTTTTGACGTCGTCGCCCATAGCCAAATTGCGCGCACACTTGTGCGCCGTTTTTACAAAGTTTTCAGATTGCCTCTCGGGTTTGCATTCCCCACTGAATTGGCCATAGAATCAATTGTGTCGAGAAAGTTTTTGAATTTGAGGCCTCGGGTGCGGAGTTTTTGACGTTGTCGCCCATAGCCAAACTTGCGCGCATGGTTGTGTGTCGTTTTTACAAAGTTTTCAGATTGCCTCGAAGGTTTGCATCCCTCACTGAATTGGCCATAGAATCAATTGTGTCGAGAAGGTTTTTGAATTTTAGGCCTCGGGTGCAGAGTTTTTGACGTCGTCGCCCATAGCCAAATTGCGCGCATGCTTGTGCGCCGTTTTTACAAAGTTTTCAGATTGCCTCCCGGATTTGCATCCTTCACTGAATTGGCCATAGAATCAATTGTGTCGAGACGGTTTTTGAATTTGAGGCCTCGGGTGCGGAGTTTTTGACGTCGTCGCCCATTGCCAAATTGCGCGCACGCTTGTGCGCCGTTTTTATAAAGTTTTCAGATTGCCTCTCGGGTTTGCATTACCAGCTGAATTTGCCATAGAATCAATTGTGTCGAGAAATTTTTTGAATTTGAGGCCTCGGGTGCGGAGTTTTTGACGTCGTCGCCCATAGCCAAACTTGCGCGCATGGTTGTTTGCCGTTTTTACAAAGTTTTCAGATTGCCTCCCAGGTTTGCATCCCTCACTGAATTGGCCATAAAATCAATTGTGTCGAGAGGGTTTTTGAATTTGAGCCCTCGAGTGCAGAGTTTTTGACGTCGTCGCCCTTAGCCAAATTGCGTGCATGCTTGTGCGCCGTTTTTAAAAAGTTTTTAGATTGCCTCTCGGGTTTACATTTCCCACTGAATTGGCCATAGAATCGATTGTGTCGAGAAAGTTTTTGAATTTGAGGCAACGGGTGCGGAGTTTTTGACGTCGTCGCCCATAGCCAAACTTGCGCGCATGGTTGTGTGCCGTTTTTACAAAGTTTTCAGATTGCCTCGAAGGTTTGCATCCCTCACTGAATTGGCCATAGAATCAATTGTGTCGAGACGGTTTTTGAATTTGAGGCCTCGGGTGCAGAGTTTTTTACGTCGTCGCCCATAGCCAAATTGCGCGCATGCTTCTGCGCCGTTTTTACAAAGTTTTCAGATTGCCTCCCGGGTTTGCATTTCCTGCTGAATTGGCCGTAGAATCAATTGTGTCGTGATAGTTTTTGAATTTGAGACCTCGGGTGCGGAGTTTTTGACGTCGTCGCCCATAGCCAAACTTGCGTGCATGGTTGTTTGCCGTTTTTACAAAGTTTTCAGATTGCCTCCCAGGTTTGTATCCCTCACTGAATTGGCCAGAGAATCAATTGTGTCGAGACGGTTTTTGAATTTGAGCCCTCGGGTGCGGAGTTTTTGACGTCGTCGCCCATTGCCAAATTGCGCGCACGCTTGTGCGCCGTTTTTACAAAGTTTTCAGATTGCCTCTCGGGTTTGCAGTTCCCACTGAATTGGCCATAGAATCAATTGTGTCGAGAAATTTTTTGAATTTGAGGCCTCGGGTGCGGAGTTTTTGACGTCGCCGCCCATAGCCAAACTTGTGCGCATGGTTGTGTGCCGTTTTTACAAAGTTTTCAGATTGCCTCCCAGGTTTGCATCCTTCACTGAATTGGCCATAGAATCAATTGTGTCGAGACGGTTTTTGAATTTGAGGCCTCGGGTGCGGAGTTTTTGACGTCGTCGCCCATTGCCAAATTGCGCGCACGCGTGTGCGCCGTTTTTACAAAGTTTTCAGATTGCCTCTCGGGTTTGCATTACCAGCTGAATTGGCCATAGAATCAATTGTGTCGAGAATTTTTTTGAATTTGAGGCCTCGGGTGCGGAGTTTTTGACGTCGTCGCCCATAGCTAAACTTGCGCGCATGGTTGTGTGCCGTTTTTACAAAGTTTTAAGATTGCCTCCCAGGTTTGCATCCCTCACTGAATTGGCCATAGAATCAATTGTGTCGAGACGGTTTTTGAATTTTAGGCCTCGGGTGCAGAGTTTTTTACGTCGTCGCCCATAGCCAAATTGCGCGCGTGCTTCTGCGCCATTTTTACAAAGTTTTCAGATTGCCTCTCGGGTTTGCATTTCCCGCTGAATTGGCCGTAGAATCAATTGTGTCGAGAAAGTTTTTGAATTTGAGGCCTCGGGTGCGGAGTTTTTGACGACGTCGTCGCCCATAGCCAAACTTGCGCGCATGGTTGTTTGCCGTTTTTACAAAGTTTTCAGATTGCCTCCCAGGTTTGCATCCCTCACTGAATTGGCCATAAAATCAATTGTGTCGAGACGGTTTTTGAATTTGAGCCCTCGGGTGCAGAGTTTTTTACGTCGTCGCCCTTAGCCAAATTGCGTGCATGCTTGTGCGCCGTTTTTAAAAAGTTTTTAGATTGCCTCTCGGGTTTACATTTCCCACTGAATTGGCCATAGAATCAATTGTGTCGAGAAAGTTTTTGAATTTGAGGCATCGGGTGCGGAGTTTTTGACGTTGTCGCCCATAGCCAAACTTGCGCGCATGGTTGTGTGCCGTTTTTACAAAGTTTTCAGATTGCCTCGAAGGTTTGCATCCCTCACTGAATTGGCCATAGAATCAATTGTGTCGAGACGGTTTTTGAATTTGAGGCCTCGGGTGCAGAGTTTTTGACGTCGTCGCCCATAGCCAAATTACGCGCATGCTTGTGCGCCGTTTTTACAAAGTTTTCAGATTGCCTCTCGGGTTTGCATTTCCCACTGAATTGGCCATAGAATCAATTGTGTCGAGAAAGTTTTTTAATTTGAGGCCTTGGGTGCGGAGTTTTTGACGTCGCCGCCCATAGCCAAACTTGCGCGCATGGTTGTGTGCCGTTTTTACAAAGTTTTCAGATTGCCTCCCAGGTTTGCATCCTTCACTGAATTGGCCATAGAATCAATTATGTCGAGACGGTTTTTGAATTTGAGGCCTCGGGTGCGGAGTTTTTGACGTCGTCGCCGATTGCCAAATTGCGTGCACGCTTGTGCGCCATTTTTACAAAGTTTTCAGATTGCCTCTCGGGTTTGCATTACCAGCTGAATTGGCCTTAGAATCAATTGTGTCGAGAAATTTTTTGAATTTGAGGCCTCGGGTGCGGAGTTTTTGACGTCGTCACCAATAGCCAAACTTGCGTGCATGGTTGTGTGCCGTTTTTACAAAGTTTTCAGATTGCCTCCCAGGTTTGCATCCCTCACTGAATTGGCCATAGAATCAATTGTGTCGAGACGGTTTTTGAATTTGAGGCCTCGGGTGCGGAGTTTTTGACATCGTCGCCCATAGCCAAATTGCGCGCACGCTTGTGCGCCGTTTTTACAAAGTTTTCAGATTGCCTCCCGGGTTTGAATTTCCCACTGAATTGGCCATTGAATCAGTTGTGTCAAAAAAGTTTTTGAATTTGAGGCCTCGGGTGCGGAGTTTTTGACATCGTCGCCCATAGCCAAACTTGCGCGCATGGTTGTTTGCAGTTTTTACAAAGTTTTCAGATTGTCTCCCAGGTTTGCATCCCTCATTGAATTGGCCAGAGAATCAATTGTGTCGAGACGGTTTTTGAATTTGAGGCCTCGGGTGCAGAGTTTTTGACGTCGTCGCCCATAGCCAAATTGCGCGCACACTTGTGCGCCGTTTTTACAAAGTTTTCAGATTGCCTCTCGGGTTTGCATTTCCCACTGAATTGGCCATAGAATCAATTGTGTCGAGAAAGTTTTTGAATTTGAGGCCTCGGGTGCGGAGTTTTTGACGTTGTCGCCCATAGCCAAACTTGCGCGCATGGTTGTGTGCCGTTTTTACAAAGTTTTCAGATTGCCTCGAAGGTTTGCATCCCTCACTGAATTGGCCATAGAATCAATTGTGTCGAGACGGTTTTTGAATTTTAGGCCTCGGGTGCAGAGTTTTTGACGTCGTCGCCCATAGCCAAATTGCGCGCATGCTTGTGTGCCGTTTTTACAAAGTTTTCAGATTGCCTCCCGGGTTTGCATTTCCCGCTGAATTGGCCATAGAATCAATTGTGTCGAGAAAGTTTTTGAATTTGAGGCCTCGGGTGCGGAGTTTTTGACGTCGTCGCCCATAGCCAAACTTGCGCGCATGGTTGTGTGCCGTTTATACAAAGTTTTCAGATTGCCTCCCAGGTTTGCATCCCGCACTGAATTGGCCATAGAATCAATTGTGTCGAGACGATTTTTGAATTTGAGGCCTCGGGTGCAGAGTTTTTGACGTCGTCGCCCATTGCCAAATTACGCTCATGCTTGTGCGCCGTTTTTACAAAGTTTTCAGATTGCCTCTCGGGTTTGCACTTCCCACTGAATTGGCCATAGAATCAATTGTGTCGAGAAATTTTTTAATTTGAGGCCTTGGGTGCGGAGTTTTTGACGTCGCCGCCCATAGCCAAACTTGCGCGCATGGTTGTGTGCCGTTTTTACAAAGTTTTCAGATTGCCTCCCAGGTTTGCATCCTTCACTGAATTGGCCATAGAATCAATTGTGTCGAGACGGTTTTTGAATTTGAGGCCTCGGGTGCGGAGTTTTTGACGTCGTCGCCCATTGCCAAATTGCGCGCACGCTTGTGCGCCGTTTTTACAAAGTTTTCAGATTGCCTCTCGGGTTTGCATTACCAGCTGAATTGGCCATAGAATCAATTGTGTCGAGAAAATTTTTGAATTTGAGGCCTCGGGTGCGGAGTTTTTGACGTCGTCACCCATAGCCAAACTTGCGCGCATGGTTGTGTGCCGTTTTTACAAAGTTTTAAGATTGCCTCCCAGGTTTGCATCCCCCACTGCATTGGCCATAGAATCAATTGTGTCGAGACGGTTTTTGAATTTGAGGCCTCGGGTGCAGAGTTTTTGACGTCGTCGCCCATAGCCAAATTGCGCGCACGCTTGTGCGCCGTTTTTATAAAGTTTTCAGATTGCCTCTCGGGTTTGCATTTCCCACTGAATTGGCCATAGAATCAATTGTGTCGAGAAATTTTTGAATTTGAGGCCTCGGGTGCGGAGTTTTTGACGTCGTCGCCCATAGTCAAACTTGCGCGCATGGTTGTATGCCGTTTTTACAAAGTTTTCAGATTGCCTCCCAGGTTTGCATCCCGCACTGAATTGGCCATAGAATCAATTGTGTCGAGACGATTTTTGAATTTGAGGCCTCGGGTGCAGAGTTTTTGACGTCGTCGCCCATAGCCAAATTACGCGCATGCTTGTGCGCCGTTTTTACAAAGTTTTCAGATTGCCTCTCGGGTTTGCATTCCCTACTGAATTGGCCATAGAATCAATTGTGTCGAGAAATTTTTGAATTTGAGGCCTCGGGTGCGGAGTTTTTGACGTCGCCGCCCATAGCCAAACTTGCGCGCATGGTTGTGTGCCGTTTTTACAAAGTTTTCAGATTGCCTCCCAGGTTTGCATCCTTCACTGAATTGGCCATAGAATCAATTGTGTCGAGACGGTTTTTGAATTTGAGGCCTCGGGTGCGGAGTTTTTGACGTCGTCGCCAATTGCCAAATTGCGCGCACGCTTGTGCGCCGTTTTTAAAAAGTTTTCAGATTGCCTCTCGGGTTTGCATTACCAGCTGAATTGGCCATAGAATCAATTGTGTCGAGAAAATTTTTGAATTTGAGGCCTCGGGTGCGGAGTTTTTGACGTCGTCGCCCATAGCCAAACTTGCGCGCATGGTTGTGTGCCGTTTTTACAAAGTTTTAAGATTGTCTCCCAGGTTTGCATCCCTCACTGAATTGGCCATAGAATCAATTGTGTCGAGACGGTTTTTGAATTTGTGGCCTCGGGTGCAGAGTTTTTGACGTCGTCGCCCATAGCCAAATTGCGCGCACGCTTGTGCGCCGTTTTTACAAAGTTTTCAGATTGCCTCTCGGGTTTGCATTCCCCGCTGAATTGGCCATAGAATCAATTGTGTCGAGAAAGTTTTTTAATTTGAGGCCTCGGGTGCGGAGTTTTTGACGTTGTCGCCCGTAGCCAAACTTGCGCGCATGGTTGTGTGCCGTTTTTACAAAGTTTTCAGATTGCCTCGAAAGTTTGCATCCCTCACTGAATTGGCCATAGAATCAATTGTGTCGAGACGGTTTTTGAATTTTAGACCTCGGGTGCAGAGTTTTTGACGTCATCGCCCATAGCCAAATTGCGCACATGCGTGTGCGCCGTTTTTACAAAGTTTTCAGATTGCCTCCCGGGTTTGCATTTCCCGCTGAATTGGCCATAGAATCAATTGTGTCGAGAAAGTTTTTGAATTTGAGGCCTCGGGTGCGGAGTTTTTGACGTCGTCGCCCATAGCCAAACTTGCGCGCATGGTTGTATGCCGTTTTTACAAAGTTTTCAGATTGCCTCCCAGGTTTGCATCCCGCACTGAATTGGCCATAGAATCAATTGTGTCGAGACGATTTTTGAATTTGAGGCCTCGGGTGCAGAGTTTTTGACGTCGTCGCCCATAGCCAAATTACGCGCATGCTTGTGCGCCGTTTTTACAAAGTTTTCAGATTGCCTCTCAGGTTTGCATTTCCAACTGAATTGGCCATAGAGTCAATTGTGTCGAGAAAGTTTTTGAATTTGAGGCCTCGGGTGCGGAGTTTTTGACGTCGCCGCCCATAGCCAAACTTGCGCGCATGGTTGTGTGCCGTTTTTACAAAGTTTTCAGATTGCCTCCCAGGTTTGCATTCTTCACTGAATTGGCCATAGAATCAATTGTATCGAGACGGTTTTTGAATTTGAGGCCTCGGGTGCGGAGTTTTTGACGTCGTCGCCCATTGCCAAATTGCGCGCATGCTTGTGCACCGTTTTTACAAAGTTTTCAGATTGCCTCTCGGGTTTGCATTTTCATGAAAAGAAAGGGGGTAGATGTAGGCCGTTTAATCAGATTGCTGCATTTAAGGATACTATTGATGAACTTAATTTGCATCACCTCAAAGCAAAGGGCCCAAAGTTTACCTGGACAAATAAACAGAATGGCTGCAATGCAATTTTTGAGTGTTTGGACCGATTTCTTATTAATAATGAAGCACAATCCTTTTTCCCAACAATTGAAGCCCGTAATTTGGATTTTGGAAGCTCGGACCACAGACCGGTTATCTTGGATCTCCAAATTGTAAGTAAAATCCAGGAAAAATGCCATCAGTCTCCCTTTCGTTTTGAAAATGGGTGGTCTAAAAACTCTGATTTTGTGGATACTCTCAATGATTTCTGGAAAGATAGACCACTTAATGAAAAATTGCATGACTCTCTTAAATCTTGTGGTATACATTTGGATATTTGGGCAAGAAATAAGGGGGGCTCTGTTAAGAACCGTATCCATGCTTTAAAAAATGAAAGAGCATCAATCCTAAATAATGAGAATTCTATCCCAGACTGGAATGAAATTAAAAAGGTGGATATGGGGCTGGAAAAACTATACTCTCAGGAAGAATTATACTGGAAGCAAAGATCGAGAGTTATGTGGCTAAAAGAGGGAGACAGAAACACTAAGTTTTTTCATAAACGAGCCAGTGTTAGACGACAGATTAATGGAATCAAGGGATTACTTTCTAGCAATGGGAATTGGTATTCCTCTCAAAGAGATATTGAAAGAACTGTCTCGGATTTCTTTACTGGACTTTTCACTTCATCCAACCCGAATGAGAGGAACATTCTTATGGCTACTGAGGCATTGGAGAAAGTAGTGACTGATGAGATGAACAGTGTGCTCAATGAGCCATTCACGAGAGAGGATATTGTTCGTGCTCTTAAAGATGTTAGTCCGTTAAAGGCTCCAGGCCCTGATGGATTCTCAGCTGCGTTCTTTCAAAATGCTTGGAGTATAGTTGGGGATAGAATTTCGGAGCAAATGCTTGATGTTCTTAATAATGGTAACCCTCTCAAAGATTGGAATCAAACAGTGATTACGCTGATCCCGAAGATTAAAGCCCCCACGTTGGTGTCACATTTCAGGCCTATCAGCTTATGTAATGTTACATATCGAATTTTGGCAAGGGCCATTACAAATCGGATGAAAATTGTACTTGATGGGGTAATTGACCAAAACCAGAGTGCTTTTATTCCAGGAAGATTAATTACGGATAATATCCTCATTGCTTTTGAATGTCTTCATTGGATCCGCACAAAGAAGAGCAAACAAGGAGTGGCGGCACTTAAGTTGGACATGAGTAAAGCTTATGATAGAGTGGAATGGGTCTTTCTAGAAGCAGTGATGGAAAAGATGGGTTTCTCCAGGCTTTGGATTGGGCTTATTATGAGATGTGTCACTTCGGTTCACTATTCCTTCAAATTGAATGGAGAAATATCGGGAAATGTTACTCCAACCAGAGGTCTCAGACAAGGTGACCCTTTGTCCCCTTACTTGTTTGTCGTATGTGCGCAGGCTTTATCCTCTTTGATTCATAAAGGGATTCGCCAGAAGAATTTCTCAGGGGTGGTAATTGCAAGGGGTGCTCCGGTTATATCTCATTTGTTTTTTGCGGATGATAGTCTGATGTTTTTTAAGACTTCTAAGAAGGAGTGTGAAAATATTAAGGCCTGTTTGAGTTTGTATGAGGCTGCTTCGGGGTAACTTATAAATTATATATATAGATGTGAATTGATGATTTAATTGCTTATTGTATTTAGTTTTGACAAACTTATCCCCACTGAGTTGTGGTTTGCTCACCTTTCATTTAAACATTTCAGATTGACTAGGAGTTGACGGCGGGAGTGGCGATGGATGACAATTAGTTACATTATTTACTATTAATAATCTTATGAACACGTTTATTTTAATTTTTAGTAATTCAGTTGTGAAATTCCTTTTATAATATTGTAAAGATTTTGAGTGATTGATGTTAACGTTTTTTTAAAATTGTCATTATTTTAATATTTACTTCCGCTGCAAATATTTTTGTAAATTAATAAATTTATCTATATATGCCTTTGAAAATTAAGATAAGACAATATTTTATTTAGTTGACCTTCAAAAAGTAAAAATATGGTGTTTTCATCTAGGCCCTAAAATTGGGATGCGACCATTATACTCGGTATTATATATTTACTAGTGTAGAACCCGTGTATTACACGAAATAGTAAATAAATATTTTTATATACTTAATTTAATATTAAGTTATTATAATTATATTTTTTTAAAATGATTCGTATAATTCTAAATTAATTTGCATAAATTTTATTCAACAATTTTTTTTTGTCAATTATAATAATTCTAATGTAAATGATATCTTATGATGTAAAAGATCAACTAATTAATGTGAAAGTAATTATTTTGTAAAATTCATAATAAATTATTATATCAAACATATAGTATGGAAAGATTGTGTTGTAATTCAATTGAGGTTCTGGAATTAACTTTTGAAAACACATAATATTAATTTTGCTACCAATTTTAACATGAACGTGTTAATCTAAATACTCCGTACAAAGTAAGCATTAATTATGCAATCAATCTCAAGATAAAAAATGAAGTCAAAGGAAGATAAAATAGAAGGAAAATTTGAATAATTAGGTAATTGAATTGAGCATTAACATGAGAAAAGAATAAGTTATTATACACAAATGTACAATATGGATGATTTGGAAGATGAGAAACAATTGGATCTTTAAACGGGTAAGACCAGTGGTGAATAAGTGTTTTGAGGACATTCTTTTTTGCTCTTGGAAATGGTTGAGGGTAGCTTTGCGGCGAGAATTTATATATGATTTACATAACTGGGTAAGTTATCCACAGGCAAAGTTAATTTTTGAGGTTTGAAATGTTTCGAATGGTGCTGACTTTGGAAGGTTTCTGCTGTTATTTAGTAGTGTAGGCCCATTTTGTCACTTGTAGTCCTTTTGATGTCTGCTGTTTGTAATCACTAATTAGCGTGCAATGTAATGTAATCCCAACTTTGAGTACATCTTGTACTTTCTTTATGGAATATCATATTTACTTTTCAAAAAAAAAAAAAGTTATTATACACAAATAAATGTGTTTGTACTTTTTACTAATATGTGTAAAACTATATAAGAAGAAAAAAATAGAAGGAAGGTATTGAAAAACATTAATACAGAATCAATAAAAAAATTCTAAAACTTCAGAGGTAGTTGTATATGAAAAAATGAAATTCAAGGTTAAAGAAACATGTACTTCGCATTAACAATGAACAAAAGTGAAATACAAATGATTATTTAATATATCTTCACTGAAAAATAAGTCACACAATAAAAAAACCATATATCATCGGGTAGCAACATAAACTTGTCTCAAAGCAAACAAAAGTGTTCAGTAAAAGGAGAAAAAAAGTTAAAAGATAATGTCCAAAAAGAATTACTGGATTGGGCCAAATATTCGAAAGTGCTTCTTCAATACAATTGTGGCTCGATTGAAGAACCTGCTTCAATAGTTGAACTTAGTGTATTCTCAACAGAATAATGATTCACCATTGATAAAATCAAATATCCTTGTGCATTACACGCAAAACATATGATACAATAATTTAGAAAGAAATAGAAGTGATTTCAACACCTTAACAATTTCCCTCTCATGCGGATGGTTAACATATCAAAAAGTAATTTGTATAGATAATGCTCACATACTACAGAGTACACAGTATAATAAATAACATACATCATCATCTCAAAATAAGTATTTCTTCCGTCCCAATAAAAGCTTCTCAGTTTTCTTTTTTCGTTTGTCCTATTAAAAGCTTCTCATTTCTATTTGGTAAATTACTATCTCTCACATTTCGTTATATTATTCTCTCTTTTAATCACATCATCTCTAATATATCTACTTATTTCTTAGTTCTCATGCCCAAATTTTATGAAAAGCTTTCACTGAGACATGGGATGGGGAGTAATATTTAAAAAAAATCTTCAGTTGTTCAGAACAAATAAGGGAAAAATGAACAATCCAAGAAAGCCAAATTAAAAGAGAAATAAGAGCTTTGTTGCCTTAGAAAGATTCTAAAATAAAAATGACTAAATTCGAGCAACAACCAAATATCCTTCAGTCATGTATTTCAATTGAAGCATATACAAAAGCTTTCACTCGAAAAGTAACAAAGTTAATCCAAGGGTGCACAAATTCAAATTAACAGTAAGCACCAACTGTCAACAGACCCTGTCTATAGCGATTTTGTTATCATCTTAAATACTATTGAAAAATCACATAGGTTCAAGCTAAGGGAATCTATGTAGTAACCCCTAAGCAGTATTTCTATCTTTCTAAACCATGTATTTAGAGTGGCTAAAGGAACGTCATTGTGGTATTCAGGCACTTAAAGATTTAGTGAAGAAAAGCCAACTGCAAGTAGGTGTCACTACTCAGCACTTCAAAATCCCCTAAGCACACCCCACAAAAATTTAGAATATTGATCGTTTGTGAACTCCCATCAAGAATTTTTTTAAATTAATTCGCATGAAAAGAAGTTAAGAAAGGTATAAAATTAATATTCTAATAGTTACCTGAAACTGTAGTAGTGGTCAGTGGGTGGCATCGTGGACAGACCGGATACAGAGATTTAGCAATGTGCACGGCGGAGGCTCTGATGAATCTGCAACCAGCATATCTAGAACAAATGGGCGAATGATGAGAATAAGGAGTGAGTAATCTGAGATAGAATGGTAACAATTTCAAGGATTTTGAAACAGAGCTCTTCTAAAGCATTAGTCAAACAAAACATATGTTCTCGAAAACATATGATAAAATTTCAAACAAAACAGTTTCACCTGGAATTAGATCGTAATATAATGAGAATACAATAGCAACACATAGTTCATACACAAACCTACATCGAAGTTTAAAAGCACACATATGGTAATTATAATTTATATATGTTGGATGATTATTTCTTGCAAACAGATATGCGTATTATCCATGTTGCTCAATTAATTTTTTTTAAATTATAATTTTTTGTATTACATGACTTTCCTTAATTTGTCTATTGTTTTAAACTGAGATTCTTGAATTTTGTCAGCCACTCTTTGGCGCACGGCTAACACAAATTTTAATTTTAGTAGTGCATATCATGCTCAAGTAGATGGACAAACAAAGGTCGTGAATCGTTCTTTTGGGTAATATATTTCGATGCCTTGTTGGTGATAATATTAAATTGGGCATGCATGTTGCTCTCAATCGGAGTACGGAGTTATGCCCATTTTTATCGTGGTTTATGGAGTTTTACCTCGAGCTCCCGTCGATCTACCTATGATGCCATTGTCGACACAAATACATGTGATGTCGCAGCAGTGCCTCGAAGCAGCGAACACTCAATACAAACGGGACATTGATGTTTGCTGAAAGGATTTACAATTTAAAGTTGAAGATTTAACTTGGGTTGTTTTGATGAAATATTATTTTTTGGTGCATGAGTACAACAAGTCATCCTTTCATAAAACACTTTATTAAGCCTATAAATTAAGCAAAAATGACCGTGTATCAAAAATTCGTTAATTAAGCCGCTTTCACACAATTTTCCAAGCATAAAACGACATTGAAAGCATAATTAATCCCTAAATTAGAACAATCTCATGACAAATCAAGCTTATGTAATGTGGTATATAAGATTGTCTCCAAGGTCCTTTGTAATCGTTTAAAATCGGTTTTACCTGACCTTATTGATAATGCACATACAATCAGCTTTCATATCGGGGCGTGCTATCCAAGATAATATTATTATTGCTTTTGAGCTTATTCACTCTATGAAATTGAACACTGAACGGAAGACGGGAGATGTGGCGTTAAAGATTGACATATCAAAAGCCTATGATAGGGTTGACTGGAGGTATCTTGAATGCATTCTCTCAAGATTAGGGTTTTCGCCTAGATGGGTTCATTGGATGATGATTTGTGTTAATTTAGTGACTTACAATTTCCGTGTCAACGATGGTATAGTTGGTCCGATCACTCCGGGAAGGGGGCTCCGTCAAGGAGATCCTCTTTCACCATATTTGTTCATCTTGTGTTCAGAAGGTCTATCTGCTCTACTTCGTCGGGCCAACCAGCAAGGTCACATTCATGGTAGTAGGGTTTGTCGTCGAAGCCCTGTGGTCTCTCATTTGTTATTTGCTGATGTCTCTTTATTATTTTGCAAAGCTACTCCTGATGAGGCCACTGCATTGAAAGATATTCTATGTGATTATGAAGCTATGTCGGGGCAAGCAATTAACTATGGAAAGTCGGGGACACTCTTTAGTACCACAGTTGGATAAGAGGTTCGTGAGGAGATTGGTCAAATTCTGGGGGTGGACAACCCACTCAACACGGGCCGATATTTAGGTCTACCATCATTATTGGGAAGAGAGAAAAGAGAGATCTTCTCTTACATTCGGGACCGACTCTGGTCAAGGTTGCAAGCTTGGCGGGGTAAGAAAATATCAAAGGCGGGGAAGGAGGTGCTAATCAAATCCGCTGCCCAAGCTATCCCGGCGTTTTGCATGAGTACGTTCCTACTCCCCTCTACACTGACAGGTGAATTACAACGAATGCTCAACTCATTCTGGTGGGGAAATGATTCTAACCCAACCAAAGGTATCAAATGGTCGAGATGGGAAGACATGTGTGTTTGGAAGGAAAATGGAGGTATGGGTTTCAGGAATTTGCATCTGTTTAATATAGCTATGCTTGGAAAATTGGGGTGGAAACTATTGATGCAGCCAGAGGCTTTAGTAAGTCGAATTCTGAAAGCAAAATACTTTCCGAATTCGGATTTTCTCTCCTCATCTTTGGGCAGTATACCAAGTTATACTTGGAGGAGTATCTGGGAAACGAGGGACTTAATCCGAAAGGGTACCCGCTGGAAGATAGGGGACGGAGAGAACATACGAGTATGGGGACAACATTGGGTAGATGATGATACGAACTTCCAAATTCAATCACCACACATGCCCTTACTAGAAGATATAAGGGTCTCAGAACTCTTTATACCGGGTACCTCCATGTGGGACATCGAATTGTTGCAGGAGTTATTCTCACAGAATGATGTTAATCGTGTGTTGCGTACTGTGATTCCTCCCGTGGGAGGTTCGGACCGATTGATATGGCACTTTTCACGGAACGGGATTTACTCGGTTAAATCTGCTTACAAACTTGCTGCAGATTCAGTAAATAGCGAACGAACAAAGACGGAAGGTGAATGGGAAATTCTATGGAAGTTGCATGCTCCACCTAAGGTTGTGTCGTGTGTATGGAGAATTTGTAGAGGTTTTGTGCCGACATTATGTGAATTGTTTCTTCGAAGGGTAGTGGGGTCGAAGAGTTGTTTATTTTGTGGAAGGATGGATGAAAATACTTGGCATATTTTTTTCGGGTGTGATTTTGCGAGAGGAGTTTGGCGCATGGCAGGTATGGAGGCTGTTATTGATGCTTTTGCACTGCGCGTAGACTCATTAAAAGAGATGATCTCCTTGTTGTTACGTGAACTAAGTCGTGAACATAAGGAATTCTTGGCTTGCAGCCTCTGGTGGATATGGCGTGAGCGTAAAAATTTAGTATGGAAGGGCTCTCACATGCATGCAAACATGATTCCAACAGCTGCTATCTCGCTGCTAAGGGACTGGCAAGAGGCCCGAGGTGGTATAACAAGAACAACACAGGTGAATGGGTGCAGGGCCTGGCATAAACCACCAGCTGGGTTCGTTAAAGTTAATGTCGACACATCTTTTTTTTTTAGGAATCCAATGAAATGGGTCACGGCATGATCATTCATGACGATGAAGCAGAATTTCTAATGTGTAGGTCTACACGGAAGCCGGGGAAGTATAGAGTGGATGAAGGTGAGGCAATTGGAGTTTATGAGGCATTATCTTGGATAAAAAATTTGGGATTTGAGAGAGTGATAATTGAAGTGGATTCACAGATTGTAGCATTCGCATGGCAAAGTTTGAATGATAATTTATCTTCACTAGGGAGCATCTTACGGAGGTGCAAAGAGATGGTGTCTCAGATGGAACAAGTGGTGGTGAAGTGGGTAAATCGTGAAGCTAATTGTTTGGCACATAAGATTGCTAGAGCCGCTAGGTCTTCTCCTAGTCCTTCGTGTTGGGTCGAGCCTCCTCCTTTTGTCGTTGGCCTTCCCCGCGCTGTTTGCTCTTGCCATTAATAAATTGATGGAGTTCTCTGTCAAAAAAAAAAAAATCAAGCTTATGCATTAGAAAAATGAAATCTCACATGTTCCAATTGTAGTTGGTTGAGTGGAAATGGTTGTTATACTACATTTAGGTGTCAGGTACGATTCTTTACGGTAGTGTTTCATAATTGAAATATTATTATTGCAACTGATAATATTAATGAAAAATATAGGTTTAAATGGAACAAACGCGACATTAGATCTATAAGAAACGTGCAAATTGGTATGAAATTCAAAAGTTTTAAAATTAAATTAGCAACATGCTCTCTAGAAATTATAAATATTCATATTACTTATTACAATTAGGGTATGTTTACTTTTGGTTTTAAAAAACAAGTTTTGAATTTCAAGATTCAAAACTCGTTTTACTTTGCGATTTAAAATTGGGAGCCACTACTAACACCCCAAAAAGTGTTAAACATACCCCAAATTTTTTTGGACTTAATTAGACATATTTATATTTACTAAGTTGCCCTTTTAAATTCTAAAAATTAAATACACACCTTAAAATGTTATCTACACCCCAACCTTAAATCCCTCCTGGCCTCATCATAACACCGCCGGCGGCAGCTTGTTTCTTTTTTTTTTTTTTTTTTTGACAGGAAGAAAAGCTTTTTACATTAAACACGAATTGTAGGCCCGAAGCCTTACATCTTCAAGAGCAAATTGCTTACAAGCTGGGGGATCATCATCCCAAAATCTCTCGAAACCAATATTACTACCAAAATGGGCTAACGAACGAGCTACCCTATTAGCTTCTCTGTGAACAAATTTGCAATCAGTACACTGGGCAGAGATTGCAAGTGCACGGAGGTCTTCAATGAGGATCATTGTGTTGGGGCGGTGGCCAACTCTCCATGAAAGGCACGAATGGGGGATTGCGAGTCGGTGTCAAGAATCACCCCGGCCGACGATACCCCATTCGATTCATTTCCCAACAGCAAAACATAAGGCCATGGTTTCCAAGCAAGTGCTATCCCCTGCTGCTGCAATACGCTTGGAGCCCGCTTTCACTATTTGGCCTTGATCATTTGGATCGCGAAGCCGAAACCCACTGAGCCGTCCGAGAATAAGGTCGCATCCGAGTTTAACTTGAGTTGATCGCTGGGGGGCTATTCCAGGGAGTGAGGCGTCCAGCCCTGTCCCTAGGGCAGGGGCCACGATGAAGGGCCATTTGTTCCGTAAACATCCCCATCCAGCGGCCGCTTGTTTCTTTAAACCCATTTTTTTGTTTTAAAACTAACAAATTCCATATTTTATGAAATAAACTCAGATTAGCTCACCAAAGTGCAACACTCTATGCCGCCGGCCATCGGTGAGTGAATTATTCTAGTGCTCTCCCTCTTTCAATCTTTTGAAGTTTCAATTGTGACTTGTGACGCCACTATTTTGAACCAGATCTGCCAATAGCTACACCAAGATGTCCGCTGATGTCACTTCCTTGCCGTCACATACAATTTTTGTGCTTCGCCGTTGGACGTTATTGCTGCCAATGGGAGCCATTGTCGTTGCTAGAGGGAGCTTCAACTTGCATTCTATTTTTTTTTTTTTTCTGAAAATGACGTTAATATGGAGAGAAAGAGGTAAAAGGGGAAAAAATGGATGGAAGGGTAAGCTAGGAAAATAATGGGGTGTGTTTAGTAATATAAGTTTATTTTTAAATTTTATTGGGGTGGGCTTAACAATTGGGGTGTTATTAACATTTGTTGGGGTGTTAATAGTGGCTCCCTTTAAAAATTGGTTTTCAAAATCCACTCAAAACCACCCACATCAAACATATTGATTTGACATAAAATTATATTTATATAATATCACTCCAATCATTATATTCTTTCTCAACAATAATATAATAATACAATAATATAATACATTTAATCATTACACAATTAACTAATCATTATAATCTCACCAAACAATAATATAATAATACAAACTCATTCAATCTTACAATTTGATTTGACATAAAGTTAAATCCTACACTATTTCAAAACTCAAAAGAAACATTCATATTACTATTCATCGAGATTTCAAAAACCAGGATTTCAATGAATTAAATACTATCACTACAAAATATTGCCCAAAAGGCATCGGCAAATAGCATCGGCAGGCCGGCCGATGCGAAAAGGGGACGGCATTTAATGCCCGATGCAAAATGACATCGGTAGTGGGCCCCGATGCGAAATGGCATCGGCATTTAATGCCCGATGCAAAATGGCATCGGCAGTGGGCCCCGATGCCATTTGGTAACGGCCCCCCGATGCAAAATGGCATCGGCAGTGGGCCCGATGCCTTCCCCGATGCCCTAATTAAATATAAATTGGCCAAACCCCCCCCCCCCTCTTCTAGAACGTTACAGCCGCAGCCCCCCTCCCCCAAATTGAAGCTTCGAGTTTTTGGCCATCCCCACTCAAAAATCACCTTCGTTTGCGGATCGAACTCGGTTTTTGGCCATTTGTGTTCTACACTTCGACGGGAGCATTTCTACGGTAATTTTTTTTGTTTTCATTGGTTAAATTTGAAGTTATATGTGTATATATAGTCTTAGTATATATATGTATATATATGCATATATGTTGTATGTATATATAAAATTGTTAGAATTGTTAATTTTTATGCATGCATGTGTTAATTGTAAGAATTTATAAATTGTTAATTAATTATGTTGTGTTTATAAGTATGTATTTATATGTACGTATGTTTTAATAATTAAGTTATATGAATTTATTTGTTAATTAGAGTGTTAGAATTATATTTGTGTTATATGTCTATATGAATTTATTTGTTAATTAGGGTGTTAGAATAATTATTAGAATATAATTAGAATTATATTAATTGATTTTAATAGAGTTGGAAATGAGACGTTGGTTGTTTGTGTGTTTGTAGACGTCGATTGACATGGATTATTAAATTCGTAGTTGGATGTATAGTCCAAGATTAGTGAATGGGATTATGAACCCTGGATTTGTTAGTGGAATAAATGGATTTATTGAATTTGCTACTAGTAATCCGAATTCGATGTGGGAAGGAAAAATTAGGTGTCCTTGTTCGAAAGCTAGATGTCGAAATCAAACTTATAGAGATCCTAATGAAGTGAAATCTCATTTATATCGAAATGGTTTTACACTGAATTATTATAATTGGATTTATCACGGGGAAGAGATTTGGGGTCCACGTCCGTATCAAAACACTAATGAATATGCGTCAACTTCAAACGACGTTGACCCAGCGGGACCTAGTTCGTACCACACTATGGTAGAAGAGTTAATGGGTGGCCCAAACATTGATTTTGGAATCGACGTGGAAGAGGATGCACTTAATGAAGAACCCCCTAACGAGAATGTGGCATAGTTTTACGACATGCTTCGTGCAGCGGACCAAGACTTGTATCCTGGTTGTGAATCTCATTCGCAGTTGTCATTCAATTCCAGATTGTTGAACATTAAAACGGAAAACAGATTGTCTGAAAGGGGATACAATCAGGTTGTTGAGTTGATTCGTGAGATTTGTCCTCCCGAAAATAAGGTTCCCAAGAAATTTAACGACACCAAACATTTGATGAGTGGGATGGGTCTTCCGGTAGAAAGGATTGATTGTTGTGCACAGAATTGCATGTTATTTTGGGGTGCAGACAGCGAACTAGATTTTTGTAAGATTTGTGGTCGATCACGGTATAAGCCGAGTAGGGTTGATGTAGATGGTCGGTTGAAAAAGAAACGCCCGGTTAAGGAGATGTTCTACTTTCCGATAATTCCTCGTTTGCAAAGATTGTACATGTCCAAGGCCACTGCGAAGGATATGACATGGCATGCCTCGTGCGCTTCTGATGACTCTGGTGTTATGCGTCACCCGGCAGACTCGCTGGCTTGGAAGCATTTGGACCGTTCGTATCCTAATTTTGCATCTGAAATTAGGAATGTGAGGTTGGGCTTGAACACAGACGGTTTTGCACCGTTTGGAATGACGGGAAAACAATATTCGTCATGGCTAGTTATACTTACTCCGTACAATCTACCCCCGTGGTTATGCATGAAGGATCAATTCATGTTTCTTTCGATTCTCGTACCCAGGCCTAAAAGTCTGAAGGACAAACTTGATGTGTTTTTGCAACCACTGATAGCAGATTTGAGATTTTTATGGGAAAATGGGGTGCAAACTTACGATGTTGCTAGAAAGCAAAACTTTTTGATGCGAGCTGCACTTATCTGGACCATTAGTGACTTCCCAGCATACTCAATGTTGTCTGGTTGGAGTACAGCCGGAAGGCTTGCTTGTCCATATTGTGGAGAGTACACCGATGCATTCTATTTGAATAAAAGTCGAAAGCAGTCGTGGTTCGACAACCACCGAAAGTTCTTACCACCGAATCACACGTGGCGATCGAATAAAACTGCATTCATGGCCGGAGTAGTAGTCACAGATGATCCACCGCCTATTCGAATGGGTGCAAGTCTCCTATACGAAATTGATCATATGGGATATAGAAAGGTTACAGAGGATGGTGCTGAGGCTCACAACAAAAAACTTTCTGGAGGGTGGAAGTGGAAAAGCATTTTCTGGGAGTTGCCGTATTGGAGTACCTTGTTGATACGACACAATTTAGACGTGATGCATATTGAGAAAAATGTGTTTGATAACGTTTTCAACACGGTGATGAATGTGGAGGGGAAAACAAAGGACACGTCTAAATCAAGAGATGAGCTGAATGATTATTGTCGTCGTCCCTCTCTCAAGAAATGTCCACGTACATCAAAGTATCCTAAGGCTTCTTTTTCGCTTGATAAGAAGCAGAAGGATGTTGTTTGTAAGTGGATAATTGAGTTGAAGTTTCCAGATGGATATGTGTCTAACATGTCCCGTTGCATTGACTGGTCGAAATTGAAATTGTATGGGATGAAGAGTCATGATTGTCACGTGTTTATGCAGAGACTACTACCGATTGCTTTTTACAAAATTCTGCCGCTCACTGTGTGGAAAGCAATCACTGAGCTTAGTCTATTTTTTAAGGAGTTGACTTCTACAACCATCACAGTTGACAACATGACTCGACTGGAAACAGATATCCCAATCATCTTGTGCAAGTTGGAACGTATCTTTCCACCCAGCTTCTTCAACTCTATGGAACATCTACCTGTGCACCTTGCATATGAAGCAAAAGTGTGTGGTCCAGTTCAATACAGATGGATGTATCCATACGAGAGGTAATTTAATTAATTTCTCATACGATTCTTCAAATTATATGAACTTACGATTCTTAAAATTTAATCAGGTATCTTCGCACCTTGAAATTAAGCGTGGGTAACAAAGCATGTGTTGAAGCTTCGATTGCAAATGCCTATTTAACTAGAGAGGCGTCAATGTTTTGTTCTCACTATTTCGAGGACCATGTTACGACAAGGATACACAATGTACCTCGTAATTACGATGGTCGGGACGAAGTACACGAGTATGTCGAGGGCACTTTTTCCATATTTAAGGCGCCTGGCAAACGATTTGGAAAGCCTAAGAAAAGATGGATTTTAGACGAGGAGAAAAAAGTTGCTCATACGTACGTGTTGTTGAATTGTGATGAGGTGCAACCATATGTTCAGTAAGTCAATCCGACCAAAATGTTTGTCAATCAAATACTTAGTGTTGACATGTCTTATTAATCTTATATCGATCGTACGTAGGCTATTCATGCAACAACTTCAAGTTCTTCAACCAAATCTCTCGGCCGCTGAATCAGATTTAAGACTACAAGATGGATTTGCGTCGTGGTTTGAAGACATTGTAAGTTATCCTAAAATAACGATCTGTGTAAAGTGTTAAGTTATAGAAATTCTCACATTAATTCGACTTATATATATATATAGGTGAAGATAAATCACGTCGAGGACAGGTTTTTATACGATCTTTCGGCTGGTCCGTCTGGTCAAGTTCTTACGTACGCAGGGTATTACGTGAACGGGTACAAATTCCACACCATGGCTTATGGTGCATCTAGAGCAACATCAAACAGTGGGGTTTGTATCAAGGGAAAAAACTATGACGCGGATGAGGAAGATTTCTATGGGAAACTCGAGGAAGTAGTCGAATTGGACTATCAGGGGTACCACGAGAAGAAAGTGGTTTTGTTCAAGTGTCAGTGGTTTGATCCCTCAAACAATGGGACAAAAGTTCATCGTAACTACAAGCTCGTGGAGCTTAATCAGAGGCGATCTTACGGCCGATACGATCCATTCGTACTAGCAAGTCAAGCCACACAAGTCTACTATTGTCCATACCCCGGATCCCGTACTGATTGGATATTTGTCTGCAAAGTCAAACCGAGATACTTGGTGGATGCAAAAGATACTACTGAAGATGAAGTTCCCGCGTGGCAAGAGGATAACATAGAAACTCAAATGATTGTGCAAGTAGATGATGATCCTGTCATGTTAACTGATGACACCGGTACAATGATGGAAATGGCAGAGTATGAAGAAGATGAAGAAGAAGACGGAGAAGAAGACGACGAAGATGAAGCTGAAGATGAAGATGATGAAGATGAATGATGTTGTTAATTGTTAGACTATGTTATCTAAATATTAATTGTTAGACAATGTTATCTAAATATTAATTCCTTAATTATATTCCTTATTTATATTTTAGTGTTAATCGTTACAGTGATGTTCATATATAATGTTTTTTAATTGTTACAATGTTCAATGTTAATAATGTTTTAATGTTCATTTTGACAGATGAGTGGTCGTCGACATGGTTCTGGATATGGCTCTGGTCAGGGTTCTTCTGGACATGGGCGAGGTAGAGGTAGAGGTAGAGGCAGAGGAGAGCCGGTGGATGAGACACCGACTGTGCAGACACCACAGGGTTTGTATATGCCCGATATGACTGGGATAATGTTGCCCCAGATGCCCGGAATGAACCCTAATTCCTATTACACTCAGGTGCCTCAGTTGCCTCATATGGTTCCACATCCACAGGAACAATCCCCTCCACCGATACATTCGCCAGTTAGACATCCGTCTGTCGGGACACAGGCCAGCATGTCGACTGATGCACCCGACAGTCGCATCCGACTGTTTATCTACCGGGATACGTAAGTATATTATATTTAAACTTCATTAGACGTATGTATAACATGTTTATTAATAATTTTTTATTTATTATAAAATACGTGTAACAGGTTGATGCCTTCAAATTTAATTTCGAGGACGATCAGATCGATAATGTACCGGAATATGGAGCTTGGTGCACACACCTGGGCTATGGTATCACCCGGCACGGTACAGCGGTGGTGGGATACATTCCAGGTATAAAATAACTTTACATTTAGTTATTTTGTTATATTACTTCGTTAATTATTTTTTTTTTGCAGACCGAGGTCAGGTGGGACCTTGAAGCCACATCTTCTACAGAGGTGTACAGACTCTTTCTTCAAAGAGCTGCAACTCGGTACACTAACATGTTATCAAAAATCAAGAAAGCGTGGGTGAAGGATAACAAGAGGGCGTTGTGGGATGTGAATGTTTGGAACTCCTTAGTTTGTCACTGGAACAATCCCGAAACAATTAAGAAGAGCGAGCAGGCTCGTAAGAACCGCTTATCCGAGCCTGGAGGTCCGGGTACTGGCCATGGTACTCATAAAGGCGGAGCTCGTGGAGCAGCAGAGGTCGTACGGCACATTGTAAGTATTTGTGGTCAATTATATATAATTAATTTTAGTTAATTATTTAGTTTATTTATTCGTATATGTCTTCGATTCAAAATACAGGAGGAGAGGACGGGACGCCCTGCATACGACTGGGAGATAGTTGAATATTACCACCGTTACGAAAACGGGACATACACTTGTGGCTATATTGGTGATATACTTGTAAGTTATATATATATATATATACATTACATTATATAACAAATATATATTTAATTGTACTTGAAAATGTATTAACCCACTTTTAAATGTGCACGTATAGGACCAGATACATGACGAGTTCACCAATAATACTACAAGAGATCCGTTAGATGAACCTAGTTCAAAGGATGGTTCCCAGGCCCCACCTTTACCCGATATATCTGAACTGTACGTGAAGAAGGTCGGCAGGTCTCATGGACGTGTTAGGGGCCTTGGACAAGTAGGCAAGAACAGACGGGTCTCCTCCGGTCCTGGCGAGACGTCAAGTGGTACGACTTATGGACGATTCACCCAGGAAGACATAAACAATGCTATTGCTGAAGAACGGAGAGTCAATGAAGATAGAGAGCAGCGCTTACTGGAACAAATGCGGCAGCAGGAGGAGCGCTTACACAAGGAGTTTCAGGACCAGCTTGCATTGATGATGGGACAGATGGGTGGGATAGGTGGGGAGCCGAGGCCGCCGAGGCCGTCGCACAACGTTCATTATAGTAGCCAAGTTCAGGATCGGGATGATACTGAGGATGATGGTGGTGGTGATGAGGAGTGATACATTTTTATATTACTTTGTTACGTGTGATGTTATTATATTACATTGACGTTGAGGATTAATTTTTATTTTAATTGACGTGAACATGCTAATTATGATTATAATTAATGTTGTTTGTGATATGATGTTATTTTAATTGAAAATGAACTAGAGAATAATTTTATAATAGATGATTTTTTTTTTAATTATATGGATAAGTGAATTCATATTTTTAAATGGATAAGTGAAAATAATTATATATATTTAATGTTGTGAATTGAAAACTAGAATGAATTTAAATGATGTGATTAGAATAAATTTAAATGTATAAGTGAAAATAATTATATTCAATGTTGTATGTAATTATAATGTTGTGAAATAAAAAATTAGAATGAATTTAAATGTTGTAAATTGAAGATTAGAATAAATTTAAATAGTGTGAATAATTGATACCGTAAATAAATTATTTAATTTGAAAAACATAATTTAGTTAATTTGAAAACCATAATTTAGAAATAATTATGATATGCTTTGATAAATAATTTAATAAGCAACAATTAAAGTTAGAATGAATTGAATTAATTAAAGAATTAAAAACTCAAATTAAATTGAATATATATTAATTGCATTCACAACATGTCGACTAAAAGCTCCTAGCCTAAACGGCACACAGGGGGCGCTCAAAAGCCTTCGAGACCGCGAGGTCACGAGTTCGAACCCCAGAAATCGCGAAAATGGCCAGAAATTGCGAAAATGGGGTGGCCCAGCGGTGGGGGGTGGGTGTTGGTGGCCTATCGACCTGGGTTCGAAACCCAGATTCGTCTTTTTTAAATTCTAATAAAAAGGCATCGGCAAAATGGCATCGGCAGTGGGCCTGATGCCATTTGGTAACGGCAGTGCCCCGATGCCATTTAGTAACGGCGCTTTCCCCGATGCGAAATGGCATCGGCTGTCCCCGATGCAAAATGGCATCGGCAGTGGGCCCCGATGCCATTTGGTAACGGCGACCTACCGATGCCAAAAGGCAACGGTTTTCCCCAGATCCGATGCCATTTTAATGGCATCGACCATATTGGCATCGGCACACTGCCGTCCCCTTTGCCGTTGCCTTCATCTTTGGGGACGGCAGATCCGATGCCTTCCCCGATGCCATTTCTCAATTTTTTTGTAGTGTATGCAGAATTTCAAGTATCAAAACGACCACGAATTAAAATACCACGGTGGATTGTGAGTGAAATGGTGCACACCTTCAAATATGAAATATTGCGCTGCTAGGGTTTTAGGGAGGTTTTGTAGGTATGAGTACAGAAGTGGGGATCGGATCAATTAAAAAAGTGCATTTTGAAATATTTGTAATGTGGAGGAGGTAGGGGTGTGCAAAGTATGGTTCAGACCGACCGAACCGACCGAACCAAACCAGACCATTAAATATGGTTCGATTTTTAGTTTACGGTTCGGTTTACGGTTTTTAGAATTGATTTTTTTTTAGTATGGTTTGGTTTACGATTTTCACTAATGAAAAACCGCAAAAAACCGAACCAAACCGAACTTATTTTATATATATAATATATATATTATATAAAAATATACTTATAATATTATCTAAATAAATATTATATATATTATAGTCTCTATATTATACAATCCCTAAACTAGTAAACCCAAAACATTTTTTAAGCCGTCAAGCCCAATTGCCCAAAGCCAGAAACCCTACCCATTCTCTTCTATTTAGTATTTAGCGTCTCTACGTGCGTGGCACTCTCAGCCTCACTCAATCTGAAATTTTGAATTGTTGATTCTTTTTGTGGTTATTTAGTTATTTTTTAACTACTAGTTTATGAACGTTGTAATAGCATTTCGTCTATTCGAATTATATTTTGGATTATTGGAATTTCATTTTGTCTATTCTATTGAGATTGTGTTTTACATTTTTATTAATTATTGTGTATAGGAAAAAAAAGAGCAAAACTACGGTTTGGTCAAAACCGACCGAACCGCCCTAAATATTATGGTTTCAAACCAAACGATTTTTATAAATACGGTTTGGTTTACGGTTTTGAAAAAAAAGAATGGTTTATAGTATGGTTTACGATTTACGGGCGGTTTGGTTAACCAAACCGAACCATGCACACCCCTAGGAGGAGGTGTTTGATGTTGCTGAAAAGGAATATTGGTTGGGCTAGTCTTTTGTGAAATATTGCATATATGTATTTCAGTTATTCACACTCACATTCTTTATAAATATATTCAGTGACAGTTCAACCCACATTTTTTATAAATACACCCACTGACAGGTCAATTCACACCCATGTTTTTTATAAATACACCCACTAGCAAAAAACATTTTTATAAATACATCCACTAGAAGAAATTGTACTTAGTCGTCTTCTCCGAGAAGTTTTCGGCCACCCGAGGCCGAGGCCGCGGTCGAACGTTGCAATTTACGACGGCCTTAATCTTTAAATATTTTATATTTCTTTAAATATTCTTCAATTATTATTATGGATCGAAGCTATTTTATATTATTACATGCAATAATATATGTTACTATATGTTATAATGTGAGTTAATTAATCAATAAAAATTCTAGAAAAATATACTACATAAAAGAATCGGTATTACTATATAAAAATTTATATGTTACTACATACTTCAGTTTGAATTACTACATTGAATATGCGTTTGTTACTATATGTAACTTTATCAAATGATTTGCATTACAACATGATTATTGTGTTTACTACATGCGATAGTATATGTTACTACGTATTATAATGTGAGTTACTACATTAACAAAAACACTAGAAAAAAAACGGATTACTAAATAAAAAAATTTGTATTATTATATAAAATAGTTTGTGTTATTACTACATAAAATAATGTGTGTTACTACATATTACGATTTGAATTACTACATTTAATATCGCGCGTTCGGCAATAAAATAAAAGATAAAAAAACCACATAAATTGACAAAATAAACGGGTTAAATTTTTTTGTCAAAATTAGAACACAAGTGGGTCAGTTGACAAATAAATTAAGAATTAACCCAAATGATTTAATGGTGGCCCAATAATATATATTTTCAGTCCATTGACTTAATAAGTCAATATATTTAGCCCAATTGACTTAATTAGTCAATATTGCATGTATGCAATATTGCATATAAGTTTTTGTGATATTGATTTGAGTTTTAGTAACATTTTTTCTGAGATCGGACTTTATCATTTCTACCAATTTTCAATATTATATTATAATTAATTAAATTCTAAAAATTAACTATTTAAATCTTGATCATTTATCAAGATAGTAATAAGAAGGATAGTTAGTTTCTTTATTAGATTAAAGTCATGTTTGATAGTTTAGATTAAAACTAGATTAATTATATATCATTTTTATTGATTGTTTGATAACTTAGATTAAGGGTAGATTATGCTTTAAAATTTATAAAGTTTAGTTATCATTCTAATTTTAAATAATCCATCTTTGCAAACATAAGTAGTTATCCACTTAACTGCTAATTAGTTATTTATGTGGTTATCTCTCTTATCTTTGTAATTAGTTTATAAGGAGTTTTGTAAACTCATTCAGAATAATTCAGCCTTTTAATTCACTTTCTTTTGTGCAAGAATATGTATTCCTCCAATTCAATCTTTGTTTCATACCTTGTTATGGTATTAGACTTATAATGATGATCAATGTTCTGAAACTTGTGATACTCCTATTAACTTAGATCAATCACTAAATAACCCCTCTTTTCAATTGAACAACACACATGATCATAACAACTTTGGTACTGTTAACACAGTTTGTCCTGAAACTATTGTTCATCAACCCATAAAAAAATCTGACAGACATAGACATCCCCCTGCTTATCTTGATGTTTATCACACAAATTTACCTCCTTCCATTTCTAATGCCAATGTCTCCATTAGGAAAGGCAAACAATGCCCTATTTTTGATTATTTATTTACGGGGAATCTTTCCAAATCCTTTCTCTCCTATACAACCAATATTTCACAAATTATAGAACCAACCTCTTATAACAGGCTATGAAAGATATTAATTGGCAAAAAGCCATGGACATGGAACTCCAGGCACTTGAAAAGGCCAATACCTGGGCTCTTGTCCCTCTTCCTCCCAACAAACATACTATTGGTTGCAGATGGATATATAAGGTGAAATACAATTCTAATAGCTCTATAGAAAAATATAAGGCCTGATTAGTGGCCAAATGTTACACTCAACACGAGGGTATTGATTACTTTGACACTTTCTCTCTTGTAACTAAGATCACCGCTGTTAAGATTTTGCTTGCTATAGTTGTTGCTAAAAATTGGCACTTGCACCACCTTGATGTTAATAATGCATTCTTACATGATGATTTGGTCGAGGAGGTTTACATGTCACCCCCTCCAGGGTATCACACCCAAAACAAAGTTTGCAAACTGAATAAAAGCTTGTATAGCCTAAAACAAGCCTCCAAGCAATGGTTTTTTAACTGTCTGATTCTCTTGTCTCTGTTGGGTACATACAATCTGTTGCAGATAACTTCTTGCTTACTAAAACCATTGCTTCTTCATTTACTGTCATACTTTGTTATGTAGATGATCTTATTGTCACAGGAAATTCTCTACAAGATATCTTTTTTATTAAAGACTACCTTTACAAACAATTTACTATTAAGGATCTTGGCACTTTGAAATATATTTTAGGTATTAAAGTGGCCAAGAATCCAAAGGGATTACATTTGTGTCAAAACAAAGTCTACCCTTGACTTATTACATAAGTTTGGCTATGTAGATAGCAAACCATTTTCTACTCCTACGGATAAAAAAACAAACTTTCATTAATACACAAGATCCCCTTCTTAGTGACCCTACTTCTTACAGGAGCATTGTTGAAAAATTGTTATATCTCACTATAACAAGACCAGACATGGCTTATTTTGTTCATGTTCTTACTCAGTTTATGAGTAAACCTACTACAGCTCACATGGCTGTTTTACATCGTTTACTTAGATATCTTAAAGGTAATCCAGGTCAAGGCATCTTCTATCCATCTACTAACAACTTTAAACTTCATGCTTTTACTGATTCAGATTGGACTAGATGTCAAGTTACACGAAAAAGCATCACAGGTTATGCAATATACTTGGGTGATTCTCTCATATCCTGGAAGTCCAAGAAACAACCAACAGTTGCAAGATCTTCAGCCGAAGCTGAATACAGGGCTCTGGATACTAAAACTTGTGAAGCTCAATGGATTTTATACATTCTAAAGGACCTTCATGTCGATCACAACCAACCAGCAGCTATGTACACAAATAGCAAGTCTACTCATGCCATAGCATATAATCCTTGCTTCCATGACAAAACCAAACACATTTCTATAGACATTCACTTTACAAGACTGAAAATTCAACATGGAGTCATCAAGCTGATCCACATCCCATCACAAGATAACTTGACCGACATCATGACTAAACCTTTGCCACCTTCTTACTTCAACTATTTCAAATTCAAAATGGGCCTTGTAAACATCCATGCCCAATTTGAGGGAGTATCAAGATAGTAATAAAAAGGGTAGTTAGTTTCTTTATTAGATTAAGTAATTATCCACTTAACTGTTAATTAGTTATTTAGGTGGTTATCTCTCTTATCTTTGTAATTAGTTTATAAGGAGCCATCCAACCTCTTGTAAACTCATTCAGAATAATTCAGCCTTTTAATTCATTTTCTTTTGTGGAAGAATATGTATTCCTCTGATTCAATCTTTGTATCATACCTTGATATCATTATAATATAATATTATTTTATTAGTGAATATAACATATATTGAATACTCCCCACATAAATTTTCATAAAAATAAATATCTTCATAACCTCGCCTTCAAAATGGCCCTCAAAATATACATAGTTACTCATATGTCATTAGTTTTTCATATCCAATCTATATTTTTCTTTACTTTATTCATAAAAATTTAGAAAACTATCTCTCATCAAAACACCGTTCTTTACACTTTTTTCTTACGCACTTCTTAAAATGTGTGCAATATCAAGGGTACAACTCCTATTGGGACGGAGAGAGTGTTATTTATTATGTATCACATATTATGCACTACTACTATATTATAACACGTCCACTAGAAAGTAAAAATCTGACATGACAATAAATTGAAGTTAAGTATACAAATGGGGGCGTGGGTAGAATTGATGAGAGAGAAAATTGGGTGATAAAAATTGACCACGATTATACACACATCGAGTTATTGAGAACACCCACTTGTTTACTACACCCACTCTAAGATGAGTACACACCTCGTGAAAGATCTAAAATACCCTTCTACCTCTAAATCCTAATTTTATCACTATCATCCTTCCCACTCCTTCATTTTCACGTTTACACCCACAATTCTCTTCCCCAACCAACCGTCGTGCGTCCTTCCCTCCGACACTGTCTCTATCGCCTCTCTTTCCTCCCGTCGCCCCCGCTGTTTCAAGAAGAAGACGCCGACGACGTCGCTCCTACCCTCTCACCAAGTTTGTGCCCCTGTTTTAAGAAGACGACGATCGATGACGGTTTATAGAAGGAGACGTCATCCGTTCGCACCCCTCATCCCCCAAGCCTCGCCATTGTTGTCGCGGTTTGAAGATGAAGAAAGTTGTTGTCGGTGCAAGAAAGTCGCCGCTAGGAGTGTGAAAAAAAAATCGGACCGGAACTGGACCGATCGGTTAGTTTTCGGTCCGGTCTCCGGCCATTGAATTTTAGGATTTTGGGTTTCCGGTCCGGATCGGACCGAAATTTTTATTTTTTAATTTTATTTATTTATATTCTTTATATTTTCTAATAATACAGCCTTAATTATGTTGGGATATTCATCCTGCCCCTAATCCGATTGTAATTTCTATGTTTAGTTTTGATGGCCAAAATCAAAATCAGATCAGTAGAGTAAAGGTTTAGAATAATAATTCGTAATCTAGAAGTAAGGTTACCTAAGCTGTTCTATAAAGCTTAGATGTAATGTAAGTGTCCAAGTCTAAGGAATCAGCTGTATGTATATTAGTTGATATCTCATCTGAACAAACACGCGCTTTACTCAAGACTTAAAGAGTAGAAGACTGAACACTAGAAGACATCGAAGCTCGTTAGTAAAATCAGATTGAGAAGGTTGTTGTATACCTATCAACTAAAAGTAACTATATGATAATCTGCAACAAATCAGAAGACGCATTCAACAGATATGAGCTCGCCTGATCTTATTAAGAGGAACCAGATATGGTGACACACAACATCATAATAAGTGGATGTTGTCGAAATGGGATACTTGAGGCAACTAAAAACTTTGTTTTGGTAATGGAACAAGCATACGTAGAATGTGATTACATACACTATTATGTTATGAGGTTGTTTGGAAAACAAAAAATATGATGAAGCAACAAAAGTTTGTAGATGAAATGGATGCAGAGAATTCAAAATTTATTGGGAGTTTGATTTGTTGAGTCCTATTAGATATATATGTGTATATTTAGTTGTAAATATTGGGATGTGTTGAGATTTGATTAGTTAGATGATTTGCTGATTACGTGGGATTGTAATTTGTATATTAAAGCCCTTTCTCATGAATAATAGACACGGAAATATTTTCCTATATGGTATCAGTTAGGGTTTCCTTCCTTGCCCTATCTCTTCCACTAATTTCCACCAAACTGTGATTAGCGCAGCCGCTACTCCAGATCTCTGCCGTCTTCTTTGTTCTTTCTTTTCTGTAATCGCTGTCATGGCTAACACCAACAAAGCTTCGAGCTTTCATCCCGCCTTGGCTGTGTCGAATATTAAAAATCATGTGTCTATCACCTTGGAGATGGAAAACGTTCAATACGGCACTTGGGTCGAGTTGTTTAAAATACACGCTCGTTCCCATCGTGTCCTTTCTCACATCATCCCTTCCGATCCTCCTACTCCTGTTCCGACGAATGCTGACGAGAAAGAGCTTTGGCTCACTCTTGATGCCACTGTTTTGCAGTGGATTTACGCAACAATATCGTCGGATCTGCTTCACACTATCATTGAACCAGATCTTACGGCTGCTGCTGCGTGGGAACGGTTGCGAGACATTTTCAGGACAACAAAAACTCTCGGGCCATCTCGCTCGAACAAGAATTCTCGCAGTCGATGATGGAGGTTTTTCCTAACGCCTCTGCATATTGTCAACATCTCAAATTGCTTGCTGATCAATTGAAGAATGTTGGAGCTGCGGTGTCAAATGACAGGTTGGTGCTTCGTCTTGTTTCGGGTCTCACGGAAGCTTTCAATGGCGTTGCTACATTAATCCGTCAACAGGACCCCTTGCCGAAATTTTATCAAGCACGATCGATGATCGTCTTGGAGGAGACAGCCTTGTCTCGTAAGGCTGCTGCCACCACTGCTCTCGTCGCTCAGTCGACTCCTGCTGCCGTGATGACTGAATCCAAACATGGACAGCAGGTCTCTCATTCTGGACAACATGGACAGCAGCGTCGGTCCAAGAAGAAACAACAGCAAAAAGGACAGCAAGGTCAGCGACCTGCTCTCTCTCGGCCTCCCTCTCCCTGGTTGGGACAGTGGCCGTCGGCCACCCCATGGCAGTGGTCCTGGCCCTCGCCGCCCTGCCCATACCCATCTCTGTCGTGGCCCACACTTGCTGGTGTTCCCCCTGGTCCGAGACCGACTGCACAACCAGGCCTTCTTGGCGCACGTCCACAGGCTCATATCGTACAATCCAGCCCATCTCCGACTGACATTGAGCAAGCCATGCTCACATTGGGATTACATCCTCCGGATAGCACGTGGTACATGGATACGGGTGCTTCTTCCCACATGACACCGGGCGCAGGTACTCTTACCTCTTATTCCAATTTGAGCACACCTAATAATATTATTTTTTGGAATGGTCAATCTCTTGCAATTAAGGGTACTAGAAATGCTTATATCCCTTCCCCTCACCCACCTTTATTGTTGCGAAATGTGTTGCATGCTCCTGGTATGATAAAAAATTTGATTTATGTCCGTCAATTCACTCGTGATAATTGCGTTTCTATTGAGTTTGACCCGTTTGGATTTTCTGTCAAGGATTTTCGGACGGGGACCAGACTAATGAGATGTGATAGCACGGGGGAGCTTTACCCGGTTTCATCATCTACTCCCACTGCTCTTGCTGCTTTGACTCCTGGATTATGGCATGATCGTCTAGGCCATCCTGGTTCTGCTGTTTTCGATAATCTGCGTAGGCATAAACATATTCACTGTAATAAATTGCCTACGTCTTCTTTGTGTTCTGCCTGTTCTTTGGGGAAACATATTAAACTTCCTTTTGTTCGTTCAAATACTCGAACTTCATTTCCATTTGATATTGTACATTGTGATTTGTGGACTTCTCTTATTTTAAGTTCTACAGGTCATAGATATTATATTATGTTTATGGATGATTTTTCAAGTTTTATTTGGACTGCTCCCCTAGCTCATAAATCGGATGTGTTTTCTGCGTTCCTCTCTTTTCGCAACTTTGTTCGTACTCAATTTGAGCGCGACATAAAATCTTTTCAGTGTGACAATGGCCGTGAGTTTGACAACAAAATGTTTCATAATTTTTGCACTACAAATGGCATGGTCTTGCGATTTTCTTGTCCATATACATCACCTCAAAATGGTAAGGCGGAACGTCAATTTCGTACGATAAATAACATTATTCGTACTCTCTTGATACGTGCTTCCTTACCATCTTCGTTCTGGCATCACGCCCTTTATATGGCTACATACTTACTGAACATATTGCCTCGAAAACACATGGATTTTCATACTCCTCTCCTTTACTTATATAAGAGGAACCCATCCTATGATCATCTTCGCGTGTTTGGTTATTTATGTTATCCCTTATTCTCTTCTTCTACAATTCATAAACTCCAACCACGGTCCACTCCGTGTGTATTTCTTGGGTATCCCTCCAATCATAGGGGTTACAAGTGCTTTGACATGGTTAATAAAAAGATTATCATTTGCCGACATGTGTTGTTCGATGAATCCCGTTTTCCTTACGAAACGGCAAATCCCATTCCACCATCGACGTATGATTTCTTGGGTGATTCCATCCATCCGTACACATTACACCATCTTATCTCCACCTCTGGCATTCCCCAACAAGTGCCTCCAACCACCCCCCCTCGGACGGCACCCACTGCACCCCCTGCTCCGACACCTCCTCCTATTCAGCGTCCTGTCACTCGCAGTCAGCATGGCATTTCTCGTCCTAAACGTCTTTTCAATCTCTCGACCTCCACCGTTAAATCTCCTCTCCCAAAAAATCTGATGCTTGCATTGAAAGACCTTAATTGGAAATTGGCCATGCTTGATGAATATAATGCTCTAATTGCGAATAAGACGTGGGAGTTGGTTCCCCGTCCTGCTGGTGTAAATGTTATTCGGTCTATGTGGATTTTTACCCACAAAGAACGAGCTGATGGTTCTTTTGAAAGGCATAAAGCCCGTCTTGTAGGTGATGGCAAAACTCAGCAGGTGGGCATTGACTGTGGCGAGACTTTCAGTCCGGTGGTGAAACCTGCCACGATTCGTACAGTTTTGGCTTTGGCTCTCTCGAAAAAATGGAGTATTCACCAACTGGATGTGAAAAATGTGTTTCTTCATGGGCATTTAGCTGAAACAATTTACATGCATCAACCAGCAGGTTTTCGGGATCCTACACATCCGGACTATGTGTGTTTGTTGCGCAAGTCTCTTTATGGATTGAAACAGGCTCCCCGGACTTGGAATACTCGATTCGCTGAATTTGTCACCTCTATGGGTTTCCGGCAGAGCACGTTGGATCATTCTTTGTTTATCTACTCCAACGGTGATGACATGGCGTATTTGTTGCTCTATGTTGACGACATCCTTCTCACTGCCTCTTCGGATTGTCTTCGACGTTAGTTTATATCCCGGTTGGGGACGGAGTTCGCTATGAAGGATCTTGGTTTAATTCACTCCTTCTTGGGGATTGCGGTATCTCGGCACCAACAAGGGTTATTTTTATCACAAGCGAAGTATGCTTCCCAAATTCTTACTCGAGCAGGCCTGTCTGATTGTAAGCCTTGTGCTACGCCGGTTGATACTAAACCAAAGATTGGCTTAACAGATAGTCCTCTGGTTCGGGATCCTTCGGCTTACCGCAGTCTTGCCGGTGCCCTACAATACTTGACATTCACTCGTCCGGATATTGCATATGCAGTTCAACAAATTTGTTTATACATCATGATCCACGTGAGATGCACTTGGCGGCAGTGAAACGGGTACTTCGCTACATTCAAGGGACATTGCATTTTGGTTTACATGTTTCTCCGTCTTCTTGCACATCCCTCGTTGCGTATACTGATGCAGATTGGGGTGGGTGTCCGGATACTCGCCGATCTACATCTGGCTACTGCGTTTTTCTGGGTGATAACATTTTGGCTTGGTCAGCCAAACGCCAATCTACACTCTCGCGGTCTAGTGCAGAGGCGGAGTATCGGGGGGTGGCAAATGTTGTCTCCGAGTCGTGTTGGCTCCGCAATTTGCTTCTTGAGTTGCATTGTCCAATCTCGACGGCGACCTTGGTTTACTGTGATAATGTCTAGCTCGGCCGTTTATCTTTCTACTAATCCGGTTCAACATCAACGAACAAAACATATTGAAATGGACATTCACTTTGTTAGAGAGAAAGTCACCAGAGGGGAAGTTCGTGTTCTCCATATTCCATCTCGGCATCAGCTAGCCGATATCTTCACTAAGGGTCTTCCTCAGGTTCTATTCGATGAGTTTCGTTTCAATCTTCGCGTTCTCAAGACTCCCGCTACGATTGAGGGGGAGTATTAGATATATATGTGTATATTTAGTTGTAAATATTGTGATGTGTTGAGATTTGATTAGTTAGATGATTTGCTGATTACGTGGGATTGTAATTTGTATATTAAGGCCCTTTCTCATGAATAATAGACACGAAAATATTTTCCTATAAGTCCAAATGCATGTAGGTGATTATTGTTTATTTCAAAACTTTTGCATCTAGTGATTGTCACAATCTAATGGTGTAATTTGGGAAGTTTGATTAGAATTACTAATTAATCCAACGGTCTTCATGCACTAATTTAGTTATTTAATGAATTTTCGTAATTCAAGTTAATTAATAAATCTTAGTAGCCTGTTTATTGTTAGTTAAATCGAATTATCGTGCTTGAATGAACGAACAATATTGATTCTACAAAAGGAAATCGATTGAGAATATTTACTCAAACTATTTCTGTTTTACCTACCTAGCTACGTTATGTCATCGATCGCTTTACTTGTGTACAAGTGTATGATCAAACAAAATTCTTCTACCGTAACAGAGTAATGCCAATTTTTTGTTCCTTTCTGAAGGGGTGTTATACAATAGCCCTGTCATTGTAATTTCTACATAAAACAAGTTTCTGGGCTATCATTTGAACTTCGAAACAAGTATCTGGTTTTATTCTTTCGTTTCGTTCTTCCAATATATACCATAAAGTTTCTTCGCAAACACGACGGTGCCTCTTAGTACATTGAATGCAGCTCGATCTTACACTCAAATGAATTTATTTTAGTTGCAATTTGCACTTCATTTGAAATTCATAACAAATAATTCATCATGAAATGTAGTAACACATTTTTAATTCTTGGCTTGGATTTCTTATTGAGTTGGAGAATATTTTTAACATCATATACTGAAAAGATTAGAGTTCGAGTTGAACATGATATTCCTGAACTCATTCCTTGGTTTTAAGGACCGAGTGGCTAATCTCACCGTCCACTGCCTTAATGCTATAAGCCTCTCATAAATCCTCTATCACCCCCACACGACGTCTTTGCAGAAAAACAATTTCCAACGGACTAGCTCAAACATCATTCATTAATTCTTCTAACTCAAACATACAAAAATGCACATGAACAGGATCCGGCAATTGTCCTTTGAAAGACGTATAACTTCTGAGTCCAATTTAGACATGAGACTTTAAATAACCAACAATTATGTTTGTCCGATAAGAAAATTAATTACTCCAATAATTAAAACATAGTAGAGTTTATAAAAATAGAAAAGGCAGGTGAAAACTAATCTTAATATCTTTAGGCCCCAGTTTCTTAATAATTTCAAAAAGTGTAACCCATTTGTTGTATTATGAAAATTTTATGCAAAAAAATTGTTGTATTATAATTTTTTTTTGTCATTTATACAAAGTCGCGTAGAAATTGGAGAGTTTGAGTAATGTTAGTGTTGAGATGTTTGTTGTTTATTTCTCAAATGTTTTTATGGGATGTTTGATGTTTAATTCCGTGATGTTTAAATCTTGTTATGCAATTTTTCTAAAAAAAATTGTGGTATTATGTAAATGTTTTTTTGAATAAATTTTTTCTTTTTAGAAATTTGTGGGTTTAGGTAAGTGAGTAATTTTTTATCTTTTTTGAAATTCGTGGGTTTTGGTACGTGAGTAAATGCATACTAAATGTAGAAATTGAAGTTGAATTTTGTTAGACAATTGCTGACTATTTAGATGTCATTTTGAACTTAATAGTAACTCAAACTTTTATTTGAGCTATAATGTAAAATCAGAGTGCTAAATGTACCTTAGAGTATCTCCCCCTTATTGAATTTAAGAGTTTTCCACCGAACTACCAAGATAATATGAAGAACGGTTAATACAGGAAATAGAAATGAAAATACGCGAACAAAATTCCAAAACTATTCCCTTGTGCGCGTCTTAACTTCTTCGTCGTCTCTCTATCTTTATTCTTCTTCTTAAAGATTCTTTAATACAAATATGCGATTTTTTTGTTTCAAAACTCTTCCCTTGTGCGCTGTTCAATTTTTTTTATGTCCCATAACATTTGAACTTTTTAAAAAACGTCACAAAAAAGTTAAAAATTTCAATTACATCCTAAATTTTAGCTAACTTTTTCATTTACGTCTCAAAGTCATTAGAAACGTTAAAACGACGTCGTATTACACCATGATTACAACGTCGTTTTGATATTTTCGACGACTTTGAAACGTAAATGAAAAGATTAGCTAAAATTTGGAACGTAATTGAATAATCTAATTTTTACGGGTGTTATTGAAAGTTTTAAAATATTACTTCATATTGAAACTGTACGTATTCAAGTTTAGATTTGATATCTCACACACATATATATATATAATTTAAAAAAAAATGTAAATCTAAACAAAATAAATTATTTTATTATCTGAATATCTTTGTTGTCATAAATGTATATAATCGATAAATATATATTATATTTATTGTTCATTACTTTTTAATTTTTTAAAAAACATTCAAAAAAAGTTAAAATTTTACGTTACATCATAAATATTACTAATTTTTCAATTTACGTCTCAAAGTTGTCAAAAATTTCAAAACGACGTCATAGTCATAATGTAATACGACTATGTCACGTGTCAGAAGCATGATAGTGACGAGCGGCCTAAGAGATAAATATCTTGATTTAAAATAATGTGTTTATGATGAACTGAATTTTACTAAAAAGTTAAAATAAAACATTTCTATAGTAACCAAACAACTATAGAACCTAAAATATAAATTTAGAATTTATTAAGGGCTAGTCTTGTATGAAATATTGCATATATGCATTTCAGTTATTCACACATATGTTCTTTATAAATACACCCACAAGATTAATTCACACACACATTTTTATAAATACACCAACAAACTTAATTCACACGCACATTTTTTATAAATACACCCACTGACAGCTTAATTCGAAATTTTTAATCCGTTTATTTTACTTGTTTCTGTGATTTTTTTATCTTTTATTTTATTGTCGAACGTGGGATATTAAATGTAGTAATTCAAATTGTAATATGTAGTAATACACATTATTTTATGTAGTAATAACACAAACTATTTATATAACAATACAAATTCTTTTATTTAGTAACACGTTTTTTCTAGTGTTTTTATTGATGTAGTAACTCACATTATAATATGTAGTAACATATATTATCGAATGTAGTAAACAAAATAATCATGTTGTAATACAAAATGTTTTATTGTAGGATGATGCGAAAAATATTAGATCATTTGATAAAGTTACATATAGTAACAAACGTCTATTCAATGTAGTAATTCAAACTGTAGTATGTAGTAACATATAGTTTTTTATTTAGTAAAACAAATTATTACATGTAGTAATAACACAATTTTATATAGTAATACTAATTCTTTATATATATATATATATATTTTTTTTTATTGATTAAGTAACCCACATTATAATATATAGTAACATATATTATTGCATGTAGTAAGATATATTATTGCACGTAATACAAAATACATTGACCCATAATAATTAGTATTAAAGAATATTTAAAGAAATATAAAATATTTAAGGATTAAGGTCATCGTAAATTGCAGCGTCTGACCGCGGTCTGAGGTGACCGAAAACTGCTCGGAGAAGACGACCATGTTCAATTTCTGTCAGTGGGTGCATTTATAAAAAATGTGTGTGTGAATTAAGCTTGGGGGTGTATTTATAAAAAATGTGTGTGTGAATTAAGCTTTTGGGTGTATTTATAAAAAATGTGTGTGAATTAAGCTTTTGGTGTATTTATAAAGAACATATGCGTGAATGACTGAAATGTATGCAATATTGCATATAAGTTTTTGTGACTTATTAATTAAACTTATAATCCATTTTTTCTTAATTAGTTAGTCAAATGTATAATTTAATTTTTTTTCCTTAAACCTTGAGATTTTTTTTCCTCACTTCATTTTAACCTCACATTAAGTATGTAGTAAACTTATAAGTTTTTTTTCCTCACTTCATTTTAAACTTATAAGTTTTTTTTCCTCACTTCATTTTCACTTTTTCAGTGGCGGGGTGTTCAGCAGTTCAAAAACCTCACATTACTGTATGTAAACAATCCTTTCATTCTCTTCGATTTTGTGTGTATGAAGATAAAGAGAAGATGATGAACAAGGAGAATGCGGTGGTTATTCCCACCGGAGGTGAGTTATCGGCGGAGCAGCGAGCTCGAATTTCCCAAAGTTACAGAGCCGCAAAGGCACGCCTCAGCCGCAAACGGTCGACCTCCGACTCTGGCGGTGCCTCCGATAATCGCTTAAGCATTTTGAGGTGAGTTTATTTTTATGTATAGATCTCACGTTGTGGTGGAAATTTATCGTTCTCTTACTTTAGGTAGTTTGAAGAATTTAAAAGAATTTTTTCATAATTATTTTTTTGGTGAATCGACAGAAAAACAATTGGAGCGTTGATGGTTATGTTCCGCTCTTTTCTCTCTTTCAAATTATACCGATTTATGTAGATGATTGGTACAAATGATATAGATGATGCGAATGTGTATAAATGATTAATGTCGTGTAGGTCTGGAGATGAGAGGGAAACAAAACGCGTGGTTCATCAATCTGATGTGATTAAGAGGCTGCCTCTATCCAGCATAGATACAAATTTAGGTTCCCCGGTATACTTGGAAGGCCACAAGTTGTTTCAAAAGAATGGTGATGATCCAAAAAATGGGTTTAAGAGTGGAACACTCGTAAGTCCTGTTACGGGAGCTGAATGCAACAGTAGACTATCTTCAAGAGAGCATACAGCTGTCCAAATGAATTGAACGGTGGAGGTTTTAATGTGCAGAAAATTGGATTTTCTTTAGAAGGTGGATCTATTATGAATTCCTTCTGTACTCCATTGAGGCAATTAGACAGGTCATATGAATGTGAATCAATTTCAAATATTAATTCAATAAAACCATTAGTTCTCCCTGAAATGGATGTCTCTATCCCGATATCAAATTTTGAATAAATTGTAGGCCCTGACTTCTATTTACTGTTTAAACTATGTGTCCAGATTTTGCTTCAATTTATCTGTTGTGAAGTCTTTGTCAATCAATGTTTAGGACTTAATATGAATTTTGTGCAAGTTTCTCAATTCATATAAAGAACTAACGTGTAAATGAATCCAATAGGTTAGGCAGAACCCCTGAATTTTTAATATATGGGCATGGACAACAGAGAAAAGCTATCATAGAGGCTGTCCGCCTGTTAGAGGATGGAAAGAGAAGGACCAATCCAGAGCTCTGCAAGCTTACTGAGGTTAATGATATTAATTCTCCAAAACATTTTAAAGACAAGTCAAAGAAATGGCTCAAGTTTGTAACTCAGGTAACATGTCTTCTACTCTTTTACCTTTTTCCATTTTGTTTACGATTCAAACCTGTGTTAGAGTTTGATGATCTGGAAGTATGAAAACCAGTCTTGTTTCTGTATTGCCATAAAAAACTTGAAATATATGCGTAAAAGTACAATAACAAGCTAGAGAAATGAGAATGGGTGCAAGTTCTAATATGTTCAAGAACTTGAAAGAGCTTATGATTTTGGTTAATCAACTTGAAATAGGTTTTTTATTTTATTGTAGATGTCTAAATTTTGGATATATTATGTCTGTCCCAAAAAATAGTTTCATGCAGTTCATGGAGAAGTAAATAGAGCAGATGTAAAAGTAACCTTGAGTTTCCTTTTCAAGTACATCTCATAGATATATTATACTCACGTTCACGAACTTGATATGTTTTAGGCTAAAGCTGCTGGAAAGTCACCTGAAGATTTTCATAAAATTGGTGACGAGACTGGAGTAAGCTATTATATTTATGTGTGTCTTTCTTTTGCTACTCTTATACTTCCTGACTCTGCATTCCCTGGAATCTACTTCAGGCAATTATTCTTCAGAGCTACAATGACATACTAAAATCTTGTAATGCTCTTGATTACCATGACTTTATCAGTTGTTCTGTGAAGCTACTTACTGATTTTCCAGAAGGTTTGTTCCACCTCGCCTCAGATACATAAAATTGGATTTCAAAATGTTTTCAATTATCGAGCCTTATTGATATTTTGTAAATTAATTTTTGTTTATATATTTTTTTTTGACTGAAGTATTGGTAGAGTGTCAAGAAACCTGGAAAGCAATTGTGATTGATGAGTTTCAGGACACAAGTACCATGCAGTATAGCTTTCTGAAGATTCTTGGATCCCATAAACGCATAACTATTGTTGGCGATGAAGACCAGGTGGATTCATCCTTAAACTAAAAATCTTACTTCAGAATATATCTTTGTCTAGTTTTGTCAAAGACATGTTCATTTTCTTTAACTAATTAAAAAAAATCCCTTGCAGTCAATATTCAGTTTTAATGGTGCTGATGCTTGTGGATTTGATTCTTTTAGAAAAGATTTTCCAATGTACAAAGAGGTTAGGCTAATATCAAGCTTTTATCCCAAGTATCCACCCTCTTTGTAAAATGCTACTACTACCTTTTAAATTGGAGTTCATTAACAATGTTTTGGTTCATCATTTATTTAGGTAAGACTTAATAAAAATTACAGGTCGACGCGCTGTATTGTGGAAGCTGCTTCATTTCTTATAAGAAATAATTTAAAACGATGCAAATCAAAGGAAGTTCTGACTGATATTCTTCTGGTTCAAAGGTAACTGTCCTTTAAAAAAGAAACTATGACTTTCCCTTTCTATAATGACTAATTTGGATCTATGTTGTTGATCAGATAATTATTAAAGAGTGTTGCAATGAAGAAGCACAATGTGCTTTTGTGGTTGATCAAATATTGGAAGCTAGATCAGATGGTTCATCTTCCAAAAGCTCCTATGGTAATATTGCTGTTCTCTACCGAAGGCAGGTTAAGTAAATTCCTCTTATACTTCAGTGTATATAAAAGCATAATATGGCACAAATTGAACCTTTTATGGCCTTTTAAATATTATGTTATCTATCCTCATGTGAACAGGTGACCGGGAAAATATTCCAAACTGTATTCCGCAATCGGAAAATTCCATTTAACGTTCATGGTGTAGCTTTCTACCGCAAAAAGGTAGTAGGCTATTCCATTTTCTTTGAAAAGTCTGTTGCATTCTTATATCTTTGTGTTTCCTTTTGATTGTTTTTCTTTTCGCATGATGGGGGAGGGGATGATGAGTCATAACAAAATGCTCTAAGTTTTGAGACCTATATAGTATTCAAAAGAATAATTCATAACCATCAGAAAGGGGATTTGTGTTGGTTATATATGACATTATAAATTGTTTACGGTTCGAACAAGAATTCCAAAATTATTTATGGATGAATCAACATATTGAGATGTGCTCTATTGGAAGTACGGCAATTAAACATAACCGTAGGAAATAAAAGCTATCAACTAGAAATTATAGGATATGATCATGGAGGTAATTACATAAATTAGATCCTAAGGAATCAGTCAGGCCACATCCTCAACGAGAGTGGGTGGACTGTTGATTCATTAGTAGCTCAGATTAAGACTCATGTGTATAAAATTTTATTCTCCTTGTCACCGATTGAGAGTATTAGATTCTAGCTTTCTGTTTATTAGCTAGAATTCGGGTTTGTTTTGACTTGTTCTGTCCACTTTGTTCTATTTTTGTGACCTCTGGTTTGCTTTGATGATACTTTAACCCAGGTATGCCTGGAATATTATGTAGGTGTTATTATTTTCACTAATCAATATATAATTTTTTACCAATAAAGATAGGCTTGAGGAAACAATTGAAAATGAAATAAGAAGTGTTTTAACCTTCCCTTTGGGGATCAATCTTCTCTTTTATCACACTCTATGCATAGGATTAAGTCTCATTGCAATCAGTCATACTGTCATTCATTTCATTTCATTACATTTCATTTCATTACATTTCATTTCAATAAGTCAATGGAATCCTTGGAGGAAGTTTGGGCTATGATTAAATATAGAGTGGCACTTTGGGTGACCGGTCACAATAGTTTTATAAATCTTTTTGAAACAGATTTAGCTAGAGACTGGAGTTATGGCCTGTAATTTTCATTTGTACTTTGTGTAAGGGATTCCTCATCCCTTACACTTCCCACATTAAAAAAACTTCAGTTTTCTTAAAAAATATTCAATAAGTTTTGTATTGTATCAGGTAGTCCGAGCCATTATTGCCATGCTGAGTACTGCATTGCCTAGTTGTGATGATGGCTCATTTCGCCGAGTATTCAAGGCTTTACTTCCTTCTGATAAAGAGGAGATAAAGAAGGTATCTCTAGTCTTTTTACCACCGATTTAATTATAGGTATCACTTGGGGGGCATTTTCTAGTCCTCAGTAAATAGTCAACTACTATTTTAGTTATTACTAATCCCTTTGTCAGGTAATCGAACATGTAGACAAGGTTTCAACTGTGAGGAAATGCAGCTTTATTTCCGCAGCAATTGACATATTTAGATCAAAAGTATCTGGAACTTTCAAAAGGTTTGTAATATAACTTCTTTCTGGATAAAAGGAACTTTATTCTGCAAAGAACTTTCTTTTGTTCATTTTTGTGTTTTGGTTCTTCTTGTTTGGATATCTAAGTCTTGGTCTTAGACACGTAAAAAAGTATCTGGTATAAGCAATCGGCTGATGAATATGTGTTACTTTCATAAGACATTTTTGAGTATGACAAGCTTGAGGGTATCTTCAAACACCAGTCGAGGTTGACTGGGTTGATGTTTCCATATGGTTCAATCCTTTCTTGTAAAGCAAGCTCAAGTTAAATGCCAATAATGGTGAGCTTTTTTATCTGTTGAGTTGGTAACTCAGTTTAAGTAAGCTTTAGGTATCATCTATCTAAATTCATGCTTTGAGTTGTGAAGACAACAAACATTGTTTTAGAACCAAAAAACATGAACTTATGCTTCTGGATTAAGTAAATCTAATGTTCTAGATGATTCTGTCATCTACAAATCAATATTTTAACATGAGCGTCTATAGGTCCAATTATTTTTTCCAGAATTTGTGGGTTATTAGCTATGCTATGTTATTGAGTTCTTTTGTTTTAACACTACATTTCTTTCTTCTATTTTACAGTGGCATATGTCTCTAATAACATATACTTTATTTTGATTATGTAATTAATTATAGGAGTCAACTGACGCAAGGGCGTAAGGTGTTGCTCACTCTAGACATGATATCAAAACTTGTTTCTAGGGTAAGTCAACTTTATGGATTTTACTTCAGTCAAGGAATATTACATTTTCATTCTTAACTATCATTCTTCATTAAAGTGATGATTTAATAAAGATCGTCACCATTTTCTTTTCTGCAAGAATTTAGAGAAGAACATCAATTGTTTTTCTATTTGAAAGGACTTCTAAAGGACTCCAAGTTTTACATAGGTTGAAAGCTAGGCAGTTCGACATTTACATTTGCAGATTAACACACAGACATCATTAAGCATGACAATGGTTTAATGTAACAAAGACCAAGATCTCAAAATAAGGTGCAGAAAATGTCGAAGCATAACGCATGATAAAATTTTATCTGTATTTGCAGGAGCAGTCAATTTCAGCTGTTATTACTTCTGTGGCAAACATGATACCTCAGGTTGGTTTTACTTTTATGCAGTTGCTTGTTCAAAAGCATGCATGTGACTGAATGATGTATAGTTATAGGGCATATATATTTGCACAATACAACCGCCAATTCTTTTTCAAATATTACTCTTGCCAGGAAAACACTAAATTATCTTACTAATCAAAAAACACAATTAATTGTTTTTACTACTATTGATACACCCACCCCTCCCTTCCAAGAAGCAAAAAACTTCACCTTCTTGAATCCTACTATGGTCAATTCACAAACTAAAACTGTAAGTTTTTTTCCGTTTAAAATTTGAGTTACTGCATTTTTTTTTTGCATTTGAACTGTTCAATTTCTCACTCTTCAACACTGATCCATCGAACACATAACATATTTTTTGACCATCGTGACCGAAAACAGATGTTCGACCAATTGTTCTCAGTGTTTCAAATTTGGCCAGAGTGACCGAGCAAGCTGTCTATTGATCAACGAACCTGAGTTAAATTGAGCAAAAACAGAAACACGGAAAAAATATTATAACTGTTTGAACATTTCCTGCAAAATTACAAATTCATTGTAGAACTTGATAATGTTGATTTTATGTCATTTAACACTAAACCCATTACATATAAATTTATCACAACAATGAAATCCATGAAGATCTTTATCCTTGTACATAATGTTGTTCGGGGTGTGGAGGGGGAGAAGGAAAGTTTTACTTTTAAAAAATTAGGCCTTTCTTTGTGAGAAGGTAAAATAGGTAGTTAAGGGTTTGCATATTCAGCATTTTTTAAGAAAGGCGGTGGTGAAACTAGTAATGTGTATATTAATAAAACAAAGGGTGCAAATATCTGCACCCGTAGTTATACTAGTCATCACTACCACTGATGTTGAACATTATGGCCTTCCAGACCTGAGAAATGGTACTCAAGATATTAGTTACTGCCCTTGTATGCTAATATTGCTCACGTGGTACTGTTGATGTCGAACATTTTTGCTGTGTGTTGAAAATATGGTGAATAATATAGTAAATACTGTCCAAATGTTACTTGGATATTGAGTTACACGTACGTAAGCATCTCTCGTATCTCCACCGAACACGTTTAACAAGATATGATCCATATAGCAGATTCCACATAGTGGGATAAATGCTTAGTTAGTTGTTGTGCAGTTAAACGTCTCTTCATCTTTAGATATTTCGTCTATATATCTGAACTCTTTTATCTTCAATATATTTTACATACTAGGAGGGTGAATTTGTTCCTGTTGAATTTTTGGTGGCTTTTCATCCATTATCTCTTCTCTTGCTTCTTAATGCTGTTGTGATTTTATCCTTTAATAGCATTCTCTGCATGACCATGACCTTTTCAAATTTAAGTTCTACTACTAACAGTACACATATACTTTGTGATATTATTATGCTTTACTTGTGTAGAAATACCTTCTTGAGCAAAGAGCAATTCTTGATAATGATGGAGGCAAACTGCTGAATGAAGATAACGATATTCGACCTGTAAGAATGGACCCCTTTCTTCTCGTATCCCGTATTCGCAATTATGCATTTGGCAATAGGAGTATTTTATTGGTTAATATTGTCATTTCACAAATTGCAGTAAATATAAATTTGTAGGTAAAAAACTTAATGGCCTCCCTCCCCCTCCCCCACCATGCAGGTGCTGCAGTATCTGTTGGATGACGTGTCCTTGTTTTTGACAACTGCGTATAATGCTGTTACTACTGAAAGCGATGATTATAGTACAGCACAAGGGAAAGGTTGCATGACTACACTTAAGGCTTTTCTTGACTATATTTCTGGAAGGGAAAGAGAAAACTTTCAATTGAGAAAGCATGATAATGAAAACTCTGTTACCCTTACTACAATCCATCAGGTTTTACTGCAAACTGATCTCCGTTAATTTTGCTTTTTTTTTTTCTAATTATTCGCGTGCGCTACTACATTGTCAACCAATACCATCAACTTTGTATTCTTTTTTCTTAATTTATTGTTTTGCAGTCAAAAGGTTTAGAGTGGGACACAGTTTTCATTGTGAAGGTACGATTGGATTTTTTCTTTCCTAGTTTGGCTCTGAAGGTTCTTTGCCGATGCCCTACTATTTGTTATTAGAGTGGGGTATGTTTGATTTGGGATTTAGAGGATTTTGAAATGTATGTATAGGTATTTGTAGGGGTGAATGTATTGGGTTCTTAAAAACCTGATTCCAAAATCCCAAAGTAGACCCGGATTCGGAATTTGAAATCCCAAATCCGGTTTTATTATCCCAAATTAAACATACCCATGCTGTTTCCAGGAAAATGCTGCTCTTATATTAGAACCTGGAACTTTTTTGATTGTACAATATTTATTAATTGTGGTTCTAATGTTTTTGGTCCCTAGGCAAATGAAACTGAGATTCCCTTGTTGCATGAATACAATGGCGTTCTGAATGAGAATAGTGCCTCAGTTGAGGTAAGCTTATGCTTGTTCCAAAACATTTGACACAAATTTGGAAATACATCCTATAATACTATATATGACTTGTATTAACATTTTCAGGAAGAAAGACGCTTGCTATATGTAGCAATGACACGCGCACGCAAAAATCTTTTCATGCTATATGTGATTATGGATTCCAATTGGCAGGTAGAATCAGCAAACTGCTTTCGAGTTCTCCTAACCTTTTTGTGGCCTTATTTTAAGCATCAGCACATTATCTTTTCAGGTTCTTCAACCATCACGGTTTCTTAGAGAAATTCCACATCGCCTATTGGAGACCAAGGTGGCCTTTTCTTTCTATTATCAATTGATGATCTGTTGTAAATGTAAAAGTTATGCTGGATATATTCCTGTAAACTCTTCTTATCTTGTAAATTCCACAATTAATCACACCGTTCCCGTTGAAACTCACGGCTGCAAGTTTTTTGATAATAAATCTTGATGTCCTATAAGGTCTCAGTCTTGATGCTCGAATTGAGAACAAATTGACATGCATATAAAAACACAATTAGGTTAAATCAATGAAATGAAAATACTAAGAAATGTAGATAATTAAGGAGATAATTCTTTATACCCATAGACCCACAGTTTCAAATTCGATGTTGACTCCATTTTTCATAACATGAGAAAAAGATTTCTCGGTGCCTTGTGAATCAATCTTTATCTCCTTAGTTAGATATATTGTGTGAAAGAAACTATTACAAGTTTAAGATGAAATGATCTGTAGGCGCACCATCCTTCCTTGAATAGCATAAACTTCAGAAACTTTTGTTTATTCTTTTTGGCATTGAAATCCTATCTATTTACTTTGTGTAGGAAAATCTGATTTCAGTGAGTTCAGAGACGATTCACCCACCAACGGAACAAAAATCTGGGCAGATTTCTGTACAGCCCGAACAAAAAGCTGGACAGATTTCTGTGGGCCCTGGGATAAAGTCTCCCGAACACAATGCAATGCAGCATGTGCCTGTTGATGGTTTACTCAATGAAGCACCTAAAGAGCCTAGTGAACCTGAACACTGCCATGGCAGTAACTTTTTGAAAAGGTTTTCTGTACAGACATACTTGGAATGAATCAAGTGTCGAAGAGATTTTCCGCTATATATTTTAAGTTTTATGCTGATTCTCCAGAATTTTTAGTTCATTTTTAATTTTAAGTTTACGTTGTAGGTTCAGTTCAGAGGACCGAGCAGTCATTTCACATTTGTTTCATCAATGGGCAAAGAAGCCTGCATTTCATGATCCCAAGAGGTTACTTAACAAGGTGAACCATATAGATGCCTGCAACTCTCTTGCATCCCATTCAATTTTTTTTTATAAATGAAAGGTCTCTTGTATCATCTAGTATGAATTCCAATTTTAATTTCTTAGCCAAGGTTAACCGTTTCCTCATCCTGATGTGTTTAGTAGTTATATTTGGATTTTATTTTACGAAGAGAAGAAATCAAAATTTATCCTCGTTGATGGTGAGAGCTAACATTAATCTTGTATTATTGCATTGTTTTAGTAAAATGGAAACACACATATTCAATCTATTATTGGATTTCCACTTCTTGTATATAAAAGCATAATATGGCACAAATTGAACCTTTTATGGCCTTTTAAATATTATGTTATCTATCCTCATGTGAACAGGTGACCGGGAAAATATTCCAAACTGTATTCCGCAATCGGAAAATTCCATTTAACGTTCATGGTGTAGCTTTCTACCGCAAAAAGGTAGTAGGCTATTCCATTTTCTATGAAAAGTCTGTTGCATTCTTATATCTTTGTGTTTCCTTTTGATTGTTTTTCTTTTCGCATGATGGGGGAGGGGATGATGAGTCATAACAAAATGCTCTAAGTTTTGAGACCTATATAGTATTCAAAAGAATAATTCATAACCATCAGAAAGGGGATTTGTGTTGGTTATATATGACATTATAAATTGTTTACGGTTCGAACAAGAATTCCAAAATTATTTATGGATGAATCAACATATTGAGATGTGCTCTATTGGAAGTACGACAATTAAACATAACCGTAGGAAATAAAAGCTATCAACTAGAAATTATAGGATATGATCATGGAGGTAATTACATAAATTAGATCCTAAGGAATCAGTCAGGCCACATCCTCAACGAGAGTGGGTGGACTGTTGATTCATTAGTAGCTCAGATTAAGACTCATGTGTATAAAATTTTATTCTCCTTGTCACCGATTGAGAGTATTAGATTCTAGCTTTCTGTTTATTAGCTAGAATTCGGGTTTGTTTTGACTTGTTCTGTCCACTTTGTTCTATTTTTGTGACCTCTGGTTTGCTTTGATGATACTTTAACCCAGGTATGCCTGGAATATTATGTAGGTGTTATTATTTTCACTAATCAATATATAATTTTTTACCAATAAAGATGGGCTTGAGGAAACAGTTGAAAATGAAATAAGAAGTGTTTTAACCTTCCCTTTGGGGATCAATCTTCTCTTTTATCACACTCTATGCATAGGATTAAGTCTCATTGCAATCAGTCATACTGTCATTCATTTCATTTCATTACATTTCATTTCAATAAGTCAATGGAATCCTTGGAGGAAGTTTGGGCTATGATTAAATATAGAGGGGCACTTTGGGTGACCGGTCACAATAGTTTTATAAATCTTTTTGAAACAGATTTAGCTAGAGACTGGAGTTATGGCCTGTAATTTTCATTTGTACTTTGTGTAAGGGATTCCTCATCCCTTACACTTCCCACATTAAAAAAACTTCAGTTTTCTTAAAAAATATTCAATAAGTTTTGTATTGTATCAGGTAGTCCGAGCCATTATTGCCATGCTGAGTACTGCATTGCCTAGTTGTGATGATGGCTCATTTCGCCGAGTATTCAAGGCTTTACTTCCTTCTGATAAAGAGGAGATAAAGAAGGTATCTCTAGTCTTTTTACCACCGATTTAATTATAGGTATCACTTGGGGGGCATTTTCTAGTCCTCAGTAAATAGTCAACTACTATTTTAGTTATTACTAATTCCTTTGTCAGGTAATCGAACATATAGACAAGGTTTCAACTGTGAGGAAATGCAGCTTTATTTCCGCAGCAATTGACATATTTAGATCAAAAGTATCTGGAACTTTCAAAAGGTTTGTAATATAACTTCTTTCTGGATTAAAGGAACTTTATTCTGCAAAGAACTTTCTTTTGTTCATTTTTGTGTTTTGGTTCTTCTTGTTTGGATATCTAAGTCTTGGTCTTAGACAAGTAAAAAAGTATCTGGTATAAGCAATCGGCTGATGAATATGTGTTACTTTCATAAGACATTTTTGAGTATGACAAGCTTGAGGGTATCTTCAAACACCAGTCGAGGTTGACTGGGTTGATGTTTCCATATGGTTCAATCCTTTCTTGTAAAGCAAGCTCAAGTTAAATGCCAATAATGGTGAGCTTTTTTATCTGTTGAGTTGGTAACTCAGTTTAAGTAAGCTTTAGGTATCATCTATCTAAATTCATGCTTTGAGTTGTGAAGACAACAAACATTGTTTTAGAACCAAAAAACATGAACTTATGCTTCTGGATTAAGTAAATCTAATGTTCTAGATGATTCTGTCATCTACAAATCAATATTTTAACATGAGCGTCTATAGGTCCAATTATTTTTTCCAGAATTTGTGGGTTATTAGCTATGCTATGCTATTGAGTTCTTTTGTTTTAACACTACATTTCTTTCTTCTATTTTACAGTGGCATATGTCTCTAATAACATATACTTTATTTTGATTATGTAATTAATTATAGAAGTCAACTGACGCAAGGGCGTAAGGTGTTGCTCACTCTAGACATGATATCAAAACTTGTTTCTAGGGTAAGTCAACTTTATGGATTTTACTTCAGTCAAGGAATATTACATTTTCATTCTTAACTATCATTCTTCATTAAAGTGATGATTTAATAAAGATCGTCACCATTTTCTTTTCTGCAAGAATTTAGAGAAGAACATCAATTGTTTTTCTATTTGAAAGGACTTCTAAAGGACTCCCGTTTTTAACGTTTTAACATCAGTTGTGCGCCGTTTTTACAAAGTTTTCAGATTGCCACCCGGGTTTGCAATCCCCACTGAATTGGCCATAGAATCAATTGTGTCGAGAAAGTTTTTGAATTCGAGGCCTCGGGTGCGGAGTTTTTGACGTTGTCGCTCATAGCCAAACTTGCGCGCACGCTTGTGTGCCGTTTTTACAAAGTGTTCAGATTGTCTCCCAGGTTTGCATCCCTCACTGAATTGGCCATAGATTCATTTGTGTCAAGAAAGTTTTTGAATTTGAGGCCTCGGGTGCGGAGTTTTTGACGTCGTCGCCCATAGTCAAACTTACGCGCATGGTTGTTTGCAGTTTGTACAAAGTTTTCAGATTGCCTCCCAGGTTTGCATCCCTCACTGAATTGGCCATAGAATCAATTGTGTCGAGACGGTTTTTGAATTTGAGCCCTCGGGTGCGGAGTTTTTGACGTCGTTGCCCATAGCCAAACTTGCGCGCATGGTTGTGTGCCGTTTTTACAAAGTTTTCAGATTGCCTCGAAGGTTTGCATCCCCCACTGAATTGGCCATAAAATCAATTGTGTCGAGACGATTTTTGAATTTTAGGCCTCGGGTGCAGAGTTTTTGACGTCGTCGCCCATAGCCAAATTGCGCGCACGCTTGTGCGCCGTTTTTACAAAGTTTTCAGATTGCCTCCCGGGTTTGCATTTCCCGCTGAATTGCCCATAGAATCAATTGTGTCGAGAAATTTTTTTGAATTTGAGGCCTCGGGTGCGGAGTTTTTGACGTCGTCGCCCATAGCCAAACTTGCGCGCATGGTTGTGTGCCGTTTTTACAAAGTTTTCAGATTGCCTCCCAGGTTTGCATCTCGCACTGAATTGGCCATAGAATCAATTGTGTCGAGACGATTTTTGAATTTGAGGCCTCGGGTGCAGAGTTTTTGACGTCGTCGCCCATAGCCAAATTGCGCGCATGTTTGTGAGTCGTTTTTACAAAGTTTTCAGATTGCCTCTCGAGTTTGCATTTCCAGCTGAATTGGCCATAGAATCAATTGTGTCGAGAAAGTTTTTGAATTTGAGGCCTCGGGTGCGGAGTTTTTGACGTCGTCGCCCATAGCCAAACTTGCGCGCATGATTGTGTGCCGTTTTTACAAAGTTTTCAGATTGCCTCACAGGTTTGCATCCCGTACTGAATTGGCCATAGAATCAATTGTGTCGAGACGATTTTTGAATTTGAGGCCTCGGGTGCAAAGTTTTTGACGTCGTCGCCCATAGACAAATTGCGCGCATGTTTGTGAGCCGTTTTTACAAAGTTTTCAGATTGCCTCTCGGGTTTGCATTACCAGCTGAATTGGCCATAGAATCAATTGTGTCGAGAAATTTTTTGAATTTGAGGCCTCGGGTGCGGAGTTTTTGACGTCGTCGCCCATAGCCAAACTTGCGCGCATGGTTGTGTGCCGTTTTTACAAAGTTTTCAGATTGCCTCCTAGGTTTGCATCCCTCACTGAATTGGCCATAGAATCAATTGTGTCGAGACGATTTTTGAATTTGAGGCCTCGGGTGCAGAGTTTTTGATATCGTCGCCCATAGCCAAATTGCGCGCACGCTTGTGAGCCGTTTTTACAAAGTTTTCAGATTCACTCTCGGGTTTGCATTGCCCGCTGAATTGGCCGTAGAATCAATTGTGTCGTGAAAGTTTTTGAATTTGAGCCTCGGGTGCGGAGTTTTTGACGTCGTCGCCCATAGCCAAACTTGCGCGCATGGTTGTGTGCCGTTTTTACAAAGTTTTCAGATTGCCTCCCAGGTTTGCATCCCTCACTGAATTGGCCATAGAATCAATTGTGTCGAGACGGTTTTTGAATTTGAGGCCTCGGGTGCGGAGTTTTTGACATCGTCGCCCATAGCCAAATTGCGCGCACGCTTGTGCGCCGTTTTTACAAAGTTTTCAGACTGCCTCCCGGGTTTGAATCCCCCACTGAATTGGCCATAGATTCATTTGTGTCAAGAAAGTTTTTGAATTTGAGGCCTCGGGTGCGGAGTTTTTGACGTCGTCGCCCATAGTCAAACTTACGCGCATGGTTGTTTGCCGTTTGTACAAAGTTTTCAGATTGCCTCCCAGGTTTGCATCCCTCACTGAATTGGCCATAGAATCAATTGTGTCGAGACGGTTTTTGAATTTGAGCCCTCGGGTGCGGAGTTTTTGACGTCGTTGCCCATAGCCAAATTTCGCGCACGCTTGTGCGCCGTTTTTACAAAGTTTTTAGACTGCCTCCCGGGTTTGAATCCCCCACTGAATTGGCCATAGAATCATTTGTGTCAAGAAAGTTTTTGAATTTGAGGCCTCGGGTGCGGAGTTTTTGACGTCGTCGCCCATAGTCAAACTTACGCGCGTGGTTGTTTGCCGTTTTTACAAAGTTTTCAGATTGCCTCCCAGGTTTGCATCCCTCACTGAGTTGGCCATAGAATCAATTGTGTCGAGACGGTTTTTGAATTTGAGCCCTCGGGTGCGGAGTTTTTGACGTCGTCGCCCATAGCCAAATTGCGCGCACGCTTGTGCGCCGTTTTTACAAAGTTTTTAGATTGCCTCTCGGGTTTTCATTCCCCACTGAATTGGCCATAGATTCAATTGTGTCGAGAAAGTTTTTGAATTTGAGGCCTCGGGTGCGGAGTTTTTGACGTTGTCGCCCATAGCCAAACTTGCGCGCATGGTTGTGTGCCGTTTTTACAAAGTTTTCAGATTGCCTCGAAGGTTTGCATCCCTCACTGAATTGGCCATAGAATCAATTGTGTCGAGACGGTTTTTGAATTTGAGGCCTCGGGTGCGGAGTTTTTGACATCGTCGCCCATAGCCAAATTGCGCGCACGCTTGTGCGCCGTTTTTACAAAGTTTTCAGACTGCCTCCCGGGTTTGAATCCCCCACTGAATTGGCCATAGAATCATTTGTGTCCAGAAAGTTTTTGAATTTGAGGCCTCGGGTGCGGAGTTTTTGACGTCGTCGCCCATAATCAAACTTACGCGCATGGTTGTTTGCCGTTTTTACAAAGTTTTCAGATTGCCTCCCAGGTTTGCATCCCTCACTGAATTGGCCATAGAATCAATTGTGTCGATACGGTTTTTGAATTTGAGCCCTCGGGTGCGGAGTTTTTGACGTCGTCGCCCAAAGCCAAATTGCGCGCACGCTTGTGCGCCGTTTTTACAAAGTTTTCAGATTGCACTGAATTGGCCATGGAATCAATTGTGTCGAGACGGTTTTTGAATTTGAGGCCTCGGGTGCGGAGTTTTTGACGTTGTCGCCCATAGCCAAACTTGCGCGCATGGTTGTGTGCCGTTTTTACAAAGTTTTCAGATTGCCTCCCGGGTTTGCATTTCCCGCTGAATTGGCCATAGAATCAATTGTGTCGAGAAAGTTTTTGAATTTGAGGCCTAGGGTGCGGAGTTTTTGACGTCGTCGCCCATAGCCAAACTTGCGCGCATGGTTGTGTGCCGTTTTTACAAAGTTTTCAGATTGCCTCCCAGGTTTGCATCCCGCACTGAATTGGCCATAGAATCAATTGTGTCGAGACGATTTTTGAATTTGAGTCCTCGGGTGCAGAGTTTTTGACGTCGTCGCCCATAGCCAAATTGCGCGCATGTTTGTGAGCCGTTTTTACAAAGTTTTCAGATTGCCTCTCGGGTTTGCATTACCAGCTGAATTGGCCATAGAATCAATTGTGTCGAGACGGTTTTTGAATTTGAGGCCTCGGGTGCGGAGTTTTTGACATCGTCGCCCATAGCCAAATTGCGCGCACGCTTGTGCGCCGTTTTTACAAAGTTTTCAGACTGCCTCCCGGGTTTGAATCCCCCACTGAATTGGCCATAGAATCATTTGTGTCCAGAAAGTTTTTGAATTTGAGGCCTCGGGTGTGGAGTTTTTGACGTCGTCGCCCATAATCAAACTTACGCGCATGGTTGTTTGCCGTTTTTACAAAGTTTTCAGATTGCCTCCCAGGTTTGCATCCCTCACTGAATTGGCCATAGAATCAATTGTGTCGATACGGTTTTTGAATTTGAGCCCTCGGGTGCGGAGTTTTTGACGTCGTCGCCCAAAGCCAAATTGCGCGCACGCTTGTGCGCCGTTTTTACAAAGTTTTCAGATTGCACTGAATTGGCCATGGAATCAATTGTGTCGAGACGGTTTTTGAATTTGAGGCCTCGGGTGCGGAGTTTTTGACGTTGTCGCCCATAGCCAAACTTGCGCGCATGGTTGTGTGCCGTTTTTACAAAGTTTTCAGATTGCCTCCCGGGTTTGCATTTCCCGCTGAATTGGCCATAGAATCAATTGTGTCGAGAAAGTTTTTGAATTTGAGGCCTAGGGTGCGGAGTTTTTGACGTCGTCGCCCATAGCCAAACTTACGCGCATGTTTGTGAGCCGTTTTTACAAAGTTTTCAGATTGCCTCTCGGGTTTGCATTACCAGCTGAATTGGCCATAGAATCAATTGTGTCGAGAATTTTTTTGAATTTGAGGCCTCGGGTGCGGAGTTTTTGACATCGTCGCCCATAGCCAAATTGCGCGCACGCTTGTGCGCCGTTTTTACAAAGTCTTCAGACTGCCTCCCGGGTTTGAATCCCCCACTGAATTGGCCATATAATTATTTGTGTCAAGAAAGTTTTTGAATTTGAGGCCTCGGGTGCGGAGTTTTTGACGTCGTCGCCCATAGCCAAACTTGCGCGCATGGTTGTGTGCTGTTTTTACAAAGTTTTCAGATTGCCTCCCAGGTTTGCATCCCACACTGAATTGGCCATAGAATCAATTGTGTCGAGACGGTTTTTGAATTTGAGGCCTCGGGTGCGGAGTTTTTGACATCGTCGCCCATAGCCAAATTGCGCGCACGCTTGTGCGCCGTTTTACAAAGTCTTCAGACTGCCTCCCGGGTTTGAATCCCCCACTGAATTGGCCATAGAATCATTTGTGTCAAGAAAGTTTTTGAATTTGAGGCCTCGGGTGCGGAGTTTTTGACGTCGTCGCCCATAATCAAACTTACGCGCATGGTTGTTTGCCGTTTTTACAAAGTTTTCAGATTGCCTCCCAGGTTTGCATCCCTCACTGAATTGGCCATAGAATCAATTGTGTCGAGACGGTTTTTGAATTTGAGCCCTCGGGTGCAGAGTTTTTGACGTCGTCGCCCAAAGCCAAATTGCGCGCACGCTTGTGCGCCGTTTTTACAAAGTTTTCAGATTGCCTCTCGGGTTTTCATCTCCCACTGAATTGGCCATATAATCAATTGTGTCGAGAAAGTTTTTGAATTTGAGGCCTCGGGTGCGGAGTTTTTGACGTTGTCGCCCATAGCCAAACTTGCGCGCATGGTTGTGTGCCGTTTTTACAAAGTTTTCAGATTGCCTCGAAGGTTTGCATCCCTCACTGAATTGGCCATGGAATCAATTGTGTCGAGACGGTTTTTGAATTTTAGGCCTCGGGTGCAGAGTTTTTGACGTCGTCGCCCAAAGCCAAATTGCGCGCACGCTTGTGCGCCGTTTTTACAAAGTTTTCAGATTGCCTCTCGGGTTTTCATTTCCCACTAAATTGGCCATATAATCAATTGTGTCGAGAAAGTTTTTGAATTTGAGGCCTAGGGTGCGGAGTTTTTGACGTCGTCGCCCATAGCCAAACTTGCGCGCATGGTTGTGTGCCGTTTTTACAAAGTTTTCAGATTGCCTCCCAGGTTTGCATCCCTCACTGAATTGGCCATAGAATCAATTGTGTCGAGACGATTTTTGAATTTGAGGCCTCGGGTGCAGAGTTTTTGACATCGTCGCCCATAGCCAAATTGCGCGCACGCTTGTGAGCCGTTTTTACAAAGTTTTCAGATTGCCTCTCGAGTTTGCATTTCCAGCTGAATTGGCCATAGAATCAATTGTGTCGAGAAATTTTTTGAATTTGAGGCCTCGGGTGCGGAGTTTTTGACGTCGTCGCCCATAGCCAAACTTGCGCGCATGGTTGTGTGCTGTTTTTACAAAGTTTTCAGATTGCCTCCCAGGTTTGCATCCCTCACTGAATTGGCCATAGAATCAATTGTGTCGAGACGGTTTTTGAATTTGAGGCCTCGGGTGCGGAGTTTTTGACATCGTCGCCCATAGCCAAATTGCGCGCACGCTTGTGTGCCGTTTTTACAAAGTTTTCAGACTGCCTCCCGGGTTTGAATCCCCCACTGAATTGGCCATAGAATCATTTGTGTCAAGAAAGTTTTTGAATTTGAGGCCTCGGGTGCGGAGTTTTTGACGTCGTCGCCCATAATCAAACTTACGCGCATGGTTGTTTGCCGTTTTTACAAAGTTTTCAGATTGCCTCCCAGGTTTGCATCCCTCACTGAATTGGCCATAGAATCAATTGTGTCGAGACGGTTTTTGAATTTGAGCCCTCGGGTGCAGAGTTTTTGACGTCGTCGCCCAAAGCCAAATTGCGCGCACGCTTGTGCGCCGTTTTTACAAAGTTTTCAGATTGCCTCTCGGGTTTTCATTTCCCACTGAATTGGCCATATAATCAATTGTGTCGAGAAAGTTTTTGAATTTGAGGCCTCGGGTGCGGAGTTTTTGACGTCGTCGCCCATAGCCAAACTTGCGCGCATGGTTGTGTGCCGTTTTTACAAAGTTTTCAGATTGCCTCGAAGGTTTGCATCCCTCACTGAATTGGCCATAGAATCAATTGTGTCGAGACGGTTTTTGAATTTTAGGCCTCGGGTGCAGAGTTTTTGACGTCGTCGCCCATAGCCAAATTGCGCGCATGCTTGTGCGCCGTTTTTACAAAGTTTTCAAATTGCCTCCCGGGTTTGCATTTCCCGCTGAATTGGCCATAGAATCAATTGTGTCGAGAAAGTTTTTGAATTTGAGGCCTAGGGTGCGGAGTTTTTGACGTCGTCGCCCATAGCCAAACTTGTGCGCATGGTTGTGTGCCGTTTTTACAAAGTTTTCAGATTGCCTCCCAGGTTTGCATCCCGCACTGAATTGGCCATAGAATCAATTGTGTCGAGACGATTTTTGAATTTGAGGCCTCGGGTGCAGAGTTTTTGACGTCGTCGCCCATAGCCAAATTGCGCGCATGTTTGTGAGCCGTTTTTACAAAGTTTTCAGATTGCCTCTCGGGTTTGCATTTCCAGCTGAATTGGCCATCGAATCAATTGTGTCGAGAAATTTTTTGAATTTGAGTCCTCGGGTGCGGAGTTTTTGACGTCGTCGCCCATAGCCAAACTTGCGCGCATGGTTGTGTGCCGTTTTTACAAAGTTTTCAGATTGCCTCCCAGGTTTGCATCCCTCACTGAATTGGCCATAGAATCAATTGTGTCGAGACGATTTTTGAATTTGAGGCCTCGGGTGCAGAGTTTTTGACATCGTCGCCCATAGCCAAATTGCGCGCACGCTTGTGAGCCGTTTTTACAAAGTTTTCAGATTGCCTCTCGAGTTTGCATTTCCAGCTGAATTGGCCATAGAATCAATTGTGTCGAGAAATTTTTTGAATTTGAGGCCTCGGGTGCGGAGTTTTTGACGTCGTCGCCCATAGCCAAACTTGCGCGCATGGTTGTGTGCTGTTTTTACAAAGTTTTCAGATTGTCTCCCAGGTTTGCATCCCTCACTGAATTGGCCATAGAATCAATTGTGTCGAGACGGTTTTTGAATTTGAGGCCTCGGGTGCGGAGTTTTTGACATCGTCGCCCATAGCCAAATTGCGCGCACGCTTGTGTGCCGTTTTTACAAAGTTTTCAGACTGCCTCCCGGGTTTGAATCCCCCACTGAATTGGCCATAGAATCATTTGTGTCAAGAGAATTTTTGAATTTGAGGCCTCGGGTGCGGAGTTTTTGACGTCGTCGCCCATAATCAAACTTACGCGCATGGTTGTTTGCCGTTTTTACAAAGTTTTCAGATTGCCTCCCAGGTTTGCATCCCTCACTGAATTGGCCATAGAATCAATTGTGTCGAGACGGTTTTTGAATTTGAGCCCTCGGGTGCAGAGTTTTTGACGTCGTCGCCCAAAGCCAAATTGCGCGCACGCTTGTGCGCCGTTTTTACAAAGTTTTCAGATTGCCTCTCGGGTTTTCATTTCCCACTGAATTGGCCATATAATCAATTGTGTCGAGAAAGTTTTTGAATTTGAGGCCTCGGGTGCGGAGTTTTTGACGTCGTCGCCCATAGCCAAACTTGCGCGCATGGTTGTGTGCCGTTTTTACAAAGTTTTCAGATTGCCTCGAAGGTTTGCATCCCTCACTGAATTGGCCATAGAATCAATTGTGTCGAGACGGTTTTTGAATTTTAGGCCTCGGGTGCAGAGTTTTTGACGTCGTCGCCCATAGCCAAATTGCGCGCATGCTTGTGCGCCGTTTTTACAAAGTTTTCAAATTGCCTCCCGGGTTTGCATTTCCCGCTGAATTGGCCATAGAATCAATTGTGTCGAGAAAGTTTTTGAATTTGAGGCCTAGGGTGCGGAGTTTTTGACGTCGTCGCCCATAGCCAAACTTGTGCGCATGGTTGTGTGCCGTTTTTACAAAGTTTTCAGATTGCCTCCCAGGTTTGCATCCCGCACTGAATTGGCCATAGAATCAATTGTGTCGAGACGATTTTTGAATTTGAGGCCTCGGGTGCAGAGTTTTTGACGTCGTCGCCCATAGCCAAATTGCGCGCATGTTTGTGAGCCGTTTTTACAAAGTTTTCAGATTGCCTCTCGGGTTTGCATTTCCAGCTGAATTGGCCATCGAATCAATTGTGTCGAGAAATTTTTTGAATTTGAGTCCTCGGGTGCGGAGTTTTTGACGTCGTCGCCCATAGCCAAACTTGCGCGCATGGTTGTGTGCCGTTTTTACAAAGTTTTCAGATTGCCTCCCAGGTTTGCATCCCTCACTGAATTGGCCATAGAATCAATTGTGTCGAGACGATTTTTGAATTTGAGGCCTCGGGTGCAGAGTTTTTGACATCGTCGCCCATAGCCAAATTGCGCGCACGCTTGTGAGCCGTTTTTACAAAGTTTTCAGATTGCCTCTCGAGTTTGCATTTCCAGCTGAATTGGCCATAGAATCAATTGTGTCGAGAAATTTTTTGAATTTGAGGCCTCGGGTGCGGAGTTTTTGACGTCGTCGCCCATAGCCAAACTTGCGCGCATGGTTGTGTGCTGTTTTTACAAAGTTTTCAGATTGTCTCCCAGGTTTGCATCCCTCACTGAATTGGCCATAGAATCAATTGTGTCGAGACGGTTTTTGAATTTGAGGCCTCGGGTGCGGAGTTTTTGACATCGTCGCCCATAGCCAAATTGCGCGCACGCTTGTGTGCCGTTTTTACAAAGTTTTCAGACTGCCTCCCGGGTTTGAATCCCCCACTGAATTGGCCATAGAATCATTTGTGTCAAGAGAATTTTTGAATTTGAGGCCTCGGGTGCGGAGTTTTTGACGTCGTCGCCCATAATCAAACTTACGCGCATGGTTGTTTGCCGTTTTTACAAAGTTTTCAGATTGCCTCCCAGGTTTGCATCCCTCACTGAATTGGCCATAGAATCAATTGTGTCGAGACGGTTTTTGAATTTGAGCCCCTCGGGTGCAGAGTTTTTGACGTCGTCGCCCAAAGCCAAATTGCGCGCACGCTTGTGCGCCGTTTTTACAAAGTTTTCAGATTGCCTCTCGGGTTTTCATTTCCCACTGAATTGGCCATATAATCAATTGTGTCGAGAAAGTTTTTGAATTTGAGGCCTCGGGTGCGGAGTTTTTGACGTCGTCGCCCATAGCCAAACTTGCGCGCATGGTTGTGTGCCGTTTTTACAAAGTTTTCAGATTGCCTCGAAGGTTTGCATCCCTCACTGAATTGGCCATCGAATCAATTGTGGCGAGACGGTTTTTGAATTTTAGGCCTCGGGTGCAGAGTTTTTGACGTCATCGCCCATAGCCAAATTGCGCGCATGCTTGTGCGCCGTTTTTACAAAGTTTTCAGATTGCCTCCCGGGTTTGCATTTCCCGCTGAATTGGCCATAGAATCAATTGTGTCGAGAAAGTTTTTGAATTTGAGGCCTAGGGTGCGGAGTTTTTGACGTCGTCGCCCATAGCCAAACTTGTGCGCATGGTTATGTGCCGTTTTTACAAAGTTTTCAGATTGCCTCCCAGGTTTGCATCCCGCACTGAATTGGCCATAGAATCAATTGTGTCGAGACGATTTTTGAATTTGAGGCCTCGGGTGCGGAGTTTTTGACATCGTCGCCCATAGCCAAATTGCGCGCACGCTTGTGCGCCGTTTTTACAAAGTTTTCAGATTGCCTCCTGGGTTTGAATTTCCCACTGAATTGGCCATAAAATCATTTGTGTCAGGAAAGTTTTTGAATTTGAGGCCTCGAGTGCGGAGTTTTTGACGTCGTCGCCCATAGCCAAACTTGCGCGCATGGTTGTGTGCCGTTTTTACAAATTTTTAAGATTGCCTCCCAGGTTTGTATTCCTCACTGAATTGGCCATAGAATCAATTATGTCGAGACGGTTTTTGAATTTGAGGCCTCGGGTGCAGAGTTTTTGACGTCGTCGCCCATAGCCAAATTGCGTGCACGCTTGTGCGCGGTTTTTACAAAGTTTTCAGATTGCCTCTCGGGTTTGCATTTCCCACTGAATTGGCCATAGAATCAATTGTGTCGAGAAAGTTTTTGAATTTTTGGCCTAGGGTGCGGAGTTTTTGACGTCGTCGCCCATAGCCAAACTTGCGCGCATGGTTGTGTGCCGTTTTTACAAAGTTTTCAGATTGCCTCCCAGGTTTGCATCCCGCACTGAATTGGCCATAGAATCAATTGTGTCGAGACAATTTTAGAATTTGAGGCCTCGGGTGCAGAGTTTTTGACGTTGTCGCCCAAAGCCAAATTGCGCGCATGTTTGTGAGCCGTTTTTACAAAGTTTTCAGATTGCCTCTCGGGTTTGCATTTCCAGCTGAATTGGCCATAGAATCAATTGTGTCGAGAATTTTTTTGAATTTGAGGCCTCGGGTGCGGAGTTTTTGACGTCGTCGCCCATAGCCAAACTTGCGCGCATGGTTGTGTGCCATTTTTACAAAGTTTTCAGATTGCCTCCCAGGTTTGCATCCCTCACTGAATTGGCCATAGAATCAATTGTGTCGAGACGATTTTTGAATTTGAGGCCTCGGGTGTAGAGTTTTTGACATCGTCGCCCATAGCCAAATTGCGCGTACGCTTGTGAGCCGTTTTTACAAAGTTTTCAGATTGCCTCTCGAGTTTGCATTTCCAGCTGAATTGGCCATAGAATCAATTGTGTCGAGAAATTTTTTGAATTTGAGGCCTCGGGTGCGGAGTTTTTGACGTCGTCGCCCATAGTCAAACTTGCGCGCATGGTTGTTTGCCATTTTTACAAAGTTTTCAGATTGCCTCCCAGGTTTGCATTCCTCACTGAATTGGCCATAGAATCAATTGTGTCGAGACGGTTTTTGAATTTGAGCCCTCGGGTGCAGAGTTTTTGACGTCGTCGCCCTTAGCCAAATTGCGCGCATTCTTGTGTGCCGTTTTTACAAAGTTTTTAGATTGCCTCTCGGGTTTGTATTTCCCACTGAATTGGCCATAGAATCAATCGTGTCGAGAAAGTTTTTGAATTTGAGGCATCGGGTGCGGAGTTTTTGACGTCGTCGCCCATAGCCAAACTTGCGCGCATGGTTGTGTGCCGTTTTTACAAAGTTTTCAGATTGCCTCGAAGGTTTGCATCCCTCACTGAATTGGCCATAGAATCAATTATGTCGAGACGGTTTTTGAATTTTAGGCCTCGGGTGCAGAGTTTTTGACGTCGTCGCCCATAGCCAAATTGCGCGCATGCTTGTGCGCCGTTTTTACAAAGTTTTCAGATTGCCTCCCGGGATTGCATTTCCCGCTGAATTGGCCATAGAATCAATTGTGTCGAGAAAGTTTTTGAATTTGAGGCCTAGGGTGCGGAGTTTTTGACGTCGTCGCCCATAGCCAAACTTGTGCGCATGGTTGTGTGCCGTTTTTACAAAGTTTTCAGATTGCCTCCCAGGTTTGCATCCCGCACTGAATTGGCCATAGAATCAATTGTGTCGAGACGATTTTTGAATTTGAGGCCTCGGGTGCAGAGTTTTTGACGTCGTCGCCCATAGCCAAATTGCGCGCATGTTTGTGAGCCGTTATTACAAAGTTTTCAGATTGCCTCTCGGGTTTGCATTTCCAGCTGAATTGGCCATCGAATCAATTGTGTCGAGAAATTTTTTGAATTTGAGTCCTCGGGTGCGGAGTTTTTGACGTCGTCGCCCATAGCCAAACTTGCGCGCATGGTTGTGTGCCGTTTTTACAAAGTTTTCAGATTGCCTCCCAGGTTTGCATCCCTCACTGAATTGGCCATAGAATCAATTGTGTCGAGACGGTTTTTGAATTTGAGGCCTCGGGTGCGGAGTTTTTGACATCGTCGCCCATAACCAAATTGCGCGCACGCTTGTGCGCCGTTTTTACAAAGTTTTCAGATTGCCTCCTGGGTTTGAATTTCCCACTGAATTGGCCATAGAATCATTTGTGTCAAGGAAGTTTTTGAATTTGAGGCCTCGGGTGCGGAGTTTTTGACGTCGTCGCCCATAGTCAAACTTGCGCGCCTCGTTGTTTGCCGTTTTTACAAAGTTTTCAGATTGCCTCCCAGGTTTGCATCCCTCACTGAATTGGCCATAGACTCAATTGTGTCGAGACGGTTTTTGAATTTGAGCCCTCGGGTGCGGAGTTTTTGACGTCGTCGCCCATAGCCAAATTGCGCGCACGCTTGTGCGCCGTTTTTACAAAGTTTTCAGATTGCCTCTCGGGTTTTCATTCCCCACTGAATTGGCCATAGAATCAATTGTGTCGAGAAAGTTTTTGAATTTGAGGCCTCGGGTGCGGAGTTTTTGACGTTGTCGCCCATAGCCAAACTTGCGCGCATGGTTGTGTGCCGTTTTTACAAAGTTTTCAGATTGCCTCGAAGGTTTGCATCCCTCACTGAATTGGCCATGGAATCAATTGTGTCGAGACGGTTTTTGAATTTTAGGCCTCGGGTGCAGAGTTTTTGACGTCGTCGCCCATAGCCAAATTGCGCGCATGCTTGTGCGCCGTTTTTACAAAGTTTTCAGATTGCCTCTCGGGTTTGAATTCCCCACTGAATTGGCCATAGAATCAATTGTGTCGAGAAAGGTTTTGAATTTGAGGTCTCGGGTGTGGAGTTTTTGACGTCGCCGCCCATAGCCAAACTTTCGCGCATGGTTGTGTGCCGTTTTTACAAAGTTTTCAGATTGCCTCCCAGGTTTGCATCCCGCACTGAATTGGCCATAGAATAAATTGTGTCGAGACGTTTTTTGAATTTGATGCCTCGGGTGCAGAGTTTTTGACGTCGTCGCCCATAACCAAATTGCGTGCATGCTTGTGCGTCGTTTTTACAAAGTTTTTAGATTGCCTCTCGGGTTTGCATCTCCCACTGAATTGGCCATAGAATCAATTGTGTCGAGAAAGTTTTTGAATTTGAGGCCTCGGGTGCGGAGTTTTTGACGTTGTCGCCCATAGCCAAACTTGCGCGCATGGTTGTGTGCCGTTTTTACAAAGTTTTCAGATTGCCTCGAAGGTTTGCATCCCTCACTGAATTGGCCATGGAATCAATTGTGTCGAGACGGTTTTTGAATTTTAGGCCTCGGGTGCAGAGTTTTTGACGTCGTCGCCCATAGCCAAATTGCGCGCATGCTTGTGCGCCGTTTTTACAAAGTTTTCAGATTGCCTCTCGGGTTTGAATTCCCCACTGAATTGGCCATAGAATCAATTGTGTCGAGAAAGTTTTTGAATTTGAGGCCTCGGGTGTGGAGTTTTTGACGTCGCCGCCCATAGCCAAACTTTCGCGCATGGTTGTGTGCCGTTTTTACAAAGTTTTCAGATTGCCTCCCAGGTTTGCATCCCGCACTGAATTGGCCATAGAATAAATTGTGTCGAGACGTTTTTTGAATTTGATGCCTCGGGTGCAGAGTTTTTGACGTCGTCGCCCATAACCAAATTGCGCGCATGCTTGTGCGCCGTTTTTACAAAGTTTTTAGATTGCCTCTCGGGTTTGCATCTCCCACTGAATTGGACATAGAATCAATTGTGTCGAGAAAGTTTTTGAATTTGAGGCCTCGGGTGCGGAGTTTTTGACGTCGTCGCCCATAGCCAAACTTGCGCGCATGGTTGTGTGCCATTTTTACAAAGTTTTCAGATTGCCTCCCAGGTTTGCATCCCTCACTGAATTGGCCATAGAATCAATTGTGTCGAGACGATTTTTGAATTTGAGGCCTCGGGTGTAGAGTTTTTGACATCGTCGCCCATAGCCAAATTGCGCGTACGCTTGTGAGCCGTTTTTACAAAGTTTTCAGATTGCCTCTCGAGTTTGCATTTCCAGCTGAATTGGCCATAGAATCAATTGTGTCGAGAAATTTTTTGAATTTGAGGCCTCGGGTGCGGAGTTTTTGACGTCGTCGCCCATAGTCAAACTTGCGCGCATGGTTGTTTGCCATTTTTACAAAGTTTTCAGATTGCCTCCCAGGTTTGCATTCCTCACTGAATTGGCCATAGAATCAATTGTGTCGAGACGGTTTTTGAATTTGAGCCCTCGGGTGCAGAGTTTTTGACGTCGTCGCCCTTAGCCAAATTGCGCGCATTCTTGTGTGCCGTTTTTACAAAGTTTTTAGATTGCCTCTCGGGTTTGTATTTCCCACTGAATTGGCCATAGAATCAATCGTGTCGAGAAAGTTTTTGAATTTGAGGCATCGGGTGCGGAGTTTTTGACGTCGTCGCCCATAGCCAAACTTGCGCGCATGGTTGTGTGCCGTTTTTACAAAGTTTTCAGATTGCCTCGAAGGTTTGCATCCCTCACTGAATTGGCCATAGAATCAATTATGTCGAGACGGTTTTTGAATTTTAGGCCTCGGGTGCAGAGTTTTTGACGTCGTCGCCCATAGCCAAATTGCGCGCATGCTTGTGCGCCGTTTTTACAAAGTTTTCAGATTGCCTCCCGGGATTGCATTTCCCGCTGAATTGGCCATAGAATCAATTGTGTCGAGAAAGTTTTTGAATTTGAGGCCTAGGGTGCGGAGTTTTTGACGTCGTCGCCCATAGCCAAACTTGTGCGCATGGTTGTGTGCCGTTTTTACAAAGTTTTCAGATTGCCTCCCAGGTTTGCATCCCGCACTGAATTGGCCATAGAATCAATTGTGTCGAGACGATTTTTGAATTTGAGGCCTCGGGTGCAGAGTTTTTGACGTCGTCGCCCATAGCCAAATTGCGCGCATGTTTGTGAGCCGTTATTACAAAGTTTTCAGATTGCCTCTCGGGTTTGCATTTCCAGCTGAATTGGCCATCGAATCAATTGTGTCGAGAAATTTTTTGAATTTGAGTCCTCGGGTGCGGAGTTTTTGACGTCGTCGCCCATAGCCAAACTTGCGCGCATGGTTGTGTGCCGTTTTTACAAAGTTTTCAGATTGCCTCCCAGGTTTGCATCCCTCACTGAATTGGCCATAGAATCAATTGTGTCGAGACGGTTTTTGAATTTGAGGCCTCGGGTGCGGAGTTTTTGACATCGTCGCCCATAACCAAATTGCGCGCACGCTTGTGCGCCGTTTTTACAAAGTTTTCAGATTGCCTCCTGGGTTTGAATTTCCCACTGAATTGGCCATAGAATCATTTGTGTCAAGGAAGTTTTTGAATTTGAGGCCTCGGGTGCGGAGTTTTTGACGTCGTCGCCCATAGTCAAACTTGCGCGCCTCGTTGTTTGCCGTTTTTACAAAGTTTTCAGATTGCCTCCCAGGTTTGCATCCCTCACTGAATTGGCCATAGACTCAATTGTGTCGAGACGGTTTTTGAATTTGAGCCCTCGGGTGCGGAGTTTTTGACGTCGTCGCCCATAGCCAAATTGCGCGCACGCTTGTGCGCCGTTTTTACAAAGTTTTCAGATTGCCTCTCGGGTTTTCATTCCCCACTGAATTGGCCATAGAATCAATTGTGTCGAGAAAGTTTTTGAATTTGAGGCCTCGGGTGCGGAGTTTTTGACGTTGTCGCCCATAGCCAAACTTGCGCGCATGGTTGTGTGCCGTTTTTACAAAGTTTTCAGATTGCCTCGAAGGTTTGCATCCCTCACTGAATTGGCCATGGAATCAATTGTGTCGAGACGGTTTTTGAATTTTAGGCCTCGGGTGCAGAGTTTTTGACGTCGTCGCCCATAGCCAAATTGCGCGCATGCTTGTGCGCCGTTTTTACAAAGTTTTCAGATTGCCTCTCGGGTTTGAATTCCCCACTGAATTGGCCATAGAATCAATTGTGTCGAGAAAGGTTTTGAATTTGAGGTCTCGGGTGTGGAGTTTTTGACGTCGCCGCCCATAGCCAAACTTTCGCGCATGGTTGTGTGCCGTTTTTACAAAGTTTTCAGATTGCCTCCCAGGTTTGCATCCCGCACTGAATTGGCCATAGAATAAATTGTGTCGAGACGTTTTTTGAATTTGATGCCTCGGGTGCAGAGTTTTTGACGTCGTCGCCCATAACCAAATTGCGTGCATGCTTGTGCGTCGTTTTTACAAAGTTTTTAGATTGCCTCTCGGGTTTGCATCTCCCACTGAATTGGCCATAGAATCAATTGTGTCGAGAAAGTTTTTGAATTTGAGGCCTCGGGTGCGGAGTTTTTGACGTTGTCGCCCATAGCCAAACTTGCGCGCATGGTTGTGTGCCGTTTTTACAAAGTTTTCAGATTGCCTCGAAGGTTTGCATCCCTCACTGAATTGGCCATGGAATCAATTGTGTCGAGACGGTTTTTGAATTTTAGGCCTCGGGTGCAGAGTTTTTGACGTCGTCGCCCATAGCCAAATTGCGCGCATGCTTGTGCGCCGTTTTTACAAAGTTTTCAGATTGCCTCTCGGGTTTGAATTCCCCACTGAATTGGCCATAGAATCAATTGTGTCGAGAAAGTTTTTGAATTTGAGGCCTCGGGTGTGGAGTTTTTGACGTCGCCGCCCATAGCCAAACTTTCGCGCATGGTTGTGTGCCGTTTTTACAAAGTTTTCAGATTGCCTCCCAGGTTTGCATCCCGCACTGAATTGGCCATAGAATAAATTGTGTCGAGACGTTTTTTGAATTTGATGCCTCGGGTGCAGAGTTTTTGACGTCGTCGCCCATAACCAAATTGCGCGCATGCTTGTGCGCCGTTTTTACAAAGTTTTTAGATTGCCTCTCGGGTTTGCATCTCCCACTGAATTGGACATAGAATCAATTGTGTCGAGAAAGTTTTTGAATTTGAGGCCTCGGGTGCGGAGTTTTTGACGTTGTCGCACATTGCCAAACTTGCGCGCATGGTTGTGTGCCGTTTTTACAAAGTTTTCAGATTGCCTCGAAGGTTTGCATCCCTCACTGAATTGGCCATAGAATCAATTATGTCGAGACGGTTTTTGAATTTTAGGCCTCGGGTGCAGAGTGTTTGACGTCGTCGCCCATAGCCAAATTGCGCGCATGCTTGTGCGCCGTTTTTACAAAGTTTTCAGATTGCCTCCCGGGTTTGCATCTCCCACTGAATTGGCCATAGAATCAATTGTGTCGAGAAAGTTTTTGAATTTGAGGCCTCGGGTGTGGAGTTTTTGACGTCGCCGCCCATAGCCAAACTTTCGCGCATGGTTGTGTGCCGTTTTTACAAAGTTTTCAGATTGCCTCCCAGGTTTGCATCCCGCACTGAATTGGCCATAGAATAAATTGTGTCGAGACGTTTTTTGAATTTGATGCCTCGGGTGCAGAGTTTTTGACGTCGTCGCCCATAGCCAAATTGCGCGCATGCTTGTGCGCCGTTTTTACAAAGTTTTCAGATTGCCTCCCGGGTTTGCATTTCCCGCTGAATTGGTCATAGAATCAATTGTGTCGAGAAAGTTTTTGAATTTGAGGCCTAGGGTGCGGAGTTTTTGACGTCGTCGCCCATAGCCAAACTTGCGCGCATGGTTGTGTGCCGTTTTTACAAAGTTTTCAGATTGCCTCCCAGGTTTGCATCCCGCACTGAATTGGCCATAGAATCAATTGTGTCGAGACTGTTTTTGAATTTGAGCCCTCGGGTGCGGAGTTTTTGACGTCGTCGCCCATAGCCAAATTGCGCGCACGCTTGTGCGCCGTTTTTACAAAGTTTTCAGATTGCCTCTCGGGTTTGCATTTCCCACTGAATTGGCCATAGAATCAATTGTGTCGAGAAAGTTTTTGAATTTGAGGCCTCGGGTGCGAAGTTTTTGACGTTGTCGCCCATAGCCAAACTTGCGCGCATGGTTGTGTGCCGTTTTTACAAAGTTTTCAGATTGCCTCGAAGGTTTGCATCCCTCACTGAATTGGCCATAGAATCAATTGTGTCGAGACGTTTTTTGAATTTGATGCCTCGGGTGCGGAGTTTTTGACGTCGTCGCCCATAGCCAAACTTGCGCGCATGGTTGTGTGCCGTTTTTACAAAGTTTTCAGGTTGCCTCCCGGGTTTGCATTTCCCGCTGAATTGGCCATAGAATCAATTGTGTCGAGAAAGTTTTAGAATTTGAGGCCTAGGGTGCGGAGTTTTTGACGTCGTCGCCCATAGCCAAACTTGCGCGCATGGTTGTGTGCCGTTTTTACAAAGTTTTCAGATTGCCTCCCAGGTTTGCATCCCGCACTGAATTGGCCATAGAATCAATTGTGTCGAGACGATTTTTGAATTTGAGGCCTCGGGTGCAGAGTTTTTGACGTCGTCGCCCATAGCCAAATTGCGCGCATGTTTGTGAGCCGTTTTTACAAAGTTTTCAGATTGCCTCTCGGGTTTGCATTTCCAGCTGAATTGGCCATAGAATCAATTGTGTCGAGAAATTTTTTGAATTTGAGGCCTCGGGTGCGGAGTTTTTGACGTCGTCGCCCATAGCCAAACTTGGGCGCATGGTTGTGTGCCGTTTTTACAAAGTTTTCAGATTGCCTCCCAGGTTTGCATCCCTCACTGAATTGGCCATAGAATCAATTGTGTCGAGACGAATTTTGAATTTGAGGCCTCGGGTGCAGAGTTTTTGACATCGTCGCCCATAGCCAAATTGCGCGCACGCTTATGAGCCGTTTTTACAAAGTTTTCAGATTGCCTCTCGAGTTTGCATTTCCAGCTGAATTAGCCATAGAATCAATTGTGTCGAGAATTTTTTTGAATTTGAGGCCTCGGGTGCGGAGTTTTTGACGTCGTCGCCCATAGCCAAACATGCGCGCATGGTTGTGTGCCGTTTTTACAAAATTTTCAGATTGCCTCCCAGGTTTGCATCCCCCAGTGAATTGGCCATAGAATCAATTGTGTCGAGACGGTTTTTGAATTTGAGGCCTCGGGTGCGGAGTTTTTGACATCGTCGCCCATAGCCAAATTGCGCGCACGCTTGTGCGCCGTTTTTACAAAGTTTTCAGACTGCCTCCCGGGTTTGAATTCCCCACTGAATTGGCCATAGAATCATTTGTGTCAAGAAAGTTTTTGAATTTGAGGCCTCGGGTGCGGAGTTTTTGACGTCGTCGCCCATAGTCAAACTTACGCGCATGATTGTTTGCCGTTTTTACAAAGTTTTCAGATTGCCTCCCAGGTTTGCACCCCTCACTGAATTGGCAATAGAATCAATTGTGTCGAGACGGTTTTTGAATTTGAGCCCTCGGGTGCGGAGTTTTTGACGTCGTCGCCCATAGCCAAATTGCGCGCACGCTTGTGCGCCGTTTTTACAAAGTTTTCAGATTGCCTCTCGGGTTTGCATTTCCACTGAATTGGCCATAGAATCAATTGTGTCGAGACGGTTTTTGAATTTTAGGCCTCGGGTGCAGAGTGTTTGACGTCGTCGCCCATAGCCAAATTGCGCGCATGCTTGTGCGCCGTTTTTACAAAGTTTTTAGATTGCCTCTCGGGTTTGCATCTCCCACTGAATTGGCCATAGAATCAATTGTGTAGAGAAAGTTTTTGAATTTGAGGCCTCGGGTGCGGAGTTTTTGACGTTGTCGCCCATAGCCAAACTTGCGCGCTTGGTTGTGTGCCGTTTTTACAAAGTTTTCAGATTGCCTCGAAGGTTTGCATCCCTCACTGAATTGGCCATGGAATCAATTGTGTCGAGACGGTTTTTGAATTTTAGGCCTCGGGTGCAGAGTTTTTTACGTCGTCGCCCATAGCCAAATTGCGCGCATGCTTGTGCGCCGTTTTTACAAAGTTTTCAGATTGCCTCTCGGGTTTGAATTCCCCACTGAATTGGCCATAGAATCAATTGTGTCGAGAAAGTTTTTGAATTTGAGGCCTCGGGTGTGGAGTTTTTGACGTCGCCGCCCATAGCCAAACTTTCGCGCATGGTTGTGTGCCGTTTTTACAAAGTTTTCAGATTGCCTCCCAGGTTTGCATCCCGCACTGAATTGGCCATAGAATAAATTGTGTCGAGACGTTTTTTGAATTTGATGCCTCGGGTGCGGAGTTTTTGACGTTGTCGCCCATAGCCAAACTTGCGCGCATGGTTGTGTGCCGTTTTTACAAAGTTTTCAGATTGCCTCGAAGGTTTGCATCCCTCACTGAATTGGCCATGGAATCAATTGTGTCGAGACGGTTTTTGAATTTTAGGCCTCGGGTGCAGAGTTTTTGACGTCATCGCCCATAGCCAAATTGCGCGCATGCTTGTGCGCTGTTTTTACAAAGTTTTCAGATTGCCTCCCGGGTTTGCATTTCCCGCTGAATTGGCCATAGAATCAATTGTGTCGAGAAAGTTTTAGAATTTGAGGCCTAGGGTGCGGAGTTTTTGACGTCGTCGCCCATAGCCAAACTTGCGCGCATGGTTGTGTGCCGTTTTTACAAAGTTTTCAGATTGCCTCCCAGGTTTGCATCCCGCACTGAATTGGCCATAGAATCAATTGTGTCGAGACGGTTTTTGAATTTGAGGCCTCGGGTGCAGAGTTTTTGACGTCGTCGCCCATAGCCAAATTGCGCGCATGTTTGTGAGCCGTTTTTACAAAGTTTTCAGATTGCCTCTCGAGTTTGCATTTCCAGCTGAATTGGCCATAGAATCAATTGTGTCGAGAAAGTTTTTGAATTTGAGGCCTCGGGTGCGGAGTTTTTGACGTCGTCGCCCATAGCCAAACTTGCGCACATGGTTGTGTGTCGTTTTTACAAAGTTTTCAGATTGCCTCGAAGGTTTGCATCCCTCACTGAATTGGCCATAGAATCAATTATGTCGAGACGGTTTTTGAATTTTAGGCCTCGGGTGCAGAGTTTTTGACGTCGTCGCCCATAGCCAAATTGCGCGCATGCTTGTGCGCCGTTTTTACAAAGTTTTCAGATTGCCTCCCGGGTTTGCATTACCCGTTGAATTGGCCATAGAATCAATTGTGTCGAGAAAGTTTTTGAATTTGAGGCCTAGGGTGCGGAGTTTTTGACGTCGTCGCCCATAGCCAAACTTGCGCGCATGGTTGTGTGCCGTTTTTACAAAGTTTTCAGATTGCCTCCCAGGTTTGCATCCCGCACTGAATTGGCCATAGAATCAATTGTGCCGAGACGATTTTTGAATTTGAGGCCTCGGGTGCAGAGTTTTTGACGTCGTCGCCCATAGCCAAATTGCGCGCATGCTTGTGCGCCGTTTTTACAAAGTTTTCAGATTGCCTCCCGGGTTTGCATTTCCCGTTGAATTGGCCATAGAATCAATTGTGTCGAGAAAGTTTTTGAATTTGAGGCCTAGGGTGCGGAGTTTTTGACGTCGTCGCCCATAGCCAAACTTGCGCGCATGGTTGTGTGCCGTTTTTACAAAATTTTCAGATTGCCTCCCAGGTTTGCATCCCTCACTGAATTGGCCATAGAATCAATTGTGTCGAGACGGTTTTTGAATTTGAGGCCTCAGGTGCGGAGTTTTTGACATCGTCGCCCATAGCCAAATTGCGCGCACGCTTGTGCGCCGTTTTTACAAAGTTTTCAGACTGCCTCCCGGGTTTGAATTCCCCACTGAATTGGCCATAGAATCATTTGTGTCAAGAAAGTTTTTGAATTTGAGGCCTCGGGTGCGAAGTTTTTGACGTCGTCCCCCATAGTCAAACTTACGCGCATGGTTGTTTGCCGTTTTTACAAAGTTTTCAGATTGCCTCCCAGGTTTGCATCCCTCACTGAATTGGCAATAGAATCAATTGTGTCGAGACGGTTTTTGAATTTGAGCCCTCGGGTGCGGAGTTTTTGACGTCGTCGCCCATAGCCAAATAGCGCGTACGCTTGTGTGCCGTTTTTACAAAGTTTTCAGATTGCCTCTCGGGTTTTCATTTCCCACTGAATTGGCCATAGAATCAATTGTGTCGAGAAAGTTTTTGAATTTGAGGTCTCGGGTGCGGAGTTTTTGACGTTGTCGCCCATAGCCAAACTTGCGCGCATGGTTGTGTGCCGTTTTTACAAAGTTTTCAGATTGCCTCGAAGGTTTGCATCCCTCACTGAATTGGCCATGGAATCAATTGTGTCGAGACGGTTTTTGAATTTTAGGCCTCGGGTGCAGAGTTTTTGACGTCGTCGCCCATACCCAAATTGCGCGCATGCTTGTGCGCCGTTTTTACAAAGTTTTCAGATTGCCTCTCGGGTTTGCATTTCCCGCTGAATGGGCCATAGAATCAATTGTGTCGAGTAAGTTTTTGAATTTGAGGCCTCGGGTGCGGAGTTTTTGACGTCGTCGCCCATAACAAAACTTGCGCGCATGGTTGTATGCCGTTTTTACAAAGTTTTAAGATTCCCTCCCAGATTTGCATCCCGCATTGAATTGGCCATAGAATAAATTGTGTCGAGACGATTTTCGAATTTGAGGCCTGGGGTGCAGAGTTTTTGACGTCGTCGCCCATAACCAAATTGCGCGCATGCTTGTGCGCCGTTTTTACAAAGTTTTTTTATTGCCTCTCGGGTTTGCATTTCCCACTGAATTGGCCATAGAATCAATTGTGTCGAGAAAGTTTTTAAATTTGAGGCATCGGGTGCGGAGTTTTTGACGTCGTCGCCCATAGCCAAACTTGCGCGCATGGTTGTGTGCCGTTTTTACAAAGTTTTCAGATTGCCTCCAAGGTTTGAATTTTCCACTGAATTGGCAATAGAATCAATTGTGTCAAGAAAGTTTTTGAATTTGAGGCCTCGAGTGCGGAGTTTTTGACGTCGTCGCCCATAGCCAAACTTGCGCGCATGGTTGTGTGCCGTTTTTACAAAGTTTTAAGATTGCCTCCCAGGTTTGTATTCCTCACTGAATTGGCCATAGAATCAATTGTGTCGAGACGGTTTTTGAATTTGAGGCCTCGGGTGCAGAGTTTTTGACGTCGTCGCCCATAGCCAAATTGCGTGCACGCTTGTGCGCCGTTTTTACAGAGTTTTCAGATTGCCTCTCGGGTTTGCAATTCCCACTGAATTGGCCATAGAATCAATTGTGTCGAGAAAGTTTTTGAATTTGAGGCCTAGGGTGCAGAGTTTTTGACGTCGTCGCCCATAGCCAAACTTGCGCGCGTGGTTGTGTGCCGTTTTTACAAAGTTTTCAGATTGCCTCCCAGGTTTGCATCCCGCACTGAATTGGCCATAGAATCAATTGTGTCGAGACGATTTTAGAATTTGAGGCCTCGGGTGCAGAGTTTTTGACGTTGTCGCCCATAACCAAATTGCGCGCATGTTTGTGAGCCGTTTTTACAAAGTTTTCAGATTGCCTCTCGGGTTTGCATTTCTAGCTGAATTGGCCATAGAATCAATTGTGTCGAGAAATTTTTTGAATTTGAGGCCTCGGGTGCGGAGTTTTTGACGTCGTCGCCCATAGCCAAACTTGCGCGCATGGTTGTGTGCCGTTTTTACAAAGTTTTCAGATTGCCTCCCATGTTTGCATCCTTCACTGAATTGGCCATAGAATCAATTGTGTCGAGACGATTTTTGAATTTGAGGCCTCGGGTGCAGAGTTTTTGACGTCGTCGCCCATAGCCAAATTGCGCGCATGTTTGTGAGCCGTTTTTACAAAGTTTTCAGATTGCCTCTCGGGTTTGCATTTCCAGCTGAATTGGCCATCGAATCAATTGTGTCGAATTTTTTTTTGAATTTGAGTCCTCGGGTGCGGAGTTTTTGACGTCGTCGCCCATAGCCAAACTTGCGCGCATGGTTGTGTGCCGTTTTTACAAAGTTTTCAGATTGCCTCCCAGGTTTGCATTCCTCACTGAATTGGCCATAAAATCAATTGTGTCGAGACGGTTTTTGAATTTGAGGCCTCGGGTGCGGAGTTTTTGACATCGTCGCCCATAGCCAAATTGCGCGCACGCTTGTGCGCCGTTTTTACAAAGTTTTCAAATTGCCTCTCGGGTTTGCATTTCCAGCTGAATTGGCCATCGAATCAATTGTGTCGAGAAATTTTTTGAATTTGAGTCCTCGGGTGCGGAGTTTTTGACGTCGTCGCCCATAGCCAAACTTGCGCGCATGGTTGTGTGCCGTTTTTACAAAGTTTTCAGATTGCCTCCCAGGTTTGCATCCCTCACTGAATTGGTCATAGAATCAATTGTGTCGAGACGGTTTTTGAATTTGAGGCCTCGGGTGCGGAGTTTTTGACATCGTCGCCCATAGCCAAATTGCGCGCACGCTTGTGCGCCGTTTTTACAAAGTTTTCAGATTGCCTCCTGGGTTTGAATTTCCCACTGAATTGGCCATAGAATCATTTGTGTCAAGAAAGTTTTTGAATTTGAGGCCTCGGGTGCGGAGTTTTTGACATCGTCGCCCATAGTCAAACTTGCGCGCATGGTTGTTTGCCGTTTTTAAAGAGTTTTCAGATTGCCTCCCAGGTTTGCATCCCTCACTGAATTGGCCATAGAATCAATTGTGTCGAGACGGTTTTTGAATTTGAGCCCTCGGGTGCGGAGTTTTTGACGTCGTCGCCCATAGCCAAATTGCGCGCACGCTTGTGCGCCGTTTTTACAAAGTTTTCAGATTGCCTCTCGGGTTTTCATTCCCCACTGAATTGGCCATAGAATCAATTGTGTCGAGAAAGTTTTTGAATTTGAGGCCTCGGGTGCGGAGTTTTTGACGTTGTCGCCCATAGCCAAACTTGCGCGCATGGTTGTGTGCCGTTTTTACAAAGTTTTCAAATTGCCTCGAAGGTTTGCATCCCTCACTGAATTGGCCATGGAATCAATTGTGTCGAGACGGTTTTTGAATTTTAGGCCTCGGGTGCAGAGTTTTTGACGTCGTCGCCCATAGCCAAATTGCGCGCATGCTTGTGCGCCGTTTTTACAAAGTTTTTCAGATTGCCTCTCGGGTTTGAATTCTCCACTGAATTGGCCATAGAATCAATTGTGTCGAGAAAGTTTTTGAATTTGAGGCCTCGGGTGTGGAGTTTTTGACGTCGCCGCCCATAGCCAAACTTTCGCGCATGGTTGTGTGCCGTTTTTACAAAGTTTTCAGATTGCCTCCCAGGTATGCATCCCGCACTGAATTGGCCATAGAATAAATTGTGTCGAGACGATTTTTGAATTTGATGCCTCGGGTGCAGAGTTTTTGACGTCGTCGCCCATAACCAAATTGCGCGCATGCTTGTGCGCCGTTTTTACAAAGTTTTTAGATTGCCTCTCGGGTTTGCATTTCCCACTGAATTGGCCATAGAATCAATTGTGTCGAGAAAGTTTTTGAATTTGAGGCCTCGGGTGCGGAGTTTTTGACGTTGTCGCCCATAGCCAAACTTGCGCGCATGGTTGTGTGCCGTTTTTACAAAGTTTTCAGATTGCCTCCCAGGTTTGCATCCCGCACTGAATTGGCCATAGAATCAATTGTGCCGAGACGATTTTTGAATTTGAGGCCTCGGGTGCAGAGTTTTTGACGTCGTCGCCCATAGCCAAATTGCGCGCATGCTTGTGCGCCGTTTTTACAAAGTTTTCAGATTGCCTCCCGGGTTTGCATTTCCCGTTGAATTGGCCATAGAATCAATTGTGTCGAGAAAGTTTTTGAATTTGAGGCCTAGGGTGCGGAGTTTTTGACGTCGTCGCCCATAGCCAAACTTGCGCGCATGGTTGTGTGCCGTTTTTACAAAATTTTCAGATTGCCTCCCAGGTTTGCATCCCTCACTGAATTGGCCATAGAATCAATTGTGTCGAGACGGTTTTTGAATTTGAGGCCTCAGGTGCGGAGTTTTTGACATCGTCGCCCATAGCCAAATTGCGCGCACGCTTGTGCGCCGTTTTTACAAAGTTTTCAGACTGCCTCCCGGGTTTGAATTCCCCACTGAATTGGCCATAGAATCATTTGTGTCAAGAAAGTTTTTGAATTTGAGGCCTCGGGTGCGAAGTTTTTGACGTCGTCCCCCATAGTCAAACTTACGCGCATGGTTGTTTGCCGTTTTTACAAAGTTTTCAGATTGCCTCCCAGGTTTGCATCCCTCACTGAATTGGCAATAGAATCAATTGTGTCGAGACGGTTTTTGAATTTGAGCCCTCGGGTGCGGAGTTTTTGACGTCGTCGCCCATAGCCAAATAGCGCGTACGCTTGTGTGCCGTTTTTACAAAGTTTTCAGATTGCCTCTCGGGTTTTCATTTCCCACTGAATTGGCCATAGAATCAATTGTGTCGAGAAAGTTTTTGAATTTGAGGTCTCGGGTGCGGAGTTTTTGACGTTGTCGCCCATAGCCAAACTTGCGCGCATGGTTGTGTGCCGTTTTTACAAAGTTTTCAGATTGCCTCGAAGGTTTGCATCCCTCACTGAATTGGCCATGGAATCAATTGTGTCGAGACGGTTTTTGAATTTTAGGCCTCGGGTGCAGAGTTTTTGACGTCGTCGCCCATACCCAAATTGCGCGCATGCTTGTGCGCCGTTTTTACAAAGTTTTCAGATTGCCTCTCGGGTTTGCATTTCCCGCTGAATGGGCCATAGAATCAATTGTGTCGAGTAAGTTTTTGAATTTGAGGCCTCGGGTGCGGAGTTTTTGACGTCGTCGCCCATAACAAAACTTGCGCGCATGGTTGTATGCCGTTTTTACAAAGTTTTAAGATTCCCTCCCAGATTTGCATCCCGCATTGAATTGGCCATAGAATAAATTGTGTCGAGACGATTTTCGAATTTGAGGCCTGGGGTGCAGAGTTTTTGACGTCGTCGCCCATAACCAAATTGCGCGCATGCTTGTGCGCCGTTTTTACAAAGTTTTTTTATTGCCTCTCGGGTTTGCATTTCCCACTGAATTGGCCATAGAATCAATTGTGTCGAGAAAGTTTTTAAATTTGAGGCATCGGGTGCGGAGTTTTTGACGTCGTCGCCCATAGCCAAACTTGCGCGCATGGTTGTGTGCCGTTTTTACAAAGTTTTCAGATTGCCTCCAAGGTTTGAATTTTCCACTGAATTGGCAATAGAATCAATTGTGTCAAGAAAGTTTTTGAATTTGAGGCCTCGAGTGCGGAGTTTTTGACGTCGTCGCCCATAGCCAAACTTGCGCGCATGGTTGTGTGCCGTTTTTACAAAGTTTTAAGATTGCCTCCCAGGTTTGTATTCCTCACTGAATTGGCCATAGAATCAATTGTGTCGAGACGGTTTTTGAATTTGAGGCCTCGGGTGCAGAGTTTTTGACGTCGTCGCCCATAGCCAAATTGCGTGCACGCTTGTGCGCCGTTTTTACAGAGTTTTCAGATTGCCTCTCGGGTTTGCAATTCCCACTGAATTGGCCATAGAATCAATTGTGTCGAGAAAGTTTTTGAATTTGAGGCCTAGGGTGCAGAGTTTTTGACGTCGTCGCCCATAGCCAAACTTGCGCGCGTGGTTGTGTGCCGTTTTTACAAAGTTTTCAGATTGCCTCCCAGGTTTGCATCCCGCACTGAATTGGCCATAGAATCAATTGTGTCGAGACGATTTTAGAATTTGAGGCCTCGGGTGCAGAGTTTTTGACGTTGTCGCCCATAACCAAATTGCGCGCATGTTTGTGAGCCGTTTTTACAAAGTTTTCAGATTGCCTCTCGGGTTTGCATTTCTAGCTGAATTGGCCATAGAATCAATTGTGTCGAGAAATTTTTTGAATTTGAGGCCTCGGGTGCGGAGTTTTTGACGTCGTCGCCCATAGCCAAACTTGCGCGCATGGTTGTGTGCCGTTTTTACAAAGTTTTCAGATTGCCTCCCATGTTTGCATCCTTCACTGAATTGGCCATAGAATCAATTGTGTCGAGACGATTTTTGAATTTGAGGCCTCGGGTGCAGAGTTTTTGACGTCGTCGCCCATAGCCAAATTGCGCGCATGTTTGTGAGCCGTTTTTACAAAGTTTTCAGATTGCCTCTCGGGTTTGCATTTCCAGCTGAATTGGCCATCGAATCAATTGTGTCGAAATTTTTTTTGAATTTGAGTCCTCGGGTGCGGAGTTTTTGACGTCGTCGCCCATAGCCAAACTTGCGCGCATGGTTGTGTGCCGTTTTTACAAAGTTTTCAGATTGCCTCCCAGGTTTGCATTCCTCACTGAATTGGCCATAAAATCAATTGTGTCGAGACGGTTTTTGAATTTGAGGCCTCGGGTGCGGAGTTTTTGACATCGTCGCCCATAGCCAAATTGCGCGCACGCTTGTGCGCCGTTTTTACAAAGTTTTCAAATTGCCTCTCGGGTTTGCATTTCCAGCTGAATTGGCCATCGAATCAATTGTGTCGAGAAATTTTTTGAATTTGAGTCCTCGGGTGCGGAGTTTTTGACGTCGTCGCCCATAGCCAAACTTGCGCGCATGGTTGTGTGCCGTTTTTACAAAGTTTTCAGATTGCCTCCCAGGTTTGCATCCCTCACTGAATTGGTCATAGAATCAATTGTGTCGAGACGGTTTTTGAATTTGAGGCCTCGGGTGCGGAGTTTTTGACATCGTCGCCCATAGCCAAATTGCGCGCACGCTTGTGCGCCGTTTTTACAAAGTTTTCAGATTGCCTCCTGGGTTTGAATTTCCCACTGAATTGGCCATAGAATCATTTGTGTCAAGAAAGTTTTTGAATTTGAGGCCTCGGGTGCGGAGTTTTTGACATCGTCGCCCATAGTCAAACTTGCGCGCATGGTTGTTTGCCGTTTTTAAAGAGTTTTCAGATTGCCTCCCAGGTTTGCATCCCTCACTGAATTGGCCATAGAATCAATTGTGTCGAGACGGTTTTTGAATTTGAGCCCTCGGGTGCGGAGTTTTTGACGTCGTCGCCCATAGCCAAATTGCGCGCACGCTTGTGCGCCGTTTTTACAAAGTTTTCAGATTGCCTCTCGGGTTTTCATTCCCCACTGAATTGGCCATAGAATCAATTGTGTCGAGAAAGTTTTTGAATTTGAGGCCTCGGGTGCGGAGTTTTTGACGTTGTCGCCCATAGCCAAACTTGCGCGCATGGTTGTGTGCCGTTTTTACAAAGTTTTCAAATTGCCTCGAAGGTTTGCATCCCTCACTGAATTGGCCATGGAATCAATTGTGTCGAGACGGTTTTTGAATTTTAGGCCTCGGGTGCAGAGTTTTTGACGTCGTCGCCCATAGCCAAATTGCGCGCATGCTTGTGCGCCGTTTTTACAAAGTTTTTCAGATTGCCTCTCGGGTTTGAATTCTCCACTGAATTGGCCATAGAATCAATTGTGTCGAGAAAGTTTTTGAATTTGAGGCCTCGGGTGTGGAGTTTTTGACGTCGCCGCCCATAGCCAAACTTTCGCGCATGGTTGTGTGCCGTTTTTACAAAGTTTTCAGATTGCCTCCCAGGTATGCATCCCGCACTGAATTGGCCATAGAATAAATTGTGTCGAGACGATTTTTGAATTTGATGCCTCGGGTGCAGAGTTTTTGACGTCGTCGCCCATAACCAAATTGCGCGCATGCTTGTGCGCCGTTTTTACAAAGTTTTTAGATTGCCTCTCGGGTTTGCATTTCCCACTGAATTGGCCATAGAATCAATTGTGTCGAGAAAGTTTTTGAATTTGAGGCCTCGGGTGCGGAGTTTTTGACGTTGTCGCCCATTGCCAAACTTGCGCGCATGGTTGTGTGCCGTTTTTACAAAGTTTTCAGATTGCCTCGAAGGTTTGCATCCCTCACTGAATTGGCCATAGAATCAATTATGTCGAGACGGTTTTTGAATTTTAGGCCTCGGGTGCAGAGTTTTTGACGTCGTCGCCCATAGCCAAATTGCGCGCATGCTTGTGCGCCGTTTTTACAAAGTTTTCAGATTGCCTCCCGGGTTTGCATATCCCGCTGAATTGGTCATAGAATCAATTGTGTCGAGAAAGTTTTTGAATTTGAGGCCTAGGGTGCGGAGTTTTTGACGTCGTCGCCCATGGCCAAACTTGCGCGCATGGTTGTGTGCCGTTTTTACAAAGTTTTCAGATTGCCTCCCAGGTTTGCATCCCGCACTGAATTGGCCATAGAATCAATTGTGTCGAGACGGTTTATGAATTTGAGCCCTCGGGTGCGGAGTTTTTGACGTCGTCGCCCATAGACAAATTGCGCGCACGCTTGTGCGCCGTTTTTACAAAGTTTTCAGATTGCCTCTCGGGTTTGCATTTCCCACTGAATTGGCCATAGAATCAATTGTGTCGAGAAAGTTTTTGAATTTGAGGCCTCGGGTGCGAAGTTTTTGACGTTGTCGCCCATAGCCAAACTTGCGCGCATGGTTGTGTGCCGTTTTTACAAAGTTTTCAGATTGCCTCGAAGGTTTGCATCCCTCACTGAATTGGCCATATAATCAATTATGTCGAGACGGTTTTTGAATTTTAGGCCTCGGGTGCAGAGTTTTTGACGTCGTCGCCCATAGCCAAATTGCGCGCATGCTTGTGCGCCGTTTTTACAAAGTTTTCAGATTGCCTCCCGGGTTTGCATTTCCCGCTGAATTGGCCATAGAATCAATTGTGTCGAGAAAGTTTTAGAATTTGAGGCCTAGGGTGCGGAGTTTTTGACGTCGTCGCCCATAGCCAAACTTGCGCGCATGGTTGTGTGCCGTTTTTACAAAGTTTTCAGATTGCCTCCCAGGTTTGCATCCCGCACTGAATTGACCATAGAATCAATTATGTCGAGACGGTTTTTGAATTTGAGCCCTCGGGTGCGGAGTTTTTAACGTCGTCGCCCATAGCCAATAGCGCGCACGCTTGTGCGCCGTTTTTACAAAGTTTTCAGATTGCCTCTCGGGTTTTCATTTCCCACTGAATTGGCCATAGAATCAATTGTGTCGAGAAAGTTTTTGAATTTGAGGCCTCGGGTGCGGAGTTTTTGACGTTGTCGCCCATAGCCAAACTTGCGCGCATGGTTGTGTGCCGTTTTTACAAAGTTTTCAGATTGCCTCGAAGGTTTGCATCCCTCACTGAATTGGCCATGGAATCAATTGTGTCGAGACGGTTTTTGAATTTTAGGCCTCGGGTGCAGAGTTTTTGACGTCGTCGCCCATAGCCAAATTGCGCGCATGCTTGTGCGCCGTTTTTACAAAGTTTTCAGATTGCCTCTCGGGTTTGCATTTCCCGCTGAATGGGCCATAGAATCAATTGTGTCGAGTAAGTTTTTGAATTTGAGGCCTCGGGTGCGGAGTTTTTGACGTCGTCGCCCATAGCAAAACTTGCGCGCATGGTTGTATGCCGTTTTTACAAAGTTTTAAGATTCCCTCCCAGATTTGCATCCCGCACTGAATTGGCCATAGAATAAATTGTGTCGAGACGATTTTCGAATTTGAGGCCTGGGGTGCAGAGTTTTTGACGTCGTCGCCCATAACCAAATTGCGCGCATGCTTGTGCGCCGTTTTTACAAAGTTTTTTGATTGCCTCTCGGGTTTGCATTTCCCACTGAATTGGCCATAGAATCAATTGTGTCGAGAAAGTTTTTAAATTTGAGGCATCGGGTGCGGAGTTTTTGACGTCGTCGCCCATAGCCAAACTTGCGCGCATGGTTGTGTGCCGTTTTTACAAAGTTTTCAGATTGCCTCCAAGGTTTGAATTTCCCACTGAATTGGCAATAGAATCAATTGTGTCAAGAAAGTTTTTGAATTTGAGGCCTCGAGTGCGGAGTTTTTGACGTCGTCGCCCATAGCCAAACTTGCGCGCATGGTTGTGTGCCGTTTTTACAAAGTTTTAAGATTGCCTCCCAGGTTTGTATTCCTCACTGAATTGGCCATAGAATCAATTGTGTCGAGACGGTTTTTGAATTTGAGGCCTCGGGTGCAGAGTTTTTGACGTCGTCGCCCATAGCCAAATTGCGTGCACGCTTGTGCGCCGTTTTTACAGAGTTTTCAGATTGCCTCTCGGGTTTGCAATTCCCACTGAATTGGCCATAGAATCAATTGTGTCGAGAAAGTTTTTGAATTTGAGGCCTAGGGTGCAGAGTTTTTGACGTCGTCGCCCATAGCCAAACTTGCGCGCGTGGTTGTGTGCCGTTTTTACAAAGTTTTCAGATTGCCTCCCAGGTTTGCATCCCGCACTGAATTGGCCATATAATCAATTGTGTCGAGACGATTTTAGAATTTGAGGCCTCGGGTGCAGAGTTTTTGACGTTGTCGCCCATAGCCAAATTGCGCGCATGTTTGTGAGCCGTTTTTACAAAGTTTTCAGATTGCCTCTCGGGTTTGCATTTCTAGCTGAATTGGCCATAGAATCAATTGTGTCGAGAAATTTTTTGAATTTGAGGCCTCGGGTGCGGAGTTTTTGACGTCGTCGCCCATAGCCAAACTTGCGCGTATGGTTGTGTGCCGTTTTTACAAAGTTTTCAGATTGCCTCCCATGTTTGCATCCTTCACTGAATTGGCCATAGAATCAATTGTGTCGAGACGATTTTTGAATTTGAGGCCTCGGGTGCAGAGTTTTTGACGTCGTCGCCCATAGCCAAATTGCGCGCATGTTTGTGAGCCGTTTTTACAAAGTTTTCAGATTGCCTCTCGGGTTTGCATTTCCAGCTGAATTGGCCATCGAATCAATTGTGTCGAGAAATTTTTTGACTTTGAGTCCTCGGGTGCGGAGTTTTTGACGTCGTCGCCCATAGCCAAACTTGCGCGCATGGTTGTGTGCCGTTTTTACAAAGTTTTCAGATTGCCTCCCAGGTTTGCATTCCTCACTGAATTGGCCATAAAATCAATTGTGTCGAGACGGTTTTTGAATTTGAGGCCTCGGGTGCGGAGTTTTTGACATCGTCGCCCATAGCCAAATTGCGCGCACGCTTGTGCGCCGTTTTTACAAAGTTTTCAGATTGCCTCTCGGGTTTGCATTCCCAGCTGAATTGGCCATCGAATCAATTGTGTCGAGAAATTTTTTGAATTTGAGTCCTCGGGTGCGGAGTTTTTGACGTCGTCGCCCATAGCCAAACTTGCGCGCATGGTTGTGTGCCGTTTTTACAAAGTTTTCAGATTGCCTCCCAGGTTTGCATCCCTCACTGAATTGGTCATAGAATCAATTGTGTCGAGACGGTTTTTGAATTTGAGGCCTCGGGTGCGGAGTTTTTGACATCGTCGCCCATAGCCAAATTGCGCGCACGCTTGTGCGCCGTTTTTACAAAGTTTTCAGATTGCCTCCTGGGTTTGAATTTCCCACTGAATTGGCCATAGAATCAATTGTGTCGAGAAAGTTTTTGAATTTGAGGCCTCGGGTGCGAAGTTTTTGACGTTGTCGCCCATAGCCAAACTTGCGCGCATGGTTGTGTGCCGTTTTTACAAAGTTTTCAGATTGCCTCGAAGGTTTGCATCCCTCACTGAATTGGCCATATAATCAATTATGTCGAGACGGTTTTTGAATTTTAGGCCTCGGGTGCAGAGTTTTTGACGTCGTCGCCCATAGCCAAATTGCGCGCATGCTTGTGCGCCGTTTTTACAAAGTTTTCAGATTGCCTCCCGGGTTTGCATTTCCCGCTGAATTGGCCATAGAATCAATTGTGTCGAGAAAGTTTTAGAATTTGAGGCCTAGGGTGCGGAGTTTTTGACGTCGTCGCCCATAGCCAAACTTGCGCGCATGGTTGTGTGCCGTTTTTACAAAGTTTTCAGATTGCCTCCCAGGTTTGCATCCCGCACTGAATTGACCATAGAATCAATTATGTCGAGACGGTTTTTGAATTTGAGCCCTCGGGTGCGGAGTTTTTAACGTCGTCGCCCATAGCCAATAGCGCGCACGCTTGTGCGCCGTTTTTACAAAGTTTTCAGATTGCCTCTCGGGTTTTCATTTCCCACTGAATTGGCCATAGAATCAATTGTGTCGAGAAAGTTTTTGAATTTGAGGCCTCGGGTGCGGAGTTTTTGACGTTGTCGCCCATAGCCAAACTTGCGCGCATGGTTGTGTGCCGTTTTTACAAAGTTTTCAGATTGCCTCGAAGGTTTGCATCCCTCACTGAATTGGCCATGGAATCAATTGTGTCGAGACGGTTTTTGAATTTTAGGCCTCGGGTGCAGAGTTTTTGACGTCGTCGCCCATAGCCAAATTGCGCGCATGCTTGTGCGCCGTTTTTACAAAGTTTTCAGATTGCCTCTCGGGTTTGCATTTCCCGCTGAATGGGCCATAGAATCAATTGTGTCGAGTAAGTTTTTGAATTTGAGGCCTCGGGTGCGGAGTTTTTGACGTCGTCGCCCATAGCAAAACTTGCGCGCATGGTTGTATGCCGTTTTTACAAAGTTTTAAGATTCCCTCCCAGATTTGCATCCCGCACTGAATTGGCCATAGAATAAATTGTGTCGAGACGATTTTCGAATTTGAGGCCTGGGGTGCAGAGTTTTTGACGTCGTCGCCCATAACCAAATTGCGCGCATGCTTGTGCGCCGTTTTTACAAAGTTTTTTGATTGCCTCTCGGGTTTGCATTTCCCACTGAATTGGCCATAGAATCAATTGTGTCGAGAAAGTTTTTAAATTTGAGGCATCGGGTGCGGAGTTTTTGACGTCGTCGCCCATAGCCAAACTTGCGCGCATGGTTGTGTGCCGTTTTTACAAAGTTTTCAGATTGCCTCCAAGGTTTGAATTTCCCACTGAATTGGCAATAGAATCAATTGTGTCAAGAAAGTTTTTGAATTTGAGGCCTCGAGTGCGGAGTTTTTGACGTCGTCGCCCATAGCCAAACTTGCGCGCATGGTTGTGTGCCGTTTTTACAAAGTTTTAAGATTGCCTCCCAGGTTTGTATTCCTCACTGAATTGGCCATAGAATCAATTGTGTCGAGACGGTTTTTGAATTTGAGGCCTCGGGTGCAGAGTTTTTGACGTCGTCGCCCATAGCCAAATTGCGTGCACGCTTGTGCGCCGTTTTTACAGAGTTTTCAGATTGCCTCTCGGGTTTGCAATTCCCACTGAATTGGCCATAGAATCAATTGTGTCGAGAAAGTTTTTGAATTTGAGGCCTAGGGTGCAGAGTTTTTGACGTCGTCGCCCATAGCCAAACTTGCGCGCGTGGTTGTGTGCCGTTTTTACAAAGTTTTCAGATTGCCTCCCAGGTTTGCATCCCGCACTGAATTGGCCATATAATCAATTGTGTCGAGACGATTTTAGAATTTGAGGCCTCGGGTGCAGAGTTTTTGACGTTGTCGCCCATAGCCAAATTGCGCGCATGTTTGTGAGCCGTTTTTACAAAGTTTTCAGATTGCCTCTCGGGTTTGCATTTCTAGCTGAATTGGCCATAGAATCAATTGTGTCGAGAAATTTTTTGAATTTGAGGCCTCGGGTGCGGAGTTTTTGACGTCGTCGCCCATAGCCAAACTTGCGCGTATGGTTGTGTGCCGTTTTTACAAAGTTTTCAGATTGCCTCCCATGTTTGCATCCTTCACTGAATTGGCCATAGAATCAATTGTGTCGAGACGATTTTTGAATTTGAGGCCTCGGGTGCAGAGTTTTTGACGTCGTCGCCCATAGCCAAATTGCGCGCATGTTTGTGAGCCGTTTTTACAAAGTTTTCAGATTGCCTCTCGGGTTTGCATTTCCAGCTGAATTGGCCATCGAATCAATTGTGTCGAGAAATTTTTTGACTTTGAGTCCTCGGGTGCGGAGTTTTTGACGTCGTCGCCCATAGCCAAACTTGCGCGCATGGTTGTGTGCCGTTTTTACAAAGTTTTCAGATTGCCTCCCAGGTTTGCATTCCTCACTGAATTGGCCATAAAATCAATTGTGTCGAGACGGTTTTTGAATTTGAGGCCTCGGGTGCGGAGTTTTTGACATCGTCGCCCATAGCCAAATTGCGCGCACGCTTGTGCGCCGTTTTTACAAAGTTTTCAGATTGCCTCTCGGGTTTGCATTCCCAGCTGAATTGGCCATCGAATCAATTGTGTCGAGAAATTTTTTGAATTTGAGTCCTCGGGTGCGGAGTTTTTGACGTCGTCGCCCATAGCCAAACTTGCGCGCATGGTTGTGTGCCGTTTTTACAAAGTTTTCAGATTGCCTCCCAGGTTTGCATCCCTCACTGAATTGGTCATAGAATCAATTGTGTCGAGACGGTTTTTGAATTTGAGGCCTCGGGTGCGGAGTTTTTGACATCGTCGCCCATAGCCAAATTGCGCGCACGCTTGTGCGCCGTTTTTACAAAGTTTTCAGATTGCCTCCTGGGTTTGAATTTCCCACTGAATTGGCCATAGAATCATTTGTGTCAAGAAAGTTTTTGAATTTGAGGCCTCGGGTGCGGAGTTTTTGACGTCGTCGCCCATAGTCAAACTTGCGCGCATGGTTGTTTGCCGTTTTTACAAAGTTTTCAGATTGCCTCCCAGGTTTGCATCCCTCACTGAATTGGCCATAGAATCAATTGTGTCGAGACGGTTTTTGAATTTGAGCCCTCGGGTGCGGAGTTTTTGACGTCGTCGCCCATAGCAAAATTGCGCGCACGCTTGTGCGCCGTTTTTACAAAGTTTTCAGATTGCCTCTCGGGTTTTCATACCCCACTGAATTGGCCATAGAATCAATTGTGTCGAGAAAGTTTTTGAATTTGAGGCCTCGGGTGCGGAGTTTTTGACGTTGTCGCCCATAGCCAAACTTGCGCGCATGGTTGTGTGCCGTTTTTACAAAGTTTTCAGATTGCCTCGAAGGTTTGCATCCCTCACTGAATTGGCTATGGAATCAATTGTGTCGAGACGGTTTTTGAATTTTAGGCCTCGGGTGCAGAGTTTTTGACGTCGTCGCCCATAGCCAAATTGCGCGCATGCTTGTGCGCCGTTTTTACAAAGTTTTTCAGATTGCCTCTCGGGTTTGAATTCTCCACTGAATTGGCCATAGAATCAATTGTGTCGAGAAAGTTTTTGAATTTGAGGGCTAGGGTGCGGAGTTTTTGACGTCGTCGCCCATAGCCTAACTTGCGCGCGCATGGTTGTGTGCCGTTTTTACAAAGTTTTCAGATTTCCTCCCAGGTTTGCATCCCGCACTGAATTGGCCATAGAATAAATTGTGTCGAGACGATTTTTGAATTTGATGCCTCGGGTGCAGAGTTTTTGACGTCGTCGCCCATAACCAAATTGCGCGCATGCTTGTGCGCCGTTTTTACAAAGTTTTTAGATTGCCTCTCGGGTTTGCATTTCCCACTGAATTGGCCATAGAATCAATTGTGTCGAGAAAGTTTTTGAATTTGAGGCCTCGGGTGCGGAGTTTTTGACGTTGTCGCCCATTGCCAAACTTGCGCGTATGGTTGTGTGCCGTTTTTACAAAGTTTTCAGATTGCCTCGAAGGTTTGCATCCCTCACTGAATTGGCCATAGAATCAATTATGTCGAGACGGTTTTTGAATTTTAGGCCTCGAGTGCAGAGTTTTTGACGTCGTCGCCCATAGCCAAATTGCGCGCATGCTTGTGCGCCGTTTTTACAAAGTTTTCAGATTGCCTCCCGGGTTTGCATTTCCCGGTGAATTGGTCATAGAATCAATTGTGTCGAGAAAGTATTTGAATTTGAGGCCTAGGGTGCGGAGTTTTTGACGTCGTCGCCCATAGCCAAACTTGCGCGCATGGTTGTGTGCCGTTTTTACAAAGTTTTCAGATTGCCTCCCAGGTTTGCATCCCGCATTGAATTGGCCATAGAATCAATTGTGTCGAGACGGTTTTTGAATTTGAGCCCTCGGGTGCGGAGTTTTTGACGTCGTCGCCCATAGACAAATTGCGCGCACGCTTGTGCGCCGTTTTTACAAAGTTTTCAGATTGCCTCTCGGGTTTGCATTTCCCACTGAATTGGCCATAGAATCAATTGTGTCGAGAAAGTTTTTGAATTTGAGGCCTCGGGTGCGAAGTTTTTGACGTTGTCGCCCATAGCCAAACTTGCGCGCATGGTTGTGTGCCGTTTTTACAAAGTTTTCAGATTGACTCGAAGGTTTGCATCCCTCACTGAATTAGCCATAGAATCAATTATGTCGAGACGGTTTTTGAATTTTAGGCCTCGGGTGCAGAGTTTTTGACGTCGTCGCCCATAGCCAAATTGCGCGCATGCTTGTGCGCCGTTTTTACAAAGTTTTCAGATTGCCTCCCGGGTTTGCATTTCCCGCTGAATTGGCCATAGAATCAATTGTGTCGAGAAAGTTTTAGAATTTGAGGCCTAGGGTGCGGAGTTTTTGACGTCGTCGCCCATAGCCAAACTTGCGCGCATGGTTGTGTGCCGTTTTTACAAAGTTTTCAGATTGCCTCCCAGGTTTGCATCCCGCACTGAATTGGCCATAGAATCAATTGTGTCGAGACGATTTTTGAATTTGAGGCCTCGGGTGTAGAGTTTTTGACGTCGTCCCCCATAGCCAAATTGCGCGCATGTTTGTGAGCCGTTTTTATAAAGTTTTCAGATTGCCTCTCGGGTTTGCATTTCCAGCTGAATTGGCCATAGAATCAATTGTGTCGAGAAATTTTTTGAATTTGAGGCCTCGGGTGCGGAGTTTTTGACGTCGTCGCCCATAGCCAAACTTGCGCGCATGGTTGTGTGCCGTTTTTACAAAGTTTTCAGATTGCCTCCCAGGTTTGCATCCCTCACTGAATTGGCCATAGAATCAATTGTGTCGAGACGATTTTTGAATTTGAGGCCTCGGGTGCAGAGTTTTTGACATCGTCGCCCATAGCCAAATTGCGCGCACGCTTATGAGCCGTTTTTACAAAGTTTTCAGATTGCCTCTCGAGTTTGCATTTCCAGCTGAATTGGCCATAGAATCAATTGTGTCGAGAATTTTTTTGAATTTGAGGCCTCGGGTGCGGAGTTTTTGACGTCGTCGCCCATAGCCAAACTTGCGCGCATGGTTGTGTGCCGTTATTACAAAATTTTCAGATTGCCTCCCAGGTTTGCATCCCTCACTGAATTGGCCATAGAATCAATTGTGTCGAGACGGTTTTTGAATTTGAGGCCTCGGGTGCGGAGTTTTTGACATCGTCGCCCATAGCAAAATTGCGCGCACGCTTGTGCGCCGTTTTTACAAAGTTTTCAGACTGCCTCCCGGGTTTGAATTCCCCACTGAATTGGCCATAGAATCATTTGTGTCAAGAAAGTTTTTGAATTTGAGGCCTCGGGTGCGGAATTTTTGACGTCGTCGCCCATAGTCAAACTTACGCGCATGGTTGTTTGCCGTTTTTACAAAGTTTTCAGATTGCCTCCCAGGTTTGCATCCCTCACTGAATTGGCAATAGAATCAATTGTGTCGAGACGGTTTTTGAATTTGAGCCCTCGGGTGCGGAGTTTTTGACGTCGTCGCCCATAGCCAAATTGCGCGCACGCTTGTGCGCCGTTTTTACAAAGTTTTCAGATTGCCTCTCGGGTTTTCATTTCCCACTGAATTGGCCATAGAATCAATTGTGTCGAGAAAGTTTTTGAATTTGAGGCCTAGGGTGCGGAGTTTTTGACGTCGTCGCCCATAGCCAAACTTGCGCGCATGGTTGTGTGCCATTTTTACAAAGTTTTCAGATTGCCTCCCAGGTTTGCATCCCTCACTGAATTGGCCATAGAATCAATTGTGTCGAGACGATTTTTGAATTTGAGGCCTCGGGTGCAGAGTTTTTGACATCGTCGCCCATAGCCAAATTGCGCGCACGCTTGTGAGCCGTTTTTACAAAGTTTTCAGATTGCCTCTCGAGTTTGCATTTCCAGCTGAATTGGCCATAGAATCAATTGTGTCGAATTTTTTTTTGAATTTGAGGCCTCGGGTGCGGAGTTTTTGACGTCGTCGCCCATAGCCAAACTTGCGCGCATGGTTGTGTGTCGTTTTTACAAAGTTTTCAGATTGCCTCGAAGGTTTGCATCCCTCACTGAATTGGCCATAGAATCAATTATGTCGAGACGGTTTTTGAATTTTAGGCCTGGGGTGCAGAGTTTTTGACGTCGTCGCCCATAGCCAAATTGCGCGCATGCTTGTGCGCCGTTTTTATAAAGTTTTCAGATTGCCTCTCGGGTTTGCATTTCCAGCTGAATTGGCCATAGAATCAATTGTGTCGAGAAATTTTTTGAATTTGAGGCCTCGGGTGCGGAGTTTTTGACGTCGTCGCCCATAGCCAAACTTGCGCGCATGGTTGTGTGCCGTTTTTACAAAGTTTTCAGATTGCCTCCCAGGTTTGCATCCCTCACTGAATTGGCCATAAAATCAATTGTGTCGAGACGATTTTTGAATTTGAGGCCTCGGGTGCAGAGTTTTTGACATCGTCGCCCATAGCCAAATTGCGCGCACGCTTATGAGCCGTTTTTACAAAGTTTTCAGATTGCCTCTCGAGTTTGCATTTCCAGCTGAATTGGCCATAGAATCAATTGTGTCGAGAATTTTTTTGAATTTGAGGCCTCGGGTGCGGAGTTTTTGACGTCGTCGCCCATAGCCAAACTTGCGCGCATGGTTGTGTGCCGTTTTTACAAAATTTTCAGATTGCCTCCCAGGTTTGCATCCCTCACTGAATTGGCCATAGAATCAATTGTGTCGAGACGGTTTTTGAATTTGAGGCCTCGGGTGCGGAGTTTTTGACATCGTCGCCCATAGCAAAATTGCGCGCACGCTTGTGCGCCGTTTTTACAAAGTTTTCAGACTGCCTCCCGGGTTTGAATTCCCCACTGAATTGGCCATAGAATCATTTGTGTCAAGAAAGTTTTTGAATTTGAGGCCTCGGGTGCGGAGTTTTTGACGTCGTCGCCCATAGTCAAACTTACGCGCATGGTTGTTTGCCGTTTTTACAAAGTTTTCAGATTGCCTCCCAGGTTTGCATCCCTCACTGAATTGGCAATAGAATCAATTGTGTCGAGACGGTTTTTGAATTTGAGCCCTCGGGTGCGGAGTTTTTGACGTCGTCGCCCATAGCCAAATTGCGCGCACGCTTGTGCGCCGTTTTTACAAAGTTTTCAGATTGCCTCTCGGGTTTTCATTTCCCACTGAATTGGCCATAGAATCAATTGTGTCGAGAAAGTTTTTGAATTTGAGGCCTAGGGTGCGGAGTTTTTGACGTCGTCGCCCATAGCCAAACTTGCGCGCATGGTTGTGTGCCATTTTTACAAAGTTTTCAGATTGCCTCCCAGGTTTGCATCCCTCACTGAATTGGCCATAGAATCAATTGTGTCGAGACGATTTTTGAATTTGAGGCCTCGGGTGCAGAGTTTTTGACATCGTTGCCCATAGCCAAATTGCGCGCACGCTTGTGAGCCGTTTTTACAAAGTTTTCAGATTGCCTCTCGAGTTTGCATTTCCAGCTGAATTGGCCATAGAATCAATTGTGTCGAATTTTTTTTTGAATTTGAGGCCTCGGGTGCGGAGTTTTTGACGTCGTCGCCCATAGCCAAACTTGCGCGCATGGTTGTGTGTCGTTTTTACAAAGTTTTCAGATTGCCTCGAAGGTTTGCATCCCTCACTGAATTGGCCATAGAATCAATTATGTCGAGACGGTTTTTGAATTTTAGGCCTGGGGTGCAGAGTTTTTGACGTCGTCGCCCATAGCCAAATTGCGCGCATGCTTGTGCGCCGTTTTTACAAAGTTTTCAGATTGCCTCCCGGGTTTGCATTTCCTGTTGAATTGGCCATAGAATCAATTGTGTCGAGAAAGTTTTTGAATTTGAGGCCTAGGGTGCGGAGTTTTTGACGTCGTCGCCCATAGCCAAACTTGCGCGCATGGTTGTGTGCCGTTTTTACAAAGTTTTCAGATTGCCTCCCAGGTTTGCATCCCGCACTGAATTGGCCATAGAATCAATTGTGTCGAGACGATTTTTGAATTTGAGGCCTCGGGTGCAGAGTTTTTGACGTCGTCGCCCATAGCCAAATTGCGCGCATGTTTGTGAGCCGTTTTTACAAAGTTTTCAGATTGCCTCTCGGGTTTGCATTTCCAGCTGAATTGGCCATCGAATCAATTGTGTCGAGAAATTTTTTGAATTTGAGGCCTCGGGTGCGGAGTTTTTGACATCGTCGTCCATAGCCAAATTGCGCGCACGCTAGTGCGCCGTTTTTACAAAGTTTTCAGATTGCCTCCTGGGTTTGAATTTCCCACTGAATTGGCCATAGAATCATTTGTGTCAAGAAAGTTTTTGAATTTGAGGCCTCGGGTGCGGAGTTTTTAACGTCGTCGCCCATAGTAAAACTTGCGCGCATGGATGTTTGCCGTTTTTACAAAGTTTTCAGATTGCCTCCCAGGTTTGCATCCCTCACTGAATTGGCCATAGAATCAATTGTGTCGAGACGGTTTTTGAATTTGAGCCCTCGGGTGCGGAGTTTTTGACGTCGTCGCCCATAGCCAAATTGCGCGCACGCTTGTGCGCCGTTTTTACAAAGTTTTCAGATTGCCTCTCGGGTTTGCATTTCCCACTGAATTGGTCATAGAATCAATTGTGTCGAGAAAGTTTTTGAATTTGAGGTCTCGGGTGCGGAGTTTTTGACGTTGTCGCCCATAGCCAAACTTGCGCGCATGGTTGTGTGCCGTTTTTACAAAGTTTTCAGATTGCCTCCAAGGTTTGCATCCCTCACTGAATTGGCCATGGAATCAATTGTGTCGAGACGGTTTTTGAATTTTAGGCCTCGGGTGCAGAGTTTTTGACGTCGTCGCCCATAGCCAAATTGCGCGCATGCTTGTGCGCCGTTTTTACAAAGTTTTTGAATTTGAGGCCTCGGGTGCGGAGTTTTTGACGTCGTCGCCCATAGCCAAACTTGCGCGCATGGTTGTATGCCGTTTTTACAAAGTTTTAAGATTCCCTCCCAGATTTGCATCCCGCACTGAATTGGCCATAGAATAAATTGTATCGAGACGATTTTCGAATTTGAGGCCTGGGGTGCAGAGTTTTTGACGTCGTCGCCCATAACCAAATTGCGCGCATGCTTGTGCGCCGTTTTTACAAAGTTTTTTGATTGCCTCTCGGGTTTGCATTTCCCACTGAATTGGCCATCGAATCAATTGTGTCGAGAAAGTTTTTAAATTTGAGGCATCGGGTGCGGAGTTTTTGACGTCGTCGCCCATAGCCAAACTTGCGCGCATGGTTGTGTGCCGTTTTTACAAAGTTTTCAGATTGCCTCCAAGGTTTGAATTTCCCACTGAATTGGCAATAGAATCAATTGTGTCAAGAAAGTTTTTGAATTTGAGGCCTCGAGTGCGGAGTTTTTGACGTCGTCGCCCATAGCCAAACTTGCGCGCATGGTTGTGTGCCGTTTTTACAAAGTTTTAAGATTGCCTCCCAGGTTTGTATTCCTCACTGAATTGGCCATAGAATCAATTGTGTCGAGACGGTTTTTGAATTTGAGGCCTCGGGTGCAGAGTTTTTGACGTCGTCGCCCATAGCCAAATTGCGTGCACGCTTGTGCGCCGTTTTTACAAAGTTTTCAGATTGCCTCTCGGGTTTGTATTTCCCACTGAATTGGCCATAGAATCAATTGTGTTGAGAAAGTTTTTGAATTTGAGGCCTAGGGTGCGGAGTTTTTGACGTCGTCGCCCATAGCCAAACTTGCGCGCATGGTTGTGTGCCGTTTTTACAAAGTTTTCAGATTGCCTCCCAGGTTTGCATCCCGCACTGAATTGGCCATAAAATCAATTGTGTCGAGACGATTTTAGAATTTGAGGCCTCGGGTGCAGAGTTTTTGAGGTTGTCGCCCATAGCCAAATTGCGCGCATGTTTGTGAGCCGTTTTTACAAAGTTTTCAGATTGCCTCTCGGGTTTGCATTTCCAGCTGAATTGGCCATAGAATCAATTGTGTCGAGAAATTTTTTGAATTTGAGGCCTCGGGTGCGGAGTTTTTGACGTCGTCGCCCATAGCCAAACTTGCGCGCATGGTTGTGTGCCATTTTTACAAAGTTTTCAGATTGCCTCCCAGGTTTGCATCCCTCACTGAATTGGCCATAGAATCAATTGTGTTGAGACGATTTTTGAATTTGAGGCCTCGGGTGCAGAGTTTTTTACATCGTCGCCCATAGCCAAATTGCGCGTACGCTTGTGAGCCGTTTTTACAAAGTTTTCAGATTGCCTCTCGAGTTTGCATTTCCAGCTGAATTGGCCATAGAATCAATTGTGTCGAGAAATTTTTTGAATTTGAGGCCTCGGGTGCGGAGTTTTTGACGTCGTCGCCCATAGCCAAACTTGCGCGCATGGTTGTGTGCCGTTTTTACAAAGTTATCAGATTGCCTCGAAGGTTTGCATCCCTCACTGAATTGGCCATAGAATCAATTATGTCGAGACGGTTTTTGAATTTTAGGCCTCGGGTGCAGAGTTTTTGACGTCGTCGTCCATAGCCAAATTGCGCGCATGCTTGTGCGCCGTTTTTACAAAGTTTTCAGATTGCCTTCGGGTTTGCATTTCCCGCTGAATTGGCCATAGAATCAATTGTGTCGAGAAAGTTTTTGAATTTGAGGCCTAGGGTGCGGAGTTTTTGACGTCGTCGCCCATAGTCAAACTTACGCGCATGGTTGTTTGCCGTTTTTACAAAGTTTTCAGATTGCCTCCCAGGTTTGCATCCCTCACTGAATTGGCAATAGAATCAATTGTGTCGAGACGGTTTTTGAATTTGAGCCCTCGGGTGCGGAGTTTTTGACGTCGTCGCCCATAGCCAAATTGCGCGCACGCTTGTGCGCCGTTTTTACAAAGTTTTCAGATTGCCTCTCGGGTTTTCATTTCCCACTGAATTGGCCATAGAATCAATTGTGTCGAGAAAGTTTTTGAATTTGAGGCCTAGGGTGCGGAGTTTTTGACGTCGTCGCCCATAGCCAAACTTGCGCGCATGGTTGTGTGCCATTTTTACAAAGTTTTCAGATTGCCTCCCAGGTTTGCATCCCTCACTGAATTGGCCATAGAATCAATTGTGTCGAGACGATTTTTGAATTTGAGGCCTCGGGTGCAGAGTTTTTGACATCGTCGCCCATAGCCAAATTGCGCGCACGCTTGTGAGCCGTTTTTACAAAGTTTTCAGATTGCCTCTCGAGTTTGCATTTCCAGCTGAATTGGCCATAGAATCAATTGTGTCGAATTTTTTTTTGAATTTGAGGCCTCGGGTGCGGAGTTTTTGACGTCGTCGCCCATAGCCAAACTTGCGCGCATGGTTGTGTGTCGTTTTTACAAAGTTTTCAGATTGCCTCGAAGGTTTGCATCCCTCACTGAATTGGCCATAGAATCAATTATGTCGAGACGGTTTTTGAATTTTAGGCCTGGGGTGCAGAGTTTTTGACGTCGTCGCCCATAGCCAAATTGCGCGCATGCTTGTGCGCCGTTTTTATAAAGTTTTCAGATTGCCTCTCGGGTTTGCATTTCCAGCTGAATTGGCCATAGAATCAATTGTGTCGAGAAATTTTTTGAATTTGAGGCCTCGGGTGCGGAGTTTTTGACGTCGTCGCCCATAGCCAAACTTGCGCGCATGGTTGTGTGCCGTTTTTACAAAGTTTTCAGATTGCCTCCCAGGTTTGCATCCCTCACTGAATTGGCCATAAAATCAATTGTGTCGAGACGATTTTTGAATTTGAGGCCTCGGGTGCAGAGTTTTTGACATCGTCGCCCATAGCCAAATTGCGCGCACGCTTATGAGCCGTTTTTACAAAGTTTTCAGATTGCCTCTCGAGTTTGCATTTCCAGCTGAATTGGCCATAGAATCAATTGTGTCGAGAATTTTTTTGAATTTGAGGCCTCGGGTGCGGAGTTTTTGACGTCGTCGCCCATAGCCAAACTTGCGCGCATGGTTGTGTGCCGTTTTTACAAAATTTTCAGATTGCCTCCCAGGTTTGCATCCCGCACTGAATTGGCCATAGAATCAATTGTGTCGAGACGGTTTTTGAATTTGAGGCCTCGGGTGCGGAGTTTTTGACATCGTCGCCCATAGCAAAATTGCGCGCACGCTTGTGCGCCGTTTTTACAAAGTTTTCAGACTGCCTCCCGGGTTTGAATTCCCCACTGAATTGGCCATAGAATCATTTGTGTCAAGAAAGTTTTTGAATTTGAGGCCTCGGGTGCGGAGTTATTGACGTCGTCGCCCATAGTCAAACTTACGCGCATGGTTGTTTGCCGTTTTTACAAAGTTTTCAGATTGCCTCCCAGGTTTGCATCCCTCACTGAATTGGCAATAGAATCAATTGTGTCGAGACGGTTTTTGAATTTGAGCCCTCGGGTGCGGAGTTTTTGACGTCGTCGCCCATAGCCAAATTGCGCGCACGCTTGTGCGCCGTTTTTACAAAGTTTTCAGATTGCCTCTCGGGTTTTCATTTCCCACTGAATTGGCCATAGAATCAATTGTGTCGAGAAAGTTTTTGAATTTGAGGCCTAGGGTGCGGAGTTTTTGACGTCGTCGCCCATAGCCAAACTTGCGCGCATGGTTGTGTGCCATTTTTACAAAGTTTTCAGATTGCCTCCCAGGTTTGCATCCCTCACTGAATTGGCCATAGAATCAATTGTGTCGAGACGATTTTTGAATTTGAGGCCTCGGGTGCAGAGTTTTTGACATCGTTGCCCATAGCCAAATTGCGCGCACGCTTGTGAGCCGTTTTTACAAAGTTTTCAGATTGCCTCTCGAGTTTGCATTTCCAGCTGAATTGGCCATAGAATCAATTGTGTCGAATTTTTTTTTGAATTTGAGGCCTCGGGTGCGGAGTTTTTGACGTCGTCGCCCATAGCCAAACTTGCGCGCATGGTTGTGTGTCGTTTTTACAAAGTTTTCAGATTGCCTCGAAGGTTTGCATCCCTCACTGAATTGGCCATAGAATCAATTATGTCGAGACGGTTTTTGAATTTTAGGCCTGGGGTGCAGAGTTTTTGACGTCGTCGCCCATAGCCAAATTGCGCGCATGCTTGTGCGCCGTTTTTATAAAGTTTTCAGATTGCCTCTCGGGTTTGCATTTCCAGCTGAATTGGCCATAGAATCAATTGTGTCGAGAAATTTTTTGAATTTGAGGCCTCGGGTGCGGAGTTTTTGACGTCGTCGCCCATAGCCAAACTTGCGCGCATGGTTGTGTGCCGTTTTTACAAAGTTTTCAGATTACCTCCCAGGTTTGCATCCCTCACTGAATTGGCCATAAAATCAATTGTGTCGAGACGATTTTTGAATTTGAGGCCTCGGGTGCAGAGTTTTTGACATCGTCGCCCATAGCCAAATTGCGCGCACGCTTATGAGCCGTTTTTACAAAGTTTTCAGATTGCCTCTCGAGTTTGCATTTCCAGCTGAATTGGCCATAGAATCAATTGTGTCGAGAATTTTTTTGAATTTGAGGCCTCGGGTGCGGAGTTTTTGACGTCGTCGCCCATAGCCAAACTTGCGCGCATGGTTGTGTGCCGTTTTTACAAAATTTTCAGATTGCCTCCCAGGTTTGCATCCCTCACTGAATTGGCCATAGAATCAATTGTGTCGAGACGGTTTTTGAATTTGAGGCCTCGGGTGCGGAGTTTTTGACATCGTCGCCCATAGCAAAATTGCGCGCACGCTTGTGCGCCGTTTTTACAAAGTTTTCAGACTGCCTCCCGGGTTTGAATTCCCCACTGAATTGGCCATAGAATCATTTGTGTCAAGAAAGTTTTTGAATTTGAGGCCTCGGGTGCGGAGTTTTTGACGTCGTCGCCCATAGTCAAACTTACGCGCATGGTTGTTTGCCGTTTTTACAAAGTTTTCAGATTGCCTCCCAGGTTTGCATCCCTCACTGAATTGGCAATAGAATCAATTGTGTCGAGACGGTTTTTGAATTTGAGCCCTCGGGTGCGGAGTTTTTGACGTCGTCGCCCATAGCCAAATTGCGCGCACGCTTGTGCGCCGTTTTTACAAAGTTTTCAGATTGCCTCTCGGGTTTTCATTTCCCACTGAATTGGCCATAGAATCAATTGTGTCGAGAAAGTTTTTGAATTTGAGGCCTAGGGTGCGGAGTTTTTGACGTCGTCGCCCATAGCCAAACTTGCACGCATGGTTGTGTGCCATTTTTACAAAGTTTTCAGATTGCCTCCCAGGTTTGCATCCCTCACTGAATTGGCCATAGAATCAATTGTGTCGAGACGATTTTTGAATTTGAGGCCTCGGGTGCAGAGTTTTTGACATCGTCGCCCATAGCCAAATTGCGCGCACGCTTGTGAGCCGTTTTTACAAAGTTTTCAGATTGCCTCTCGAGTTTGCATTTCCAGCTGAATTGGCCATAGAATCAATTGTGTCGAATTTTTTTTTGAATTTGAGGCCTCGGGTGCGGAGTTTTTGACGTCGTCGCCCATAGCCAAACTTGCGCGCATGGTTGTGTGTCGTTTTTACAAAGTTTTCAGATTGCCTCGAAGGTTTGCATCCCTCACTGAATTGGCCATAGAATCAATTATGTCGAGACGGTTTTTGAATTTTAGGCCTGGGGTGCAGAGTTTTTGACGTCGTCGCCCATAGCCAAATTGCGCGCATGCTTGTGCGCCGTTTTTACAAAGTTTTCAGATTGCCTCCCGGGTTTGCATTTCCCGTTGAATTGGCCATAGAATCAATTGTGTCGAGAAAGTTTTTGAATTTGAGGCCTAGGGTGCGGAGTTTTTGACGTCGTCGCCCATAGCCAAACTTGCGCGCATGGTTGTGTGCCGTTTTTACAAAGTTTTCAGATTCCCTCCCAGGTTTGCATCCCGCACTGAATTGGCCATAGAATCAATTGTGTCGAGACGATTTTTGAATTTGAGGCCTCGGGTGCAGAGTTTTTGACGTCGTCGCCCATAGCCAAATTGCGCGCATGTTTGTGAGCCGTTTTTACAAAGTTTTCAGATTGCTTCTCGGGTTTGCACTTCCAGCTGAATTGGCCATCGAATCAATTGTGTCGAGAAATTTTTTGAATTTGAGGCCTCGGGTGCGTAGTTTTTGACGTCGTCGCCCATAGCCAAACTTGCGCGCATGGTTGTGTGCCGTTTTTACAAAGTTTTCAGATTGCCTCCCAGGTTTGCATCCCTCACTGAATTGGCCATAGAATCAATTGTGTCGAGACGGTTTTTGAATTTGAGGCCTCGGGTGCGGAGTTTTTGACATCGTCGTCCATAGCCAAATTGCGCGCACGCTAGTGCGCCGTTTTTACAAAGTTTTCAGATTGCCTCCTGGGTTTGAATTTCCCACTGAATTGGCCATAGAATCATTTGTGTCAAGAAAGTTTTTGAATTTGAGGCCTCGGGTGCGGAGTTTTTAACGTCGTCGCCCATAGTAAAACTTGCGCGCATGGATGTTTGCCGTTTTTACAAAGTTTTCAGATTGCCTCCCAGGTTTGCATCCCTCACTGAATTGGCCATAGAATCAATTGTGTCGAGACGGTTTTTGAATTTGAGCCCTCGGGTGCGGAGTTTTTGACGTCGTCGCCCATAGCCAAATTGCGCGCACGCTTGTGCGCCGTTTTTACAAAGTTTTCAGATTGCCTCTCGGGTTTGCATTTCCCACTGAATTGGTCATAGAATCAATTGTGTCGAGAAAGTTTTTGAATTTGAGGTCTCGGGTGCGGAGTTTTTGACGTTGTCGCCCATAGCCAAACTTGCGCGCATGGTTGTGTGCCGTTTTTACAAAGTTTTCAGATTGCCTCCAAGGTTTGCATCCCTCACTGAATTGGCCATGGAATCAATTGTGTCGAGACGGTTTTTGAATTTTAGGCCTCGAGTGCAGAGTTTTTGACGTCGTCGCCCATAGCCAAATTGCGCGCATGCTTGTGCGCCGTTTTTACAAAGTTTTTGAATTTGAGGCCTCGGGTGCGGAGTTTTTGACGTCGTCGCCCATAGCCAAACTTGCGCGCATGGTTGTATGCCGTTTTTACAAAGTTTTAAGATTCCCTCCCAGATTTGCATCCCGCACTGAATTGGCCATAGAATAAATTGTATCGAGACGATTTTCGAATTTGAGGCCTGGGGTGCAGAGTTTTTGACGTCGTCGCCCATAACCAAATTGCGCGCATGCTTGTGCGCCGTTTTTACAAAGTTTTTTGATTGCCTCTCGGGTTTGCATTTCCCACTGAATTGGCCATCGAATCAATTGTGTCGAGAAAGTTTTTAAATTTGAGGCATCGGGTGCGGAGTTTTTGACGTCGTCGCCCATAGCCAAACTTGCGCGCATGGTTGTGTGCCGTTTTTACAAAGTTTTCAGATTGCCTCCAAGGTTTGAATTTCCCACTGAATTGGCAATAGAATCAATTGTGTCAAGAAAGTTTTTGAATTTGAGGCCTCGAGTGCGGAGTTTTTGACGTCGTCGCACATAGCCAAACTTGCGCGCATGGTTGTGTGCCGTTTTTACAAAGTTTTAAGATTGCCTCCCAGGTTTGTATTCCTCACTGAATTGGCCATAGAATCAATTGTGTCGAGACGGTTTTTGAATTTGAGGCCTCGGGTGCAGAGTTTTTGACGTCGTCGCCCATAGCCAAATTGCGTGCACGCTTGTGCGCCGTTTTTACAAAGTTTTCAGATTGCCTCTCGGGTTTGTATTTCCCACTGAATTGGCCATAGAATCAATTGTGTTGAGAAAGTTTTTGAATTTGAGGCCTAGGGTGCGGAGTTTTTGACGTCGTCGCCCATAGCCAAACTTGCGCGCATGGTTGTGTGCCGTTTTTACAAAGTTTTCAGATTGCCTCCCAGGTTTGCATCCCGCACTGAATTGGCCATAAAATCAATTGTGTCGAGACGATTTTAGAATTTAAGGCCTCGGGTGCAGAGTTTTTGAGGTTGTCGCCCATAGCCAAATTGCGCGCATGTTTGTGAGCCGTTTTTACAAAGTTTTCAGATTGCCTCTCGGGTTTGCATTTCCAGCTGAATTGGCCATAGAATCAATTGTGTCGAGAAATTTTTTGAATTTGAGGCCTCGGGTGCGGAGTTTTTGACGTCGTCGCCCATAGCCAAACTTGCGCGCATGGTTGTGTGCCATTTTTACAAAGTTTTCAGATTGCCTCCCAGGTTTGCATCCCTCACTGAATTGGCCATAGAATCAATTGTGTCGAGACGATTTTTGAATTTGAGGCCTCGGGTGCAGAGTTTTTGACATCGTCGCCCATAGCCAAATTGCGCGTACGCTTGTGAGCCGTTTTTACAAAGTTTTCAGATTGCCTCTCGAGTTTGCATTTCCAGCTGAATTGGCCATAGAATCAATTGTGTCGAGAAATTTTTTGAATTTGAGGCCTCGGGTGCGGAGTTTTTGACGTCGTCGCCCATAGCCAAACTTGCGCGCATGGTTGTGTGCCGTTTTTACAAAGTTTTCAGATTGCCTCGAAGGTTTGCATCCCTCACTGAATTGGCCATAGAATCAATTATGTCGAGACGGTTTTTGAATTTTAGGCCTCGGGTGCAGAGTTTTTGACGTCGTCGCCCATAGCCAAATTGCGCGCATGCTTGTGCGCCGTTTTTACAAAGTTTTCAGATTGCCTTCGGGTTTGCATTTCCCGCTGAATTGGCCATATAATCAATTGTGTCGAGAAAGTTTTTGAATTTGAGGCCTAGGGTGCGGAGTTTTTGACGTCGTCGCCCATAGCCAAACTTGCGCGCATGGTTGTGTGCCATTTTTACAAAGTTTTCAGATTGCCTCCTAGGTTTGCATCCCTCACTGAATTGGCCATAGAATCAATTGTGTCGAGATGATTTTTGAATTTGAGGCCTCGGGTGCAGAGTTTTTGACATCGTCGCCCATAGCCAAATTGCGCGCATGCTTGTGAGCCGTTTTTACAAAGTTTTCAGATTGCCTCTCGAGTTTGCATTTCCAGCTGAATTGGCCATAGAATCAATTGTGTCGAATTTTTTTTTGAATTTGAGGCCTCGGGTGCGGAGTTTTTGACGTCGTCGCCCATAGCCAAACTTGCGCGCATGGTTGTGTGTCGTTTTTACAAAGTTTTCAGATTGCCTCGAAGGTTTGCATCCCTCACTGAATTGGCCATAGAATCAATTATGTCGAGACGGTTTTTGAATTTTAGGCCTCGGGTGCAGAGTTTTTGACGTCGTCGCCCATAGCCAAATTGCGCGCATGCTTGTGCGCCGTTTTTACAAAGTTTTCAGATTGCCTCTCGGGTTTGCATTTCCCGTTGAATTGGCCATAGAATCAATTGTGTCCAGAAAGTTTTTGAATTTGAGGCCTAGGGTGCGGAGTTTTTGACGTCGTCGCCCATAGCCAAACTTGCGCGCATGGTTGTGTGCCGTTTTTACAAAGTTTTCAGATTGCCTCCCAGGTTTGCATCCCGCACTGAATTGGCCATAGAATCAATTGTGTCGAGACAATTTTTGAATTTGAGGCCTCGGGTGCAGAGTTTTTGACGTCGTCGCCCATAGCCAAATTGCGCGCATGTTTGTGAGCCGTTTTTACAAAGTTTTCAGATTGCCTCTCGGGTTTGCATTTCCAGCTGAATTGGCCATCGAATCAATTGTGTCGAGAAATTTTTTGAATTTGAGGCCTCGGGTGCGGAGTTTTTGACGTCGTCGCCCATAGCCAAACTTGCGCGCATGGTTGTGTGCCGTTTTTACAAAGTTTTCAGATTGCCTCCCAGGTTTGAATCCCTCACTGAATTGGCCATAGAATCAATTGTGTCGAGACGGTTTTTGAATTTGAGGCCTCGGGTGCGGAGTTTTTGACATCGTCGCCCATAGCCAAATTGCGCGCACGCTTGTGCGCCGTTTTTACAAAGTTTTCAGATTGCCTCCTGGGTTTGAATTTCCCACTGAATTGGCCATAGAATCATTTGTGTCAAGAAAGTTTTTGAATTTGAGGCCTCGGGTGCGGAGTTTTTGACGTCGTCGCCCATAGTCAAACTTGCGCGCATGGATGTTTGCCGTTTTTACAAAGTTTTCAGATTGCCTCCCAGGTTTGCATCCCTCACTGAATTGGCCATAGAATCAATTGTGTCGAGACGGTTTTTGAATTTGAGCCCTCGGGTGCGGAGTTTTTGACGTCGTCGCCCATAGCCAAATTGCGCGCACGCTTGTGCGCCGTTTTTACAAAGTTTTCAGATTGCCTCTCGCGTTTGCATTTCCCACTGAATTGGTCATAGAATCAATTGTGTCGAGAAAGTTTTTGAATTTGAGGCCTCGGGTGCGGAGTTTTTGACGTTGTCGCCCATAGCCAAACTTGCGCGCATGGTTGTGTGCCGTTTTTACAAAGTTTTCAGATTGCCTCGAAGGTTTGCATCCCTCACTGAATTGGCCATGGAATAAATTGTGTCGAGACGGTTTTTGAATTTTAGGCCTCGGGTGCAGAGTTTTTGACGTCGTCGCCCATAGCCAAATTGCGCGCATGCTTGTGCGCCGTTTTTACAAAGTTTTCAGATTGCCTCTCGGGTTTGCATTTCCCGCTGAATTGGCCATAGAATCAATTGTGTCGAGTAAGTTTTTGAATTTGAGGCCTCGGGTGCGGAGTTTTTGACGTCGTCACCCATAGCCAAACTTGCGCGCATGGTTGTATGCCGTTTTTACAAAGTTTTAAGATTCCCTCCCAGATTTGCATCCCGCACTGAATTGGCCATAGAATAAATTGTGTCGAGACGATTTTCGAATTTGAGGCCTGGGGTGCAGAGTTTTTGACGTCGTCGCCCATAACCAAATTGCGCGCATGCTTGTGCGCCGTTTTTACAAAGTTTTTTGATTGCCTCTCGGGTTTGCATTTCCCACTGAATTGGCCATAGAATCAATTGTGTCGAGAAAGTTTTTAAATTTGAGGCATCGGGTGCGGAGTTTTTGACGTCGTCGCCCATAGCCAAACTTGCGCGCATGGTTGTGTGTCGTTTTTACAAAGTTTTCAGATTGCCTCTAAGGTTTGAATTTCCCACTGAATTGGCAATAGAATCAATTGTGTCAAGAAAGTTTTTGAATTTGAGGCCTCGAGTGCGGAGTTTTTGACGTCGTCGCCCATAGCCAAACTTGCGCGCATGGTTGTGTGCCGTTTTTACAAAGTTTTCAGATTGCCTCCAAGGTTTGAATTTCCCACTGAATTGGCAATAGAATCAATTGTGTCAAGAAAGTTTTTGAATTTGAGGCCTCGAGTGCGGAGTTTTTGACGTCGTCGCCCATAGCCAAACTTGCGCGCATGGTTGTGTGCCGTTTTTACAAAGTTTTAAGATTGCCTCCCAGGTTTGTATTCCTCACTGAATTGGCCATAGAATCAATTGTGTCGAGACGGTTTTTGAATTTGAGGCCTCGGGTGCAGAGTTTTTGACGTCGTCGCCCATAGCCAAATTGCGTGCACGCTTGTGCGCCGTTTTTACAAAGTTTTCAGATTGCCTCTCGGGTTTGTATTTCCCACTGAATTGGCCATAGAATCAATTGTGTTGAGAAAGTTTTTGAATTTGAGGCCTAGGGTGCGGAGTTTTTGACGTCGTCGCCCATAGCCAAACTTGCGCGCATGGTTGTGTGCCGTTTTTACAAAGTTTTCAGATTGCCTCCCAGGTTTGCATCCCGCACTGAATTGGCCATAAAATCAATTGTGTCGAGACGATTTTAGAATTTGAGGCCTCGGGTGCAGAGTTTTTGAGGTTGTCGCCCATAGCCAAATTGCGCGCATGTTTGTGAGCCGTTTTTACAAAGTTTTCAGATTGCCTCTCGGGTTTGCATTTCCAGCTGAATTGGCCATAGAATCAATTGTGTCGAGAAATTTTTTGAATTTGAGGCCTCGGGTGCGGAGTTTTTGACGTCGTCGCCCATAGCCAAACTTGCGCGCATGGTTGTGTGCCATTTTTACAAAGTTTTCAGATTGCCTCCCAGGTTTGCATCCCTCACTGAATTGGCCATAGAATCAATTGTGTCGAGACGATTTTTGAATTTGAGGCCTCGGGTGCAGAGTTTTTGACATCGTCGTCCATAGCCAAATTGCGCGTACGCTTGTGAGCCGTTTTTACAAAGTTTTCAGATTGCCTCTCGAGTTTGCATTTCCAGCTGAATTGGCCATAGAATCAATTGTGTCGAGAATTTTTTTGAATTTGAGGCCTCGGGTGCGGAGTTTTTGACGTCGTCGCCCATAGCCAAACTTGCGCGCATGGTTGTGTGCCGTTTTTAAAAAGTTTTCAGATTGCCTCGAAGGTTTGCATCCCTCACTGAATTGGCCATAGAATCAATTATGTCGAGACGGTTTTTGAATTTTAGGCCTCGGGTGCAGAGTTTTTGACGTCGTCGCCCATAGCCAAATTGCGCGCATGCTTGTGCGCCGTTTTTACAAAGTTTTCAGATTGCCTTCGGGTTTGCATTTCCCGCTGAATTGGCCATAGAATCAATTGTGTCGAGAAAGTTTTTGAATTTGAGGCCTAGGGTGCGGAGTTTTTGACGTCGTCGCCCATAGCCAAACTTGCGCGCATGGTTGTGTGCCATTTTTACAAAGTTTTCAGATTGCCTCCTAGGTTTGCATCCCTCACTGAATTGGCCATAGAATCAATTGTGTCGAGATGATTTTTGAATTTGAGGCCTCGGGTGCAGAGTTTTTGACATCGTCGCCCATAGCCAAATTGCGCGCATGCTTGTGAGCCGTTTTTACAAAGTTTTCAGATTGCCTCTCGAGTTTGCATTTCCAGCTGAATTGGCCATAGAATCAATTGTGTCGAATTTTTTTTTGAATTTGAGGCCTCGGGTGCGGAGTTTTTGACGTCGTCGCCCATAGCCAAACTTGCGCGCATGGTTGTGTGTCGTTTTTACAAAGTTTTCAGATTGCCTCGAAGGTTTGCATCCCTCACTGAATTGGCCATAGAATCAATTATGTCGAGACGGTTTTTGAATTTTAGGCCTCGGGTGCAGAGTTTTTGACGTCGTCGCCCATAGCCAAATTGCGCGCATGCTTGTGCGCCGTTTTTACAAAGTTTTCAGATTGCCTCTCGGGTTTGCATTTCCCGTTGAATTGGCCATAGAATCAATTGTGTCCAGAAAGTTTTTGAATTTGAGGCCTAGGGTGCGGAGTTTTTGACGTCGTCGCCCATAGCCAAACTTGCGCGCATGGTTGTGTGCCGTTTTTACAAAGTTTTCAGATTGCCTCCCAGGTTTGCATCCCGCACTGAATTGGCCATAGAATCAATTGTGTCGAGACGATTTTTGAATTTGAGGCCTCGGGTGCAGAGTTTTTGACGTCGTCGCCCATAGCCAAATTGCGCGCATGTTTGTGAGCCGTTTTTACAAAGTTTTCAGATTGCCTCTCGGGTTTGCATTTCCAGCTGAATTGGCCATCGAATCAATTGTGTCGAGAAATTTTTTGAATTTGAGGCCTCGGGTGCGGAGTTTTTGACGTCGTCGCCCATAGCCAAACTTGCGCGCATGGTTGTGTGCCGTTTTTACAAAGTTTTCAGATTGCCTCCCAGGTTTGCATCCCTCACTGAATTGGCCATAGAATCAATTGTGTCGAGACGGTTTTTGAATTTGAGGCCTCGGGTGCGGAGTTTTTGACATCGTCGCCCATAGCCAAATTGCGCGCACGCTTGTGCGCCGTTTTTACAAAGTTTTCAGATTGCCTCCTGGGTTTGAATTTCCCACTGAATTGGCCATAGAATCATTTGTGTCAAGAAAGTTTTTGAATTTGAGGCCTCGGGTGCGGAGTTTTTGACGTCGTCGCCCATAGTCAAACTTGCGCGCATGGATGTTTGCCGTTTTTACAAAGTTTTCAGATTGCCTCCCAGGTTTGCATCCCTCACTGAATTGGCCATAGAATCAATTGTGTCGAGACGGTTTTTGAATTTGAGCCCTCGGGTGCGGAGTTTTTGACGTCGTCGCCCATAGCCAAATTGCGCGCACGCTTGTGCGCCGTTTTTACAAAGTTTTCAGATTGCCTCTCGGGTTTGCATTTCCCACTGAATTGGTCATAGAATCAATTGTGTCGAGAAAGTTTTTGAATTTGAGGCCTCGGGTGCGGAGTTTTTGACGTTGTCGCCCATAGCCAAACTTGCGCGCATGGTTGTGTGCCGTTTTTACAAAGTTTTCAGATTGCCTCGAAGGTTTGCATCCCTCACTGAATTGGCCATGGAATAAATTGTGTCGAGACGGTTTTTGAATTTTAGGCCTCGGGTGCAGAGTTTTTGACGTCGTCGCCCATAGCCAAATTGCGCGCATGCTTGTGCGCCGTTTTTACAAAGTTTTCAGATTGCCTCTCGGGTTTGCATTTCCCGCTGAATTGGCCATAGAATCAATTGTGTCGAGTAAGTTTTTGAATTTGAGGCCTCGGGTGCGGAGTTTTTGACGTCGTCGCCCATAGCCAAACTTGCGCGCATGGTTGTATGCCGTTTTTACAAAGTTTTAAGATTCCCTCCCAGATTTGCATCCTGCACTGAATTGGCCATAGAATAAATTGTGTCGAGACGATTTTCGAATTTGAGGCCTGGGGTGCAGAGTTTTTGACGTCGTCGCCCATTACCAAATTGCGCGCATGCTTGTGCGCCGTTTTTACAAAGTTTTTTGATTGCCTCTCGGGTTTGCATTTCCCACTGAATTGGCCATAGAATCAATTGTGTCGAGAAAGTTTTTAAATTTGAGGCATCGGGTGCGGAGTTTTTGACGTCGTCGCCCATAGCCAAACTTGCGCGCATGGTTGTGTGCCGTTTTTACAAAGTTTTCAGATTGCCTCCAAGGTTTGAATTTCCCACTGAATTGGCAATAGAATCAATTGTGTCAAGAAAGTTTTTGAATTTGAGGCCTCGAGTGCGGAGTTTTTGACGTCGTCGCCCATAGCCAAAATTGCGCGCATGGTTGTGTGCCGTTTTTACAAAGTTTTAAGATTGCCTCCCAGGTTTGTATTCCTCACTGAATTGGCCATAGAATCAATTGTGTCGAGACGGTTTTTGAATTTGAGGCCTCGGGTGCAGAGTTTTTGACGTCGTCGCCCATAGCCAAATTGCGTGCACGCTTGTGCGCCGTTTTTACAAAGTTTTCAGATTGCCTCTCGGGTTTGCATTTCCCACTGAATTGGCCATAGAATCAATTGTGTCGAGAAAGTTTTTGAATTTGAGGCCTAGGGTGCGGAGTTTTTGACGTCGTCGCCCATAGCCAAACTTGCGCGCATGGTTGTGTGCCGTTTTTACAAAGTTTTCAGATTGCCTCCCAGGTTTGCATCCCGCACTGAATTGGCCATAGAATCAATTGTGTCGAGACGATTTTAGAATTTGAGGCCTCGGGTGCAGAGTTTTTGACGTTGTCGCCCATAGCCAAATTGCGCATATGTTTGTGAGCCGTTTTTACAAAGTTTTCAGATTGCCTCTCGGGTTTGCATCTCCAGCTGAATTGGCCATAGAATCAATTGTGTCGAGAAATTTTTTGAATTTGAGGCCTCGGGTGCGGAGTTTTTGACGTCGTCGCCCATAGCCAAACTTGCGCGCATGGTTGTGTGCCATTTTTACAAAGTTTTCAGATTGCCTCCCAGGTTTGCATCCCTCACTGAATTGGCCATAGAATCAATTGTGTCGAGACGATTTTTGAATTTGAGGCCTCGGGTGCAGAGTTTTTGACATCGTCGCCCATAGCCAAATTGCGCGTACGCTTGTGAGCCGTTTTTACAAAGTTTTCAGATTGCCTCTCGAGTTTGCATTTACAGCTGAATTGGCCATAGAATCAATTGTGTCGAGAAATTTTTTGAATTTGAGGCCTCGGGTGTGGAGTTTTTGACGTCGTCGCCCATAGCCAAACTTGCGCGCATGGTTGTGTGCCGTTTTTACAAAGTTTTCAGATTGCCTCCAAGGTTTGAATTTCCCACTGAATTGGCAATAGAATCAATTGTGTCAAGAAAGTTTTTGAATTTGAGGCCTCGGGTGCGGAGTTTTTGACGTCGTCGCCCATAGCCAAACTTGCGCGCATGGTTGTGTGCCGTTTTTACAAAGTTTTAAGATTTCCTCTCAGGTTTGTATTCCTCACTGAATTGGCCATAGAATCAATTGTGTCGAGACGGTTTTTGAATTTGAGGCCTCGGGTGCAGAGTTTTTGACGTCGTCGCCCATAGCCAAATTGCGTGCACGCTTGTGCGCCGTTTTTACAAAGTTTTCAGATTGCCTCTCGGGTTTGCAATTCCCACTGAATTGGCCATAGAATCAATTGTGTCGAGAAAGTTTTTGAATTTGAGGCCTAGGGTGCGGAGTTTTTGACGTCGTCGCCCATAGCCAAATTTGCGCGCATGGTTGTTTGCCGTTTTTACAAAGTTTTCAGATTGCCTCCCAGGTTTGCATCCCTCACTGAATTGGCCATAGAATCAATTGTGTCGAGATGGTTTTTGAATTTGAGCCCTCGGGTGCAGAGATTTTGACGTCGTCGCCCTAGGCCAAATTGCGCGCATGCTTGTGCGCCGTTTTTACAAAGTTTTTAGATTGCCTCTCGGGTTTGCATTTCCCACTGAATTGGCCATAGAATCAATTGTGTCGAGAAAGTTTTTAAATTTGAGGCATCGGGTGCGGAGTTTTTGACGTCGTCGCCCATAGCCAAACTTGCGCGCATGGTTGTGTGCCGTTTTTACAAAGTTTTCAGATTGCCTCCAAGGTTTGAATTTCCCACTAAATTGGCAATAGAATCAATTGTGTCAAGAAAGTTTTTGAATTTGAGGCCTCGAGTGCGGAGTTTTTGACGTCGTCGCCCATAGCCAAAATTGCGCGCATGGTTGTGTGCCGTTTTTACAAAGTTTTAAGATTGCCTCCCAGGTTTGTATTCCTCACTGAATTGGCCATAGAATCAATTGTGTCGAGACGGTTTTTGAATTTGAGGCCTCGGGTGCAGAGTTTTTGACGTCGTCGCCCATAGCCAAATTGCGTGCACGCTTGTGCGCCGTTTTTACAAAGTTTTCAGATTGCCTCTCGGGTTTGCATTTCCCACTGAATTGGCCATAGAATCAATTGTGTCGAGAAAGTTTTTGAATTTGAGGCCTAGGGTGCGGAGTTTTTGACGTCGTCGCCCATAGCCAAACTTGCGCGCATGGTTGTGTGCCGTTTTTACAAAGTTTTCAGATTGCCTCCCAGGTTTGCATCCCGCACTGAATTGGCCATAGAATCAATTGTGTCGAGACGATTTTAGAATTTGAGGCCTCGGGTGCAGAGTTTTTGACGTTGTCGCCCATAGCCAAATTGCGCATATGTTTGTGAGCCGTTTTTACAAAGTTTTCAGATTGCCTCTCGGGTTTGCATCTCCAGCTGAATTGGCCATAGAATCAATTGTGTCGAGAAATTTTTTGAATTTGTGGCCTCGGGTGCGGAGTTTTTGACGTCGTCGCCCATAGCCAAACTTGCGCGCATGGTTGTGTGCCATTTTTACAAAGTTTTCAGATTGCCTCCCAGGTTTGCATCCCTCACTGAATTGGCCATAGAATCAATTGTGTCGAGACGATTTTTGAATTTGAGGCCTCGGGTGCAGAGTTTTTGACATCGTCGCCCATAGCCAAATTGCGCGTACGCTTGTGAGCCGTTTTTACAAAGTTTTCAGATTGCCTCTCGAGTTTGCATTTACAGCTGAATTGGCCATAGAATCAATTGTGTCGAGAAATTTTTTGAATTTGAGGCCTCGGGTGCGGAGTTTTTGACGTCGTCGCCCATAGCCAAACTTGCGCGCATGGTTGTGTGCCGTTTTTACAAAGTTTTCAGATTGCCTCCAAGGTTTGAATTTCCCACTGAATTGGCAATAGAATCAATTGTGTCAAGAAAGTTTTTGAATTTGAGGCCTCGGGTGCGGAGTTTTTGACGTCGTCGCCCATAGCCAAACTTGCGCGCATGGTTGTGTGCCGTTTTTACAAAGTTTTAAGATTTCCTCTCAGGTTTGTATTCCTCACTGAATTGGCCATAGAATCAATTGTGTCGAGACGGTTTTTGAATTTGAGGCCTCGGGTGCAGAGTTTTTGACGTCGTCGCCCATAGCCAAATTGCGTGCACGCTTGTGCGCCGTTTTTACAAAGTTTTCAGATTGCCTCTCGGGTTTGCAATTCCCACTGAATTGGCCATAGAATCAATTGTGTCGAGAAAGTTTTTGAATTTGAGGCCTAGGGTGCGGAGTTTTTGACGTCGTCGCCCATAGCCAAATTTGCGCGCATGGTTGTTTGCCGTTTTTACAAAGTTTTCAGATTGCCTCCCAGGTTTGCATCCCTCACTGAATTGGCCATAGAATCAATTGTGTCGAGATGGTTTTTGAATTTGAGCCCTCGGGTGCAGAGATTTTGACGTCGTCGCCCTAGGCCAAATTGCGCGCATGCTTGTGCGCCGTTTTTACAAAGTTTTTAGATTGCCTCTCGGGTTTGCATTTCCCACTGAATTGGCCATAGAATCAATTGTGTCAAGAAAGTTTTTGAATTTGAGGCCTCGGGTGCGGAGTTTTTGACGTCGTCGCCCATAGCCAAATTTGCGCGCATGGTTGTTTGCCGTTTTTACAAAGTTTTCAGATTGCCTCCCAGGTTTGCATCCCTCACTGAAGTGGCCATAGAATCAATTGTGTCGAGACGGTTTTTGAATTTGATCACTCGGGTGCAGAGTTTTTGACGTCGTCGCCCTTAGCCAAATTAAGCGCATGCTTGTGCGCCGTTTTTACAAAGTTTTTAGATTGCCTCTCGGGTTTGCATTTCCCACTGAATTGGCCATAGAATCAATTGTGTCGAGAAAGTTTTTGAATTTGAGGCATCGGGTGCGGAGTTTTTGACGTCGTCGCCCATAGCCAAACTTGCGCGCATGGTTGTGTGCCGTTTTTACAAAGTTTTCAGATTGCCTCCAAGGTTTGAATTTCCCACTGAATTGGCCATAGAATCAATTGTGTCAAGAAAGTTTTTGAATTTGAGGCCTCGGGTGCGGAGTTTTTGACGTCGTCGCCCATAGCTAAACTTGCGCGCATGGTTGTTTGCCCTTTTTACAAAGTTTTCAGATTGCCTCCCAGTTTGCATCCCTCACTGAATTGGCCAGAGAATCAATTATGTCGAGACGGTTTTTGAATTTGAGCCCTCAGGTGCGGAGTTTTTGACGTCGTTGCCCATAGCCAAATTGCGCGCACGCTTGTGCGCCGTTTTTACAAAGTTTTCAGATTGCCTCTCGGGTTTGCATTTCCCACTGAATTGGCCATAGAATCAATTGTGTCGAGAAAGTTTTTGAATTTGAGGCATCGGGTGCGGAGTTTTTGACGTCGCCGCCCATAGCCAAACTTGCGCGCATGGTTGTGTGCCGTTTTTACAAAGTTTTCAGATTGCCTCCCAGGTTTGCATCCTTCACTGAATTGGCCATAGAATCAATTGTGTCGAGACGGTTTTTGAATTTGAGGCCTCGGGTGCAGAGTTTTTGACGTCGTCGCCCATTGCCAAATTGCGCGCACGCTTGTGCGCCGTTTTTACAAAGTTTTCAGATTGCCTCTCGGGTTTGCATTACCAGCTGAATTGGCCATAGAATCAATTGTGTCGAGAATATTTTTGAATTTGAGGCCTCGGGTGCGGAGTTTTTGACGTCGTCGCCCATAGCCAAACTTGCGCGCATGGTTGTGTGCCGTTTTTACAAAGTTTTCAGATTGCCTCGAAGGTTTGAATCCCTCACTCAATTGGCCATAGAATCAATTGTGTTGAGACGGTTTTTGAATTTGAGGCCTCGGGTGCAGAGTTTTTGACGTCGTCGCCCATAGCCAAATTGCGCGCACGCTTGTGCGCCGTTTTTACAAAGTTTTCAGATTGCCTCTCGGGTTTGCATTTCCCACTGAATTGGCCATAGAATCAATTGTGTCGAGAAAGTTTTTGAATTTGAGGCCTCGGGTGCGGAGTTTTTGACGTTGTCGCCCATAGCCAAACTTGCGCGCATAGTTGTGTGCCGTTTTTACAAAGTTTTCAGATTGCCTCGAAGGTTTGCATCCCTCACTGAATTGGCCATAGAATCAATTATGTCGAGACGGTTTTTGAATTTTAGGCCTCGGGTGCAGAGTTTTTGACGTAGTCGCCCATAGCCAAATTGCGCGCATGCTTGTGCGCCGTTTTTACAAAGTTTTCAGATTGCCTCCCAGGTTTGCATTTCCCGCTGAATTGGCCATAGAATCAATTGTGTCGAGAAAGTTTTTGAATTTGAGGGCTAGGGTGCGGAGTTTTTGACGTTGTCGCCCATAGCCAAACTTGCGCGCGCATGGTTGTGTGCCGTTTTTACAAAGTTTTCAGATTGCCTCCCAGGTTTGCATCCCGCACTGAATTGGCCATAGAATCAATTGTGTCGAGACGATTTTTGAATTTGAGGCCTCGGGTGCAGAGTTTTTGACGTCGTCGCACATAGCCAAATTGCGCGCATGTTTGTGCGTCGTTTTTACAAAGTTTTCAGATTGCCTCTCGGGTTTGCATTTCCCACTGAATTGGCCATAGAATCAATTGTGTCGAGAAAGTTTTTGAATTTGAGGCCTCGGGTGCGGAGTTTTTGACGTCGCCGCCCATAGCCAAACTTGCGCGCATGGTTGTGTGCCGTTTTTACAAAGTTTACAGATTGCCTTCCAGGTTTGCATCCTTCACTGAATTGGCCTTAGAATCAATTGTGTCGAGACGGTTTTTGAATTTGAGGCCTCGGGTGCAGAGTTTTTGACGTCGTCGCCCATTGCCAAATTGCGCGCACGCTTGTGCGCCGTTTTTACAAAATTTTCAGATTGCCTCCCGAGTTTGAATTTCCCACTGAATTGGCCATAGAATCAATTGTGTCAAGAAAGTTTTTGAATTTGAGGCCTCGGGTGCGGAGTTTTTGACGTCGTCGCCCATAGCCAAATTTGCGCGCATGGTTGTTTGCCGTCTTTACAAAGTTTTCAGATTGCCTCCCAGGTTTGCATCCCTCACTGAATTGGCCATAGAATCAATTGTGTCGAGACGGTTTTTGAATTTGAGCCCTCGGGTGCAGAGTTTTTGACGTCGTCGCCCTTAGCCAAATTGCGCGCATGCTTGTGCGCCGTTTTTACAAAGTTTTTAGATTGCCTCTCGGGTTTGCATTTCCCACTGAATTGGCCATATAATCAATTGTGTCGAGAAAGTTTTTGAATTTGAGGCATCGGGTGCGGAGTTTTTGACGTCGTCGCCCATAGCCAAACTTGCGTGCATGGTTGTATGCCGTTTTTACAAAGTTTTCAGATTGCCTCCCAGGTTTGCATCCCTCACTGAAGTGGCCATAGAATCAATTGTGTCGAGACGGTTTTTGAATTTGAGCCCTCGGGTGCAGAGTTTTTGACGTCGTCGCCCTTAGCCAAATTGCGCGCATGCTTGTGCGCCGTTTTTACAAAGTTTTTAGATTGCCTCTCGGGTTTGCATTTCCCACTGAATTGGCCATAGAATCAATTGTGTCGAGAAAGTTTTTG